>OU862872.1:9375000-10000000 GCA_917880715.2 Matsumyia berberina
AGAGTCTTATGGGCTACTCGACGTCTCTACCCAGAACTTGGGCTCTTAGCCCCAAAGTTATAGATTGGTTGTACGTTTCGATAGTTAGATGACAACTGGCTCAGTGGTTAGTGCGTTGGACTGCTGACCGAGGGGCGTGCGTTTAAGCCCCAGCCATATCCACCAAATATTTACCGCGGCACCACCTCTCCCCTCCAGGAGTGTAATCTGTCATGAAAGAGCTTCTCAATTCGCCGTTCGGAGTCGAGCTGTCGCGCAATTTATTTTTTTTATTCGGATCTGCCCTACTTCAGCAATAGAGGCTGTCATCGGGCTGACATTCCTACATATCTGCACTAGGAAGACCGCTGCCCGTAGTCCTATAAAGCTGCAGCTAGAATCGGATAATCTTTTGGGTCATCTAAAAATACTTTACTCAATTCCATGTTCTGCGCTATCGCCGACTGTCGACTGGTCTAATGGAGTAAGTGCTGGCGTCTTTGGACCCAACACTAAAGTCTCGGTAACAATGGGGATATGCCCCAGGTATTGAGCCATGGTATTGAGCTCTGTGCCACAATAAAGGTACTAGGAGCGAAGAAATACATATGTATCCGTTCAGACAGTCAGGCAGTGCTTAAAGAATTAACATCCCATGGAATCTATGTCAGTCAAGTCCTGCTACGATATCCTGCAATCCCTTCAAGATCAACCTTGGTTGGGCATTGTAGGCAACCAATTTGTGGATGAACTGGCTAGGGCCGGTTCAGCTGCCGCGCTCTTGGGACCGGAACTCTTCTGCGGCGTTAAATAGACTAGTGTCACATCTCTGTTAAACAACTGGGAACACCAACTTCGCCTAGCCCATTGCTAAAATATCCCCGGGCTTAAGCAATCCAAAAGACTTATAAAGCCCTTTACTTGCAAGGAAATTCTAAACATTGACAGGAACAATAGAGAAGAAGAAGCTAGTGGCATCCTTACCGGCCATTGTGGCCTAAGATATCATTTCAACAAGCTAAACCTTTTACAGATACAGAGTGTTGATTCTGTTTGGAAGAGGAAAAACCTCTGAGCACATTCTCTGGGAATGGCCAGCACTATACTGGGGACGTAAGTACAATGGAACAGTTGCCTCTGAGTGCTCCAGTATAGGGTTTCCAAACCCGACAAAAAAAAATGCTGGCTACGTAGACGGTTCTTTCATAGGGAATTCGGTTCGTTAGCGGGATTAAGAAACTTGGCTACTAATGATATACTCCCCTTCTTTAGAAAGGTAGTAGAAAGCTAAGTATATCGGAGTAGACCCAAGGTCTTGCTAGGTCGCAGTATCAGCCATAAGGGCAGGCTCTTTAAAAAAAAAAAGCTACCGTCGTTCAAGATCGCCTACAACATCATATACTTTGGTTAATTTATTAACACCTCGTTACTTGTTGGTGGATACCGTTTGATCCAAACTGACTCTGTAAGATTGATTTTCTAAATCGCCAAAGGTGCCTCAATCGCCAAAATAATTATCAACTTTCCCTAAATTGATTTATCATCGTGTTTTGTCGCCTTAAATATTCAATATATTCAGTAGCACAAGCCATAATGTGTCTTTTATTTTAATTTAGGAAAATGTGTCATCCTAACATGTGTAGAAAATCATTAGTCATAATGAATGTTTTATTTCCCATAAATATTCCCCATACGTCTCAACTTTCTTTTAAATGATTTATGAATTATCGCTCCCATAAAATATGTCATCTACGCTACCTGGCTAATAAATTAAAAAAAAATTTAAAAAATTAAAATAGCAAATCAATAATAAATATCGATTTCAAGATGTGTCTCTAAATTGATTAGTATTGGCAAGTTTGAAATCGAACCGCAGAAAGGAACAAAGCATTGCATTAAAAAACAGCGTCAATGACTCGGCCTTATACAAAAGATATTAGTTAACAATATGAATTTTAATCAATTATGTTAATTTTGCTAATTTTTTTATTTATATTTACCGCAAAAGATTTTTCTTTGCGAAAGTGCCAATTTAAAAGGTGTCGTATGAATAATGGAATTTTTGGTATAGGCTCAGCGATGCGGATAGGCTTATACAGGCCCTTTCACTTAGGATGCATCCGCTTCAACATTTTGGAGAAAGGCGAGGGTAATTTTTATTACAAAAGTTGGAAGGTAATCAGATCACCAAGGCCAACCTGATCCACTTTATATAAACAGAGGAAAAGGGCGAAGGAATGATTGGGTCAGAGAAAGTGCCTGTCTTCTGTAGAAACCAACCTGAGGAATAGAAAAAAAATCTGACTTTTCCCGGTCACAATCTAAGGCAATGACTAACCAGCCTTAGACTTAAGCAGCGAGTTACTAGCCTTTCTAAGATATCACAAGCTCCTCAGTAAAAAAAAAGGCAATAAAAAGGTGTCGGAAACGCACCATCGTCTCTTGAAGATGTAAAAGCGAAACAAAAAAGCCAGAGAGGCTTTGCTTCCTTATTTACTTATTAGGCGAACGACACTTAGGGGGTCAGGGTCTAAACTGTTGCTTTCCATCTGCTGCTTTCACTTGGTAAGAACAAGCTATCTTGTTTATGCGGAGGTTCCGTCTCCCCTTTCCTTGCCAAGTAGATGACTGGAATTGAAAGACTCTCTTGGCTCGATGTGGTCGATCCAGTGTAGTCAACGGATTTCTGCCTTCCGGACTATTTCCACATCTTTGTACAGTTCGTAGAGCTCACAACTGAATCTTCTCCTTCATTAGGCCTTCAGGCAGGACCAAACACCTGACATAGAATTTTTTTTCGAAGGCATCTAAGATCTTTTCAGCTGTGCTTATCGTCTAGCTTTCAGCTCCATAGAAGACGACTGGCAAGATCAGCGTTCTGTAAAGAACGGCGTTGGTCCTTCGTGTTAGAAGTTTTGGTCCTAGTTGTTTGGACAAACCGTAGTACCTCGGTTGCCTAGACTTATTCTTTGTCAAATTTCCATCTGAGTGTCGTTTGTGGAATATACATTTGGCCCGAAGTAGACAAACTCCATTACTATCTTAAAATTGTAGCTATCGATGGTTGGATTGTGTTCAATGCGGTGTATGACAGATTGGTTTCTGCCGACAAAATGTATTTGGTCTTACACTCATTTATCTTAAGAACAATTCCTCTAGACTGCTCTTTAATGACCGTAAAAACCTCAATGGTGGCGAGAGCGTCTACGTATCCCAACAGCTGCATGTACTTGGAGAAGATAGTGCCTTTCGTAATAATGCCTGCCCGCCGCACTGTCTGTACCAACACAGAATTGAAGAAATTGCACGACAGCACATCTCCTTGCCGAAATCCGATGCATGTTTGGAATAATTCGAAAGTTTTGGTTTCAAACTTCAAAGTGCATCGCTAGTTTTCTAGGGTTGTGCGTCACAAACTGATTAGTTTTTTCCGGGATCCCGAATTCAGCCATCAAGTTGCTTAGCTGGATGAGATGAATGCTTCTGTGGTGGGTGTCGATTTAGAAATCAATGTAAAAATATGGTCAGTGGTCGATTTACCGAGCCGAAAGCCACAGTGATAGTGGCCAATTTGTGTAGAACAAAACGGCGTTAGATATTCACACAGTACACTGGATAAGACCTTCTAAGCCACCTACTACCGAGGCATATCCTGTCTTAGGATGTTGCAAGGCAAAAGAGCGCCTTCCGTGTAGAGAGGACAGATAGAGCTGATGTTTCTGGAGTAGGGTTAGCCGTCAGAACCCGAGGTCTTGTTGTTCTTTAGCCTCCTGATAGCTATATCGATTTCTTCAAAGTCGGGTGGGGGACTATTTTATCATGATGCTTTGCAAGGTTATCAACATGGAGGATATCTTCGACAACAACAACTGGACAGAGTAAGAACCGAAAAAAACCAATAGAACTTCATTAAATGGTACGGAGAAAGAACTTGGTATTGGGTACTGTCGTGACTACTTCCTTAAGTCTATGTAAATTCGACGAAGGCAAATCTAGTAGTTTGAGATCCGATATGAGATCGGCCATTGTCGTGGGCTAGAAGAAATTATCCTTTTGGTCGTTTCTTATGCATTTTTTGAAAATCATTAAACAAAAAAAATTGGTGTTCTATCCACAAGATCACACGATGAGAATCCAGTCGAACAGCGGCATCGAGACCAGTGCTTCGAAGAATGGGGCACCTATTTTCTTGGCAGAGCTCTGTGCATGGTTCGTTGGAGCTCGAACTGACGCAGCTCGCACAGCAGTACAATGCACTAACTACTAACTAAAGGCGACCACAAAGGACAAGAGCTATCCAGGTGACATATGAGGATAGGAAAAAAAAATGATCAAACCAATCCTAGCACTTAAGTTGTGTCGAAACCATTTAAGATTAAAATATAATGAAAATGTTAGGTGAGTGGGTAATGTGTCAAGGGAGGAAGGTCGGTAGCCGGTTCTTCTTTGAAACAACATTTCTTTTCATTGTACGTGATGCTAAATCATACTGGCCACATACCAAACAAAGCTAACGACAAAGTTAAATATTCGTTATGATTGCAGTCTGACTGAAGTAGAAGTAGTAGTGCTCATGAAACGATTCTTTTTTAATATTACAATCCTTGTAGCGAGTTTCACGTTTTCTACACCTTCTTATGCGTTTTCATCGTAAAACGTTTATTGTTTATGTTCGCGTCAATTTGTCCATGATCTTAATATACCAATTTCCTTACAACATCCCAGAAGTGTGGACCACTAAAAATGTTCTTCTGATACTCTTCAAAGCCGAAACCACCTGCCTTGGCCTTTATCATAACTTCAAGACATGATCCAATTATTCTCGTTAATCTATCGCTGAACCCACTCACTGCCATTAGTTAAAAGGTTGCAGTAGACACATTCGAGTAACAATTTGCCAACAGCTGTCCTTCATTTACAGCAAAAAAAAAAAAACAAAAACACATCTCGAGTCTTAGCTAACTAAAAATTTCCTTCCCCCTAATCATTGTACATAAAAATAATTTTATAGTTCGAGGAGCCTCAGCTGCAGTTTTCCTCTGCCATTTAGCCACAGGTCCACTTCGGACATTTTAAGTATTTTTATGTATGCACTTATATCAGCAAAATGTACATCTTACCGCAATGACGACGACGATGGCGCGACGGCCAACGACCACCTCTAATGCGTTCTAGCGTAATCTCCTTCTTGATGGTACAACAATTTTGTTACAACTCTCTCGCTAAAAGCGGTAATCGCCGAGAAGAAGTTTGCAGAGTGCTGCCGCTACTTCTGTTGCAGTCCTCTTGTGCTGGAATGATAAACCCATTAAGAAATGAATGAATAGACGACGAGCTGGCCATCGTAATGCCAGATACTTTGCCTCCTTGCCCGGTCTCTGGATTTATTTCTTATTCTTGGGATTCTTTCGACGGTATAATCTCTGCCAAACACCGGTCTGTGGCTGTCACAACTGCTTTGACATATAGATAGAACTGTACTCCATAAGAGGAAACTTTATTTCTTCCTCATCCTCAGCATAGAGAATGCTGGAGGATAAACAGATGCCATGTGCGGTACTTGGAGATGAGTATGAGGTTCTTGTTGTTTTTTTAATTAATGGCAAATAATAAGTTAAATCACGAAGATGATGATGCGAGGCAACAACTGCCGTGGGGATGAGGAAACCTGGTCATTAGCGAAAGTTTCTTGCTGTAGTTGTGCACGAAAATTGATGGTAGTGAGAGTGTCCGTACAATGATTCCACGTGCGAACACAAAAGTCAAAAACTCTAGTTCGCTTCCCAACTCTTTCGTTTTGCCTTTAGCTTCTTCTCACATTTCTACAACTTCTTCTACATTCTGATTTATCGCCTGGTTTCTTCACTCAATTAACTGTTTATTGTTCCTTAAAATTAAGGTTTCTTCAACCGATTTGTCGGTATCAATATTCCACAACGAAAGGAAGTTTATATTGATTACCACGGGCAACAGTCATTGGTGTTACTTTACCCAACCGCTTGACCGGAATATTTCTTTCAGCTTGTGTGAGAGTTGAAACTGGTTTTTGGTTTCCAATAAATGAAATTCAAAACCTTCACTGTCCTCGTAGGTAGATACAATTACACGATTCATTTTCGTTCTTATTATAGATTTATTTTTCTCTATCAATTGTGAGTATAGATACACACTTAACGCTTTTCCTTCGTCATTGGCTGCAGAGGAGTAAAACTATTAGGAAAGCAATGTGAGGAAAATTCTTCCACGATTGTGTGGTAGATTTGAATGAAACCACCACCCAACCACTAGCCGCACACACAGAGCTAATGGCTTTAATCAAGGAAGTGAATCATCGTATGAATGGTTATCATGAAATCACAGCTGGATGCCGATGTTGTGATGAAAACAAAACATTGGTATGTTGGGAGAAGACATCTTCTCAATATGAAGCCATGTCCGTGTACATGGTATCTAATAATGGTCCATGCTTTGAGGAGAAGCCGCAGTATAAGGAAATAAGCTGGCTTGAGTGCAATGGGAGGGTAATGGAATTTTAATGATTTAGGAGAAAGGCTAATACATGTTAATTATGGACGAATGAATAGCATTTCTTTGAAAGGATGCGAAGAAGGCAGTAAGAGCTTTGGTATCAGAACAACGAAAATAAAATTAATATGACACAGCACTAAGTACATGGGTCTTAAGTTACCTACTGAGATGGCGGCAACATAGAAACTGATGATTGTCGGGACACAGTAATGTAATTTACAGGAGAGTACCTTAAAAAGGTCCGAAAAGCAATCACAACCTACTGTGAGACGAACAGATAAGATTCGCCACTTCTTCAGCTGACGTGTGATTGCTCGGTTGCCCAGATACAGACAGAACCAAAAAATTCAATAGATAGCATTGGCGAACCAGTGCCAGTAAAACGATGGCAAATTCTTTGAGTTTGACTTTCTCCTACTTGACTATCTGACTCACCTTAGTAAAGGGAAAATGTCTTGGTACTGGCTTCTCAGATGATTCGCGAAACCTTGCAATGGTCAAAGTAATCCTGCCCTTGCTCTCCTAATTTCATTTCCTCTTATTTTCTTCTCGTTTCACTAGCCTGGGTCAAGGAGTTATACGACTCGTATCGACAATTAACATAGCTGAGTTCCCAATCAAAAAATAGCTTTGGTCGGCAAGTCAACAGAGTATATGCTCTTGGACTATGTGGACCACACCTGCTTCTAAGGCAGTAGAGCCTAGAAGCTTAAGCAAGGCAGTAATCATAACCCATACCTTGCCTTGACATCTCCAGGGACAGCCAATCCTATATAGAAAGCGTAGCCATAGTGTGGTCAAAGAAGAAAGGAAGAAGAGGACTATCGCTCCCGCACTAGTTCTGTGAACTTTGAGGTCACTTTTGTGTTTTGATCGACGTCATCCACACGAGCCAGCATAAGCAGCAGCAACCTATTCTACGCTCAAGCTCGCCAAAAGCAGTCAAGACAAGATATGTGCAACTGACGGTTCTAATCGGGTTCCACGCCCCGAGTGCAAGCTAAGATCTCCAAGAGTGCGGAAAGACCGGCCTAGAGCAGAAGGCCAAGAGAAGCATCAAATAGTGTGGCCATATTAAGCTTTATAAACTCAGTAAGCTGGACAGGAACCATCTTAGCCATTTAATTGATTTCCACGCAAACAGTGCAAATAAAATGAAATAAACCATCAAGAGACGAGTCACCAGACCACAAGACCCAAATCAAATATGACAGAAGTCTACAAGCTGTAGTCGAGTCCAGGTTGGGCGTTGGGCAGTGCGGCTTTTGTTCAGGCAGAAGCACAACCGACCAGCTATTCACTCTCAGAATGGTACTTGAGAAGGCCTGGGAGTATGCCAAACCTATCTACAGTTGTTTTGTGGATTTCGAGAAAGTATATGATTGGGTCTCTCTAGGTAAACTCTGGAGTGTATTGCAGGAGTATGGGATTGACGGTTCTCTTCTGAGGGTCATTCAAACTCTGTACACTAACTGCAAGAACTGTGTTCGGGTGAACGGCGTTAAGTCGACACCTTTCACTGTGGGCGTTGGACTTCGCCAGGGGTGCGTTATGTCACTTCGCCTTTTCATAGTGTATATGGATTGGATGTTACAGCGCAGCTGTGGTGGGGAACGGTTCGAATTGGGAGACTTAAGGATAAGTCATCTGCTTTTTGCTGATGGATTGGTCATCATTACGTTCACCCAGATCGAACTTCAGCGCGCACTAGATAGATTTGTCACCGTCTGTGTTGAAGCTTGGATGAAGATAAACGTGAACAAATCAGAGGTAATGGTAATTTCCAGAACACCTGTTCAATGCACTCTGCATGTTAGTGGAGTCCCATTGAAACAGGTGGAGAAGTTAAAGTATCTCGGGGTCCTATTCACGAGTGATGGTAGGAGAAATACTGAGTTATCCTGTAGGATTAGTCAGGCTGGAGCAACTTTGAGACAACTTGGTTAATCTGTTATCAGGAGGGCTGAACTTGGCATCGGAGCTAAGCTATGAGTCTTCAATTCAGTATTTGTTCCGAAGCTCACCTGTGGTCATGAGGTTTAGGCAATGACCGAAAGAATAAGATCGCGGATATAAGCCGAAATGAGATTTCCCCGTGTTAGAAACACCAGAATACGCAAGGCACTTAATGTCGAGCAGTTACTTCTTCGAGCCGAAATGTTCATACTTCGATGGTTTGGGCACGTTCAACGCATGTCCACAACTCGGCTTCCCAGACGTGCAATGGAAACTGTGCCATCGGGTAGGCCTAGGATGAGATGGCTGGACCAAGTACGAAACCTCATCTCTATGGGGATAGCCTCTGATGATTCACTCTGCTTAAGCTACCTAACCCCGCGAACCTCATAGTGGATAAGCGGGTCATTGAAGTCTTCAATATTGGCCCATCCAACAAGAGGCTGAAAAGAACCTGACAGGACCGGCTAGAAGCAACTCAAAACGAGGATGCTACGATGTTGACTACTATGTCTGTCTTTTAGGCAAAAATCTGTGCGACGGAATTGTATGCATAAGACATGAAAGCCTTGAATTGTTTACCTTTTAGAGTCTTATATTGTCTTGAGATGTGGCGCATACAACATCTGGAAGACACATTTCCACTTAAAGAGTTCCATTGTGATGCCACGGGTCTACTACTAAGTTATCGGAGTCATGGAGATGAAGCAGCTTTTTTTGACAGAACCGAACAGCTGCTAAAATCATTTGAAAAGACGTCGAGTCTTTCAGTTTTTACATTCTAAGAAAATTGTCCTGTGACAACCCCATCTATGGTAGTGATTTAGGGTGCACGAGCGTCCAACTCATTGAATAGATGCAGAGTTCTTTCCGAAAAACGTGATCTATCATTCTAACGCTGTAGCAGGCTCAACTCCTTAATCATGTCCATCATTCCGACCTAGTATCAAACTCAATATAGGTGATAAATAGAAATCCTAGGACGATTTACAACTCTTGTTGCCAATGCAAGAACATTGATTTGGTAGCATTCTATTCAAACCATTCATGAAAAGCAGGATCTAGGTTACAGGATATTAGACAGACCTTCCATTACAGCTCAATACAGAAAAAATATCAGAGAAGCTTGTTAGAAATCGACATTTCTCATCTATGTATGTACAAGCAGTAGGCATGTACAAGAAATACCAATTAATAATTAAAGAACATCACTTCTTCATTTAGCAACAACGAATGGGCGTATCGTCTTATGTAAGACCTCAGGGGGCCTTCACATATTGGAATGTAGCACACTGTCCGTTCAGCAACATTTTGCTAGTCTCTCTCTCCCTCCCTTCTCTGTGTTTCGTTCGAAAAACGTGTAATTACCTTCATCTGGAGGCAAAGGAAAAAATAGATAATTAATTTGTTTAAGCTTCTCTCCCGTGTTCGTATCATTAAGTCAATTTCCCATCTTCGATGGGTTTGTCTAATCGTTTGCTGGTTGGTGTCTGCAAACTTTCCATCGGCCATTGAACTTGCTCTTGAAGTTCTTACCCATTACTATGACCGTGACTTAAATCTTTTATTCAAAAAATTCTAAAAGTGTCAACTAATCATGTGTTGTACCACCAGCAACATACCCTGTGACTGTTTGCTCTTCACTTAGTATTCGAAATTAGTATTCAACCCAGGCACTCACTATGTAAGCAAAGTCCCCTGCGTATGGCATTTACCTTACTTTTGTAAGCTATCCGCGACACTAACTCAAAATGACGTCGTCATACAAACAAAAAAGTATCTGTATCCCGTAGGATAATATAAACAACAGAAACGACCACGAATTGGTTTTGTAGATTTATTCTACAAGCGTATAAGGTGCGTTCTCTCTCCCTTGCGGCCATATTGTCCAAGTGCACACAAGTTCAATGCCTTCCCGGCAAATCGATCTCAAATATTTGCACACACACAGACGCCTTAATGGTTGAATGCAAATGATCACGTATCCAGATATCTTACACCTGAGCGGTTCTCCTGTTTTTTTTACGACCAATAGCGATTATTTCACCGATTTTAGATAATGACATAAGTGGGTATTGTGGGACCAGAAAGGGAGTGCCGCCGACCGACCAGGGCCATATATCATTTCGCTCTTGTTCGGCGCTGTGGCCGTGAACTTCTGGTTCAAATTCAAATTCAAAGGGAACACGGACTTAGAACACAGACATGGGGGCTTACAAACAGACGGATGTGTTATCTGATCGTGGAAACACTAAATGAAACTTTCACTCCCGGCGAAATCTTAAAAAAAAAAATCGAAAATTGATCGATAACTTGTGTTCGATTGGAGAGATATTTTTGATTTGTGTGTGTTTGCGGCGAACGAATGGTGAAGGTTCCGGCAAATGGATTAAGCATCAATCATTTACATCTGATATAATGCGAAGAAAGTGCACTTGGTTTGGTGTGGCGTCCACTGACCGGGGGATTACTGAGCGCAGAGTTGATATGCCGAGGAGATAAATGAATTAATAAATCTTTGAAGACAAATTTGCAAGTGAAACTCATAAATACTCTGAGGTAATGAGAAAGTGAGTGCAGTCCGACTTGCCCGACTTCGCTTGCGATTTTATCGTTGATGGTTTGGTTATACATACGTATTTTCCCTTCGGAGAGCGTTTCATGTCGACCGTGCTCTAAGCTCTAAGTGGTTCCTTCTTCGACTGTGTAACACGAAATTCAACCAAAGTGACCAAATCTTTATGCGGATTGGGCAATTGGATTAAAGTGGAAGAGATTTTCTTAGCACATCAAACTTCTAATGTGCGTATTGTAAGGAGAACTCGACAGAGACCACTATTCAGTCACTGGTGAGGACCATAGAGAGATGACTGCATAGCTGATGGTATCCTTCCTCTATATAGAGGAACTTTACTTACTTAAGGTGGCGCTACAGTCCGGGGTAGATCTGGGTCTCAACATACGAGTGCTTCCACCCAGCTCGATCTTTAGCCAGCTGCCTACAGTTTCACACGCCAAGTTGGTTGACGTCTCTTTCCACTTGCATGCGCTACCTAAGTCGCGGTCTTTCTCTACTGCGCCGTCCTTCGGGTGCGGATTCAAAGGTTTTCCGGGTCGGAGCATTGGTGTGCATCCGCTCTACATGATCCAGCCACCTCAGTCGTTGGACCTTCACTCTTTTGGTTAAGATGTCGCTGCAAAGCCCGTAAAGTTCGTCGTTATATCACCTCCATCGCTCACCGCCTATGTAGAAGGGGCCGAAATCAACCGAAAAATTGTCCTGTCGAATAAGCTAAGAGCAACCTCATCCACTTTTGACAGAATTCATGCCTCTGCACCATAGAGCAGGACTGGGATGATAAAAGTCTTATACAGGGTCACTTTATTCATTCGAGAAATGGCTTTGCTACTTAATTCAGGAACATCTACATTAAAAAAGAGGCGATATACGCTACACACCGTAATCTGAAGATTGACAGTTACATATGCTAGGGATTGAGCAATTACTTGAGACCGGATCAATCCCCGCTGAGCTAGGGTGCTGATCAGTGAGGGTTTGCAGAGGTACACCGGAAGGCGGAGCATTTTCACCTCTACTTTAGTGAACAGACACAAGTTAAGGAGGAACATGTTACTACGATCAGGGCTAAATTTCTCCCCACAAAAAGTGACCTGATGGAATTTTACACCTCCTAACCCAAAACTCTGGCAGTTATTCTTGACAAGAAACTTAACTGGAGGTTAAATATACAAGACCGAAATGGGGCCTCCAGCTATATATATATACGGCGGTAGTAAGACCGATTCTTATGCAGGGGCCACTGGTTTGGTGGACAACACTAGACAAAAAAAATAACATTAGCCTACTTAAAAAGATACAGAAGCTATCATGGATCTGCATCCTGTATCCTGTTGGATACAGGATCGGGAAGCTGATAGCAGCCAAAGTAGTACTTAGGCTCAGGGAATCCTCCCACCTGGTCAGCACAACAACGGGCCACTCCGAATGGCAACAGCGTTATTTCTAGTAAAATAGACTATGTACATCGTCGCTCATACTGACTTTAACGTCAAATTCAGAACTCGGATTCCTAGCAGCAGCGCTTAGGAGTCCGGTGCAGTTCTGAGCGACTCTGTGGTAGAACTATTCACAGATGAATCTAAAACAGCGTGTGGTACGGGGTCGGAAGTGCCAAAATGACTACGGCAGTTCGCGGAGCAGCGGCTTGACTTTCTGTTAACACCATAGATTTTACTTAGCAATTTTACTATACACAGATGGCCAGGCAGCTGTTAAAACCTTCGAATCGCAGACAATACGATCAAGATTGGTAAAGCAATGCAGCAGATGGACTTAATCCTGCGCTGAGTCCCATGAGCGGATGAGGTTGCTCTTGGCTGCTTCGAGAGGAAAATTCTTCGTGTGATTTTTGGTCCCATTCGCATAGACGGGGAGTGGAGGAGGAGATACAAAGACGAACTGTACGGGCTGTACAGCGACATCGACTTAGCCAGAAGAGTGAAGGTCCAACGACTGAGGTGACTGGGTCATGTAAAGCGGATGGACACCAATGCTCCAGCTCGGAAAATCTTCGAATCCACACCCGAGGGTCAGCGCAGTAGAGGAAGACCGCGACTCAGGTGGCGCACGCAAGTGGAAGGGGACCTCAACCAACTTGGCGTGCGAAACTGGAGGCAGCTGGCTAAAGATCGAGCTGGCTGGAGAGACTTGTTGGTTGAGGCCCAGGACCACG
The DNA here is from genome assembly GCA_917880715.2 of Matsumyia berberina. Lineage (NCBI taxonomy): Eukaryota > Metazoa > Arthropoda > Insecta > Diptera > Syrphidae > Matsumyia > Matsumyia berberina. The sequence goes on from OU862872.1 coordinate 9,388,218, forward strand.
CCGGTCTGTAGCGCCACCTTAAGTAAAGTAAGAGTCCCATGACATAGAAACGTTCCAGGCAACTGCAGAACTGACGAAATGGCAAAAGGAGCTGCAGGACGGCATCTCTAAGAAAGCCTGGGGGAACCATCTGCTCCAATCTGATACCAATTTCAGGAAACTGAAAACAATAGGGGAAACAAAATCAACACTTGTAGCTTGTCACAACAAATCTGGCCCAACCTAGATCTAAAAAAGAAAGCGAAACTTTTATCAACTAACCGGAAAAACTTGGGTTTATAGGCAGACATGCACTCAGATTGGTGTACCCTCCAATGACTTTTGTAGAAGCTGCAGAAACAAGGAGGAACAAGAAACTACAACGCACCTACTGTGCATGTGTCCTGCCCTTGCAACATTAAGAAGGAAAACTCTTGGGGGAGTCGATCATAATGATCTGGCCAAACTCGACATCCAGACGATAATAAATTTCGTGTCAGAGTAGTTCAACACATAGAGTCGCTACTGCTATGGTCACCCATCTTAACGCACTCTGCGTTAAACTCCTGGTTCCAGGTGCTAGTATGCCGGCCTCTTGCTCATGCTACCACAATGGTTTGACTGTTTCCCTGTCTGAAAGGGGGGAGGCACCTAACCTAACCTAGCCCCAATAGGTTAGGTTAGGTTATGTGGGAAGTGTTAAATCTAGTAATTGAGCGTCCACGAGGGCTCGCTGGTCCACTGTGTTCTCCTTTGTGCTGTGGTGCATGTTCCAACCCTGGGTCTTAGGCTTCCCAGTTCCCCAAACATTCTGTTTTGCCTGTGTCGAAGTCGGCGGTTTTGGAGATTTGGACACAAACAGAGTAATTGCTTTCGCCTTCTTGATGCCGAGTCTGGTGGCCATGGTGCCTATGGCACAATGTCCCGTCAGTACACCTATTAGGATGCGAATATCTTTTTATTCATAGCCAGAAGACATTTTGTTTTGTTCTGGTCTATACACTCCCATAAGCTACGGACCAATAAATGTTGATAAGGTCTCTCATCTTGTGGTCGACGTTACCCTCCAATATACCGATAGGGATGTTTATCGATCTGTGGGTGTGCTTACTTTCTTAAGCTGATCCCTGTCGACCCAGTTCATCTGCTTTCTCATTACCCTACCCAGCGCCAATACTGCAGTTTCTTTTTAATTTCATTGTAGCCTCGCTTAGAGAGTCTAGCTCTAGAGTACTCTCACAAAATCAAACTCGCCACATTTGTCGCTCCATCTTTTAGCACTCGTAACTCAAACGTGTCACAAAATTCCAATTTCTCCGTTCCACGTTCATAAGAAAACTCAGCTAAACGAGATGGCCTTATCCGGGAATAGTCTCGACCAACACCAAGAGACGACACAACAGATCTCCATTTTTATTCAAACACGTCTCTGCTTAATCTTAATGCCTTAATGGAAACCACCTTGATTGAGAAGTCGAATATCTTATCTAAATCTCTTCAACCATTTTATGCAGTCCGTTTAAAAAATTTAGCAATAACAATAAAATTTCTAATAATTGGCACCAGGCGGTCGCCGTTCTAATACAAATTCTTTGATGGTTCCTGCCCACTGGATAGATACTTTCGAAAAATTTTGCATAATTCCTTCACCAATTTGGTTATTCGCATGCCAAACGAAAACGAAAATCTTTTTATATTCTTAATCTGTGAATGAATAGCGTGGACAACAATGGGTCTTAACTCTCCAAATTTATGGGCGACAGATTAAAAAATTGGACCGCTCCCAGCTATACATTTGCATATCTCCATCGGGCAAGGAGAAAGCCCAAGAAAGTTACGAGCATCATTCTGCGTTACATGTGCGCATGCAGGAACCAGAAACTAACTAAACACAAGTGCCATAGCTTACGTCGATGAATTTTAATTGCATTACGTATGAAATTCAATTTTGCCCCACACTGGCCTGTATCTGCGAGTGATAAATACTCCAACGGTAGACTTTCATTGAACCTCAAACAGTTGATTGCCATGAAATGCAACCAATTGGAGGCATTTGGTGCGGGAGCTGTAGCTACTACTCAATCGAGTGCGGATAATATTTCTGTATACGACAACGAGACATAATTGCAACAACGTGGGACCATTCCATGGTCGTGGGCGTACTTTTTTTCTTTCTAAGATACTCGTGCTTCGAGATATGTAAATACCGCTGCTGTCAGCCGCCAATTGCTCGTAATAAACTAGATGCTAATTCCAGGGAACGTTTGTTACCTCCGATAGAGTCGGATACGTTGAATTCGATTTCGATCGCAAAACTCGCTGAGCACACAGGTGCGCGATTGCGCGGCACGTAGTTCTGAGATACACGCCGCCCATTATACCAGCTTCGTCAGATAAAAGAACAAGAATTTCGTTCGACAGTCGGCGGCTGGGTTGAGGTATTTATTTTCGGTATCTCTGAATCGGTTGCTCCGAAAAAACAACTTTCGAATTACGTAACCAGGCGAATGTGTGTGTCCGTGCGGTTGCACGATCCGGGTAAGGGTGGTCCTCCGCGTACCTACTGCGACAGATGAGTGAACAATTTTATTCAATTAAATTATCGCTGAGTCATTTTGCTATCCGCTACGCTTCTTCCGAGATGCGATGATGAGGAAACATAATTTCCCACGTCAAAATGCAATCTCATCATCATGTGGTCGGTCGAGCGTCGTCGTTTGCATGCCGCCCATTTCGAATTTATAAAAGTATCTCATTATGTTCCACTGTGCGTAGGTAATTCCTTTTCTCTTATAACGTGTCTCTCGTGGCTGTTGGTGAGTTTTACATAATTTTTCGTAATTGAGGTGGAAAAATTCGAACGCTAGTGTAATTTTTCACGCATTTTCGCTCGCATTTGTTCGTGTGGATGTGGAGCTGTACACTTCGTTTTGCTTCCTTGAACTTTGGATAAAACTTATGAACTCTGTACGTGCAAATAGTTTTCTTGTCGAATACAAAAGAAATTCCAAAGTGTACGGATGTAATGGTACAGCGAAGAGATGGGGATTTTGTGGAGAAAAAATCGGATGCGATGATGGTGTGCAGTTCGAGTTGGAATTTTCATTCATTGAAATGCTATATCGTGCATCTTTTACATCCTTAAACAACTTTTGGAAAAGAAAACCAATTCGGGAACAAGGTTAGTCTCTGGAGGATTTGGTTGTCTCGGTGGTTGGGTGGCCATGGTGTAGCAAATGTTTATGTAAATGGTCTTGAGAGGGATATTGAACCGAGCTGGGATCAAGCAAATGCCCTACCATTGGAATGTAACACTTCGTTGATTCATTTGTAATGTGCCTAATACACCAGATTCGATTCTAATGGAAATTGTGCTCTATCTGGTCGCCATATTTCTGTGTTTCTCTTATGTAGTTAAAGAGAGAAGTCTTCATCCATCTTCAAGGGTGGCCGAGTTCGCTCGGTGGGTCGGGTTTTGAACGACTAAATCTTGTTCAATCCTCAAGGGCAACCAGACGGATCTAAGAAAGTGTGTGGTACGGGGGCAGAAGTCTTCTCCAACGCACCTGGGTTAGCCATAACAACGCGACTGCCAGATCAGTGCAGTGTGATTCAAGCTGAAATTACGACAGTCTACGAGGCTGTGGCTTGGCTATCAATTATTGCAATAGATTGTAGCACTATTGTACTAAAGAGTCTTTCGTTAAGAGCTTCCCATCGATGCCATTATGTATGGAATATAACATTGTTCAAATGTTCGCCGCGGCTTCTCTGGGTGGCGCGCATCCGAAATGTCCAATTTTCCTCGACTCTGGCGCATAAATCAGACTGAAGTTGACCGATGGCATGGGTTATGTTGGTTTTGAGGGCCGCTGTGGTTTGTGGCTTATTCGCATAGACCTGCGACTTCAGAAAACCCCACAAGAAAAAGTCTAACGGGGTCAAATCGCACGATTTCGGTGGCCAGTTCACATCACCTCCACGTGAGATGACCATGCCCCCGAATCGCTCGTGCAGAATTTCCGATGTTGCGTGAGATATTTGGTACGTAGCGCCATCCTGTTGAAACCACATGTCGTAAGTGTCCATATGATCCAATTCAGGCCAAAAGAAGTTGGTTATCATCGACCTATAGCGCTCGCCGTTGACGGTGAGGGCCTGGCCAACTTCGTTCTCAAAGAAATATGGACCGATGACGCCGCCAGCCCAAAATCCACACCAAACAGTTACTTTTCGGGATGCATTGGACGCTCTTGGATCTTATGTGGATTGGTATCGTCCCAAATTCGACAATTTTGTTTGTTAACGTACCCATCCTCCTCGCTGAAGATGCTTTTTCGATGAAAATTAGTGTCAGTTTCCAACTGCTCCAGAGCCCATTCAGCGAACACAGGTCGTTATCTATAGTCGTTTACCTTCAGCTCCTGAGTCAGTTGAATTTTGTACGGGTGCAGGCCTAAATCACGACAAGTCTGCGAAAGGCCGGGTTCATGTGAGCGACGCGAAATCGACTGCCTCGGATTCTCCTACACACTCTCATGGACAGCGGCGATGTTTTCGGCAGATCTTGCGTTTCGTCGACGTATGGGTGTTGGTTGATCGTTTACTGAACCGGTGGACTCAAATTTATCCACCACACTGCGAATAGTCCTCTCGGAAGGACGATTATGGCGACCGTAAAATGGGCGAACCGCGCGGAATGTTCCCAAACAGAGCACCCGTCCATGGTGATTTGGCAAAACAGAGTGAAAAATGACAGCCATAGCTTCAACAATATAGCCGCTATCAACTGTCAAAGTTCGGAAGTCCCTATTGGAAGACCCTTTATACGAAGATGGACAGGCAGCTATTAAAACTTTGGAACCGCCGACAATGAGATCATGGTTGTTAAGGCAATGCCAGAGATCTCTTAACGGGACAGACAGATGCGACGTTATTCTGTGCTGGGTTCCAGGACACAGGGACATTCCAGGCAATTGCAGAGAGGACGAGCTGGCAAAAAAAGGTGTAGGACGGCATCTCCCTGAAAACCTGGGGGAACCACCTGCGCCTATCATATCGATCACTCAAACCGATGTCAGGAAACTGGCCAACAATAGCTGGAACAATATCAACACTTGTCCCTTGTCATCACAAATCTGGCCCAACCTAGATCTAAAAAACACGGTGAAATTTTTACCCACAAACCGGAAATACCATGGTTCACTGAGAAAAATTCACCGGACATTACCTGATAGGCAGACATGCACTTAGACTGGGGGTCCCCTCCAATAATTTCTGTAGAAGCCGCAGAATCAAGGCGGAAGAGGAAACCACAACCCACCTACTGTAGACATGTCCTGCTTTTGCGATGCTAACAAGGAAAACCCTACAAGGAAAACCCTTGGGGAATACTTCTACGATGATCTAAACGATCTGGCTGAACTCGATATCCGGCAGATCTCTGGGACGAAATGGTTCAACTCTTAGGGTAAATACCGTTACGATTGCTCATCTCGATCTACTCTGTGTTACATACTCTGGGTCCTGGTGCTTGTAAATCGGCTCTTCATCGCCGATGGGCCAATCTCTGTCTGAGCGGGGGCAGTCACCTAACGTTGTTCATCTTTCTAAGAAACAACGCCGGACCCGGTCCTTGCATTACTTTTGGGTTGTGCCACCCTTTTTATGGGCTCCAAGTCTTCGACGAGCTTGACGGACTGTTCTGTTCTCTCATTTTCACCTTCAGCATTTCCTCGATTTAAGACCACTCTCTTTACCAATTTTTCTCGCTCGTACACTTCTAGTCTTCGTCGCTCTGCAAGCCATCTGCGGTATTCGAAGAATGTGCGTTTGGTGTTGTTTTGAGTCCAGTAACCGTACTGATAGGCTGAATTGGCTATTTGTTGCATTCTGTATAGTTAATAGTTGAAGCACTCGTAGCTGGTAAGGAATTGCGTGAAGTAGAAATTTGCTTCCCAGTTCCTACACCCCGATAAGTCTTGCAGTCCATATTCTCCTGTTTCACCGTTGTTTGGTGATCTCTTTGGCTTCTTCTGTTGTTATTTCCTTTACAACTTTTGTTATTCTCTCGCACAATCTTAAGGTCCAGATCCTTCACTTTTACTTCTGGGATGAGGCGCCGGGGAAACCGGTCATTTACGCCTGAACCCTGAATATTCTTTCCAATCGACACTGTATTCCTGACGGTTGTAAGCAGAACAAAATATCTCCACCATCTGCCTACGTATTCATGTTATTCCTGGACATCGGTACTATAATTCAACGTCTGAATAACATATGAGACTGCAACAAAAGTGTAAATGTAAATTCTCACCTGGGAATTTACTGGCTCTCATGTTTTTAGGAGCCTTAGGGCTCAAATCTTCGACCATCTTGAGCAGACCATAGATCAAGAACTAAAGTTTAACAATGAATCATAAATCTCGGACCATAGCTTTTCGAGTGTAGAATTCATTTTGTAAGACAGAAGGGACATAAATGTTCTTTGGAGTCGTGCAGATGCCACGAAAGGATGACGGAATGTCCGTTCACCTGTCTTCTTTCAAATAACGATTCGCCTTCTCGGACGGTAAACACTCTTAAAACCGCAGATCCTAAGTTACGCTAGTCACAGCCCATTACCTTGCACCTCCATTACTTTCATTTCGAATTCCTCAATTCCAAAGGGAAGCCGACACAATCCGTAAAATTCAAAATCTCCACCATCCCCATCCCCATCCCGTACAAGAGCAAGCAATCAATCACGTTCAACATTTGCATAAATCAAAACACTCTGGAGCCCTGTTCGGAATAATTATTTGCAGGTGCATACACGATTCTCTCGTCCATTTGAATGTGTCTGCCTTTTGCGGTCGGGGCGAGACTCCAACTTCAACTCCAGCAATGCATTAAACCATATCCAACGTGTGCGCCTTTCATCACCTCATTCGTCCAATAGGTGCTCTCTCGCCCAGCTACCGAACACAACATCCTTATTCTCACCATAAAATTGAAATCTTTCCAGCCGCCCGTCTCCATTGGTTTATCTTCATCTGAGGGCTTTCTGGGAAAACAGCAGAAACTTGGAAACAGAGCAGGAAACACACGCGAGAAGGAAGACCAGTCCGCCGCTCGCATGTGTGTAGGATGTGATTGGCACTACAAGGAGCGGAATAGAAATGGAAACAGCAACAGCAAAAAAAAAATCCAACTCAACCGCTTGGCAGACCATTCTTCAGGCGTTGCTCGCTGGGATGACGATGCATCATGGTCGCGGCGATGATAGTGAAAAACAAGTTGTTGAGCCCACACACTTACCGAGGGGGCCAGTTACACCAATCTCACCCGTCTGTCTGTCCATGTTTGTTCATTTGGCTGGCTGACATCTAGTGGCGGGGCTCGTCGCAGGAAACCGTGCTGATGGTACGCGTGAGTGTGCGGTAACAAGTCCCATCCTCCGGTCATGAAAATCGACTCTCATCTCAGCACATCGTCCTACGGACTTTTGCTCCTATTCCCCGGCCAACTATTTCCTTTGCTCTGTAAATGGGAACCTCGGGAAATTCTTTCCGCCACCAAAGTGATCGTGGGCACCGGGATATTTATTTCTCCCGGCCCTGGATCGTATACTTGCCCGAGCGCTCATAAATTCCACGCTTCAGTGATTTATTTTGGAGCAGCAACGCTGATCACACAGATCAGAATCGGGAATCGGAAATGTTAAGTTGATTAGATTATGATCTACGTGGACGGAGGGGATGTGTACTCGTGTCCACCAGCACAAGGACAAGGGTGAATACGAAAATGCTGTTGTCTTGTTCGGCGAAAATCATGTACATGGCCTGTGGGGCGTAAGGTAAGACATGTTAATGTCGTGCAGCGAAATTTAGAGCGTCGTCACGGGCAGAACATCATTTTTTGGTGTCATTAGTCACGGATGCATGGGTGCCGGGAAACAATGGAAGAAATTTCCAGGAACTTTCTCACTATTGTTGCAAAAATTTACTTTTTCTTCGCAGATACTTTGATCTGCTGTAGTTGTACACATTAATTGTGCTGCGGATGTAATTGTCATTAGGCGAGATATTGTCATTGGACCTACAGTTCCATTGGAGAAGTGGTTTCTTTTGGAACACAAAGAAAAAGTTTAGTCTGTTAACCATTATTAGTTCTCCTCCAGCTAAATCTTACCGTGCTTTCAGCTTAAAGAGAGTTTGTTACAAAGGAGTGCTATAGAATTGGACACCTTAACGTCATAAGCAGAATACTTGCAGGAATGGCCGAAAAACAGTTCCCTAAACTACTTAGCCTCACACATCTCATCAGGAAATTGGAATTATGCACCGACCCATCAACGTTGGTAAAAACAAAAAACTTTTGAGTTGGTGCTGGCGTCTATGGACCCGACACCAAAGTCTTGATGCAGGGGAAATGGGTTTTATTGTCTTTTACGCTTAAAAATGCCACGGGATCACATCACCTGCACATTCTCAGTTAGTCGGACAATACTTTGAAACCATTCAATCCTTTGCCAGACACAGCATAGTCGGATTGCGGTGGTTGCCTGTAGATAGCAGAAGTCCGGACGCTGAACCCAATTTTCGACGGTTTTCAAGCATAAATCGGCCGATACTGCTGCAATTTCACATTCGATATTCGTACGAAGTTCATCAATCGTCGCTGACTTGTTGGCATAGACCATAGACTTGACGTAGCCCCACAGGAAATAGTCTAACGGCGTCAAATCGCACGACCGAGCCGGCCAAGCGACTGGACCATTTCGTGAGATAACACGTTCTCCAAACTTGGTTTCCAATAAATTGATTGTGACATTCGCTGTGTGGCTTGTGGCGCCGTCCTGTTGGAACCACATGTCCTCCAAGTCCATATCATTCAATTGGGGCCAAAAATATTTGGTTATCATTGAACGGTAGCGATCCCCATTCACAGTAACGTGCCGGACTTGATCATCACGGAAGAAGTACGGCCCAATGACGCCGCCGGCCCATAAACCATACCAAACCGTAATTTTTTCGGGATGCAATGATGACTCATGGAGTACGTGTGGATTGCTGCCTGACCAATAACGTATATTTTGTTTATTGACGAAGCCATCCAGCCAGAAATGAGCCTCATCGCTGAAGATGATTTTTCGATGAAAATCCGAATCATTTTCAAGTTGTTGCTCAGCCCAATTCACGAACATACGACGCTTCTGGTGGTCAAGCGGCTTCAGTTCTTGCGTCAATTTAATCTTGTAAGGATGTAGGCCAAGATCTTTTCGCAAAATTCGCCACAACGACGTCACAGAGATGCCCAACGCTTGAGAACGACGTGTGAGAGACACATTTGGGCTTTCTGCAACTGAAGCCTCAGCGGCAGCAATATTCTCGACACTACGGGCACTTCTTTATCTCACTGGCACGGGAACATTTTGTACTGTGCCTGTGGATTCAAATTTTTCCACTAGACGCTCAATTGTTGATCTGCTAGGACGATTATGACGACCATAAATTGGACGTAGCGCTCTTAACGTTGAGGCCACTGACTCCGAATTTCGGTAGTAAATTTTACAAATTTTGACTCGTTGTTGGCTCGTATATCTTTCCATCATGAAATGGCAAACCTTACTGAAGAGAAATGTCAAAAAACCGCAAGAAAAATATGGCGTCGTTTGCTGTCGCTGTCGCTCTACTTTTGTAGCGTCCCTATTGAAAAACCCTTTACTATCGCTATTTTCACCCCAAAGCTTTTGTGGGGTCTCAATTGCTCAGCAACCATAACTTTGCTTACAAAACAGCGGCTAGCTAAGCATAGACTTAAGTGTGAAAGAGCTACAGGACGCAGGGGCGTCGTTCAGCAGACGAACCGGTGGGTCATAGTGATGCGAGAAAGGCAAAGAATCACGTCCAACTACGCTATGGCTTCAGAAATGGTAGTGTTTGGGTGAGATGTCTAAGAGAAGACTTACTTTACTTACTTAGGTGGCGCTACAGTTCGGAGTGAACCTGAGCCTCAACCAACAAGCTTCTCCAGTTAGCCCGGTCCTTAACTAACTGCCTCCAGTTGCGCACGTCAAGTTGGTTGGGGTCTCCTTCTACTTGTGCGCACCACCTTAGGCGAGTTCTTCCTCTACTGCGTTGTCCCTCCGGGTTAGATTCGAACACTCTGCGTAACGGAGCGTTAGAGTCCGTTCGCTCTAGATGCTCTAGCCGTCTGAGCCGATGGATACCTATCTTCTTGACTAGGGCGATGTCGCTGTACAGACCTAATATCTTTCAAAGAATTGTTCGCTCGAAATAACCAAGGATATCTTCATCCGCTTTTGATAGCGTCCATGCTTCAGCGCCATAAAGCAGAGCTGGGATTTAAGGTCTTATATTGAGTCTCCTTAGTCTTAGTCGATGTTGGGTGGCACAGACGAAGGAGTTTAGCAGGAATGCCAAAACTAGACGTTGCTCTATATAGCTCGTCTCTATAAATGCTGTCATAAGCGGCCTTATAATAGACAAAGAGATGGTGGGTATCGACTTCTTGGGTTTTTTCCAGAATCTGCAGAAGTGTGAAAATTTGGTCAATTGTGGACTTTCCTGGCCTAAAACCGCACTGATAGGGGCCAATCAGGTTGTTGACAAAAGGTTTTAGGCGTTCACACAGTATGGCAGACAAAATCTTGTACATTATGCTGAGGGGGCTGATACCCCTGTAGTTGGCGCAGCTGAGGGGGTCTCCTTTTTTGAATGTCTTTACTCGACATCTACGCCCATGGAACATTTCTTTAAAGGCCTTCTTTCTTTATTACAATCTTCAGTCTAATATTTCAGTCGTAACAAGGCATTTATTAGTCACCTTTAGCCTAGCCCTGCATAGGGGTAAAACCCTATTCACTATTTTGAGCTGGGATTAGAGAGATGGAATGACAATGTAGACACTCCGAAAATTTCGTATCCGTATTGCAACTGTATGATTACTTTCCAATGCTCCTTTCACACATATTCTTTTTAATTTTAATTTTTCTTTTTTTTTTTTTTTTTAATTTTTACAGTCGATCTTACAAAATACTTTTTCTTTTTCAGTTGGCATCACCCGACTGAATCATAGGCCAATCTAAAACTAAAGCTGGATGAATTATATAACCCGATCGGCCACTGTCAACTTCGATTCGAATCTCAATGACCGGGCAACACAGACACCGACATCGTCTCTCGGATATTTATCGTAAAAACAATTAACTTCGCCGTGTCCCGGCGCGCCGCTGTTACTTTACGATTATTGCACTAATAATAGGTCGTCATATAAATATTAAACCTGAGTAGTGCCCACAACAATCGTGCGACAATTCGAATACGAAATTGTAGGTTTTTTTTTTTTTTTTTAAATTTTTCGGTAAAATTATCGTTATTTCACATTTTATGCGATTCGAATGCATTCGGATGTGCAATATGAGTTTTGTGTAAGAGTATTCAATTGCACTTAGCCGGGATTAAACTGGTTTCCGTTCGGTTATTTGTTTTTATTTGTGCGATTGGATATATTTTAGTGGATTGCCGCTGCACAAGGATACAAGGAATAAGAGGTGAGATAAAATTTTATGACTATGGTAGAGGGTGTTGTAAGTGTTAATAGTGTTAAATATTAAATTGTGAATCGGTCAATAGTTTATAGTTAACACAGTGTAAGGGACTATAAAACAGTGCTATGACCATTTAATTTTAAGTGGATAGAATCGTTATTTAAATTTATGTTCTCTTTCTACACAAAGGTGACTTTTTTATGGATTGGATTTACCCACCCATTGGATGTTGTGACTAAGTCTAGTTCATTGTTGGGATCCGCTTGTAAGGGACGTCAATTGGGTCATAAATTTGCACCATAGCCAAACGGGGAAGGTGGTCATTAAATATAACACTTCGATGACCTTCGTGGAAGCCTTGGCAACTACAATTCAGTTTGATTGAAATTAGCGATTTCTTCAGTTCAAGGCTTCGATTATGCCAAACATAAGTTTGTCCGTGTTAAACAGTTTCTTATGTTCTAGAGTCTAGACTTTCAGTTTTATAGAGCACCAACTTACTGACTTACTAAGGTGGCGCTACAGTTTGGTGTGAACGTGGACCTCAACCAATAAACTCGTTCAGTTAGCCCGGTCTAAGTTGGTTAGAGGACGAATCTTGAACTTCCGATGAAGTGACATCTAAAAAAAATCAACAGCTGCATGACAACTCGAGATGAGCCAAGGCCTAGGTTAGGTTAGGTTAGGTGGCTGCCCCCGCTCAGGCAGTGACACACTTAGACTAGATTGGCCCATTGTGATACCACAACGAAGAAAACCGGCTTACTGGCACCAGGAAACCAGAATATGTAGCATAACTACAACGAAGGTGGGCAACCGTAGCGGTGTTAACCCTAAGATTTGAACCATTTCGTCCCAGAGATTAAGTTTCTTAATAGGGCTACAATCTATCGCATTAATAAAAGCCAAGCCACAGCTTCGCAGACTGCCTTAATTTCCGCTTGAACCACACTACAGGCGTGGTGATGGCTAAGCCAGGTGCATTGGAGAAAGCTTCAGCCCCCGTACCACCCGCTGTCTTCTATGACTTCGAATGGCGAATTGAGAAGCTTTTTTAAAGTCAAATTGTGGTCTTAGAGGTTTGTCATTCCCCGGTGCTGCGAAAATGTTCAGTGGACATGGCTGGGGCTTGAACCTACTCAGCAGAACTTGAACCTGCGTTGAGGAACTTCATTCGCCATGTTTAAGCCGAGGACCAAAGCTTACCTTTTGCACGTCTTAATTTTCATAATTTTACACAGGGCACTGTAGTTTGCCAACTCCAAATGGCTGGTTGAGAGGCATCACGTGCCAAATTGTTCTGACGAGTATCGATGAGATAGGAGGCTCTGTCAGGTGAATCGGATAAACTAACTTAAAATAAAGTTATAAGGCGCTTTAAGTTTGAACCTTCGCAGATATAATCAGATTCAAGAAACGTTGTCCAAGGCAGATTGTTCGTGTTAAGCGCTTTCAAAACTATCTTCAAAGTGGCTGATCGCCAGCTTGTTTGGCATTGAATGTGTTTTCCAGTATGTTTGCCCTTTCTCACTCAAGAACTACTTCTTCCGACCTTCAACACCTTCTCTTGCCTTTTCTACAAATGGGTGCCAAGAGTTCTTGCACGTCCCACCGGCTCGTTTTTTACTTCACACCTACGAAGGGGAAGTATTGCAATCGATCCGAACAAAATGTTTCGAGACATGAACAGGGCTTGACATTACTATACACTAGAAATTGTTTGCACCCATTTTCTATATGATGCCTGTGGGTGGGTGTGTTTGTTCCCGTGTGTGTATGCAAGTGTACGGTCATATTTTTCGCCTTCGATATTTGAAGAACGGAACAACGTAGAACCATGCGGTTTATTTTGATTTATTTGTCTGCGTAAAACTTAGAGCTGATAAGATTCTGAGGATAATTGGTCCAGCAGATGCTGAGGAAACATAAGAAATGTTTTCTATCAAGTTCGCGCAACAACTCTTTGTGGAACAATTAAACAGTGCGTGTTCGAATTTTCCGCCTTCGGTGAATGTTTTCTTTAATTATTAAATAAATAATAATATTACTGTTTTTGATATAACACAATATGAGATGGGAAGTATAGGACTGGCTCCCCAGTCGATTTTTTTTTTTTTTTTTTGCGTCGATCATTTTTTTTACTGCGAGTCCTTGTTGCTTACTCGGGCAATTCAACCCAATTTGGATGCATATTGCTGGTAAATAGATGGCTCAGAACCGTAGCAAAATGGTTCTCTTATTGTTTGAGTTGGTCATCATCTGAAATAAGCTGAAGGCTTTCACTGGATGTAAACCAGAGCTTTGACCACTGGTGATCTCTTTAATGATTCTGGATAAGGTCTTGGTAACGCATCTAATTGCTGCTTATTTTGCTTTAATGGTCAGCGCATAGATGTTTTTACGTTAGTCTCGTACCATGCTACGCTGTGCTTTTCTTATCTTCATGTTAAAAATTAAGCTCGCATCTCATTCCTGCTGAAGTAGGTGCGATGCGGGCTTTCAGATGTCGTTAATATTCGGTCCTTCATTAGAAATCTATCGAAATCCTCGTACTGGGATTGACCGGACATTTTTTCATCGCTAAAAAACAATTTTCACAACACGCCAATGGTCTTGGATGATGACGGGCATTGAGAAAATCATAGTTTCCACTCCTAGCCCTGAATTGTTGACGCACTATGGGATCACTTAGTCCGTCTTTTTTATAACTGGTCATTCTTGTGTTAGTTACATGGTAGCTATCAGAGAGTAGTGACCTTGTTATCGTTTTCCTTGTTAAGCTGTATCCCAGTAGGAAATGAACGTCTCATAAGTTAAGTTTCCCTCATAACCGAATGGTCATCAAGTGCTGCTATTGCTTCTAATGGGCTTCTGATTTTTGATAGTCTTGCTTTCTACGTTATTCAAGGCTCCTTTTACTTCTAGGAAGGCTGCTAGAGCAAAGACTCTGTGATGGAGTATAGACTCTATACTATATAACGTCATGTGGTTGTGGAGCAGGTTCTACCGATTTATCCTTTAAATACGTATACATACTGTGATATGAAGGGCTGATTATTGACAGATTTAGAGACCGAGGTCTTTGGCCGCTATGTAACCTTACTTATCAGTCTTTGGTACGAATGGCACATCTTCCAAACTAGAGCGAAGTACTCTTGCTTAAGCCAGTGCTTGAAAATTTGCATTCATAGATTTCTGCCCCAATATTTTGAGTATTTCTGGCCGTAATCGATAAGACGCTTTTTGGCCAAGCGTTTCATATGATGCGAATGGCCAGATGGCTAACCTCATCTCAACTTCTTGCCCTAAATACCATCATCTTGCCTAAGAAATCTGCTAACATGTGCTTCCTTCTGTTGCAACCATAAGTACCTTCTCCTCATTTTAGATTACGTGCCCGATGTTCAGATAATAGACAGCACCTGACCTATTCTAAATTATTTGCATTTTGCACTCCTTTCGCACAGAAGGGCATACTCCACAGTATCCATGGTATCGTGGTAATGACCTATTGCCATGGTCTAGTAACTTAATACACCACTCCAGTTTTTGCCCTCTTTCTGTGCTGTCTCTGCGTTCAATCCACTCACTGAACTCTTTTGTTTACAACTCCACTTTTGTTGAAGGCATGACTGATCCGGGTGTGTGTGTGTGTTTTTTTTAAGTCCAACAGGAGGAGGGAGACAAACACAAAACCATCCATATGGAGAACAATCGCAACCGCTAATAACACTAAAAAAAATAAAAATAAAGCCAACCTCACATAATCCGATGGCAAAGATACTTCGCTGCACAATGCATTCACTGGGCAAAAACTTTTCATTTTTTGCGATAGAGGCGCGTTGCAGGAACCACGGTTTAAGACGGTTGCAGTGCCGCATTAGTCGAACCAGGTGGTAGCAGTTGCATTGCAGTTATTGGTTATGACCGTCTTGCTGTGTGGCAATAAAAACTTAAGATCAAATGAAACTCTCGACCGAAAGATGTGGAAGAGTCGCTGCAGCTGAATGGATGCATGTGTTTGCAAAGCATCAAGCGGTTATTAGTCGTATGTACTTAAACTAATCCACAATGACGCAATCAAAGGTTTCCTTATAGCCACCGTGCTTAGCTGCAAGTCATTACATATGCGCTTTGCTTGTGGAAGATGCCTCCAGATAATTGTGCATTAAGCCAGCCAACATTTAATAGGTTTTTGCCACACACATGTTGGTAATTAAAGCCCTTTCGGATTTTGGTTAAGACTAATGTATTGGAAAGGTTAAAGGCTAGTGTGTCTAAGCACATCATTGGCTTGAGCTGGATTAGCCAGTCATGAGGCCTACTAACCGTTTACTGGGGACTGTGCAACCTGTGAAACAACTGCAAGACTCAGAGGAAAGGACTGATTTCAGTAATGACGATACCAACTTGCAGAGATTCCATATCTCTCATAGAGGCCTGCTTCAGAAAATATCACAACCACTGTTATTTTAACCCAAGATTTCTATGTTGGGGTGTGTGTATGCACTGCAACCTGTAGAGATCCATTGTGATCCCCTAGATTCGTGTTGGTCGATGAGTCGCAACCTACATATAGCACCTCCTCTAATCTAGTCGCTCTGATGAATCGGAGTATCACGATTGGATCCAACGATGGAAGTTTCAGAGAAAGTATACGCGTCCAAGTGTGCTCTTCTTTTGTGGATCAATGCTCCATAGTCTAGGCGGTGTGATGGGGTGTCCTCAGCATTGCTGCAGAATCTGCTTCTATTCCCATTTTCCTGAGATGCTCCGTGAGTCTGCAATGCCGTTAGAAACCGTTAGAAAGCCCATTAAGTGCGTAGCTGGTTCTCGTTCCTTTGCCTGCCTTAGTTCTGAGAGTGCTTCCCATAGTCTTCTTCATTTGCATTCTTCCTCTCTTTGCAGTTCCTTTTGGAATAAATATGGTCCCTGTCGGCAGAATAGCTCGGGTCCAACAAATGGTGTTTCTGACCCTTTTTTGACACTTCATCGGGCACCTCATTTGCCTCTATCCCTACATGACCTGGCACCCGGTATAGGGTGACTTATCTTACTTATCTCTTCCAACCACTCGTAGACCAGTTTGGATCTCATTTCATAAGAATTCCGTGCCTTGATGGCCGCCCGGCTCTCCTCCTGTTGTGATACTTTCTATCGAGGTTGATTTGTGTACATCTTTCGTTCGCATATACCTCTGCTTGAAAAATACTGAGCGATGTTCCCATGGACTCCAAGAACTAAGTTCGGGGCCCGTATACTCCCCCCCCCCCCCCCCCACCGGTGCCAGTGAGTGTTTTGTCGGTGTACTATTTGATGGTGTTGTGCTCAAACTGATATACTTCGTGGTTCCATTCTCTTTTCCTACTCGGGTTTGTACTGAAATTCTTTTCAAAGTAGTATTCCTTGATTGTGTCGCCTCTAGGCCAGTCTAATACTGGGACTGTTCTGTTTTGGAGAGGGGGTCTAGCTCTTTGCTTGCGATCCTTTTACCCTACTCCTTCTTTTACAATTCTTAGGCTTGTTTCCTCTGTGACCCTTTCCAATGTGAAAGGGGAGTTAGCCCGAGGATCATCTCTATTGTAGCGGTGGGGCAGCTTCTCCTTGCTCCTATGATGCAGATGCATGCCAGTCTCTGCAGTTTTTCCAGGCCTCACTTTGCTGTGCTTAGCTTGGTTCGTCCTGCCCAGGCTACTATCCCGTAGATTATGACGGGTCTGACCATCATGATGTACATCCACCTCAGCATTGCTTCCCCAGGATTTTCCTCTGATACGCCTGCATATCATGAGTGCTCAGGTAGCTTTGCTCAGATATTTGATGCGGTGGATTCGGTGACTATCAAAGCTGATAGCTCATCGCGTATGCTGGGGAAAACACCTAAAAATACCGACAGTGAGAGGGAGAAGATGAAAATTCAAAGAGATGTGTGTATGGATTCAACGGTCTCTTTTGCACTCTGACTCAAATGCCAATCTGTTTAAAGCAACGAATCAGAATGGGCATTGAGACAGCTGAGAATACCAACTACAATGGGCAACTTTTGGTAAGGGTGGCTGTCCGCATCTGCATCTAGATCCAAACACACTTTGGCCAAAAGATGTCCATTATGATATCACCCTCAAAGTTGGAAAGCCTTCTACAATCAGTGGGCCACATCGCCCACACCATTACTCAACTCAAAAACGATCCCATCCTTCTCCAACCAACCAACGTTCGTCTCGTTAAAAACCACTCAACCGATGGAATTTCCGCGACAGTCCATGAGTTGCATGATTACACGAGAATTCATAAACATTCCTCATTGAAAGCCTGTCTAGCAATGTTAAGTCCGCCTAATTGGGACTCTGGCCAAACTATGTCGACTCCTCCTCATTGTTAGTCGCAATTGTCGCAATGCCGAGCCAGTCCCCAGCCAACACACACACACATACAATGGAATCTCTGCAATCTCACAGCAACTCAATCAATTCTCAAAAGTAGTTTCGGTCCTCGTCGCCAAATTGGCACTCGGTGGTCTCTGATTAAGCCTCGCAAACGTCCTCCTAATCCACAAAGGAGTCCCCAAACCCTCGTCGGCCGCCTTCAAAATGGTCAACCATTCTAATCAATCGATTGTGTGCCGGTAAAGCAACGAAAATTGAATGAAGCCATTAAAACGCGCACTCAGCGTGCACCCAGTGAACATTAACTGCTGCGCGCCGCTGTAGCCACCAGATGCCATGGCTACACCAGCATCAGGTCTCCCTCTGCAATGGTCGCGCAGCAGTGTTGGCGAACGGTGATAAATCAAAAACGGAAGAATATTTCTCTCACTGTCGAGAGGGGAAGGAAACCGGCATCGACATCGGCATCGGTAACAGCCAGTCACAGTCTAGCCTGGAACCCTCGAATTGGGGTCATCAGCTATGGACGCGAGGCCCATTAAGTATGCAACCGCATTTCGTAGCGACGGCGAAGTGGGTACCACTTATCAGTAACGGGATTTCTACTCTTTCTCCACACAATTATCGTAGGTTACGGTACTTTACGTACGTAAAATACGATAGAGCTACCGCTCGTAACTGGAAAGGCATCCCGAGAACCGGCGGAGGAAGGAAGCTCCGCTGGGCTTCTAATGAGAGTCACAGTTGAAAGGAAGCGAAAGATTTGTGTGTGTGGACCAGCTTGGCCAATTTATTTCTGTTGAACATTGTGTTTGATTGTGAAATGCGGGACGATAAGGTGGCCGGAGGCCGAGGCTGACCGCCGAGAGAAGCACTGTATTGGAAAGTTGAGCGGAGCCCTCGAACTGACAATGCGACACTTTCGATTCGTGTTGCGCCCGGAGTTGCTTTATGTGTGATTTATTCGATTTGAATCAGTGCAGTGGGCAAGCTGACAGTGTGGGCACCAGTGTTCGCTTTGATTGCCCCGGTTGTTGTTGACACACTGCTGGTGAATGCTGTTGATCCCTAATAACGAAACTTCCGCTTCAGATGCAATCAGGGGATTTGTTGGAGTGCAAGTTACCAACATGCAATGGAAAGGCTGGCTTTTTCCATTGGACCTTGTCGAAGTGGTCACTTTCAACTTTCGACAAGAGTTTCGGTTGGGCATGGACATGCAATATGGTAGTTTTGTTATGAAGTGAATGGCATGTCGATATGCTTCAGATACAACATGGATTTTGATTGAGGATTATGGGTGTTTGGCTGCATTTTTTGTTGTGTCGATCGTCATAAACTTTTGGTTTCAATATAATTTTGTATGTAAATTTCACAACTTTATTACTTTGTTGGTTTACAAATCACGGCAGTTCTATAAAGAGGGGGGTGGTGGTTTGTCCATTATTGATCAACTGGGAGCCTTATAGTCTGACAAAACCTCGGTGAATATGGTCCTACGTAGCGCACTCTCTCTGGTCCGATTTCTATTTGGGTTTAGAAAAGCGGATCCAAACTTTGGTACTTCATTCTTTCGTGGGTCCATGGTCTACAGGACTCCAGTAAAACTCATTACTGAATCTACAAAGCTTTCGTCTGCTACTTCGAGTTTCCTTAGGTGTTCATTAAGTCTGCGAGGCCAACTAAAGAAACCTGTCAGGGAAGACGTAGGTAAATCGTACTCAGATTGGCACATTCCTTGAATGTTATCCTTGTAGATCCCTAGTATTTTCGTCGACTGTCTCTAGCCCTGAAAGTTATTTCTTTCCTCTAGTTTCTTGAATTTTTCTTAAGGGGCGGCTTCCTTATTTTTCCCCTCCAATCTCTTGATTGACAGTCAACTGCTTCAATGTCCTCTATTCCGACGTGGCCGGATATCTTACAATGGCAATCTATGTATGGACGGGCTTCAATCCCATTAAAAGCTCGCCAATCGCTTATGACTGCAGCACGAATAAGCACATCGACACATCAAGAGACTCGCTGGTCTCCTATAAATCATGAAACCACGTGCATCCTTCAGCGCCATCTCTTCTGTGTTTTCTCTCCAGATGTGCTTACTGTCTAGGCATAGTCCCAGTACCGAAACTGACAGACTGATTGGCTTTAGTCGTTCAAGTTTTTTCGTTGACGTTACAATTACCATTGTTGACCTTTCACAAGAAGCAGCTGTGTAGTGGTATTTTCTATAGTAAAGGGGGAGGGTTTGAGGTAACGGCTCGTCCAATCCTCAGTAAGACTCTTGTGTAGAGCTGGGTCAAGGTGTTAATCGAACCGTGCCGAGGACCTACCAGGCTGTGGGCCCGTAAATAGCTCAGGCGTGAACGGTGTACTCTGGAGAACAGGCGCCCTCCAGTTTTATCTAGCTTTATCCACGCACGTGGAGCTCTGCGTGGACCGACAGTGTATTTCCCTAGCTTCTCATGGGATCAAAATTGATTTAAAAAAAAAAGCAATAATTGTACCTGACGGTGATCTAGAAAGTCCTAATCCCGTCTGTCAGCCCTCGGTTGAACCTACTCCTTATCGCAGATTGAATGATGAACGTCTGCTAGAAGAGATCGAAAAAACTCTGACCGAAGGAAGTCTGGAAAGTCCTAACTCTGCCGGTCAGCTATCCACAGGATAAATTGAATGTCCAGTCCGTCAAGCTGAATCCGACCTCGACTCCCTTGACCGGGTCTCAGTCGGCACAGCGAGTTCAAACTCCACGGACGAAAATTACAAGAGCTGTTCGGAAGCTCTTGATGCCAACGTGCAGGAAAGCACAATGCCCCCTACCAAGGGGAACCGTCTAACCACGGCAAAAATAAAAACGGCTTAAGTTCCTCATGGCCCAGGACCTGCCCTACAACTCAGCGTTAGAAAAGACGCTCCAGGAACGATCCTCACAACAGAGCCAAGCGCCAGGTACATCCAGTAAAAGATCTAGCTCCAACGACAACTTCGCTGGCACAACCAGTAAGCGAATCAAGCCGGATGCTCCCCTCTTTGCCGAAGTTGCTGGCGCCATTAAGGTAGGAGTTACCCTGATGGCCTTCCTGCTCCTTTGTATGATATCACAGAAAGTATCATGTAAGCTTTCTCTGCTATGTCATCAGTGAGAATGTTCATGAGTTATGGGTGCTTAACACATCAAACAATTCGCACCCAACTAGGCTCCAAAATAAAAGAGATGGGACTCCTATTTTTGAAGGAGAACTTACCTTTTGTGTGCCTGAAAGTAACAGTTGTATGCATCTACACAACTCGCTACCGGGAACTCTCCTATTGGCCTCCGTTTCAGAAGGATGTGCTGTTTCACAAAGGAAGTTGCAGGAACGAAGAAACAATTCTTCACTTCACCTGTACCTGTCTCATACCATTCAAAAGAAGAAAGCTGTATCTATAGGTAGAAGCACATCACTTGAACGAACTGTCACAATCTGGCATGAAAAGTATTCTGAGCTTCATGAAGAGCTGTAAGAGCCGGTTCCAAATATATGTGACATTTCCGAATAGAAGCTCAGCATTTGCTTTGCATAAGCAGCCACCCTACCTAGATACCTCATGCCCAGTTGTTGATCCATAGTTAGCCCCTTTAATAAAATCGAGATACAGAAAGAATCAGGTAGTGATAAACGTTTCATTTTGCCAGCGAAATTTGTTTAGATCACTCAGCGAAAAGTCAACACACCAACACCCAAATTCGCAAGCTGACATCAGCACGAAGTCACACCTTTCTCAGCGTTCTCTCCCTGATGACCCAGTTATGTCTTAATTAATTCACAAGAAACCTGCTCCGATGTGCCTTCATCTGAGATCATCGCAGCCTGTATTCTTGACTTTTTGGCAGTTAATTTGCGATGAAACAGAAAAAATTAATTGGATATCCGATGCCGGAGGAAGTTTTCACTGAATCCGCACTTAATAACGCTCACCGCGTCAGTCAGTCAGTTGTTGTTGTGCCAAATCGGGGAAAACACTCGACCCACATTCAGCGTATTACTGCAGCGCAGACACTTTCAATCACAAAACTGGTTACAAGCATTTTTTTTTTTTTTTTTTGCATTTTGCTTTGGACTTATACTGCATCCAATTGGGAGACCCACCATATCCAGTCAGCAGAATGTATTGCGTTTATAAATTTGAAAGTGCACACACCGCCGAAAGAAGAATATTACTCGTATGAGTAAGGGTAAAACGGGAGAAAAAAGAGAGGAGAAGAGAAGGAAATCCTTGGTTTGATGAAGTGGAGGTTATGGTGGTGGGTGGCCTTCTCGGCACCAGAAATGGGAGCGCATAAAGAACATGTACAAGGCGGTAAAACCACTCTTAGGTTGGAAAGGATTTTGAAGGTTCACCTAAGGCGGCGAAATAGGGTCAAAGCTTGAGTTGCTTATCGGCCTCGATGGTGTGTTGTACCTTAGCCCCAATATGGATCTTTGCAGGTTCTTTTAACATGGAAAAGGTGATTTTGTCAACCTTGGATTGGAGTCCGTTTGGAAAACTGTCTCGGAAGCTTTATCCGACTGAAGTCTAAGAGATACTCCTTTCTTTTAAGTCTGATCACCTTATCATAGAAGGTGCATCCAGAAATAGGCTTACTGATGGAGGAGTACCCCTGGATTGTGATAATTGTTCTGAAGCACGAGCGATAAGCAAGTCGATGCATGTTTGGTACTTTCGCAATCCAATCAGTGTCAGGATGCCTTTAAAAAATCTTTGCAAAATAACTGAATGAAACAAAATAGTAGGGTGGGACGTTGTTTCCCTTAGATGCTCAGAGGCCACAATTATTTATCTGCAACAGATAACAACTCGGCTGGGCATTAAACAGGTTTCAGCTGCATAAATCACCTGGAGTCGAAGGTAGCAAACTCCTCTGAAACCAATATGTGGAGAAAATAGTGCTCTGGTGATATGTTTCATGGAGTAGTTGCATAAGCAAAAAGGAAAAACTTAGGTGCCATGAGGAAATCATTCGAGAAGATACAAAGAACCTATCCCACAGCAGCGAAGAAAGCAATAGAGGGTTCAGAAAACAACCTCATTGGGCATAGAGAGCGAATCTCCCCAACTTAAATCACACCAATGACTACTGATCGACGACGAATTCTTCTTCCTAATCCTTAATCTCGTGGAAGCTTTTAATAAAGCGAACTGGGTTTCCTAAGTCTTGTTGTGCTAGGTCGCCAAGATTGTTAAAAACAAAGCCATCGAGATGGTTGCGTCTTTTGCGACAGAGCGCAGGACAGGTACAGAGGAAATGGAGGATCGTTTCTTCCTCAGGAACGCCCAGGCAACTGACATGTCTGCCTATAAGGCAATGCCCTGTAATGATAACTACAGTAGCTCTGAGATGTCATCTTCTGAGCGTAATTAATCTCTTGGAGCACTTTTGGTCTATTGAAGGCAAAGCTTGGCTGCATGTTTGGCAGTTGGTGCCATGTGACCACCTTTAGGTTAGGTTAGGATAGCGGCTGACCCTCACACAGACCAGTGTTGGTCCATAGCGATACCACAACTCTCTAAAGCTAATTAGTTATCAACGTTAGATACATTTGTTTAGATTAAATGATTCTCTCCGTTGTCTAGAGCATAGTTTTGAGTTATATACTTCCTTGACTGTGTGTAGAATTGTCCCAATACTGTCGCTATAGGTGTTTCTAGTTGATTGCTTTAGTGATGGCATCCAGCTTAAATGTCAGTTCGTATGTAGCTAGTATTACTTCGAGACTCTCTTTTTCTATATAAAACCGTAGCAAGAATAGATTCAAGTAATAAGGTCAGTGGTCGCGGTGGCTCAGTGGTTAGTTCGAGTTGCGTAGGTTCAAGCCCCAGCCATGTCCACCGAACATTTTCGCGGCGCCACAACTCGCCGGGAAATGACCAGCCACCGGGAGTATAATTTGCAATGAAAAACCTTCTCAAATCACTATTCGAAGTCGGTAACAAATTGTGGGTGCGAGAATCTAGGCGCCTCGAGCTGTCGCGCCGGCTTTTGATTGATAAGGTCTAGAAGAAGACGAAACTAGTAGATTCTGCAGTTGTAAGGACAAGACTCATTTGATCGCAAATACCAAGGAGATTCACGCACTGGGCCCGCTAAAGATATTAAAATCTTTAAAATGAACAGAGCTGGTGGATTTACCGTAGATCGACTGCGAATTGGCTGTCTTCGGCATAAGATTCTATACAGAACGCTGAAGTTCTAAGGATCTAGTTCGAGAAAGCTTATTAATATCAACTTGTTGTGAATATAACAAAGTCGCGGGAAGTGCTCTTTCTTAAGTGCACATATTTACTCATTCTCCATAGTCAAAATCGCCTCTTTCACTCAGCACACATCCCGCCTCATGGTCACCATTCAGATAACCATTTGCATTCTTAGAACCAAGCCCACCATCCACGCTATTCCAACACCTCTTCACTCCCAGTGTCTACATAACCCGCTTTGTATCCCTACAAAGTTGTCTTTCACCACGCTTCCTAATTCTGTTGAATCTCCGTTTTCAGTTGAACAAATTGGAACCACTCCTAAGCCACAGTCAGCACAACAACTATCTCTGCGATAGAGTCATTTGTATAAATATTTACCGTGCCTTTCGGCGAAGCCTCCCTATCATTTTACACACACCAGATGGAAATTAACACCTCAAAGTCGTCTTCGATACACTTAATATCTATTACCTACGTAGCTGCGCTCCGCATCGCCTCTATATGAAGATATTATAGGAAATCTATACCGAGGATTGAACCTGGAGGCGTAATTATTCCGCCCACACCATTTGCATTCGAAACGAAGTGCAACATTATTCAAGTGCACTATGATTTTGTATACATTATCTGGCACACGTTCTGCATGCTAATAGTGTATCTGTAGCGCATTGTTCCGTGGAATTGCAAAATTTGCATTTCATTTCTATGGATTGCTATTTTTTTTGTGACAGATAATCGCTATTTGGGTTCTATGTCAGAGCGGAATTTCAATTAGTTTCGAAACAAAAGCATAGTCCAGTCTAGATGACATCGTGGATGGAGTGTATGTTGTTATTCTTAGAAGCTGATGTTTAACAAGGTAAACACGGATACATGAGAGCGCCGATAGAAAGGAATAAATTGCCTTTCAATTGGTAGTCTAACGTAGATCTTACGCGGTTTAATCATACACGTAGCTTAGGCACGGCACCATCAGCTACGGAAACGGAATCTGTCTCATCCATAAAAGGGAAGGGACGTGTTAGACACCAGCAGACCTCTAGTTTCGCATGCCAAGTTGGTTGAGCACCCATCCACTTGCGTGCGCCATCTGAGTCGCGGTCTTCCTCTACTAAGCCGTCCCTAGGGTGTAGATTCGAAGATTTTCCGAGCCGGAGCATTGATATCCATCCGCGCTAGATGACCCAGCCACCTCAGTCATTCTATCTCCTCCTTTACTCACCATCTATGCAGACGGGACCGAAAACCACCCGAAGAATTTCCCTCTCGAAACAGCCGAGGGCAACCTCATCCGCTTTTGATAGAGTCCATGCCTCTGCGCCATAGAACAGGACTGGGACGATTAAGGTCTTATAAAGGGTCACCTTAGTTGTGACATTCTGTCCGAGGCGTCAGTGTTGAGTGTCCTTTCTTGTTGACAGCATATACTTCGGCTCACCCTCATCGACCGCTTAACCCATATTCGCCGCCTCCATCTCAATGCTCACGAGCACCCCAGTGACATCACGCTGCGTTCTACCGATTATGTCAATATCGTCTGCCTATGCGAGTAATTGGATGGACTTTTGAAAGATTGTTCCTCTGGTGCTGGCGCATGATAACACGTCGCCTTGTCTTTTTTGACATCAAAAGTCTCGGTGGGGTCTTGACCGACCTTGATACAGCAGCGTGCATTCTCCAGTACAAACGGACGAGTTTGGCAGGGATGCAAAAGCTAGACATGGCTCTGTATAGCTCGTCTCTATAGATGCTTTCATACGCGGCCTTAAAATCTATGGAAAGGTGATGGGTATCGATTTGAGGTTCCTAGGTTTTCTCCAAGATCTGCCGCAGTGCGAATATTTGGTCGATGGTGGACGGGCTTACTTTCCTCCACCCATATTTTACAGATGAGCTCGTGCATGCTCCTTACCAAGTTATCGCTTGCCCCTTTGAACAGCTCGGCAGCTAGGCCGTCAGATCCAACAGCTTTGTTGGACTTAAGCTTGAATATCTTCAATTCGTCCAGGTCGGGTCTTCATTGTCCTGGTGGAATGGATCATTCAGCTTGACAGCGGTATTTGATTCGTTGTTGCCCTTAAACAGTCTGTAGAAATAGTTTATCCACGATCCACTTTACCGTTGCCCAATTATGGAAATTCCTGTTGTTGAAGTCGTTTTCGACGCACCCGGTTTATTTAAACTGACAACTTACTGTCAGCTTTCGGTTTCGCTGTACTCTACTTTGTTTCCAACAATTTTGACACTCAAACTCCTGCTCTCTCACTTAACTCCTAACATGCACTTCTACATTCGTCCCGAGTTACGGAAGCACGGATTGTCATGGTCTGGCGTACCGCATCGGCCAATCATTTAGTTTTCTTTAGGCGGTTTCCACATACAATTAGGATGCAGGACCTTGGTTTATTGTCCACCTTCAATTTTTGACTGACTGATAGCTTCATTGTTGAAGGGATTTGACAACCGCTTTCTTCAGTCATTTTATTCTCTGGACAATCCATTTTCAATGGCCACATCCTAATGAATTTCTCTCCATCCATCTCTTCAATTTCTAACCGAAACCCCATTTGAATAAAAATTCCAACAAATTCATCATGCTCTCGCAACAGATCTCTTTCCCCCCCCCCAACAATTCCAACATAAAAATCCAATAAACCAACGGCAATTTATATTTCTAAACCGTTTAATACCACAAAGCACATCTGATTGACGAACAAAGACGTGACAGCCATTTCCCACAATTCGAGCCGAATAATCGTTTTAACGCAACCAAACGTCAGACGTCAGAGTTGCATGCGAATGACCCGCTAAGTTGACAGCGAATCAGTTATCCACCGAATAGGCGTGGCGGTGCCCATCGAAATTAAAAACACGCACTTCCAGTTGAACGACACTTAAGCCCGTGGGCCTGTGTCCAAATTGAATATTCGATGTTCCGTCTGTCACCCTACACAACCGCGACATGCTCTTTGCGAGCCAACAAACAGTGTTGACGTGTGATTTTTCGCCTGACAGCTCATTAAAGAGGGTTCAAGCGACTCGGTCATCTGTCATACATCAACTGTCATTATAATTCACTCACCCGTAATATATTCAAAAACGTTGCGTGAACACACCGTAAGTAGCTGCCTTGACTCACTTGGGTCAAACTTCAGTCGCTCGCCTGCTGGCGTCAAAAGATAAACAATGGACGTGACATTTGCCGCCAGCGATGGCACAGAGTCAAAAAGTCGTGTGTACCAAGACTTCTCTACTGCGCACATCTAGCCGTAGCGGTAAAACCGATTAGCCATTCCGCAGCCGAAGTGGTGGTGCCATCGGGTTCATGTTGAATAAAAGAATTATCCAGGAGATTAGAATGGTAATGCTAATCAAACGAAAATAGCTTGGTACTCGAGTGCGCAAACAACATCCACTTGCCAGAGTCAATAAACTCTGTGCGCGGGTAGACGCGGCTCCGGCGTCTAAGAGCTTTGCCCTTTTTGCTGTTGGACTCGGTTTTAGTACACACGGAGTGACTCTTTATGGAGATGTGCCTGGCAGCACGTATTAGAAAGAGCAAAGGTGTCAAAGAGATGCTAACGGGCTGAAATATAAATAAATATCACACATGGCGGTGGTCCAGGTCGTTAACCAACAGAATTTGCAACATTTAATTGGAATATAAACTACTTAGCACTGTGGTCGTCTGTGGTTACTTTGGCTTCGTCGAATGGGCACATGTGGGATTCGCCATGGCGAGGTGCTAAATAAATATTTGGGTTCTGTTACTAAAGTCCAAGTGGCTCTTGGTTTGGTTTCTTGGAAATAAATTTAAGAGACTGGATTTAGCAACTTGTGACAAAAGGCCTATATTTAGAAGCAAGGTACTTTGTCGGAGACCTAATTTTTTTCTCAAAACGTCAGACTTGAAACAAATATTTGCGACGTTTTTCATTTCAATTTCTTTGCCTTATTGTACGAAAAGAAGTAAAATTTGAGTCAGGTGGCACAGATAAGTAAGGCAGTGTCTCGTAACTAGGACCAGAATGAGGAATTTCAAACTATTTGAACTATGTCGAATCTGTTTCACAGAAAATAGTTAACCTTTCGGCTTCTGCAGGCCGTTTCGCCATTTAACTTGCCCTTACTGAAAATAAGTAAGGTTAGGTTGTAATACCCAGAGAATTCTCTGCGAAGAAATTTGTACTCTTAGAACCATTTAGATTCGTTGATAAAAGAGAGGAAACATCCAATGGGATTCTGCTATAGTTCACTCTTATTGTTGCACTTATAGTGACCTAGGAGACATTCGAGGTCCATACCTCGAACACTTCCTATGTCAATGTCCATCCCTACGTATGGACCTCGAACTCTTCCTATGCCACTGCCCTGCCCTAGGAAGACCCTGGGGTTCATGTGGATACTGGACCTGAGACATCTCTAGGACAAAGGAATCGGCGGCATCCTGGCCTTCACCAAAGAAATAGATTCGCCAGACTACACGTACACTAGTGTTAACTCCATAATTGTTTCCACCTTCTCTAGATCCTTCCCAACATACAGTTTCGACAGTTAAAAGAGGCCAATACAATGAGCCCGACTGAGGTCGAAGTGAAGAACCTTCCGCTCACTTTGATGTACCATACCAACGTCATACCATAGCCACTGAAATAAAAAGAATACTCACTTGAGAGGTGATGGCCCTGCTTTCCAATTCTCCAAATTTTTTTTATAATATGTGGCAGAGTATTCCGTATTTGAGGGTCAGATAATTATTCCTTAGACCATGACTCAATCATACGGACTTTACAGTCAAGAGAATATAATGGAAAAATCTTTGGAATGGCTGAGATGGTGCCGTGTTGAAACTGAGGAACACCATAACTACCCTAATCTACCTAAGACCACCTATCTACTCTGTAGGGTTTCTAAATCCTTCTGAATTCCCTGACCACAAGCTCTTTTCCAAATGCCACCACCAGTAGCGCTGTTGTTACCTACCTGCCTTAACTCTACAATGCCACCAGACTGCGAGAAAAGGTTATCCACACGAACGTAATAGAGACCGTGGTACTAAGCGCAGACCTGGGCTTCAAACGCTTTTAAGCCGCCTCCAGTTTGGTTGCGGTCGTTTTTCACTTGCGCTTTACTGCGCTGAGCATCTGGTGTAGTTTTGAAGATTATCGTTGGCGGAGCGCTAATGTTCATCCGCCCTCATATCCCAGGCATCTTAGACGTTTGATATGGTCTAACTAGGTCGATCAGTCCATCGTTGTGCCTTCTCCTACACTCATTGTCTGTTACAAATGGAACTAAGAACCTTCCGATGGAAATTCCGTCGAAACAACCGAGGGCGCTTTCATCGGGTGATTGAAGTTTTGCACAATCTTGTACCTAACAGTAATTGGCATGAATCCTTCTCTTAATTCCCCCACTAGTATCATTGTGTGACTTTATAGTCAAGCCTAAGTACATTAGAATCATATCTGATGATCTTTTCGAAACGTCAGTGTTGGCGGTCATGTCATAAGCGGCCTCAAAAAAGTAAGAATACAGATTTAAAATTCCTAGGTTTTCACCAAGATCTGAAGTAATGTCAAAACATGGTCGGGTCTTCCCCGTGAGGGTATGTCCGCATATTAGTCTCATGTTGGGGAATTCAACTTTATGAAATGTTATGAGGCGGTCTTTCACATGCCGGAAACTCTGGATTTCTTGCCCAAGTCTGCCTCTGATAGTAAATCCGCACCCTAATAAGCGTCGCTTCTGTTCTCGTTAGTAATCGTCCTTAGGAAAGTTTGCAATTTTTCATACTCATACCTAATTTGCAGTAAACTTAGCTTCGAAAGTAAGATTCCACATGATTAACCGTAGGTCGTTGACTTTGTTTCATTTGCGAAGGTCATCAACCGTAAATCTGTCCGTAACCAAGGCTTATGGTTGCTTAGAAGCCAGCTGCTTTCTGCATGGTTGGACAATTACTTTAGCAGAACAACGATATACTAGGCGACCGATTCTGTTACGCGTACTCCTAGAACAAGGAGCCGCTTAAGCCTCTCCTTGTTGGCTCGAGCCCCGGATATGATGCTAGTCCTTGGAACATTCTCACTACAAGGCTGGATCTAAAAAAATAAAAAATAAATAGTTGGCGCGACAGCTCGAAGTGAGCCAAGGCCTAGCTTCTCGCAACCATTCATGTTGTGCGCGTTGTATTGTCTGCAGGAATGGAAGGGACCTAAATATTGCCGACTCCGAACGGCGAATTGAGAAGTTCTTTCATCTCAGATAATACTCCCGGAGAGGTGGTGCCGCGAAAAATGTTTGGTGTTCCTGGCTGGGGCTTGAACCCACGCTGCTTGCTCAGTAGTCCAACGCACTAACCACTGAGCCACGGCGACCACTGCAAGGTTCGACCTATGTAAATGAAAATATAGACGCCACCCCTGATTCAATTTTATAATTTTTTCGTCAGGGAAAGTGCCTAAGCCGTTTCACCTTCTCTAGTCAACTGGGACATATAATTTTCCAAAGGATTTGAAACCGAATTTCTGGTTAAGATATTAAGTACCCAACGTTCATCCCTGTGAAGGTGAGAGTAGCAGTTGATGGGCAGAGGCTGGCTTAAGACAATCTTTGGATGCTGGTGTCCTTATGAATGCACATGTCTACTTTTTAATTCTTTTTATGTTTATCGACGAAAAAAATCAAAATTTTGAATTTTTCTGAACTAAATAGTCTTCTTCTTGTAAAGAGTTTTTCAATAGGGACATAACAATTCCTTATTTTAATACAAACGCATTCCTAAACTTTTTTTATAATCTGTCAATGTGAAAACGTCAGTTAAGGTTTACATTTTTATTCACGAATGAACAACGTTAAGAAAATATTAAAAATTACTACAGAAATTCTGAGTCGGTGGTCTCAACTTTAAGAGCGCTTACTCCAATCGGTAATACGTAGTGTAATCTCGAGTAATGGTCCTGTCGAATGGCTACCTCGCTCATGCGATCTTACGCCGTTGGATTTCTTTTTATGGGGTTACGTTAAAGTCGTTGGCATATGCCAACAAGTCAACAACGTTAAAGGATCTCAGGAACAATATCGAACTCGAAATTACCAACCTTCTGACTGATATCTTCTGGAAGAGTGGTGGAAAATTGGCTCCAAAGAATCGGTAGCTGCAAACGTACTCGTTGTGGTCAAATGAACGGGAATCGAATTTCATACTTAAATTCAACATGTTTTCTACATCTAGAATAGATTTCAGCTCGATATTTCAATAATTCTGTGTTTTATTTAAATACAAATTTGTTATATTCTTATTGAAATCCCCGTTACTTATTCTTTCGTTTATATTTTTTCTTTGCAGGTATGCAACACCAAATACATTTTCTATCACTTCATTCAATTACTCCTCACATCAGGATATTTCTCACTGCAAAACTTTTCCTAAATAAGGTAATCAAAATTTCAAATCACTTTGAGATAATTACACCCTTAGTGGGGAAAAAATCAATATCATTACATGCAGGAGTGTAAAAAATTCTGTCACATGCAGCACTGCAATCAGCAATTTTTTGCCAATAAAGTAATTGACCTTTACCACCCGATCGGTGTTTCTCAATTTTAATCCAATTCGCCACCGCCAGCCGCATACTTACTGCATTCATCATCACTATTATTACCACACCTCCGAAATACAATTACAATGTTGGTTGTGGTAGGCATGTACTGGCACTGGCACTGGCACTCCATGAAATTCCCCCAACGAGGCCGAAAAGGTCAGCAATTGGCTATTTACTTGTCTTAAGTGCACCATGTGTGGTTACTTCCACATGCATTAGCAGTTTTTTTTTTTCTGTTTCTCGTTTTTCTACAGAAAAGTTCAAGAAAGCATGGGGACAGACAAAAACGTTGAAACTTTCACTAAATTTCCTCATTTTGATTTAAAAAAAATTCGAATAAATTATAGATGTGTGCTCGTGCTCACACATGCAATCACTTTTCCCTCCATTCATCTATAATTAAAAAAATTAATTTAAAATTTAAAAAAAACCTTCTAATTATTTCAACAAAAGACATGTTTCCTCAAAGCGACAGCGATGGGGCCAAAGGCTGGGGGCGAACATCGAAATTAGACGCTTTGGCTACTGAAAACTGCTCGGGGTCACCCTGTGTGAGCTGAATGAGGATTTTGATTTGATTAGCAGTTACCATTGGTTTCACTGGCATAGACAGGAAAATTAACTGAAATTGATTCGGGGGCGTTCGGTTAAATGCTTGAGGTAATTACGATCAGGTGCTGATGGTGATTATCTTGTCTTCTATCGACTGAGTAGGTTATTACATACCAAAGACTCTAGGTGAGGTATTCAGTGTAAGTACGTTGGGTATTTTATTCAATTACTTACTGTCGGCTGAAATCAAATGCAAAAAGGGGTCTGACAGGAGGGAACGTTTATGACCGAGGTAGTTAAATGTAGGCTTGAACATATAAAACTATTATTACCTTGTTATGATCCTGCTTTCGTCGACAAATTCTCAACACCTATTGCCTGTGATCTAAGGCCGCACCTTTTTTATGTGTCGATTTTAAACGGCACTTGGAGTGTTCTAATAGACAAGTCGGGTTAAATCCTCACTTCACTTTTCATTTTGGTTGAAGCTGTACATTGGTTGGTTAGTAAAGGGAGGTAAGCATTGGGCCCCTACCAAATGTTACGGTCGAGGGTTCGCTTCGCATAATGATCAATCAATTCCTCACGTAAAAATTAAATGTGCGGCAAGATCAAATAGTACCTCACAAGGTGTTGTATGTCCTCTGAAAAGAAAATTGGTATTCAATGTAGGTTCGTAAGGTACCCTCATGCCTAGATAACGTCTTCATAGCCATTATAGGAAAATGCCACCTACATCGAGACCGGGTAAATTGGTGGTACGCGAACCTTAAACGGAGGTCCGGTCTTCCGCTGAATGAATTAATGGATGGCGCGACATTTTTCGCACGAATGAAAGGGACCTACAATTTGTAACGGCAAATTTCTCAAACATGAGGACTAGGACTCAAAACACTCCTCGAACTGGGCGATGTTCTCAATCGAACAACATCTTTATATGAGCTTATGTAGCTCATAGGCTTGATGACTTTATTAATCCTTCATCGAACACAGGTGGTCCCCGTGGATCAAGACTTAGTGGATTGGACTACTGTGTGGCCTGCGCAGGTTCGAGTCACGCATTACCAACCTAACATTTTTCGCGGTGTCAGCTCTTGGCAGGCTTCTCAATTCGCTGTTCTTTCCTTATTAACTTGTGATAGCGCTACAGTTCATGTCGAACCAGCGCCTCAACCAACAAGCATCTGCAGACAGCAAGATCCTCAGCCAGCTGTCTTGAGTTACGTTTCTTGAGTTGGTTGAGGTCACATTCCACTTGTGCACACCAATGCAAATGAGGTTTGTAGTTCTCTTCTAGTCAACTTTTCAATTCTGAAATCACATTGGTAATCCGTCACCAGTTCGTCAACATATGGTTGCAGGCACTTCAGCAGTGTAAACTGTAATTTGAACATTTCTTACAGATAAGTTGGTTTATGTATCATAACAAGGCATCTCCTGGTTCCTTGAGTAGCTCTGATGTGAAGTTCTGCGATTTAAACCGAGCTATGGCTGGTCCAACTTTGGTCTGGTCCAGTGGGTGAAAGAATTCAATGTTGAGATTATCAGATTGCCTGGCAGCAGGATTTTAGCTACCGTAGCCGGTTAACAATCTGCAGGAATAGTCTTTTTTATCCTTCCAAACTCCGGTTTAGGAAGCAATACCTTCGGTTGCTGTTTGTATCCTTTTATAGAGATTCTATATCTATCTCGTGCTGCTTTTTCCTTCACCTGAGTACAAGGTTTTCTTCTCTCTAACAGCTGACAAGCGGCTCTGTCCCTTTTTGCGGGGCCGTTCTATAGGCAGCCATATTTTCGATGTTTGCCTGTGCATATTCAACATCAAACCGAGTACTCCAGTTGATGTATTAGAGAAATTTCCTTCCGAAAAATGTAACAACCGAGAAACAAAGCCTTGGTCCACGCAACTGATCATCAGTTTTATCTCCTTTTCGTCCAACGATCACTCCGTCATTAACATCACACTCGCACATCCTGTTTGCCTAATAAAATATTCAACAACTCGGCGAATTTGTCCGACTAATTAAACAAACCATTCGTTATATGGCATCAACTTCAAATTTACATACAATAAATCTCAACACTCTCCCAAAGCACTCGTGTTGACATTGCTTCTAGGTAACGTCACTCTCTGCAAATAAACGAATAACTCAATCTTTTCGTGCCACACCAACACACCCAGTGCCATTCAAAGCCGAAAGTATCTAATAATTTGACTTGTGGCTGCAATTTGCTGCAGAAATCCATATTCGCAGGTGAAATACAATACCAACTCTGTGCATTGTGACACACCTCTTGCTTCATCCAATTACTCCACTGTCCTACCACCTCCATGCACAAATCGACAATCGAAATTTCACCCCTCCGACCGAGGCCACATCGCGGCTACTGGGGCTCGTAACCTTTGACGAACGAACCGCAGTATTGATTTTGAAAAGAATAATGTTTACTAATTACAGTGGAGTACTGCTCCACCGCAGCCATGTGTATGGACAGTAATTATCGGGCGGCATAAGCCTCTCCGCACAGCCAGTCGAAGACATGTCATTGCATCAATCAGTTGGATTGGATTTATGATATGCTGTTTGTTTTGCAATTGAAGCGTATCCGTTGGATAAATGGCAGTGGTGGCGCGGTAGCAAATCACTAGAAAGTAGTCAACCATATAAGTGGCTGGTAATTTGTAGAATTAAAAATAATAACAATTCCAATGGGGAAGTAGTTTTCAAAATGATCATATGTCAGCGCGTTAGAGAGGTTTTGAGTTGACGAATACGACGAAGGTGTAATTTTTCTAAAGAAACAACGAGCAATAAACCAAAGTGTCCAGCTGAGTGGAAGGTGTGGGAGTACGGAGAAGGGTGTAGTTTTTTCACCAAGTCTGAGCACTTGGATAATTTTAAATCGACATTGAGTGTCAAGGGTTGTCCTTGACTACGTATTTCTAGTAACACTGAAACTGACATTCATACCCAAATTGACGCGAAGTCTGTTTTCTTAAAAGACTGCGCTGTTCTTAAGGCTTTGAGGTCACTCTCGCTGGTATCTAAGTCAATTTTTGAGTATCCATCCACAATCATCTGAAAGTTGCTGTGGATGGATGAGTTGATTGTTAACCACTGGTCGCCGTGGCTCAGTGGTTAGTGCGTTGGACTGCTGACCAAGCGACGTAGGTTCAAGCCCCAGTCAGGAACACCAAACATTCTTCGCGGCACCACCTCTCGTCGGGGAATGACAATCCTCCGAAAGTATAATCTGTCATGAAAGAGCTTCTCAATTCTATTTCCTCTTCGTCCCTGCAGCTTCTGCAATAGGTAGTCGTTGTAGGGCAATCCAAGACGCTCCGCATGGATTCCTATTCCGCAGTGTCCTGTGAGGACACCGGAGACGACTCGTATTTCCCTTCGACTAAGTTGTACGAGATTTTTGGAATTCTTCTTATCAAAGGCTACCCATAGTGATCTGGCTATTGCACATGTGTCCATGTGACACCATCGCGTATTAGCCCTGATCATGGTTTCCTCATCTATATCCCAGTAAAGAGTGCTAATGGGTGTCTTCGCGATCGGAAGGGTATATGCAGGATCTAGGTCTCATCCGCCCTCTCATTGCCTGATATATTCCATGTGGCCCGGTATCCAGCATAGGGTCATCTTGTTGGTCTTTAATATATCTTTGAGATTTTGTCTGTAGACCTTTACGAGCTTTGATTTTGTCGATGCGGACTGCAGAGACTTAATAGCCGCCTGGCTGTCAACATATGTAGATGGTAATATTTTCTCTGACAATTTTGTCATTTTTTATCAGCTTCACGGCTTGTAAAATGGAAGTTGTCTCAGCTTGAAAAACGCTGCATCCGTCTCGCATTGGTTCACCC
Source organism: Matsumyia berberina (assembly GCA_917880715.2). Taxonomy (NCBI): domain Eukaryota; kingdom Metazoa; phylum Arthropoda; class Insecta; order Diptera; family Syrphidae; genus Matsumyia; species Matsumyia berberina. The sequence continues at coordinate 9,424,413 of OU862872.1, forward strand.
CTCTGGATGCATAGAAGATACCGGTACCAGTACCAGCGTCCATTTTGGATCCGTCCGTGTAGAAGGCTAGCTCTTCTTCAGTAAATACTGACTGCCGTTTTTGCCACCCTCCTACTACAGTGGATGTCCACTGGAAATAGGTTCAGCATTATTTCAAGTGCCGCTGTGGGAGTTGATCTTATCGATCCTATTATCCCTATGCAACCTGCTCTTTGAATCTTGGTTACACTTGTAAGATTGAATTTCTTCTCAAGTGCCTTCCACCAAATAGTCGAGCCGTATGTTAGTATGGGTCGCACCACAGCAGTGTACAGCCAGTGTACCACCTTCGGCTTAAAGCCCCATATGTGTAAAGGGCAATGCAAGCCTTTTTAATGCGGTTCTCGATGTTGGCTTTCCAGCTTAGTTTTCAGTCTAAGATTACACCGAGGTATTTTGAGCCAAGTGTCAGATCGATTCCGTCCATATATGGATTCTTGAAGTGTGGAATTGATCTTCTTCTAGTGAAGAACACAATCTCGGTTATCGATGGATGGACTCCCAGACCTTTCTTTTTCGCCCAACCGCTCACCAATGATAGTGCGTGATTGATCGATTGATCGAGTGATGCTCTTCCGGCTGTTGACACTACCTAGGGTCGAATTTATAATACGTGACTGTAGCATCTGATCAATCCAGTTTCACAGTCCCTAGCTTAGTCGGGCCCTGTGTATGCTGTGTGTGATTGCTTCATTGCTCACATTATTAAAGGCTCCTTCAATGAGAAATTCATCCAGTGTGAATTCTTTGACATGGAGCGATTTCTCGATCGTGTATACCACCCTATGTAGGGCGGTGTCCACAGATCTTTGCTACATGTACGCATTATGTGAGTTGGATAAGTATGCATCCCCAATCGCATCCCTTATGTGCACATCTATAAGGCGTTCCAGGTTCTTTGGAAGGAAGTAGGATAGGCTGATAGGCCTGTAGTCCTTAGCGTGACTAGGCTTCCCTGCTTTAGGAATGAAGACCACCCTTACTTCTCTCCAGGATTTAGAAACATAACCCAGTTGGAGACACCAGCCGTAGATCCGCCGTAGCCACGGAATTATAATTTCCTCAGACTGATGCAGCATGACTGGGCAAAGGAGTTTATTGCCCATGATACTTTTTTCGTCGTCAATGATCTTGGCGACTGTATCGGCTCTCATGCCCTCGGACCGTTCTACTGGGGTTGGATTTTGAATCCCTACCTAACAGTACAGTCAGGAAAGTGGCAGTTAGCGTTTCCATTTTGTCTTCGTGGGAATTCGTCCAGGCACCATTGCTCTTCTCTGTCAAAGACAGTTGCCTAGGTGTCTTTGGGAGTATTTTCCTTAGACGTGGCGCTTCCGTTGTTGATTCAATCGATTTACTCCCCGAATTTTTTTTTTACGGCCATAATTTCCTTCCTTTTGCAGGGTTCCAACAGTACCGGGATGACTTGAATAATTCCACAATTTTCACGTTCCACAAGGATGGACGTTTACTCCCTTTTGCATGAAATGTGTTACAATCTCATTACATTTGATACAATCCACTACGATGCACAATCATTTATTTATAGAGTTTCTGAAACATTTCCTGAAATTTCACAAAAATCTCATGCGCCCTGACATAACCCCGTTCTTGGTATAAAAGATCACAACGATTTTGGTGACATAAGAGTTCATAGCGCAATGGACCTAACATCAGAAACACGTCCTGTCGCTTGGTGTTTCGTGATTTTCGATAAACACATTCCACTCCGATATGGTTCAATAGGACACTCTGGACACACAGCACAGCTCGTGATGAAAATACCAAATATCTATGCACTCGAGTCCCATAACTCCTCTCCGAATCGAATTCGACCGGATCTCCTATCATAAATCTAAGAAGCGTCTCGCTATGTATGCCTACCATCATCCTCTTAACGATGACGACGACTGCCCGGTGGAGAAAAAGGTCACATCACTCATGTTTGCTTACATTTTCCGCCGTCCGACGTGGAAACATTTTCCTCTTTTCCCATCGCCAGCTGAAGTTCTTTGGAAATATTCCTTCTTCTTCTGTTGATTTCCATTGGCAAACAGGTACCACCGACATCCAAGTGCCTTTTCAAGCAACTTAAAGATGATGATCAACACTCTTGACCTCATTTTGGGTGAAGTTGCCGCTGGTAACGGTGTAGACGACTGTGTGCCACTTTTTTTTTTTTGAATTTATGGTTCCTTCAGTCGCGCGGTTGATTGCGAATCGAAACGAGTCCCTTGTGACTTTCTATTTGTCGGGCCCCCCTATGGAGAAGTCATCGAGGCAACACCATTCCAAGCGACGCGCTCTCGAATTCGCAAATTTATGGAACGATAATAGTTTTGAATAATTTTATGGACCGACTTTGGACAAGACTTGGGCGAGAATCTCTAAATGGCCGAGCTTGAGGGTTTTTGAAGAGTTTTCTCCTATCAGCACAAACATTGATTCACTTGTCAAGATGACTCGCCTCTTTGGGTTTTTGGTTGTTCGCCCCAAAATAGACGGAACTCCTTCGTCACGGTGTTTGGGTGTCAAATGGGTCGGCTTTTACCGAATCCATTTGGGATTTATGTTTGTTGTTCTTAAGCTCGGGTGGGGTACGTGAAGAAGAGAAGAATTTGTTCAGGCTTATCGTAATTTTCGATCAAGTTTTGTCAGCCGATTTTTATTGATTCCGAGTTATGGGCGTAAGCGCATTGGGCGGCTTAAGAGATTTCGTGGACTCGATGTGGCTGATAGCCGATGTGGTTCGATGCGGAACAGCATCTATAATCTGAAATGAATTTTAATGAGCATATTCCAATCGTAGGTCCAATCAATTCTAACGATAATTGATTTAATCCAGTTGCTCGATAGGAGTGCTCAATGCTTATGTTGGCCGCATTCTTACGGGCGGGGCAAGTTTTATTATGCTTCGACAAAAGCTGGATAACAACCGGTTGTGTTGTAGATAAATCATGAATAACTGTTATTAGCACAAGCGGGGTATGTACATAGTTGCGTATCACAACTCCAATGAAATATCTTTTGTGCCAGCTCCGGCGAGGGTTTCAACACTTTCTTTTCCTTCTTTCTTGGAATATGTGCTACCAATTCACAGAGATTAGTGATCCATCAACACCAATGGGTGTCTTCGAGTCTTTTTCTACAGAGTGTCCTTTCTTGCTGACACCAAATACTTGGGCTTGCCCCTATCGAATAGACATGGCTGTGCATAGCCTTGTCTCCATAAATGTTGTTATAGGCAGCCTTCAAATCGATTAAGAGAAGCTGGGTATCGAATTGGATCTGAGGTTGGAGAGACTGATGCCTCTATAGTTGCAACCTTCATTTTAGGCGGAATTTACCAGTTAGACACAACTTCTGACATTGAGCACCATTTTGAATTTATTGCGAGTGCACGCTTTTCCATTTCTTGGATTTTAGCGCCTAGATGTTTAAGGGGTGTGGCACTTGGGAAGGATTGGGGTTTGACTAGAAAGCCATTCAAGGTGTTCTGTCTCTTTTCGAATGGAAGTCACTATGTTTCAGTGTCAAGTTCTATAGATAAAGCGTTCTTTGAAACTATTCCCTATCTTCGTCTATGAGGACTTTGTCATCTACGTTCCATATCAACGCGAGATGTGCGGTAAGCATGCTCATTGCACTACTCAAGCTTGAAGAAAAGATAAATTCAATCTGTCCGTCACCTGCTGTGTCAAAACTTTGCCCTTGCCAGTAGTAGAATGAGGACCTCTTGCAGTTACTTGTAGAGCACTTGCGTAACATGGAACTGAGGGACCTCCTGAGATTTATATCCTTATCTGATTCCTCACATGTATCTCTTGTTCTCTTCAGGATATTCTGTGTTGTGTGTGAGCACCGTTTGTGGAACACTTTTTGATGTCGTGGATTTAGGTCTTCTCCAAAAATCTCATTTACAAATGTCATCACACATTCTCCTGAAAGCTATACTTTGCTCCTGGCAGATAATTGAACATCATTTGATTTTCAACGGTCGCTTCTTTCTGTATAGTAAGTTCCGTTGGGAGAGTATTTTAATTTACTTACTTAACGGGCTCCAGAACCGTGAAGAGTCTTTGTCTGAGACCCCACAGTTCTCTATCCTCTTCGAGTTCGGCCCTGCTGCTGCCAGCTCGCCAAGCCAAGCATTCTGGCATTCTCGATGGGTCGGTCCTTATACCGGAGGTTCGGTCTTCCAGGTCGTCTCGAATCTGAGGGTTGCGATTTGAAGATTATCTTGACACACAGGTACGTACCGATTAGTATGGGGCAAAAAGGGTTGGGGCATTCATACAGTCTCAAGCTGGACAGGATCTTACATGCATCATTAACCAGGAATATGTCTATATAGTTGTCGCGAGACAAAGGATCGCCCTTTATGTATATGTGGCATATAGAGCTGATACTCCAGTCGTCAGTAAATAGATTGGAGAAGGGAAAGATAACTCTAAGCGCCACGCTTAGGTCAGTATAGATCCCCTACTAGCGGAACAATCCCTTTAGCGTTATTCTGCCCTTGAGTTTCGAACCATCTTAAAGCTTTGACGAGCCTACAAATTTCCTTGATAGGTTTGACGCATAGATCTTGGATATCCTGAATGGTCTTTCAAGGAATTTACGTCTTGGATGACAAAAGCATAGAAAGTCGGTTGTGCCTTCATTGACTTCCACGTCCCGACGTCTTGTTGTTTTACAGATGCTCAAGGAGGCCCGCGAGGGACTATTACTTACTTTATGTTAAAGCTAGCATTGGCGGATTTCTACTGAGCGAATGGCTTGCTTTAGGTTTAATGCAGATCTATTTCTTGTCAGCTCTTTTCATTCCCTAGTGCTTGCAGAGGGTTCAGTAACACCAGTGTGACTTGAGTTAAGGTAAATAAGAGTTCTTTGCAACGCATCTGCTTTGCATCGTTGAAGTTTCACCAATGTCTAAGAAAGCGGTAAAAGCCCATTTTTATAACGCTGCAGCGCTGTCTTGACAACCAGTTCCTTGTTGCTATTCGCATTTTCTGTTGAAGCCTTTAATTTAGGCTTGGTTAGGTAAGTGAACTGACGAAAGGAAAAGAAGAAGAAGAAGAAGAAGATTTGATCAACTGGTGTATCGGATAATTCTTCCGAGGAATCTATTTCTTAGATGGTAGCGACTTTAACAGTGGCAAAGGAAGTGGGTTGTATCCTCGTTGACTTACTCATCGCCAGACCTCCTACAAATCCTCCTTCAGTAATTCAAAGGTTTTTCATATGGTACCGCAGCATATTATGCCCTGTGATCACTCCTATAAAGGTAGATAGGGATCTTCTGTCGATCTCCAGAAGTCAGTTGATTCTAGCCCTATCGAATACAGGCCATACCTTCTTTGTGATTTCATAAGTGTCTAGAAAGATTCGTCTGCTATTTGTCTCTTTTCCCCTCTTCGAGCTTGAGTGTGCAAGGCGCGATGTTTATCGAAGTGTCAACTTGCGCTGAGCTTGTTGCTGAGTCGTTTCTCATCAGTTCATCAGCATTCTCGTTTCCTGATACACCCTCATGTCCAGGGAACCAGCAGAATGTCACCTTGTGCTGTGTTTCAAGAACTTTGAGCTCTTCTCGACAGCACCTCACAAGCTTCGATTTCATTAGTAAAAATTGCTTTTATTGCTGCCTGGTTTTGAAAAAGGTCCTCTCGTGATATTGCCCTCATCAGAGTCTCATGGGCGGCTGGTGTCACTAAGCTTTTAACTAAGGCTTTGGCTTCTCGGCAACGATTTAGTCTTATTTCATCTTAATCTCCTTGAGCAACGAATTTTTGTCTTCATTCTAGGATTTGTTGGGCTGACTGTCTTTAAAGGCCGATTACCACCTGATCCCAACTTAATATTTTTGTTATGAAAATGTTCACAATCGTACCACATTTGCGAAGCCCTACCTCGTTCTACACTCTAACTGAGTAACTTAACTGAGTATAAAAGAAAATTTCAGATTTGACTTTGCATAAATGACTGCAATGGTGGACAGTGCATTTAACACCTGTCATTTTTCACATAAAACTTACAACGCAACAGTACACGTAAATGGAGGACAAGTTACAAACAGAATTTGTGCAAAGTTGTGCAAAGCATTCGTTTACATGTTAACATCTGTCGATGTCATGCTTTTGGATCAACTTTCAACAAGTCAAGCGCGAGTTAAAGGTTGGTGTGAAATGGTTATGCAATTTCCAAGGCAAGAACATGAGGTAATGATGTCATGTGACATCAACGTGCGTTTCCATCTTCGTCACATATTCTACCAACCTGTTGGGCTGTAATGGGTGAAGGACGCCCAAAATTGAGGAAAACACAGAGATTTGGGTTAAATTTTCGATCGATGTAGACTGTATACATTCTTGAACACAATCGCTTTCAATCTTTTAATCTCCATCCCTAACTAGCCCGCAATGGTTTAATTCGGTTAATTCAAATCACCTGCATGGCAAACCTCTATTCTAACGGTTGCCAATCCATGATTATCATAAAACCGTTGCTGGAATGAAAAAGCTCAGCACAGTTAACAAGCAAATCCCAAGGAATCCCACAATAACCAGTAAAAGTCCATTAATTTTGTGTTTTTCTGTTGCGAGTGTAGTCAAGTTGCGCCAATTTCCTCGTCCCGCTCCATCAGCCACGGACACAGAATCAAAATTCAAAGGCATCCCAACGTGATTGGAAATCCAAAACGAATGCATAATCAGCCCTAGCTCGGGCGAACGCATAGCATGGGGCTTCTCGTAACCAGTCCATTCTCCGGTTGACGTTGGACATTTTAAATACATCAGCAAGGTGCCACCCGTCTGCTACACCGAGCTATTTCCTCACTATTATCTAAGAACCGTAAAGTGAACATAAATCCTCCTCGGAGTTGTGGTGGTTCAACCAAAGCTGAATCGTGGTCGAAGTCACATAGAGGCAAACGACGAAGTGTGGTTGAGAAGAATTTGGTATGCAAAATGGATTGCGGCCCACGGGCATGGCAGCTAACTGACAAAACCGTAGTTCTCCGAGTTGGTACCATGAAATGTCATGCTAGGTTGCGAATGCCATTTGGTCAAACACATAGAGGCAAGTGCGGAGTGGCGAACCTATTGCAGTCAGCAACAAGGAGTGACACGACCCCAGGGTCCTCAGCGCTCTAACCGGCGACGATGCGGGTCCCTTGCGAAAGTAATCTCCATTGATTTGATTCGCTTTTGATGGTCACTGTTGATACTCGAGATGGGGGAATCTTTGTTTCGGCTGACCTCGGGCACAAATGTGCCATTGGAATGCTATTAAGCACTCAATGCTCGACGGAGGCTGCCATAGCCAGCGCTTCGAGTGGGACGCGCTTGTCGTCGTCTCCTCCGCATCAAATCCAAACCGAATCGTCCAAAGCCCCATCCACGGCGAACAGAAGTTGAATTGCAATTATTATTTCAACTTCACGCAGGCAGAGCGGCCGAATGGGGTGCGGAGAATCGAAAACGTATCTTGTATCGATTTGGCTTTTGTGCAACTGTTCGCGCAGCTGGACCGCTCGTTGTTTGATTGATGGATACAATGAATGGGATTGAGTAATGATGGACATGTGCGGCTGCCAGGTAGGTAGGTAGGTGATTTTCATGCGTACTCAGTGCTTTGCACTTCTCAAGCAGTGCCCCCAGCATATATTCAACACTCTTGAACCTTGACAGTTATATGTATGTATATCATTTTGGCTGTGGGACCCTCATTATAGTCGGCTGGGGTTCTTTTGTGGTGAAACAGACTCGAGGTGAGACAACTAACAACTCGAAGTTGCCAATAATCTGCTAAAGTGTCTGAGACGATAAGTAGAAGGAAATAATTGCTGGCGGTCGGTAGTGAAATTACGTCAGATTACAGACCGACATGGCCTTCAGCTTGAAACCTCTTATATGCAACTCAGCGAAAAAATGAGTTTTTGCCAAACGTGAACAAAATTTATGATTTCATTGCCGAAAATCGAGTTTTACTTTCCAGAGCCCTCTTGTTGCTCATCAAATGCCAAACGAATGATCAGATTTCGTTTCGTACTTGACGACCGAAATAATAGATCAGTTCAGCTTTCTAGTCGTTGAGATAGATTATATCTCCCGTGGCGATTTTGCAAGAACTATCGAGTTTCGTCTCATTGACTCTGGGGTACACAAAACGCCAAATTCTTCCAACTCAAAATAATGTTCATAAGTCGAAATCTTGAAATACTGGGACTAACATGCTTCGATGAGGGAGAAGTGAGGATTATACCTTGGTATCCGACTACCGAGAGCTTAAATGGGCAAACCAATCCAATGTCACCAATCCAATGCCAACCAATCCAATGTCACCAATGTCATAAAGTCAGTGGCGTTTTAACTGGCCAACAACATATTTTAAAGTAAATTGATCACGTCGCGACTAGTCGAAGGTTTAAAAATTGAGGGAGGTTGCCTTTGAAATAACGCTTAAAAAATTTTTATCTGTTCATTCCTTTCATACCATCCACCTTGTCTTTATTATCCGTCCCATCGTTTTCCTCCGTCCCGTATATCTCGGCCTGCAGTTATTTTTGTTATCTAATCGCCCTTAAAGGAAAGATTTCAAGGAGTTTTCCTTCTTCATATTCCAACTTTAATACTTAAAATGAAAGCCCACAGGGTCTACCGAAGAACTCACCCTAAACAATACACTTGCAAGAGACAGCGGGAAAAGTAGTTGCGTGTGGGGATAACGTAGCTTTTCTTGTTTCAGAAATGTTTCTCTCCGTGGTAAATAATATTATGAAATTTTCCTTGAGTAAGCTAAGCACTAGGCCCTAGAAGTGGACTCAATTCCAATCCAACCACAATTGAATTGAAGTTTGGTCGTAAAAATAAAATATGTATTGACTTTGCGAGGTGTCATGGCTTGAAGAGTTGATTGAGCTGACAATGATTATGGGATTCGAAAAAATTTCTGTGAATTATAGCAATGACAAACACCACAAATCTAGTCTGGGCAACACTCTTAGATACCAATGAAATCTAACACTACCTGAGTTTCAAACCACTCCACCTCGCTCGCGGTGTGTGAACAGATTTAAAAGGACATTCATATCCCCTTGATTGGGGTATGGACTATAAAACAAAATTGAAGAGTCTTCCTCGATCCAAACCTGAACTGAAGACTTAACGTCGGAAAATGAAGAGTAAAACCTTTGGCAAGAGTAGGATTTTCAATCAGTGATGACCCTTTGGGTGTATGTACACCTCTGTTATCCATTCTACTGCTACTGGACCTTCAGGTCTCCGAGTGAAAGTGATGAGGCCTATTCATCACACACCCTTCTAACCTAACCTTTTCTACTGCTGCTTATGGATCGCTACTCTGATGGCCCGTTTTGACTAGTGCCTATAATTAACTAAGTGTGCTGCTAAATCTTCTTCTTCTTGATCCACATATTAAAACCATAGCTTCTTGTAGTGCAGTCAAAGTCAAAAAATCTGAATGCTGGTCTGTCACACCATATGTGTACATCTTTGCTCTGGCTTTGCTTCCAAGTGGCATGGTAACGCCCACTACTATACATTCACTTAATTCTGCCATCAAATTGTCAACTAGAGCGGATAGCAATATTCACTGACATTTCAAAGATGGACTGAGGAGTCGTCACCTTTAAGATTTATCTCCTGTCTTTCTGGCAATTTACAAGCCACATACTTCAACAACACAGAAGTTTGTTCCGTGATAGTCAAGTCGACCATTGATTCAGAATCCTCATCCTATAAATTTGTGGAAAAGTGTATCATAGAAACGTGCGGCCTCAGATATGCTTTCGGTTGACATTTTTGTATATTCAAAGAAACTCAAGTTCAATAACTCGGCAAACATTCCTTACGGAGCAACAACTCACACTATCCTCCAGCGCTAGGTACCTGGGTATCATGGTTGACGCAAAAAGTGGGGACTTCAATCAAAGATGACCTTGTGGATGTATACAACCGCAGTGCGTCCAAGTCTCACCTATGGATTGCTACTATGGTGGTCTGCGTTGGGCAAAGGCTGCAACCATACAAAACTCGAAAGGCTCAAAAGAACAACGAGCATGCCTTTACACTATGCAGCGCTGTCAGATTCAAAGAATCTGGGTTCTAGATTGCACGGTCCTATGGCAGCAACATCCTGGACTCGCTACCCAACGGCATGGTCACGTTTCCAACCGACTGCATCACGCCCAATCTAAACTTCAGGAAAACTTCCACGTGGGATTTTCCACCAGTGGAAGAGACACAACACATCGCTATCCTCGTAGTTAGCTAAGCCGCTATTAATGCTATTGACTCGGCTACCATATCTTCCAAACTGGTGCTGGAGTGTCGAAACGAGCTTACCCGTTTGGGCGAATTGTTCAGAGTCACACTGCTCTGGGTTTCTGGGCACATAAGCTGGCCATGAAGAGCTGAGCTCTACACGGCTTACTCGCTGCAAGAGTCCACATCCCGCTAAGAGTGGTTAAGTAAGTAATCCACTAAAACTTCCTGCAAAAGGTCAATTTTTAATGGAGGGGATTAACCAACTATGCCATATCAAGGAAGATATGGCCGACCTACGATAAGATTAGAACAAAAGATCTCCTACAGATAACCACAAGGCACTGGCCAATTGGAGACCATGCTGCCAAACTGAGTATTCCATAAAACCCCCATTGCCTGAATTGCAGAAACAAAAATGAGAAGGAAACTCCCTCCTCCATTTCCTCTGCAAATGTCCGGCACTAGCGAGAGCCAGACTGCGTGGACTAAACCAACCATTCTTCGACGACCTCAATGACATCTCGGATACAAGATCTAATCTGTGTTATTAACCCCATAGTCTGGATCTAGGCACTTCCGGCTGTCTCACTCATCTTTAACAACACACGTCTTCAACTAGGTCACACGACTCGTGGTAACAAAAAGGCACATTCTAGTGCTAATTGGGTTCAGTCGAACCGTCACCTTTAACTTCCTATCTTAATTACCGGTTTAAGATCATTTTGTTTAGGTGCCTTGCAAAAGCAGCGAATTGAATAAGCGGACTGAGGAACTGGCCTGGTGAGGATCAACCTTTTTCAGACCAATTGCGTATGAAGCTCCGATGGAAATAGAAACATGTTGTTTCACATTTAATGAAGGACTAATGTTGGCTAACAAGATAATTGTGTCACGTCGAGGAAGGTGTGGCCCTCCAATAATGACATCAAAATATTTGAACTCCTAAACAGGATTCAGTAGATATCGCCAGGGTTGTGAAGATCTGCAAAAAGAGTCCCAATGCTACCAATCCTTTGTCACTTCATGTTTAGATGTCCGGCACTAGTCAGAAATTACACATCAAAGCAGCTCTCAGGTGCGTTTTACTCAACAGAGGTTGTTGTTGCGTGATTTACTCGTAGTGTCATCTACCGATGCTCCTTTTATATAATCAGGGTCTTTGCCATCGCTCTAACCTAGAATCGACCGGCATTGGGTCAAATTGTTTGATTATTGTTTCGATGGTAGTCTCGAGTGATCACCATCAACCAAGTTGGTACGGTCTACTTCTTTACACGGCCATTTCACTCGGGACAACCAGGCGATGATTACACAAGAGGACCATCCACAGCCCAAATTAGGTTTCCATTTTATTTATCCCTTCTCTTGAAAGTTGACACTCTCTCTATCATTTCATGTAGGAAAGCTGCCAACACAACCGCACTAAACTCTTCCATAACTGAACCCAAAGCCACACGCCAGTCAAATGCCCTCCGGCAGCGTTTCTATGAAACCGGAAAACAAAACTCTGGAAACCTTAATGATGAGCAATAGTCATCTGCTGTTGGGCAACATCTGCCCCCAAACCGAGTGCCTCTGTGGACCGAAAATCCCGGTTGAATTTTCACTTCCCATCATCTATCTGACTTATCTCCGCGCATGGATTCAGTCGTTTTTTCGTGTCTTTTTTGCTCTAAAGTCAAAAAGTTAAGTTTGCAGTTATCTTGGGGTATATTTTCACACAGGGAACATCTTCCCAAACAAGCGCGAGCCGGTGAACTTCCTCCTCCGGCGGCTGTGGTGGCGATGGTTTACCTGCAACATTCGCCTCATGGCTGCGCATTTAACCCAACAAAAGCCTCGCGAGCAATCAAAGGATTTTTTTTTTTTTTTCGTCTGTTTCTTGTTATTGTTGGCTCGGAAAAGTAATTGTAACCTTTCACTTCTGGCCACATTGACAATCAACCAGCACCGGAGAGCGAGAGATAGAGTCCCAGCTCCCAGACGGAAACATGCAATATGCGGCGAAGAACGAGGGAATGTGTGTGTGGTTATGCTTCCATTCGCCCGTGGAGTAAGAAATTATGGGAACCTTATGATAGAAATGTTTTATCTTAGCCCAGCCACGGTGTGCCTGAGAATGTTTGACAGAACTGGGAAATAGGAAATGTGCGGTGGGGCTGATAGTTGGACCAACACGCGAACCTCAAAATTTGAGGTGTGAATATGAATAATTTATATCGGATCGGAGTTGGACAGCACGACCAGGCTGAGTTGTGAGACACATGTGTCTGGTAGATGGCAGTGGCGTAGTGTTGTCTGGGTCACCACGATTGTGGCAAGCAGCATGACATTTGCATGGCGTAGGTGATTAGAGACACAACTGCAGATTCACTCGCCGGAATAGGTCATGTTAGTGCCTCAGGCGATTCCGTTAAGATTCACTTTGCGTCAGCGTCACCCACATCCGTCTGGTAACACAAGTCATGCCATGGCATCGCGACGTGTACCAGGAACCTCACTTGGGCCCAACGAGTCAGTGTCTTTATGGTGATCTCGGTGCACAGCAAAAGGTAAATTGTGTCATCGTTAACGGCATCTTACGAGTACTGAGATGCACAAACGGAGATCCACTTGCACAGCGCACATTTGGTGGGAAGACAATTTACAGCCCGTAAAGTTCATGTTTGTCTTTGTCTCCGGTGCTTTTTCGTTTTCCGTTTTGCTGCAGTCTTCTTTGGGACTGCCAGTCGGCAGCAAAGATCACGCTAAATGGCAGGTGCAAGAGGGATCCCTCGAAATGCTAATTCCGCACTTAACAGGCCATAGCGCGCGCTCTTGTTGCGGAGTAATTGTGGTTCGCGGAATCACTTAGTAAATTGTAACATCCCTGGGGGGGGCGATGTGTTTCGTCATTTGCGTCCGTTTGTCTATTTTACATTTAATTTTTGCTGATTAAGTGTCACTGGAACATGGTGTCCAATTAAACGGAGTGGGATGCTCGGCGAACAAAACTGAATGATTTCTTGTAAAGTTCATGTTACGCCACTGCGAGCTGTATTCAGACTGTTGTCCGAATCGTGACTTGTTCTGACGTTGACGTTGTTTAATTGACTCAGTTCAAATGTTGATTCGCTAGATGAATATTATTTGTGCTGCGGAGCTTTTATTTATACTGGTGGCATTTATTTAGCTACTAATCGATTGAATTTCAATCAGACCGACAAATATTTCATTATTTAGATTGTTGAATCCAAATCTTTGTGATCTGCATTGGTCTCACGTCAATAATGGTTTCATATAGAACAACTTGATATGATTTGAAGGGTAGATGTTCTGATGTTCTTCATTTACAGGGTGAGCCATTTAAACCTTCAGAATGTTTTTTTGGTAATAATTTAAAGAATACACACAAATTATTTGCTGTGAAGTAATTGTTCGTTTACTTTGAACTCTGCAAATTTATTCTGATCACTTTTTGAATTTGAAATCGCGTAAATGGTCACCGCAACAACGAACGGAGCAATGTGCCCGTTTTTCAGCATTTCCCAACACTTTTCGAAGTGTTTCGGGCTGAAAAGCGACCATTTCCTGTCGAATATTGTCCTTCAAGGCTTCTACGGTTCATGGCTTGTTGACACAAACCTTGGACTTTAAATAACGCCACAGGAATAAGTCTGGGGGCATTAAGTCGGGTGATTAGAAAGGCCAGTCAAAATTATTTTTCAAAATTAGGCGTCTGATTGTGGCTCGTGCTGTATGAGCTGTGGCGCTGTCCTGTTGGAACCAGTAGTTGTCCATGGCATTATCAGTCAGAATTTGGATCAACAAATCCGTTATAAGGGTTCGATAACGCTATCCATTGACGGTTACGGCGACGAATCGATGTTGTCGGTGATCTTTTAACACTGGCTTATACAGCCTGAATGTTCTCATCAGACCGCCTCGAACGACGTCGGCCTTGATGATTGATATTACCAAGATTGCCGATGGCGATAAAATTTAAGTGTAAATGCCTGATCGTATGGTCTGAAAGCGCTTCCCTTACTCGATATTTTGCACGATACGCACGTACCGTTTTCACAATTAAGAATATGTTTTGAATGTAAAGCTGTCAAAGTTATAGGGTTGCCAGATGCTGATGGTATAAATAACCCACCCTGTACGTTTCGTAAACGTAGAACAGTCTATGTTTCATAATAACACATTGCGGGTTTTATTGTGATGAAATTAGCCGAGCTCTGTTCATACAAATAATCATTATCACCCGTAATCTTCTAATCAAACATCGAATCGACAGAATCATTGAGAAACTTAGCTGGCAGCTCTACAGCTCGGGATGAGCCAACTATTCATGTTGTGCGTGTTACATTTTTTGTACGAATGGAAGGGACCTACAATTTATTGCCGACTCCGAATTCAGAAGCTATTTCATGACAAATTATACTCCCTGAGGTTTTTTATTCCCCGACGAGAGGTGGTGCCGCGAAAAATGTTCGATGGACATGGCTGGGGCTTGAAACCACACCGCTCGTATAGCAGTCCAACGCACTAACCACGGCGACATGGAGGTCCGAATTTGATTTGTCAATAGCTCGTGGGGATGCTGTTAACAGCTCTTTATCACACTTTAGAGGTGGAATATAATCTTCAGATACTCTCTGCATCTCTCCAAAGAAATATCGCCTGGTTTATCGTAGCATAAGTTGCAGAGTTTCCAACACAAGCTCTGTAAGGTTCCTTTCGTCAAAAGGACAAGATAGCAAGAAAATGAGACAAGTACATAATACTGTGGCACTTGAAATAAGGCAGCGTTGAATACGCACACAATTGATACATCCACTTAAGTCGACTTAGAAGCAAGTATTTAAGGCGGATGATCTGAAGGGCAAAAACCTCAATCCATTTTTGCCTATAAGTTTTTTTTTTTTCACGTTTGGATGTGATTGTTTAGATGGATGGAACTGAATTGGGTGGAATAGGCCTCAATGTGTAACATACATACGTACATACTTACTTCTAATGAAACGAGCGTGCAGACAGGGTTCAGCCCTACACGGCTCCTTAGCGGCAAGAGTCCGCAAACAGCTAAAGGACAAATTTGTATACACTTTCTGCAAAATATTGGCGATAACCAAGGGATATTGAGTCAATACGGCCAAATCGGGTATACCACAAACCCTCACTGTCGCAGGTACAGAAAGAGAAACGAGAAGGAAATTTTTTCCTATTTCGTCTGAAAATGTCTGGCACTAGCAACAGCCAGATTGCCTCCACTCAACCAATCATTCTTCGACTACTTCAATGACATCACGGGTAAAAGGATACGAAATCTAATCCTTTTTTCAAACTCCACAGGTTGGATTTAGGCACTCCCCTCCTTCAACAATACACATAATTAAGTAGGTCACTAGATTCGTGATAACAAAAAGGCACATCTTGGTCCTAGTTGGGATCTGCTGAACCTCCACTTTTATCTACCTACCTACCTACCTACTTACCTACTCTTAATGAGGTTACTCTCCGAAATTGTCTTGGGCCTCAACCAAGAAGGATTTTTTGATAGCTCGATCGTTGACTAGCTGCATATATTGACCGGTCAAAAAGGCTTCTGAATCAAGTCAGCGTGTTTTGAGCAGCGATTTTAGCAATCGGCGAGGCTGTCTGAGATTTATCTATCAAAATGTCTTCTAGAAAAATCTTTGATCTTTACATAGAGAGTCAAGCTGCTTTTGAAGTCTTTAGTAGTAAAGCAAAGCCAAAGCTGGTGGCACATTGGCGGGAACCGGGAACCACAATGCACACTTCCTCTGCAAATGCGACAGTCTGTATAGGAAGAACCAGAAATTTGGCATTCGGCAAGTACTATTTGTACATATAACCCAGACAACGTTTCTAAGAAGCCACCAAAAACCATTCTACATAAAATTCATCATGAACTTAACTTACTTCTAAGCAAGGTATATACTTTTAGCTCTGTACTTTCCCTAAAGTTAACCATGATACTTTCCTTTGTTTACGGTCACCACTAGTCCAGCAGGCAATGTGGAAACTGATGGCTGTGCAACTCGAAACGTACATATTCTCGATTTCGTTACTTCATATAATGGTAACACGGTCCTACCACCTTTGAGGTGAGCTTGGAGCCACTGACGTTTTAGTAGTTCTTACTTGGAGTTTAAGTTATATATCATCATATATATATTTATCCTTCTGCAGCACCACTTACTATATTTTCAGCTCGTCCCAGACTTATTTTAATTTGGCCATACCACAGAAAGGTTCTGGGGTCTCATCGTTATTTGCCCTTCTTAAGTGACCAGTTACTCACTATAGGGTGACCTCTTTCTTGGCTAAAATATTTGTCCAGGCATTAGCACCCTAGTATCGGCTGTCTCACCGAATCGAAGGTCTTACCAGCTGAAATTCCTTTCGAGGTAAATCTGGACACAACTCGCTTGTTAAAAGGATGGTCTCGAAATTGCCCTTTGCCATTGTACTTGGCCTGTTCTTCAGTCTTATTTGTTAATACTTTGCCAGCAATCTTGCTCCCACACCATTAGCTTCATAATTGTTCTAAAACAGTTCCAAAAAGTTAGCATCAGTCCTGAACGGAAATTAGACTCGCTGTACCTAATGTGTTTTTTTTTTTTTTTTTTTTTGAATCAAGCTATCGCTCCTTAGGTGATCATTACATTAAAAGATGCCAATTGACTTCGCCGGATACTTCTTCTTAATGCCTATTCCAACAAAACACACTGTTCAGTTCCCAGTCCCTTAATTTTCTGTTGTACGATTGTTTTAGAAGTCCGGGAGTATCCTTCTTTCCGATAGATGAAGCCCATCTTCTTGCAACTGAGAAATCTCTCTGCATGATGTTGTAGATTACCGCTTTGGAATTGGGCTTAGCTCTGACCGATAGGACCTCTACACGAGTATGTCGTCGGTATTATAACCAAGTCGAGCTAAGTGAGTTTGGTGAATTTTAAAATTCCTTACCATTCTCGTTACCATGTATCACTTATGCTCGCTGACCACTTAGTATGATGAAGTCCCTCTAAATCCCTTTCACCTTTAACCCAGATGATGTACTAACGCTTAACAGTCCAAAAGCACATAACGACATGAACACATCTGCGGTCAGTTTACGGCAACCTGGCTGTTCGTCCAATAAGACACAAGTAGTACTGGTACCTTATTCTCAAGCACATTTCCAGTTACAACACCTCATTCTTCCGCCATTACAAGTGCTCTGGTACCGCACGTACACATTTTTCGGATTTTCTTCATTAACCCGCTAGGACTTGAGGACTAAATGAAACCAAAATGAGCACCTTTCCAGCAATCTGCACAAATCTTTAACCTCTTGCTGCACTCAGGTGTAATAGCCGGCACAGGCACCCAACGGTAGACAAGCAATTACCAATGGGTTCTTCGGTTAAAAAATGGCCCAGCGTCTAACTGTGAAAACGGTGGAGGAAGAACAACACACAAAATGTAACAGGAAGAGAGAGAGAAAATTCGCGAACGTACACCTGACATCGCCGAGGAGGAGAGCAAATGATTAGATACGTGTACCATTGTGGATACGGAAAGCTCACGATCTACTTAAAGGGTGTTCCCTCATGTATGCCCGGCACAGCAGCATCATGTTCGATTTGGCCCAATAGAACGTGGTCAGCGACTTCGACAGGAGCCAATATATACTGTCTCTATGTCGCGGTTGAAGTGGTTTTCAGTTTCCTCATTCCAACGACGACATGGCGGGGAGCGAGAAACCTGAATCCTACTAGAAGACATGCCTTCCCTGGTGCTGTGATTAAAAGTCGGAATTTGTAATCGGAGGAGGTACGACTAGGTCTGTCTGCCCAAACGATAGATATACTCTGAGGTTTGGTCTGGTACGGTACCACTAGCCACCATCCAACCGCTTCGTCATCGTGTACGCGATCGTGTCGCAATTTTGTGGTCATGGCTGGGCTCCATTGTGATCGCTGGAGTCTTGTGCTCTCCCCTGGGTTATTATTTCATATTTACCGGGAGGAGCATCCATAGAGGGTCGCAGCCATCGAGGAATTATCATAAGCGATGACTCTATTCCAGGAAGGAATTAGATCACATTGTAATGGTGTGTCGGGCAATCCGCAAGATACTTATGCGCGATGTGTTAGATTCCCGTTTTCGCGATCGGCCTGCATTATTTTAAGGCTCTGTCTTCTCTCACTTATGCGATTGTGCATCGAATTGAATTTCATTGGAGTTCTTGACCTTTTAACAAGAGCGCACTCACACATGCCATTCGTGTGCCGTTGGAGAGTATCTGGTACGTTCACTTCGGGGCAAATCACTTAGAAGGGATTTTGTTTTGATTTCTTTTTGTATCTCTGTTGGTAGTGCAGTTTCGCTTGGTGGAAGCCAAGTGGATGGAAGTGTGGAAATTCATAGGAAGTCAATGGGTGGCATCGAGGGAGATGCTTACAATTTTTTTTCTCTTCGTGTGTTGCAATCCAATGACACTCGGTGGAGATGGGGCGATAGCTGTCTCTGCAATTGGGGATTAGGAAACATTGCCGTGGGGCAATTGAGGGACACATTGGCTTGAAGTGAGGTCGCATTGCAGAGTTGTAATTATGTTGTGCTGAGTAAGCGTCAATATTGATGCTACTTTAACGAGCGATGGAGAGGCTGTCTTGGCACACTTGTGTGATGGCATTTAACGAAAGGCTTATGGGGAGATGATAAACCAATCAACAGTGTTTGCATAAGACTAATTGGCGGAGAAATTCTTGGTGAGCTAGTAGTTGACTGGATGATTGTTGGTGCGTGCAATGGAAATGACCTCATTTGTGGGTTGAAGTTATGGCCCTCAACTAAGTAGTTTGATGTTCAAGCCGTAATCAAAGAGATTAAGAAAAAGAGCCACTTGCTTAGATACAATAGCATACCATCTATGTAGGGGCCTTTACCACGCATAAAGCAGATAAGTCAATGAAACTCAGATTAGCTATCATGTGTTACTATACCTTCCCACAGCTTTTGATTAGACTTAGTAGCATCATGACCTTGCTATCAAAACTCGTAAGGAATCCGTAAAATGTCTGAACATATGATGCTCATATTCAGCTGAAGCAGCTAGAAAGTCTGAAATGCTAAATTACCTTAGGTTAGATTAAGTTTTCGGGCTGATGAGGTGATGCGTGTCAATTTTATTCCAAAGCCTGAAGAGCTGGCAACAGGAACTCAAAGGATTACAGACCCTCACCGTTTCTGTGAAAAATATCGGAACATTCTAAATACATCTGCGTAAGTGATGTGATCGGCGTAAGAATCTATCCACATCACAGCAAACGCCTATGAAAGGTAGATCGGGGAATACTGCTCCTTATGGGGTTGAATCGATGATAAAAAGATCTCTTCGCTACAAGGAATTTGCTCTATGGACTTTTCTCGACAACAAATCAGCCATTAGCAGCGTAAAAACAGGCCGGATTTTGAATTGTCTGCATGAAGCCCAACACGGTTTTTGTCACTGAATTGGGCTCTAGTTGGAGATAATCAACTCGATAATGGGAGACGTAAACAGCTGAAAGAAAGGCTTTAGGCTTACATGTCAGGCTAGTGTTCTTATATAACTTGTGGTGGACAAGATTTTGGTAATAGTGAAAAGACTTGAACGTGATAGTCTACGGTCACGATGTGGTTATCCAGGTTTCAGCTATATCTCTTCTCGCCCTGAGCAAAAGACCCAACTCCAAATGATTGGGGGTTTACTGCCGCCCCAATAAGCTGTGTATAGCTTTTTGTGTCGACTATGCTTGGAGGATCAACAAACTGCTCGAAGCACACAAAAATTAATACGACCCTGAGGTGCTTCCATTGCTCTTCTTGTAGGAAGAATGCACTCACAGAGCCTTATTTTGTAAATTCCAGAATTAGCGTCTAACGACTCACCCGATGGTCTGAGTCTTCACTGGCCGTCACCTCTTCTTAAGGCAGGATTTAGTAGCGCCTATTTCCTGCTTCTCAGACTTTTTCAGCGGAAACGACCGACGGTGTGGTTTCCTTCACAGCTTTTTTCATTACCTAATTACTTAAGTGGCGCTACAGTTCGGGGTGAACTTGGGCCTTAACCAACAAGCCTCTCCAGTTAGCCCGGTATTTAGCTTACTGCCTATAGTTGCGCACGCTAAGTTGATTGAGGTCTACTTCTCCTTGTGCGCTCCAACTTAGGGGAGGTCTTTTTCTACCGCAATCTCCCTCCCCTCCGGGTTAGATTCGAACGCTCTGCGTACCGGAGCGTTAGAGTCCGTTCGCTCTACATGCCCCAGCTGAGCCGATCGATACGTATCTTCTTGACTACAGCGATGTCGCTGTACAGCTCGTATAGTTCGTGATTAAATCTTCTCTTCCAAAGACAATCAACGCACACGAGACCTAAAATCTTTCAAAGAATTTTTCGCTCGAAATAACCAAGGATATCCGCTTTCGATAGAGTCCATGCCTCAGTGCCATAAGGCAGGACTGGGTTGGTCAAGGTCTTATATAGAGTCTCCTTAGTTTTTCGGGATAGGGCCTTACTACTCAATCGTCTTTTTAGCCCCAAGAAGGAGCTATTGACAAGAGTTATTTTTGGTTTGACTTCCGACGAGATGTCATTATCAGAGGGAATCGCAGAACCAAGGTTATCAAAGTCCCTTACTCTCTCGAAATTATAGCTATCAACGTTAGCTATCGGACGTTCTGTCCGATTCTTGTTGACAGCAAATACTTAGTTTTCCCCTCGTTTACCGCTAAACCCATTTTGGTTGCTTCGGTCTCTTTGCTTGCGAAAGCACCGGTGAAAGCTCGCTGCGTTCTGCTTCTACTGTCAATATCGTCTACGTACGCAAGCAGTTGGGCAGATTTATTAAAGACTGTGCCTCTGGTGTTGACTTGAGAGTTTCGCACGATTCGTTCAAGTGTAATCTTGAAGAAGTCACATGACAGCGCGTAACCTTGTCTAAATCCTTTTTTGACATCAAATGTCTCGACGAGGCCTGCAAAATTGTCATCCAGCCAAAACTAGACATATGTAGCTCTGTATAACTCGTCTCTATAGATGCTGTCGTAGAAGGTCTTAAAATCCATCAGGTGGTGGGTATCAATTTGAAGATTTTACTTCCCACCTATGTAGGGAAAGTATTGCAATCGGTCCGGACAAAACGTTTGGAGATACTTATGAACAGGGCTTGACATTACTCTACACTAGAAATCGTTTGCACCCATTTTCAAAATGATGTGTGTGTGTGTGATTAAATTTTTAGCCTTCGATATCTTGAGAACGAAACAACGTAGGATCATGCCGTTTTTTTTTGTTTTTTTTGTCTGCATGAAACTTAGAGCTGATTGGATTTTGAGCATAATCGGTGTAACGGATGCTGAGGAAATTTAAGAAATGTTTTCTATCAAGTTCGCGCAACAACTTTTTGTGGAACAATTAAACAGTGTGCATTCGAATTTTCCGCCTTCGATGAATGTTTTCTTTAATTATTAAATAAAATACTATTCGTTTTTTTGATATAACGCAATATGAGGTGGGAAGTATAGGACTGGCTCCACAGTCGAATTTTTTTTCCAATATCTGCCGCAATGTAAAAATTTGGTCAATTGTGGACTTTTCTGGCCTAAAACCGCACTAATAAGGGCCGATCAGGTTGTTGACGAAAGGTTTTAGGCGTTCACACAGTATGGCAGATAAAATCTTGTACGCGATGTTGATGAGGCTGATACCTCTGTAGTTGGCCCAGTTGAGGGGAATCCTTTCTTGTGGAAGGGGAAACGATGCTGAGATTCCATCACAAAACTTAAACGAAGGGTGCGCCTTCTCAAATCTTGGGTGATTGCCTGTTTGCCAAGCAATCAAGCCATTGACTTCCAAGAGCAGTCTATTGGATTTTTGAGGAATTTTAATTCCTAAATTAGTTTCGATGTTAGAGCTGCCCCACCGAACACTAGTCTAATACCATTTCAAACGGCTTTCAATCAAATTACCTAACACACCGCGAACTAAGCCTTATCTGTGGCTCACATCCCACAAATGCAGGCATATTTAGTTGTATCATGCAAAATTACGCCACCGGCGATGGCAGTGTTAAAATTTAAATTCACTCGCGAACCTGCACCGCGACCAGTATCAATCCTTTCAATTGGAAACTCAGCGAGCAAAACACGATGAATTCCACCAAAGATCCGATAATCCGCACACATCATCGAGCCAAAAACTTTAAACTCTGGCCGGAGAGAGACCCTCTTGCAGACAAGGATCGAAGCGAAAACGTTTCTCTGTGGCGAAAATTCCGCACTTAATCAGGTGCAATATTAATTGCACCAACATTGCCGTAAATTCATTGTCTATAAATGGACAAGTCGGTCGCGGAGCCGGGTGCTCAACTATGGCCGGAGACTTGTCCACCGCTTCTTGTGTGTGGCTGCAGCAGGGGCACTTTAATTATCTGTCGATCTCCCAATAACAAAATGGTGCAGCGCCGTGAAATCAGAGCACGCACCTATGCCTAGCCGCTGGGACTGAGTGAGGAGGCAGGAGCATCCAGCCATTCGGCATGAGTCGCAGTGGCATACTTCTCCTATGGACCTCTGCGATTGCCGTGGCTCTTTTCATGTTTCGTTATTTTAATTCGCGTGCATTTTTCTTTGGACTTAATGGAGTTTCGTTTTTGTTGTGGCTGCGGTTGTTGTATCTGGTTTTTAGTATTATCGCGGATATAGTTCGGGCAAACAGTTTGCTCTCGCAGATTGGTTCGCTGACAACGTACGAAGCGGTCTTAACGTGGCGACTTTATAGCAGACGTTTACATTTCGGATGGATATGGTAAATATCAGTTGCACTGGGCGTCCATAAGGCACCTACTTATCGAGTTCCATTTGGGGCTGCACTGGATGCAGCCGTAGAATGTGAATTTTATTTGACAGATGAGGCGAGGCCAATTGACCGGCCTGGCGGCAATTAGGTGATAGTTGGTAAATTATCTTTTGCTTATGACATGCTGGACAAAGTGACCATTATTGGGTTTAATTTGCTGTGAAGTTGTTGGTGAAAGGCGGGCGACGATTTGCTTAATATGCAATCGAGATGTATAGCGCCATAATATTTGTAGAGACCTCCATAGCAAACTGACTTTATGTGACAGTCAGTTTATATCGTTTAACACCCTAAAGCAATGAGACTGTCGATAAGCCCGTGCGACAAGGACCTATAGGCCCATTTTTCTTCTACGTTTTATACGTATATTAGCTACAAAAGTTTGGTTTCATCATAGATTAGGTTAGGTTAGCTGGCTGCCCCCGCTCGGACAGGAACACATTTGTGATTGATTGGCCCATCGTGATACCACGAGGAATAGCCGTCTTACGAGCACCAGGAACCGGAGTATTTAATACAAAGTACATCGCGATGGGCAACCGTAACCCTAAGAGTTGAACTATTTCGTACAGAGAAGTTTCTTACCTTCTGGATGTCAAGTTCGACCAGATCGCTACGATCCTCGTACAAGTATTCCCCGAGGGTTTTTCTTTTTAGCGTCGTAAGGGCAGGACACGTGGACTGTAAGTGCGTTGTAGTTTTGGACTAGAGAGAGTGTCACTCAACCATCATAACCTTCTCTCATTATTTAATATGTACCACCCACTGGCTCTGCGTGTCCGTTATTAGACCTATACTTCTGTATAGTGTGATCGTCTGGTGAACGGCTTTAGAAAATGCCTTACACCGTAACTTTTTGGAGAAAGTGTAAAGATCAGTATTCGTATACATTTGCGGAACACTAAAAACCACCCCATCCACGGCACTCGACGTGCTCCTACATTTGCTTCCCTTGGATATTATTGGCAAGTAGTCAGCTGCTAGCGTAGTCCTGAGATTGAAGGCCTCCTCTCAATGGTCATGAGCACTCCGTTCACTTCTATATTGGTTACTTCTCCATCTTGGAGCCCCTAACATTCATCCCGGAAAACACCGACTATACACTGTCCAAATTAAACTTCAGCCTCAACTTGAACATCAATCCCCTCCAGAGTGGAGTGGGAGAATGATGATGGCAGAGACGATCACTACACTTCTATACCTGTGATGTTTTCTCCGAAGTGCTCAACTTGAGCATCTCCTTCCACTTCCCCGACTATTGTAACGTTTTTCATTCGGAAATTATTGCGACCAACGAAGCGTTATCCTGGCTTAGGCATAATATGGTATCCTGCAAGGACATCACAATTTTTACCGATAGCCAGGCTGGTGTAAAATCTCTGGAATCAGTCTATATAGAACAAAGATTGTCGCTCTCTCATGGAGATGGCAGAACATTCTAACATTCACTTATGCTGGGTAAATGGTCATAAGGGCATTCCAGAAAATTGTAGGGCCGATGATCTCGCCAAACGCGGTAATCCTCTAGAGCAGCGGTTCCCAATCTTCTTTGGCCGCGGAGCACTTTTCAGGGAGAAATTCGTTCCGGAGCACTACGGCTATATACAGCTTTTTGTGAGTTGATTTCTCGTTTTCACGCCGATAGATCCAAAAGTGGCATTAATGAACAAAACATAAACTAAACGCAACGAATACGATGCCAAAGTTTGGATGCACTACGACCTGTTAGATCTATTGTGCTCGCCTAGTGAACAAGAGTTCGCCAAACGCTTCTTCTCGCCAGACAGTCCGCCCGTTCATTACCTTCGAAGCCTTCGTGTTGGGGATCCAATTATTTCTTTGCGGACACAAGGTCTTCGAGAAGGTTGAGCTTTAACCATATCATATAGAACTTAAGGGCCATTAGATCTGCCTGGCTATCTGAATTCCCATCCACGCTGGAATTTGAGACCTTAGACCCCAGCCCCAGTATTGCCATTTCCTAATTTGGAGCCATCTGTGGACCAGATTTACGACTAAGGCAAGGTAACTTTATTTTTCCATTGATGCGGTCACCTATGATCAGTTTTATGAAAAAAACGAAATCTTCTAAGCGTTTTATCAGGGATTTAGAAAATTGAATCACTTTGGATGTGTTACAGGATCCTCAGATGGCCTGTAAGGTCGCCGGTTGTGAATTACGATATCTGAAGCAGTCTCAGAGCACTCACTTACGAAAATCATTTATAGATAAACTAAACGGCACTACGATTCGGTTTCAATCTATTGCAACGTTAAAAAAATACGCAGAATATTAGCAGCAATTGCAATACAACTGTGATCGTTTCAAGTGGACACCGTTATAACTAGAACACTGCACTACGACTTGATTCTTTTTTGACTGTCCACTGATTGCGATTTCAAAAAAGTCCAAGTTGGCTATTTGTTTTTATTGATTTCCTGTTAAAAGACATTAGTATTCGATTGCTGCGAACAAACTGGAGAAAGTTCCAAGATTTCTCAGAAAGCCCAAATTAGCTAGTCTGATGGGATTTTTTATCTTTTTTATCTTTTCGCGGAGCACTTGGACATCCTTCGCGGAGCACCAACTGCTCCGCGGAGCACAGTTTGGGAAACCCGGCTCTAGAGATCCTGCCAGAGGAATCTGGGTATGCCAGTCGTTACATGTTACTCGACTGATATTGCCTAAAAGGTCGGTCATCAAGACAGTTGTCTGTGTTCTTATTGGCTACTGTCCCATTGGCCTTCATGCCAGAAAGACGGGCTTCTTCTCAACGAAGATGAGGAACAAATGACCCGCCATTTCCTCTACACTTGTCCTGCCCTGCCACAGAGAAGAATACTCTATCTAAAACCCTATCACTTCTACAATTTGGGCGAAATATCGCATACTGATGTCAAAAGTATCCTCAGCTTTATCAGGAGTTCCAAATGGTTTCATGAGTTGGAGTGGAACCTAGGGTATAGATCCCAGTAACCTACGTAGGTCTGCGCCTCACATGGACAGCCACCTTACCTACTAAATATGTAAGTGGCCATCAAACCTCGTTAACACATTGATTTACTTTCTCTAGGATTATTTTTGCATTCATTCCTTTCACCCACATGAACACCATAAAGGAATCATCACGTCTTAGATAAATTTCCTAAACCTCATCACATACCTTGACCCTTAACTTTCACAAAACAAAATGCATCCAAAACAAAGTGATTGTGAAACCTTCCTGAATTATTCATTATGCTACGAACGCCAAAACTCTTCTATGGAATCCCTTCACCACAGCTACATAGGAGTGGCTCCAAAAGGACATTACGCATAAAACCACTGGCATTGCCAATTGCGGCACATACCTACTCGTATCTTGCCATAATATTCAAATGGAAGCAGCTACAAAGAATCTCAGTTCCTTGCTGCTGCGACACACACAAATGGTCTGCAGATTCCTTTGCATTCTCCTTCTGAATCTCGCCTATGTTCTCCACAGAAACGCAGATTTTCATTTGAACTTATGCGGAGTGTCTGTTTTCCTTTTTGGTGGTGACGACCAAAGGTCCAATGTCAACCCATATGCAAAGGCACTCAAAATACAGGCTGACGTGGATTCTCCCCATCTCTGTCTTTGGGGGGGGGGGGGGAAAGCATCAGTCCTGACCTTTTGTTGTGGTTCAAGTAATAAAAATTTAAATAAGATACTTACCAAGGGAAATTGTGTGCTTGGAAGCCTTGCTCCAAGTTGGGATACACAATTTATTGCTTCCTTTCGCCTGTGAAATGTGTTCCGCGCATTGTGCTCCAAATTGAATTGATTCGTTTGGCTTGCACGCCAACACTGGACAAGCATGTGCGGCTCGATTGGTCCACTGGTGCTTAATAACCCTAGCATTTGAAGTATCTCAAAAAGCAATTTGGCTGGCCTTGAGAAGTTTCAATGTTCCTCATTAATCATTATAACGGTCGAATGGAGTGCACTCCAAACCAAAAAAAAAAAAAACAAACATGTTTCGGACAACGGCTATTGATTAGTTTTTGTTGTTTTTGAATATTCACTAGTGGGTGGTCAACAAAATTAATTTAAAATTAATTTTATTTTTTTTTTAATTTATTTTTAGAACATGACGTGGAAGGTTGGTGTAATTGGCGTCGTGCTTCTGCTATTCACGCGGAGAGTGCATGGAATTTTGGGCAAATCACAGATGTGCGAGGTGGAAACTGGACAAACGAACATCATTCTGGACATCGAGGAGAGCAGAGGAAATTGTGAGTATAATTCTATTGAAAGTTAACAATAATTGTCGTGTTCTTTGTTTGCGGAGGCCGCGAAGATATAGTCCCACGTTACGAGCACTTCGAATGCCGACTTAGGTTTTTGAATCAAGTGGAGTTCACACTTTGAAGCTTGAGAAAGGTGCAGTTTAGCCTGCAACATTGCAAGACAGAGGAAGAAGCGAAAAGTTGTGAAATCCGAGAGCGGTTTTAAAATCACCAAACAGCTGTTTTATAGTCACAGCTCTAGCCAACACGCGATGGATGGTCTAAAAGTTTCACTGTTTATTTTGCCGTGACTTAGTAGTTGTGCGAGCTGCGTGAGTTCAAGTCCCAACCACATTCATCGATCATTTTGTGCGGCAC
The DNA here is from genome assembly GCA_917880715.2 of Matsumyia berberina. NCBI lineage: Eukaryota > Metazoa > Arthropoda > Insecta > Diptera > Syrphidae > Matsumyia > Matsumyia berberina. The sequence continues at coordinate 9,452,269 of OU862872.1, forward strand.
GGCAAACTTCCGACAGTATAATTTGTCAAGAAAAAGCTTCTCAATTCGCCGTTCGGAGTCGACAATAAACTGCAGGTCCCTTCCATTCGTGGAAAAATAAAATTCGACTGGGGAGCCAGTCCTATACTTCCCACCTCGTATTGTGTTGTATCAAAAAAAGAAATATTATTCTATTTAAAAATTAAAGAAAACATTCATCGGAGGCGGACAATTTGAATACACACTTTAGTTGCTCCACAAAGAGTTGTTGCGCGAACTCGATAGAAAACATTTCTTCAATTTTCACAGCATCCGCTATGCCGATAATGCTCAAAATCTAATTAGTTCTACGTTTCATGCCGGCAAACAAAACGAAAAAATCCGCATGGTCTTACGTTGCTTCGTTCTCTAGATATAGAAGCCGAAAAACATGATCACACACACACACACAGATATCATTTCAAAAATGGGTCCAAATGATTTCTAGTGTATATTAATGTCAAGGCCTGTTCGTATCTCGAAACATTCTGTTCGGACCGATTGTAATAAAGTTGATAATAAAGTTATACCATCCCGAGCTGGCGCGCTAGCTATTTATTTTATTTAACAGGTTGAAGGGGCATTAACCTAAGACTTTGAACTGCGTATTTATCCAAATTATAAAGCATATTCACCCGATGAAGTAAACTTCTCTCCTTGCTCCTTTTACCGTCCTTGCAACTATAATTCAGCTGGTCATTGTGTGTCGTCTCCGCAAAGAATAGAATATCCATCATCATTTCATTGAAAATCTGTCCGGCTGCTCCGATCAACTTAAGTTCGCATCATCTCGTAGTTCCCCAATGCAACTGCTCATCCTTAATGGTCCAACAATTACCATTTCAAGCCTCGACTGGAACCTCCGCGCCCCCGTTCCCCCTGCCTCCTGCTAAAGGGATTATTATTTCGCAGAGCTGTGTTGAGTTTGTGGGGAATAATGCCCCAGAAGTAATCTAGTTCATTCAATTGAAGATTTATTGCGTTCCATGGAAATACCTGTTATTAAGTACTTCATTTTAATTCTCCTCTTCCTCAATGCCAGCTCGGTGCCCCTGGTTTCCTGTCGAACACTGGATGCTGGCTGCGATGGCGGCGGCGGCATCTTGTCAGCCCGGGAGACAGCCAATTGCCCCCCCTTTCCGGAGACCCTGCCAATCTAGTTATCTTGGCATTTGATCTTCTTTGCACAGCCTGTTCGTGTGTGTTTTTGCATTCTAAACAACGACGAGTCACTGCTCAAATCAAAATGATCACGATAATGATGACCATTCTGTGTGCAAGAAGGGAATATCCTTTTGCCATTTTTCATGTTTGCGCCGGGTGTTTGATGAGATCGCCTCCGCCGTTCCCCTGGTAAATCATGTAATGTTTCCCCCTATGGCGATCTTTGATGCTGTTGTGCATTTGCATTGTTCCACCACTGCCACTCCTTGCCAACTCAACTGGGAACACACTCAATGAGATCATTTTTCAGCGTAACTTCTTTTGATGGCCTCAGGATGTTTATGAAGCAGGACCCTAAAGGGGAATAAGGATAATTTCTTTTGTGAAAGGAGAGGCAGGAGCCAACTATACGGGGACTATGCACGGTGCGGATTATAATCATAGGTTTCAGCCGCATGGAAGAAGGAGAATTTATGAAAAGACGACCGTGTAAGTGGCTCGGATAGCCTCAATGTAATTTAGATAGTGATGAAATCGCCACCGATTCGTCGCACCAGTGCGGGAATTTATGTAACGCGCAAATAATTTAAGCGAGATTGTGTGTTGATGGAATGCGTTGCCCAGTGTGATGTATTGCACTATCGCACTTAAAGACCGTCACACCCACTTTGGGAAATTGCATGATCCTTCCAGCATCAAATGATTTACTTCTTTATCCTTCTTTCGATCGGTAATCGATTTGGAAAGAAAAAACCGAAGCAAGTGGGCAGTGGCTAGAGAACATGATCGAAATCAGTGCAGGATGTAAGGACTTAACTAAAAGAAGTAATCGAGAACCTATTTGGAGGGCAGTCCTAATGACCAGGCGCCATAAATATAATAACAGGTATTGGAGTAATAGATTAACCTATTCACGATCGAAACGAAACAAAGTTAGTTGGGTCACTTCGAATGAGTGGACGTGTGATGGCAGGATCTTTTAAGTGGCAAGCTTAAGACTTTAACCAAGTCTTAGTCGACGCCTAACTCGAAGCTTGATCCCTTTTTTGATAACGTCATCCTTGATGGCCTTTTCTCTTTACATTTAATCAAAGAGACCGAAACCCATGTCATCGTCTTCTTCCTATTCGGATTCCTCCTTAAAAGCCTCCTTGGCGGCGGTTGCTGGGGCAGCTACAGCTGCTACTTGAGCGGCAGCGGTTTCAAACTTGTTAGGATTCTTAATAAACCCCTTAATGGTGGTGGCTTCCTTGAACTCAACCTCGGTTGTAGCAGCGATGACTAAAAGATTCCTAAAAACATTGGCGATACTGTGTGGCACCGAAGCCATTGTTGGGTTTCGAATTTGCAAACAGACGGGAGCCAAATTGGCGACTTCAACTTGGAACTTGGCATGTAAATCCTCGGGCTTGATGTCCAAACATTTTCCGGTGAGGAAATCGAGTCGGAATCATAGACTTGCTTAATAATCGGCTACTTCATTGATGATGTCACGATACTAGTTTCACAGATTATCAGAATGATGTGGAACAAAGTCTTTCACTCAGGCGCTCTCTGTATGCTTTGGCTGCACCAGGTCTGGTTGAATCGTGGAATAGTTGGACTCGGTTTTTGGCAGCACCAAAAAAATAGTTGGCATCAACGTTTGCCAGCTTTAATATTCGTACATTCTACGTGTAGTGCTGGCAGAAAAGAAGATTTAACCATCAGGATCCGATAGTCCCAAATGGGGAACTGGGCGAATCACCAAAGTCCAAAATTTGAGACTATACATTATCATCATAATTTTCCAATGGCCTGCTTATCCACTATGAGGGTCGCGAGTTTAGGCTGTTTAAATGGACTCTCCTTACCTCCCGATCTTCCGCCATCGACTCCAAATCATCAGAGGCTATCTCCATACATGTGGAGGTGCCTGGGCCTACCAAGCGGACCTTATAGTACGGATTCCATGGCACAACTTGGAAGGCGGGTTGGGAACATGCATTTAACGTCTCCAAGCCATTGAACCTCTCTGTTCGAAGAAGTAGCTACTCGACATTGAGTGCCTTGCGTACATATTGGATAAAATTGATGAGTAGGATGTAGGCCATTAACTATAATCAAAGTAAATACCTTCACTCTCCTGCTTCTTCTTTGTACTGGCAAAGGCTTTACGTGGTTTCTGCTCTGACAGTGCGTGCTACACTGGGATTTCCTCATTTTCTTGTGACACTAAGGCTCAAGCTTGCTTGCACTCTCTGCATGGTTCAATGCAATTCGTGTTTGAAGTACTGCTAGGTGCATCTAATCTTTGAGCAAAATTGTCCCCAAATTGTTGGAGCACTTACTAAATAGTCTGGGATATGACACCTTTGCGTGGTTTTGAAGTTAAAAAATGGCCCACTCCGGATTCACTTAAACTTTCAGACGGCTTCCTCAAATAAAGTAACAGAGCGTTATGTGTTGGTGATTAGAACTCACCCGCACCCAACCACCTTATTCCACTGAGTCATAAGATGTCGAGCCTATACCGCATGGACTCGCTTTCTAACTGTATGAACCTGACCTTTTGGAGATCTTCTTTTCAAGAGCCAAAGTGAGTCTTTACATTCTAGGGTCTGATAGCCAAAAGTAGTCAACGCGCGATCAATCATTATCCGAGACGTGGTAAGCTTTTCAAAGGCACGTGGATTTTTCCGAGACGTAACATGCTGTCATTCGTTCTTAGACTGTTAATTGTGTTTACAGTCAGAACATGCACCCCATTTTCACCCTGCGTGTAACAGAATTCATACATCTAGTTTATTGTGCTACTGGTCCATTCCATCTCATAAATCGGCAGTAGCCCGAACAATCGTCGCCAGGATCGCATAACTTCCATCAAAGCTTTAACCGTCCATGTTAAAATAGACCACCATTTCGTACTAATCTACGCCTGAAATTGGCTAATTGCATTCCAATCTTTGCTTCATCGACGTAAATTTGGTACAAAGTTCGCACACCAACTCTTTTGTCTATCAAATTACACGTAAACTTTTCTTTGAAATAGTTCAACGAAAAATGTCAGAAGTAAAAAACCTCTCATTCTGCTGCAACTTTAGGTCATTGTTCCCTTGGAAACATTGATTTTTTATGAATCCTCAATTGATTCGCAACGAGGAAGCACACCGATCTATCTCGACTGCTGCAACAGCACCCTGGCACATGGTTATTACCACAACCATACCTCCAATCATCGCAAAATCTGTATCTCGACCACTTCACTTGGTTCAGTGTAACCGCCCACTTTTGATAGCCCATCTTCTTCTAGCACATTTCTTAACAAGTCATAAATCGCATTTTCAACGGTTGCTACTGCCTACTATTTTCTATTCAATACCTTGCAGCTTTTCATCGAAACAGCACCACGATCACTCTCCCACTTCCCGTTGTACATAGACGTCCGTCCTATTGCTGCTGATTGCGCAAAAACGTTTCACAAATAATCAGTGGCGGCCGCCTGGCCTGACCCTCCCTTTTCAAACTCATAGTCACCTTCGAGCTATATAATCAAATCATGACACCAATAATCCAAAGTTTCCTTCCTCGCCACGAGTGTGCACGAATGCGGCACGCTGATATAGCTCCTGAAGCCAGTCAGCGCATTATGATGCAGCGCTCTGATTTATTTCCATCTGAGGTGTTTATTTGCATGGCACAGGCGAATTGCCGTGAAACAAAAAAAAAAATCTAACTCTTCAAACACTGATCCATTGGATACAATTGTGCTTCCATATAATGGCGAGAGTTAGATTTCCAGTCTGTTTCCAACTTCGCTGGTCTGCCAGTTCAAGCGAGAAAAATGCAAGTTGGTTAAAAATTTTGTTAAGATGCAAACTGATTACATCACCTCGTTGCAACACTCTGGCGTCCATTTGAGTGGCTGCGCTGGTCATTGGGACAAAAAGACTCGTTCTCTAGCATGCAATATCTAGATCACCATCATCACTGGTTCTTGATGGGATTTGTGTTCTTTTATGGATGCATGCTGAAAGGCGGTAAATTTATTGAACTTCTCTGCGATGCAACGATGTTTGCATGCCACATCACTAAGCCGGTGATGCACATCCAACAGGGTCTCCATTGGATGCGCACCGCAGATATCACTAATGATCCGGCGAGGAAAGGGCGTTCCAAATTCGTCGTCGTCGTCGTCTTCGTTGTCCTGGTCCGCAAATCTTTTGTACAAAGAGAAACCTGTGATGTGTTCCACCACGAGCGACGAGCTCGCTGTAATGAAAACGAACGACTCCCGTAATGCCAATAACTTAAATGCGTTCCAAGTAATTGGATAAACTTCTAGTGCAGATGGCCATTTGCAAAGTGGTGTGTCCTGGCAGCGCGCAGAGTGTAAGGGTCGCCTATGTAGGATGTAGAATGAGTTGTGACGATGTGATTACCAATTAATGGTAATTATTTTATATTAGCATTTTTATAGGGCACACGAAGTGCGAGAGGCCGTTGCTTGTTGCGAAATACCTACCTTGCTGGCGCACGGTTTCGACTTAACACAACGCGCTCAGGCTGCTTTGGTTTTGTTTGGCTCGATGCTTTCGGCGTAAGAGAGATGTTATCATAGGATGTGCCGACATCGACCTGATCATGAACGACACACAGGGTGTGTGCACGCAATTAAATGTTTGGAATGAGCACTAAGAGCGTACTGATGAGATTAGATGAATGAAGCAGAACTTATGACTTGCTTTGGGATGATAAGCGTTAGAAATTTGTTATTCTGAACTTAGTCCCATGGGCACAATTCTAGAGTTGTAATTAAATTATAAACTTGTAGAGTTTATGGGGTGCAGTAATGAATAGTCTTCCTGATTTGATGAGTCTTGGCTGTACAACTCGAAATAATAGAGCCAGAGTTAGGATTTGTTAGATTTTTGCTGGCGGCCTTCCTATCTGTTACTGAACAGGCATTAGGAGCTGAACGGAAACAATAAATACAGAATACACCATGAGTAACACACCCCGTGGATAATAGGCCGAAGTAAAGCGTTCACTAACCAAGAATGTGTGGATACTAGCACTTAAGCTTAGCATTCTCGTGAGTTCTAAGTAAACGGTTTGAGGCTAAGAACCGCGCCTTACTAGGTAGGTACATGAAATTGGCGTCCTTGACTTTCTTTATCCTTTCCACCCACAAATTCTACCTTATTGTTCACATTCGAGGTACCGTTCCTTGGCTTTTTTCCTATTTAACTTTTCCGAGCTTATACCGTCGTCAAGCGTGAGTCCATCAGCTCTGTCCAGACTATGGTACAGTACAGTCCGCTAATATATTTTGTCCACCATCCGCTCTTGAACTACGCAGAGCCAAATACCCGATAAATCCATTTGCTATCAAACGACCTCAAGGCCATAAAGCAGCTCGAGTGACCATTACTCTGTAAAGAATGGTGCCAAGACAGAGATCCAGTCATGATCTTTGGACCAGAGAATACCTTCTTTGCTTCTTTTTGAATCGACAGACATTTCTACAGCACTCACTCCCTAGTATATCTGTGTCGCAAGAGATGCCTCTACCACAACAATCTACGTGCAGCATTACCTATCCTGTGATTTGAATACAACAAATACTGTACATAATGACGTTCCCAGTATATCGATACATAATTCCTCAATTTCCTGAAAGGAATATCTTCCTAGGAATTTGATTTCTTAGATAAAAGAGTCCTAGGTAGGGGCCAAGAAACTGAATTGTATTCTTGGTCGCCGGTGCTTCGCAGGTCTTTTCCTGTGGTTGTGTGAAGTGTTAAGCCTCGTGATCACTCCTATGGGGTTATATCGACGTTCCTTGTTTTGTATACATTTTTTGGTTTGTTTGGTCCTCTGTCAAACAAGGGACATAATATCCTTTTTCTGCCATAAGTAGTGTCTCTATCTGCATCTACTAAAGCCTTTTCCCGGCTTCATGCGGAAGTGTGCAATGTGGAATACTCACTGGATGAGCGGCTTGTTCTGCTATCTTCTTCTTCCTGAGTGGTTCGTTAAACATCTCATGCTTTCTCATGCCTTCATGTACACGGGTCCAACAGAGTCTTACCCTATTCATTCCAAGACCTTTAAGCTTTATTCCGCAGCACTTCATAAGCTTCGATTTAACTTATCTTCCCCTTTAATCAGTCCTTTCCCACTCACCACTAATCGATGACCAGTTTCAGGAGGTCTACAACATCGGGGTAGTTCAGTAAATTCACAAAGATTAGAAGTGTAGCTTTGTCTGGCACAATGCTTTATTTATTTTTTCATAGTCTACACGCGAATCAAGGGGATTTATGTACGTATGAATACGCTTTTTATTCTCACACACCGGGAGTAAGGTGCAGAGTTTCGAAACTCAGATAGCATTAAGTTTCATTGGCGTCCGAGGGTGGAGTCCGGACTAGCTGGGGACATTTGTACAGGATACATTTTTTTTTCTAATCTCCTGATGTCATAAGCTACTCTGTCTCTCTCTCTCTGTCGAGTCTACTGCCCGTGTTATCCCTTCGCAGTAGAGTCGACATCAGCTTTCACAGATGATACATTTTTATTTTTTATATTTTTTTAAGATATGAATGTTTTTCCAACGTCAGGAATTGAACCCGGACTTTCAACGTGAGAAGCGATGATGCTTATCACTACACAATGGCCATGGTCACCCACATGGACCATTCAAGAAGCAGTATCTATCTGACACAGATAGTTGTTCTAGGCTGGTCTCACTGCAATTCAACTGCATGCTTCAGTCTAGGGTATTGGAAAACTGTTTTGGGAATATCCAGTGTTCTGATCTCCCCAAATTGTGGTTTCTCTTCTATGGAGCCTTTAAATTAGAAAGCTGTGAACCCGTTAATCAAAAAAATTAGTGCAAAATATCCATAATCATTTGGCCTCTCACCTCTCAGCTGGAACTCCTTTCCGAAACCTCTCTTTCACAAAAAAAAATCTCTTAATTTCTGATGCAAAATTTTGTGTCCAGTGTAGGTGGTGCCGTGGTACGGTACCTTCTTCATCTTCATCCGCCCCACAGTTCTTGCTGCCATCATTTCTTCTATTTACAAATATTCATCACATTTAACAAAACAGCTCCATCCTACGCGACTATCATGTTCTTCCAAATTAATGGCCAGCCGTTGGCTGTTACTCCGTTAAGTGAAATCCCCCATTTTTGCATGCGACACAACATTCACGCACAAAAAGGCGACTGCGCGTGGGAACGATGCTGTGACAATTTTCTGCACGAGACCCACAAAAAACTCTACTAAAACTTGTTTTCTCCTTATAAAGAAAAATATTTTTTTTTTCTAATTCCAGATGTCGGCCAACTAACTAATCCACCAGAGCTACCAATCTTTGGTGATCCATACACGGAAATTGCCCTCGATCTAGTCTTCCCTAAGGGTAATCCAACATTCCTGCTCAACGGTAAGAAGCTGCAGCTGCTGCAACCACTGGACCGCGATGAGGAAAATCTCAGTCATATTGTCTTCCAGGTGAGAAGAGACGTCAATTAAATTAGAATAAACGAAGAACGGGGTTGACTAATGCTCGTAATGTACCAATTGATGCTGTCGTGTGTTAAAATAGAAAAATGTGTATATGCCTGACATATGTATAACCTCAGTTGCCTTGCGGCCTGTTTTTATAGTCACAGTCTGGCTCGGAGGCCAAAGCTGGTTTTGATCTAATTTGAATTAGCTAAGCATTGGAAGGTGTCAAGTGGTCGTGGTTACGGAGTATTTTATTGAATTGTTCGGGTTTGTTTGGGTTTTTTTTTTTTCCTCTTGTCGGTTCTTTCAAATGGTTGCGGACATCGTTTGGACTAATGGCTCAATAAATTGAGTGGAGCACTTTTGATTCCTGATGTGTGTTTGAAATGAATGTTAATTAGAGTCTTAATGGGAATCGATAATGATTTCGAGTTATAACTGGAGGAAGGTTGTAAATTTTAATACAAAATAGGAGTGTTAAATGAAACGGGATAAGGTCTATCATTCAGCATGAGATGAGCACATTAGCTTTGATAGTAAATCAAAGAATTACAATACACGCATATATCAATGAGACTAATTTAGAAGCTTGTCAAGAGTTCAAGAGTTCAGAAAAGAGCCTTGGAACTCGGAACTCAGCATCGGGACTTCGTCAATCTAAGAAGATCATCAGCCAATCATTGCATTTAACAGAAGTGATGCCAAGCTCCCCACGGACTCACCGAACATTTCTCACTGGACATTGTTCACAACAAACAGAGCATACGCCTGAGAGGTTTAGAGCCTAGTTTTCATCATCATCATGTCTTGTTACCTCGGTTGAGACGTTGGGCTCCAACAAATCTTCTCCATCCTTCACGGTCTGCAGCTAGATATATCAGCTGTGGACACGTTTTCCTCTGAGAGTTTGCTTCTGTTAATTTCCACTTTTTCTTGGTCTTCCAACCCGTCGTGCACCCTGAGGTTTCCATACAAAGGACTATTTCGTGATATTATCACTTAGCTTCCTCAGTGTGTGACAATCCATAGCCATTTTCACGTCCTTATATCGACATTTAACAGCTCTCGACTCGTCCTACGCCACAATCCCTGCTTTGAAATTATTTGTAGCCACCGAATCTTTAGAGAAGAGTCAACGATGCACAAAAGAAAAGGTGGCTTCCAGCTCAATCCAAGAAAATGGAAATTCTAGAAAAAGGAGTGCCTTGCGATAGAGATCCACGAGGAACGACTTAAGTTACCCTACAGCGACTTTTCAAAAGCTGCAGGGACGAAGAGAAAATAGAATCCATACTACACCTGCTGTGCGAATGATCACTAGAACATGAAGTACTGCTGGTAGCTTCTATGGGCTCGGGGAAGAAGAAAATCTCGTACACGTCCTATGCCTCTGCACAGGCCTGGAGAGAACTTGACAGAAGACCTTGAGGTCCAGGTGGATACCTGAAGCATCTCAAGGACAAATAAATCGGTGACATCCTGGCTGTAACCAAAGAAACGGGAAGATTCGATAGATACTCCGACACCCGCGCGATAGAATCACACCAATGCCAGTGTACCAAGGTCTTGCTGTGTGATGTTGAAAAAAAAACGACTACTATGTCTGTAGAGAAGATGTTGTTTTCCATAAACTTTAAACAAATCAAGACTCGAATTGTTCCTTAGCATTTCACGACAAAGCTCACTGAAATTCCAAATAAGGAAGAGCGAAAGATGAACGTGCCCTCCTTTGACTGTGTCCACTACCACATTGCCTTATCCATTGTCAGGACATGCATCCTTGGATACCACGCCACGATGTTTGTGGTAGCCAAGATCTCTCCCAGCATTTGTCCTAAACCTACTCTATCTCTACACTTGTGAAATTTAAAAGAGGGAAACACAACACAACAACAAAGAGCCTTCCGCTTACCCTCATATACCATTCCATACACCATACCATAGGCTGGGGGACCTTCATAATTCAATGTTAGGAATATCCAGATATTTTAATCCCTTTTTACGTCGTTTCCAAATTAGCTAACCCTACTCCTCGGTCAGACTACCATGAGTAAACTTTTTATGGGTACAGTGGATCCATGTGAGGTACAGGGTTTTGCAATAAGAGCGCTACAAAAGTTTTTTTAAATAAAACAAAAACGGTTTTGGATATCAATGAAATTCTTTATTCCTGTGAAAGTACGTTCGATGTCATTATGTATGAAACTCGATTTCTTTTGCATGGCCACCACGGGCACGCTTGCAGAAGTCCAGACGCTGAACCCAATTTTCGACGGTTTTCAAGCATAAATCGGCCGATACTGCTGCAATTTCACATTCGATATTCGTACGAAGTTCATCAATCGTCGCTGGCTTGTTGGCATAGACCATAGACTTGACGTAGCTCCACAGGAAATAGTCTAACGGCATCAAATCGCACGACCGAGGCGGCCAAGCGACTGGACCATTTCGTGAGATAACACGTTCTCCAAACTTGGTTTCCAATAAATTGATTGTGACATTCGCTGTGTGGCTTGTGGCGCCGTCCTGTTGGAACCACATGTACTCCAAGTCCATATCATCCAATTGGGGCCAAAAATATTCGGTTATCATTGAACGATAGCGATCCCCATTCACAGTAACGTGCCGGTCTTGATCATCACGGAAAACCGTAATTTTTTCGGGATGCAATGATGACCCATGGAGTACGTGTGGATTGCTGCCTGACCAATACCGCATATTTTGTTTATTGACGAAGCCATCCAGCCAGAAATGAGCCTCATCGCTGAAGATGATTTTTCGATGAAAATCTGAATCATTTTCAAGTTGTTGCTCAGCCCAATTCACGAACATACGACGCTTCTGGTGGTCAAGCGGCTTCAGTTCTTGCGTCAATTTAATCTTGTAAGGATGTAGGCCAAGATCTTTTCGCAAAATTCGCCACAACGACGTCACAGAGATGCCCAACGCTTGAGAACGACGTGTGAGAGACACATTTGGGCGTTCTGCAACTGAAGCCTCAGCGGCAGCAATATTCTCGACACTACGGGCACTTCTTTATCTCACTGGCACGGGAACATTTTGTACTGTGCCTGTGGATTCAAATTTTTCCACTAGACGCTCAATTGTTGATCTGCTAGGACGATTATGACGACCATAAATTGGACGTAGCGCTCTTAACGTTGAGGCCACTGACTCCGAATTTCGGTAGTAAATTTTACAAATTCCGACTCGTTGTTGGCTCGTATATCTTTCCATCATGAAATGGCAAACCTTACTGAAGAGAAATGTCAAAAAACCGCAAGAAAAATATGGCGTCGTTTGCTGTCGCTGTCGCTCTACTTTTGTAGCGTCCTTATTGGAAAACCCTGTATAAGTAAGTCTTAGGACTCCCAATCCCTTCATTTTGCAAAAGGTTGGCGACCTAGTCTCCATTTAATATTTAAAGTTCCCGGCGTACGCCACCTGCAAGCGAGAGTTTGTGTTTCAAATAAATTTACGCACCAGAGGACTAAGACTGAAACTTCAGAAGAGCAAACTACCCTACACCCACATTCAAATGAGAATTACAGCACGTCGTAGTACCCCTAGTGCTGACCGAGCGGCCTAGGTTCAATTTCCAGCCATATCCTACGAACATTTTTTACGGTACCACCTCTCGTCGGGGAATGACAAGCCTCCAGGAGTATAGTCTGTCATGAAAGAGCTTCTCAATTCGTCGTTCGAAGTCGGCAATAAATTGTAGCTGCCGCGCCCGCTATTTATTTTTATAGTAGCAAAGTCTTCCTAGCCTACACTGAAGATGGATTACCAAAAATGAAGGACCTTAATTCAAAATATATGAATTCCGGTCCATATACATAGCTTCACTCGTTTCAAGACTGAAGATAACAAGCTCTTATTGCGCAGCGCTAGAAAATTCTTACATAAATCAATTAACCACTGACACATTTGTTTTTTTTTATTTAAATTTCAGGTGTCATGCACGATTCGATCGTCAAACAAGAAACGTAACATTCCAATCATTGTTCGAGTGTCAGATGTCAACGACAATGCGCCGAGATTTATGAACACACCCTACGAAGTTACAGTAGCCGAGGTAAGTGATATAAAATTAATAAGATTTCCCCACCGCCTCAGTTGCGAGAACAATCAGGCGCGCGAAAAATATATCCACACGCCCCGCGAGAGACTTGTTGGTCCATTTACAAAATGTTTACAGGCCCCAGACAATCGCAATTTGGCCCACGGGCGCCCGCATTCTGTAACACCACACCGAACCAGCCACGATACCCAAAATGAGATTATCAACCAATTTATCGTCGCGATAGTTATTTAATAGTCAGCACGTAGGTAGTCGATCTGAATTGAAAATTCCTTGTGGCAACGAAAATGGATCAACTTGTCCCTCGGATCACGAGCCTGTAGATCGATATGCAAAAGCTGAGTGTTGGTGTGCGCCTGGCACACGCGATGTACTCCAAGACTATATCCAATCCATAGATACGTTTGCTTATAATTTTGACTTGAACTGAACCACATTACGATCTGGGATCAAGCAAGTCGTAGCCCAAGCGCGCACAGATCGCAGAGATTAATGTGCGAGCCGCTCTATCAAAGGCGGTCGCTTCGCGAGATTAACGATCGGTTTTACATTTCAGCAGAGACCAAGTGTGTGTGCACTGCAATTGACTTGACATCGCGGTGGTTTCTTGGGCTGCAGGGGTGTGGCAGAGGAGGGTTATCCTTGTTTTTGGGTAAATAATCGTAGACCCAGCCGGAACGCAATCAGCATAAATCATCAGAGTCGGTGACGACTTAAAAAAAAGGAAAATTTACGAACCAGAGTGTACCATGTATGTAGCAGGTTCACTTTCTTGGTCCTCAAAGCCCCACAATGGCCAATTCTTGGAGCAAAAAATTGGGAACTGTTGCTACTTCTTGGTTTTGCTTCAAACAGAAAGAGGATGTTGTCATATCCTTTTCATATCGAAGGTGTTCACTTGACTAGAACTGAACTAGACATTTCTTTAGTTTTCACAAGTCAACTTCAAAGGTAGTTTATCTTAATCCAAAGACCTAAGCGTGTGGCGATCACAACTTGACGGCCAGGAGTCTTTTGTTACTACCACCTCACTGATATAGTCATTAAAATTGGAACTCAGACACAGCTGTTACACCATCATTATACTCCTGCCATCAATCTCAACTCAACTAAGTTATGTCCCACTTTGAATGGAATAGATCTTAATAACCATCAACTGCATTCGACTCGACTCAACAAGAACCGTTACTGAGGTTCTCAATTACGTGTTAATTTCAGAAATCCAGCTCAACACTGCTGGAGATCTTTCTTGGATTTTAATTAATTGATTGATGGCACTTAACCAGATCATTAGTTCGGACAAGTTTCAGTGGGGGCCTGCCGGCCAGAGAGAGATTTTTCTCCATTCCCCAGCTGACAACTTGTGAGCCAAGTCACTCAAAGTGCTAAAGTATGTGGCACAAAATAAACAACTTCAGTCAAATCTGGAACGCAATCATTCAAAGTTGGTTGACTCTCTTTGCCGACTCTGTGGCGTGGTGTGGTTCGGTACAACTGCAGTAGCATGTCATTGCTTTGGTTTAATTCCCCAGGTGGATGGAAACCATGACGGAAGATTTAATCAGAGTCTCGTTGTGAATGACTTTTTTCTCATGGGAAGGAGTTACTCATTTCAGAGCTTGATGTTGTTTATTGTGGGATTGGACTATATATGAAAGTCTTAAAGAAAAGATGAAAACATGTAGAATTATTTGTTTGCTCGGTAAAGCATTCCAAAATCTAAGCCTTCTACAAAGCTTGACAGCCTATTTTGGGCTGTTAAGTTGGCAGACAAATTTAAGAAGTCCTACACGCATAGAAGATCTTACAGGTGATTCAAAAAAAATCCTGTGAATTATAGCAATGACAAACACCACAAATGTTCCCACCTTGTCTGGACATCAACCTCGGACGCCAATGGAACCTAATACTGCCTGAGTTTCAAACCACTGCACCTCGATTGTGGATTATAAAAAAACAAAAATGCTGCGTTTTAATGTTAGGCACTGAAACAGTTCTTTCAGTATCAGAGAAACACAAGTCGAGATCTTATAGGGACATAAAAGTCGCGATTTAATTAAGGGCATTCCCCGGTGGTTGAGTTATGGAATTGGTTAGAAAATTTACGAACTTGGAAATAACTTAGGTAATAGCTTCTAGGCTGTCAACAGCATTTTGTATGAAAGTAGGTAGGTAGATTGGTAGGTAGTCCGGGTGGAGAGCAACTAGTTTTTAATGGATTCTACGTGTAGGTGACGGCACTGTAACAACAAGTATACGCGCTCTCGACCTCCTGAGCTGATCCTCATCCTCAATTAAGAGATTATTGTTCAAACTCATCACTTGCTTCGATGTCCGATATTCTGGAAAATCCTCGTTGATATAGCATCAACAGACAATTCAACTATCATACCTGTTTGTTGCTTGGTTGTAGCATACGACTCTGATATCGGTTCCACTAGACAAACTAGTCAACTCAGTAAACTTTAGCTTGAGAGGTGCTGGATAACTTTGTCCTTTATGCCAGGGGAGTGGGTCTTTTTTAAAACGACTTCTGCATGAGTTGCAGACATGAAGAGAGAGAGATGAGATGGCTGGACCAAGTCTGAAATCCCACCTATACGCATATGGGGATATCCTCTGATGATTTAGAGTCGACGGTGGAAGATCGACAAATGTGGAGAGTCCACTTAAGCTCCATAATCCCGCGACCCTCATAGTGGATAAGCGGGCTATTGGAAGATGATGATGATTATGATAAAGAGTTGATGCAGGCCTTAGGAGAAGCCCGGGTATCACGCATATGTTCCGATCCCTCTACCTATTCTTAACTAGTATCTAGTTTGTGAAAGTTGAAGAATAGAAGCATACTTGCCTTACGCTTAGTAAGGTCTAGTATTGTTCGTTCCCATGAAGACAAGAGTACTGGGACCATGACTGGTTTGGAAACCATTCCTGAAGTACAAACCAGTTCATTCTTAGACTGCTTTCTGAACGCAAGGAAAATTGACATTAAATTTGCACAGCCGCCGAAGTTTTGGTATCATTCCATCACTTAGAGCATCAAAAGCAATACCAAACGTAGTCGGGAAAGGTCCCATGCAGCCGACATAGGCTGTTTTTGACGATTAGTGCAGAAAGCAGTCACATAGTTAGAAACTTGTGATCGCCGTGGCTCAGTGGCACGTGAATTCAAGCCCGAGCCATATCCACCGAATATTTTTCACGGCAACATCTCTCGTTGGGGAATGATAAGCCCCCGGGAGTATAATTTGTCATGAAAGAGCTTCTCATTTCGCCTTGGTTCATCCCCAGGTCTCCCACTGTCTTATCATAGACAATTAGATCCAGATGACTTTTTTCAGTAACAAGACTAAGTCTTGCCAAAAGCGCCCTTACATTGTCAGAACACTGAGAGCACCTTCGATGTCTTCGACTTGGCATGCTTTGCCCAAAGAAATTTTCTACCAAGGATCACTCCTAGATATTTGGATTCATCTCACTTCACACTGGGATCTCTGAAAATGAGATCTCAGGAGGATTGCTGAACAAGGCTCAGTGGATGATTTCGCAGGATCTGAACCACCGTTGAGTCTTCCCGCATCGTCGGTCGGCCAGAGCCTCCATTAACCACTGAGTTTCCTACAAGCAAATTGTGTATGTCACGGTCCTCCAGGATGCAGACAGACTAAGCGAATGCTCCTGAACGTCTGTAAAAAATCAGCAGTATACTTGCTGCCACTCAGTAGAAAAAACAGAAGACAACTTACTGGCTTTCCAACGGGACACTTCGCTTATAGCACGCATCTGAATGTGCTAAACTCAAGTGGTGTCTGCGACGCTTGGAGAAGGAATGATACTTCGGATCATTTTCTTTATGATTGTCCTGCTTTTGCTCGGATCAGGTGGCAGATCTTCCATGCTGATGTTATGGGAGAAACTTTAGGTTCTTCATCATTGAAGCGCCTTCTCAGTTTTCTCCGAGAATCGAGAAACTTCAAGAAAAAGATATGAAAACTGGGTCCTGTTCACGGACCAGTGGCGTCTGAGTACTCTAGTAAAGTGTTTCATAACCAGACTAAAAAAAATCTCGTAAGTCCACTAAAAGCACAAACGTTGAGCGGGATTTTCAAAATGGATAGGCAATCGGCTGTGGTATACTCGTAACATACATACATTGTCAATGACTGTGGCCAGAAGACTGAAAGTTTCTCACAGGAATCGCCTGTAGATCTTACTTTAGAGGCCACACCTGATCGGCATCACTAAAACGATAACTTCATGGAAAAAGTTCCTATGTACTTTCCTAAGCAACAAATTCCCGACTACTTATACCAACTGCGACCTAATCCCTGAAGAAAAATCAAGCGGTAGGCCTAGGCATTGATCTTTCCTTATACAACAAAAAAACAGGAGAAACTTAGCAATTCTCGGAAGAATGGGAAAAGAGAGGGATATCTGATGGATGAACTGTGATATTTGCATTTTCATCTCTTTCATCTGCTTTCATTCAAATCTTTAGTGGCCTAGGACAGTCATTTAACTCCTCCTTAGCATCCAATAATACAATGAAATCCCATCCAAATCCGTCCTCATTCGTAATTCATCTGAGAGCAGCAAAAGAAACACGTCACTCTCTCCCTCTCGCCATATGAATCAAAATGTCATATGGCACCGGTGTAGTCTGTCATGTTTGTCCTCATTTCTGCTGCACTGTATCCGGACAAAACATGATCGCGAACCAAAGATGAGTTGCACGTTGGTTGCAACACTATAGTATTAGATATCAGACACTCAAATGCCTCCTAGCACACTGGAGGCGATGATGGAGTAAACAAACACGAGAGTTGGACGCACTTATATGGTGGTAGATGGGTGGCAGTGCTGTTACTGCCATCCTGTGTGAAAATGTTTCAATTTTTCGTCTCATTTGAGGTTTTTTCCTCTGACAGGTAATCAACTGATGAGACGCTCGTGTATTTTTGTGGAAAACTAACATCTCGGACAGATATGGTCCCCTCAATGTACCAGCGCCCAAGTGCTGCAATCATGAGTGTCGTGTAATTTGTCATGTTTTTCCCCAGCGCTGTGTTCATGAATTTTCATTAGACGCGCACAGTCTATGGATTGGGCACCGCCCGATTTGGTGGCACGCCACTACTCATATTGAGAAGGTGGAGTAATTAACGACTGATGCATATCTAATTGCGATTGGCTACGCATTTGGCTGAGGTTACAAATCAAATAAATGTACCGCGAGTTATAAATGGTCGGTTATCACTGGGAGGGGAGATCAGGCGAAATGGACACTTTTGACAAGACGCAATTAACCTTAATTGGGATTTTGGAACATTGATTGAGATCACCTGCTGCTGATTGGTTTTTTTTGTTTTTTTTTTGTTTCTGGTTGGGAAATCCATTTTCATGGGAAAATGTTTGCAAAACATTGCACAGATTAGTTGCACTGATGGAACGTGTGTTGGATAAATTATTCTACCACAAGCTTGCTGGTTTCATTCTCAACTCAATTTGGGTTGATTGAGTTTTTTCTTTGACCTTTGACGCAGAGTCATCTTCCCATTTCCTAGATTTTGAGTGCAGTGCAGGCTGTCTGCATACTTTTCAGAGAATAATACGTTCCCCTTGCATCTAACCCCTAGATAAGCTTAAGTTGGCGGGCCGATGAAGACAATGAGACCCTCTTCATCTCACTTAGGTCCATGTAGAGCCAGTGTGTTACATATGTGTTTTAACTACTACTTACTACTGCGTAGTTCTATCTTCCAGATGGTAGAGGCTTGGTTGTTCTTACAAATATGAGCAGGTCCGATAGTGAACCATCGAAAAGGTCCTCGATAACGTCGAAGAGGAATCTGCCCAGAGTTCGTTTTCTAATATTGCAGAAACTTAGGAAGCGATAGAGGAAATGCGTTGTGCGTTCATGTACTTCCTTCTCCCTGCATCCCGCGCATTGATCGTCTTCGGTCAAATGCAGCTTCCTTGAATGACACCCGACCGTACTGTCGGACTGTTTATAATCCTACCATATGTAAAATGTTAGTGGTTCTAGTCTTATTATATTCTGGTCATAGACTTCTAAAAATGGTAAGCGTTTTCCACCTGCTATTCGTCCTAATTAAAGTTCCTTTCAGATGATGAAATGGAGGCTTAATCGTACCGCCCACTAGCTCTCGTTCTAGGGCTGATCCCTTCCTGATCCCTTGGCTAGTTTGTTAGCAGTCTAGTTTCTTGACACACTATTGTGGCCAGAGATCCAGCAGAGTTTTACATTATACTGCATGCCAAGTAGCTTCAGCATTTTGCGACAGCACTTTGCAAGCTTGCGTGTGATTTGAGTAACAGCTTGTGGTTTTATAATCGCCGGGCTGTCTATGAATATTGCGATATCTTTCCGCGATACTGTGAGCGTTGACGTCAATTGTGCAGCTCTGGTCAATGCTAGAATCCCTGCCTGCAAAACGTTGCTGAGTCTTAGCTCCTCAGAAAAGATAGCTTCTTCTGTACCTATATCAGCACAGCTTTCTCTTAAAAGTCTGTGGTATTTTCACCCAAAAGGTCGAACAGCGAACTGGACTCGTCATGACACCTTTCACATCGCAGGCCGCTAAAGCATGGGGTCTATAGATATTCTTGGTTGTTGCGAGTGTAAAATTCTTCGTATAATATTCGGTCTTCTTTGCGTCGACGCGCTTTGGGAGATTCACCGACCAATTATACGGTACAGCAACACCGATTTAGTCAAACGACTGAACATTAACATGTAGACCAGTTGTAGACCAACGCCTGCAAACCTACCCCGAGAACAAAGTGGTAGAAGAAAGCTTTGAATAAAGCTGCGCACACAGATATCATAAAAAAGGCCTCAACAATCAAACTGGTGGTTGAGATTCTAAACTGTAACGCCACCTAGGTATCTAAGTAAACAACTAACATGCGAAGACGTAGGCTATCATAGGAATTTGGGAATCAACGCATGTTTCACAGTGGGAGAGTGGGAGAAGTGGGAGATTTGGAAAGCAGTTCTCACCAGCAAACACCGAACTGCGAATCCCTGCTGTTGGAAGGATGCAGATGACCAAGCAAATCAAACTTTGCAATCGCACCCATTAGCGTTAAAAAAAGACAGGCGGAGGCACACAAGATTTCTCTAAATCAGCCAACCGTCGATTAAGTTCGACTAGTCCAAGCAGTTTACGAAGTCTTAAAAACACTCTCTAAAAGTGTATGTAACGCAACATTGTAAAGGATTGTCAAGGATTTCACCAGTCACTTCCGGTCACAAGTGCTATTTCAAAATGTTTCGAGAGAAGTCTACTAGTGCGCGGACTAATCTCCCAAAAGTTCCGCAAAATATAGGCGACATACCTGTATGCATGCATTGAGTTGTAGACACATGCCATTGTGTCGATTCCAACTATGACATTAGTCATCCAGGGTGTTATGTTTAGTGAAAGTGACCAAAAACCCAGCGCAGACTAGGAACCAGCAAAAAAGAGAGCTCCTCTGGTTCAACATTGGGGAAATGTGTCTACACAAACAGCGCGAGTAACAATCTCCCCTGCTCCTAGCCCAGCCGGCCTTATGAAACAGCGCGCACATGACAACATTTTGGATGCATGGCTACCAACCAGTTTTTTCGTCGTCGCTGCTGTCCAACGACGTGCAAGTGAACGATGTTTCTAGCGCTAGCTGGTACGTGTGCTGATGCAGTGTAGATGCAACGGAATGTTTTACCATTATTACCTTTTTCCTCAACCGAACGACGACGACAACAACGAGGACGACGATGCTGGCTAAAGTCCCCTGTACAGTTATGTGTTTTTCTCCGATTCAATTTCCCGTTGTTGCATTGATTTTATTTGGTTTTTTAATTTGCGACATATAAAGGCACATGCCTCCCGTGGAATAGCTGCGATTTTTCTTCCATCTGTCAGCGTGAAATGCAATGGAACCAGGGGCACAAAAAGGACAAAACGTTTGATTAGATGTTAGATTGACAGATTCCGGATTTTTTGTTTTCTCCTTCTGCTCAAACAAAAGCCGATCGATGTGTGAGATGTGAGAATATCTTGAAGGACATGAACAGCAAATAATTCAGGTTCTGGTTCTCAGCCTTACTGCACTTGAATGAAAGCGATAATCATAAATGTGTCACGCCTCCACACCGCCATTATCACCTTTGGACACGAGCACATAACTATGAAAAAAAAAAAATTCCTTGGTTCCATGCAGGCACGACTGACTCTCTCCCTACTTCCTGCCTATGGCCATGTCACATCGGTGGCCGCGGAAATAATTAAGGCACCATTTGTCTTTGTGTTTCATGGACCATGGCGGTCGGATTTCAACCTACGACCACATACTGCTGCATATGGCCTCTTTATGGAGAGACATGAGTTGCAGTCGGAGTTCCCTCCGACCTCGGATGACAATGGGACCAGCCAGTGGTGTCGCAGCGAGATGGTGTTTACTGGAATTTTTGTGGGCCCATTTGGTGTGCACCTGTGGTATTGGGAAATCATGTTAGAAAACTCAAAGGTGTCGGGAAATTTAATTGTGCACTAGTAGGGTCTTTCCATGGGATGCGGACAGTATGGGAACATTTATTGGTAAATCACGAAACGAATTCCTAAATCGGTTGTTTCGATGGTGTTAGGTTTCAATTAGAGGCGGCAAAATTGGAAGCTGGAGTTTCTATTGTCTTGAGAGGGATTTGAGCTGTTTGGTTCCTAATTGGAGAATCTGATTGGGAAAGGCGATTCGCCAAAGTTGAAGAGAGTTTTGTCGAAAAGGTTTCCACATCAACTATGAGCGTGGACAGAATTTTTCTCTCTTTCGAATCCAATCCTTAGTTTTTTCTTTGACCGCTATGCCAGAACACGCTGAACCCACTTACTTTACCTTTCACTTTTCGGCAACAATACCTGTTCGTGGTCTTGCAACGCGTTTCCTCCTCCTCTGAATGACATCGATTCATGTCACCTGCTATGCGACTCTTTGGCACCTTTGGGGCGACTTTGGGGCGACTTCACAGAGTTCATGGTTGCACCTCCTCCTTCCCCTACTTTCTTACTAATCACCAAATACTCCAACGCGCCTCACAAATCAGAGTTCCAAACCCATTTTTACCGACGGTTTCCTACAGCATTGAAGAACTAAGGGACGTACCCATCAGAGACATCTGGAGGTTCATTAAGGCTTCAAAATGGTTCGAAAGCTCGGGGCAATAGGAGAATGCTTTGGGTACTGCTCCACGAGCAAGGGGTCCCTGCCTCCTAAAATAAATGGGTCTCTATTGACCTGAGTGTGGCGCTTGGGACTTCTTTCCCCTCGCCAACCCATCTACCTAACCTAACCTAACTTTCCTACAGCAAGTATCTCAGGACGTACAAGAAGGTGTAAATTCTAAAGTTTTCTATTATTTAAGGTCAAGGAACTTTCATGATGATATTTCGTAGCCCGATTTCGACTTCTTAATTTAAAAGAGCGCGATTGACGATCCACTGGTCAATACAACCGACTTACTCCACACGGAGGCTCTCTCACCCCTCCTTAGTGAAACACTTCGAGACAGCCCAAGTGCCTGTAAAAAAGTTGACTGAGGAGACATTTCCAAACCAACTATGCCTGCAAACTGCAGCGTGTAAAGGGTGTACTCCTTCACCAACTCCATCAACACTGGTCACCTCACCCAATGACAGAACACTTTTAAATTGAGGACTGAATTTAATCAAAACTATTTACCCAGCTTTTATCACACATTATCCACTTCGTTGGCTTTGTTTCCAACAGCGTGACAGTGGCAGCAAATCAGTGAAACCATACGAGCATTGTCTACTCATTTTACCACCCAACAATTAGCCACAACGCCGACACTCGTTGTCTTGAGTTGAGAATTCTTAATGGCCCTGCTGCCAGGTCTAGCACATGCTCTGCACATGTCGCTGTTGTCGTCGTCTAAGATTTAAAATATGCGAACGTATTACGTTCCCATACTCTCTCTCTCTCTCTGCTTAACCACACAGCGTTGGTGGTATAGGACCTTGAGATATCTTATTGAATAGACCCCCAAGCGAACTCTCAGGTAGGTTGGTCAGTCTCTTGGAAACAGGTCTCCCGGGAATGCTGTGACAGCCAACAAGTCTAATTTATACGCCGTAGAATGAAATGCGAGTGCACCGCTGCCATCGTCACCGTGTGTGTTGTGCACTATGAATGAAGTTTTGCGTAACTCGAACAGAGGAAAACTTGAATAGAAGTGACAAACCGATTTGACAGGTACACACATAAGGCATTACGTTCGGTCGAGAATATGTCCAGTTAACATCCACTAAGAGATACAAATTGCTAGAAGCGAACTTATTTTTGTGTACTCGGCGCATATGTGAACTCGCAGCCACTTGCGAAATATCTCATTTCCATTGGAACAGGGCTTGTGCGCAATGTTGCACGTCAAAGGTGACCAGATCGTTTTATAAATTCTAGAGAAAATGGTTTTTGGGTGACAAGATTCACAGTTTCCTGAAGAGTTGCTGGTGACTCTATTGGGCGTCGGTTTCCACAGACCGTTTTGGGTTAACAATTTGTGTCATTTCTGTAAATTTTCCTAAACCAATGATATGATCGAGTCTTAGATTATTAGATAGCTGTTGGAATTTGCAATGAAGAGGATTTCAAAACCGCATTCTACTTGTAAAAGTTTGAAAACAAGCAACCAGACCTCTCCTGCTACCATTTTTTGATATGAAATTAGTATACACTTCTGGAATATCTTTACTGACATAGTGCTCGAAACATGTTGAAGATTCAGATTCATTGGCTGAGTCTAGCTACTCTGCTTCGACCAATTCACCTCCTACATTCGTTTTACAGAATAAGTTCCATGATCCTTAACTCACTTTGTGCTCCTTAACTAGCGGAAAAGTCCAAGCTCTCCAACATCAAGTAGAAAAGACTACCGATAAGATGCTAATAAATAAATAAATTGCTGGCGCGACAGCTTGAAGTGAGCAGGGCTAGCTTCTTGCAACCATTCCTGTTGTGCGTGTGGTAATGTTCGCACGAATGGAAGAGACTTTCAATTTATTGCCGACTCCGAACGGCAAATTGAGAAGATTTTTCATGACGAATCGTATTCTCGGAGGCTTGTCACCTTCCTAGAGGTGATGCTACGAAAAATTTTCAGTGGACATGGCTGGGGCTTGAACCAATGCAGCTTGCTCAGCAGTTCAATGCACTAATCACTGAGCCATGGCGACCACGATAAGATGCCAATATACCATCAAAGCAATTGCAGCAAGACAATAGACGTACAGAGCAACTCTGCAAAGAGGGGCAAGAACAGCTTGTAAAGCTTAGGAAGAAAAAATGGGATGGTGCTAAGAAGAGGTATGGTGATTAAATTTAAGCAAAATTCACTTCAGCTTCCACAGTTCGAAACTGAATCAACTCGTTGGCATAAGAATCCAGATAAAGAAGTTATGTCACCTTCCCGCGGTACCTGCGAAAAAACTTTTTTATAAAGAACTATCGAGAAGCCTAGCCTAGAAATCTACATAAGCACGTGATTTCGAACATTCAGAGCTGGACAAGGTGAAGAACGAGTAAGAAAGTATAGCCTTCTACTCTTTTAACAGAACCCTTGGCAAAAGTGATAAGTTCGTTCGAAAATAACTCTGTAAACAGTGTAGTAGTGCGTTCCATCCTCACTTATCACTTCCACGAAGACCAAAACGAACTGCAAAAAATAAACACTACCAGCGCATTGTGTTCCTTCCCAACGAATTCGCAACTTGTTCTCCTGCATCTTCTTCCCATGGCAACAAGCGACGCAGTCAGTCTCCGAGAATCTGGGTTCTGGACTACCTGCTACATTCTCGTACCAACCTGATAACCTCAATCCAAGACTAAACTTTGAAAACAAGCAACCAGTGTGGAAGGGGATGATTTAGAACTCTGACATCTCGAAAACATACTGTGGGATCGGAGCGGTTATTCACTCCGAAACTTTGAAGATGACGAAGTGGCTCAGGTTACCGGATTTCGCCAGTGTTTTCTAACAGAATAAGAAGAGCTAGCTTCGAACTGAAAAACTATCCAACTCCCAAACGAAACTTTGTAATATACATGGACAACCAAGTGGCCATTTACGCCTGAGCTTATACATATAACCAGGTTCACCAAACTGGTAGAATAGAAGGAATAGTCGAAAGAAATTTGCAAATCTTGGCAACCAGTTCTGTTACTCTCACGTTGGTCCCAGGCAAAGAAGGTAACGAAGAGCCGATGAACTGGTCAGGCGAAGTTCCACTCTTGACAGTTCATCCACTTGGGTCCGTCAAGCAGAATTATTCACACACACATGACCAACCAAAGATAGGTCGAACTAGATTTCGGACTGCGTCATCTTTAGAACAATATAGCCCTAATGCAACCAAACTAGAACCCGACACCTCCTTAGCAAATAACGAAGGGACATCTCTCAGATTGTAGCAATCTTCACGCGTCACTAGACGGGTGGAAGTTATGCAGCAAGACAGGCGCAACACTTATTGTCGCAACACTTACTGGCACAACACTTACTGGCGCGGATACAAAGAGTTGAAATAGGCAGAAACCACTTTCTTTGTAACTGGCAGGCCTATCCCGTACATCAAGCAAATCTCTCTGTAAAAATCCGGTATGCTTTCCTTCCTCAAATCCTCGGAATGCATACAAGAACCACCAGACAACAACCCCACTCACGTTTTTTAGGATTTAAGGTACGCCAGCCTAATCACCAGCACTCCTATCTACTTACCTACTATAAGTCTGTACACAACAGAGTGCCCAAGTCAATCTCGTGATATAGCCGTGAACAAAAACTTACTTTGAGGTGAAGAGGCATCACTTTTTGACCTCGACTCTAATATGTCTCAGATGTAAGATGCAAATGCAAGCAATCCTCAGAATGAGGTACTATCGAACCAAAATCTATGCCGACACGGATAATTCCCAGGTCTCACAGTCCCGTGCAAAAGAAATAGAGATCATGATGTAACACAAACAAGCTTCGGATCATGATAACTTAACTGTTGACGGCCCTACCAAGAGCATGTGCAGCAAAACAACTTCATGAGGCCCTAATGTTTAACAGCACATTAGGGTCTCATGAAGACACTACCGCCATCTAGGAAGTGGAATGTCCCGAGCCGAGCAGAAACAAGGATGACTGCTGCGGAGGGCAAAAGCAGCACTCGTTTAGTGCGAATTCGTTATCAATGGCAGACTTAGGCAAGATGTTTTAAGCTTTAGGCAGGTAAGTTAGAATCAGGGCAAAATTCGCCAATATAAGCCTCGTATGCGCACACATCCCCGTAGCAATAATGGCTTCTACGAGCTCCTCGATCAAACCTACGAGCTAGATATAGATATGACGTTCAGTTCATTCTCGGCTAAGATAGGACAGGAGGGGCGAATGGTAACACAGTCGATGCTAAACTGATAAAGCAAGGTTGTGTGTATCATCCAACTGATCCTCCTACGATTTAGCCAAAACCTCAACGTGGCTTCAACTATGAAACACGCTTCTCTCTCTCTCTCGCTTTCTCTCTCTCTCTCTCTCTCTCTCTCTCTCTTTCTCTCTTTCTCTCTCGCTCTCTGTTATTGATATGAGGTCCATTCAAGGTTTAATAATAACCAAAACTACCGCCATCTGCCAGACCATGTCACTCAAGCTATACAGAGCACATAGATTCCATTTCTTAAATGATGGTTGCTTAGGCTGCAATGGCTGCATAGGCCATCTTGTTTGAAATCAAATTCCAGGAATGTATCACCATCTAAAGCGAACCCAGTCCGCCACTGATACCTAAATCGAATCCAATCCAAATTCCATCTTCTAATTCGCTCCAGGTCGTAGTCGCGCTTTCTTGTCACGGATCTTAATGACTTACCCTAAGTTGCCGCATCCACATTCCCGCGCTGGATTTGCCTGCAACAAGTGAAACTATCTCGCTCTCAGTTCCCATTCGGGTCTGGCCACAATGTCGGAGTATAATTGTAATTATAGAATTCTTTCGAGCACTCCATAGCGGGATAATACAACACCATATTGTGCGCGCGCATATTAAGCGTCTAGAATTCGCATTTGCCTCGATGCCCGTGCGGCGAGAGTTGTTTTCCAATGTCCCATAAAAGTCTGCGCCACTGCATTCCAATTAGTTCGCTATATTTGGCCAAAACGGTGGAGAATTGATTATTTGCGCAATTATGAAGGCATTTTGCTGTCCCCATAAACACACACAGGCAGATGTGTCGCATCTCATCAAGACGGCGACGACAATGCAGGATAACCTTCAACTTCTGTCCGATCATCCACTTCTCCCCCAATGCATCAAGCAAACATGACGTATTGATCAATTTTACGTCAATACGGATTCATAATGACTCCTCGGCGGTTATGTGTCCCCATGACGTCCATCGAGCAACAGACGCGCTGCCATATGGAACATGCGACCAATGGCCCCGGCTCCCGAGGCAACTACTGCGGAGCCACATAGGCGCATCTGTCATTGCGTCTTAAGGATGCATATATGGCTGCCGCTGTTGCATAGTCATTCCCGACGCAAGAGTGTAGACACTGATTAATATTTATAATGACGACAGGGCTGGAGATGAAGACTACCGACCGGCGTGCACCGATTGTGGACGGGATCAGGGATTTAATTTATGGGTGAAATGGAATTGTTGAACTGCAACTGGGGGTTTGGCGGGGGATCTGCATAAAAATTTCTGGTTTAATGAATGCAACTTATTTTTTTCTTTTTTTTTTTTTGCAGTCTACGCCCGTTGGCACAACGATATTCCGCAACATACAGGCACTGGACAAGGATGCCGGAGTTAATGGACTTGTTGAGTATTTTCTTGTGGAAGGGACAACAAATACCACAGAGGATGAAAAAATGACTATCGCCGATGGCTATGACACTTTTGCTATTTCGTTTCCTCATCAAGGACAGGTAAGGACCTTTGTTTTGTTATCCACTAGATCAAGTTATATTTAGAAGATCGTGCTCAATGGTATCCAATGAATCTTTCAAAGGCATAGTAAGGAAAAAATTGGTGAAATTTGTTCTCATTTCAGTTTTCTATTAGTTGAAGAAAGCTGATTCCAGAGTAGGACCAAAAACGAAGGCATGCACAGGCTAAGATGAAGACATAATCGTTTCCCCACAAACCAGTTCTATGTATATATGCCAAGTCATCCTAACTCTGGCAATCTGAGGTATCAAGCTCTAATTCTAAGTCCAGCCTGCCTTATAGTAAACACTGAGTTGATGGCAGCTTCATGTCATACTTTCGAAGACTTTGTACATAACCCTGAATCAGGAGCTTCTTAGCTGGTCGCTAGTCTTATCAGGTTTAAATACGGCAATTCCTTGAGATTTCTTAAATGGGTTTCTTAAGTCGGTGGACAAATGCCCTGTTACTAGGTTGCTAGCAAAAAAACACGTTCGGTAGTTCTAAAGATGAGTGCTGACGAATGGTAATATCCCATCTAGTCCAGCAATCCAGTTTATGTTAAGCAGTGGCAAACCTCTGAAAGCATAATTTGTCATGACAAAGCTTCTCATTTTGCCGTTTCAAGTACCTAGGCAGTAAAAAGGTTCGTTGGTATGAATAATATAAGACGCACAATATAATTGGTTATGAGATTCCTAGGCTTGGCCCTCCCCTTTTTCCAGAGGCCTTGTCTCCCTTAAGCTGGTGAAGCGCAGCTTCGACTTCGAACTTAAATGGCTTTGAAAGTTCTGCTAGTTTTGGTGTTGAAGCTATTTTCAACAGCTTGGGTTTCTTCCTGATTTTTTTCATCTTCTGCATTTTGCTCTGGCTGTTATTTTTATTATTTCTTAGACCCTTCTCAGAAGTTTGGGAGCCTCAGTTTTTTACTCGATCAATCTCGATCAGCGGAAATGAACTTATTAAGCTTTTCAAGTGTGCTCTCCTTCTTGCATTTTTGTCAGCTTCCAGTGGTCTTTCCTTAGTCGCTATTTTGCAATTATTTTGACCATTTTAAGTTCTCACTATTTGTTCGTCGGTTAGTGTGGAGAAATTTTCTCTCTTTGAAACCAGAACCAGTTGGCTTGTGTTGCTCCAAGCCATGCTTTTGATCCCAGTGTTAAACTATTTCGCTCTCTCAAACGGTGACACTTCCCATTGCCTGTGAGATGAGCGTTTTTACTTCATAACCACCTAATCACTTTCTTTGGCTTAAATCGTCGTTGTGTAAAGCAAGTTGCCATGCATCTCCATCTTTATCTCCTCAGTCGTCGTTGAAACAATGAATAAACCCAAGCCATAGCAGTGCTTTGGATCGCGTGGAGATGACCGTGAAATATCTGTCCTGAGTCGAGTTTACGCTCTAGTATCTTGTACCCACGCATTCTCCTGGTAGTGGACGTTTGACTGGTTAATCTTTTACAACGCCACCTGTTACAGGCGCTGTACCCTTCGTGAGCTTGCTTTCTCTTGAGGACGGTTTCTGCCAGATGACTCGGGCATTGTGAAGTCTTCTCCGCCCATCTTTTCAACTCCTTTCTTACTTACTTACTAAAAGTGGCGCTACAGACCGGGGTGGTCCTGGGCCTCAACCAACAAATCTCTCCAGCAAGCTCGATCTTTAGCCAGCTGCCTCCAGTTTCGCACGCCCAGTTTGTTGGGGTCCCATTCCACTTGCGTGCGCCACCTGAGTCGCGGTCTTCCTCTACTACGCCGTCCCTCGGGTGTGGATTCGGAGATTTTCCGGGCCGGAGCGTTAGTGTCCATCCGCTCTACATGACCCAGTAACCTCAATCGTTGGACCTTCACTCTTTTGGCTAAGCCGATGTCGCTGTACAGCCCGTACAGTTCGTCATTGTAGCTCCTCCTTCACTCACCGTCTATGCAGACGGGACCGAGAATCACCCGAAGAATTTTCCTCTCGCTTTTGACAGAATCCTCTGCGCCGTTGAACAAGACGATTATTGTCTTATACAGGGTCAATTAAGTCATTCGAGGGAGGGCTTTGCTACTTCATTGCCTTCTTAGCCCAAAGAAGCAGTGATTGGGAAGAATTTATAGCGGAAGCTAGGGAGACAAAGTCCTTAACAACCTAAAAGTTATAACTGTCTATAGTGACGTTCTGTCCGAGACGTCGGTGTTGGGTGTCCTTTCTTGTACAGCATATACTTGATCATGCCCTCATTGATCGCTAAACCAAACTTCGCCGCCTCTGTCTCAATACTTACGATCGCACCAGTGACATCAGGCTGCGTTCTTCCGATTATGTCAATATCGTCGGCGTATCCGAGTAATTGGACGAACTTTTGAAAAATTGTGCCTCTGGTGTCTTCACCAGCCTCTGAAACCAGCCTCTGGTGGTTTCAATTTGTTCTTTGACATTTGTTCTTTGACATTGTTAAAGAGTTTGAATGAGCTAACGAGACAGTCAGTCAATAAATAGTTCAAAACCGTAGCAAAATTCTCCCTATATCTTTTCAATTCAATTTGCCATCCATTTCAAACACCTACCAATTCCTAACTGGTGTAGCCTGTAGATGCTACTTCCCCGAACTCTGTAGCTGGCAGAGATAGAATTCACCTGTTCACGTGCTATATTCTGTAGAAAATTTGGGATTATTGCAATATTGAGTTTAAAACTCCTCACACAGTTATTCCACAGGAATAAGCGTCTCCTTCCAGGCAGACAATGTTCAGTGTACTCCTTGCAATGATTTACCACTATCACCAGAGGCAATCCATCATCACAAGTGACGGTTCCCTTTAACTGCAGTCCTCGCAAAACATAAATACATCGCAATGGCAGCCAGTCCATCTGCAACACAATTAAACGACTTCCAAGTTATTTACTTTAACCATAACAGCCATCTGTCATTCTTTCTTTCTCTCTGTCTCACTCACTCAGTCCAAAATAAAACCATCGATTCAATCAAGACCACTATGGCACCGCGTCAGTCTGGACACGAGATTTTTCGTTCGGTTCGCCTAATGAAAATGAATAACCCAAACAGATTTATGGATGCCATTCAACCTTAATGGTATCATTGGATACAGAATCCAATGGCCTGTCATACCCAGAAGCCGTGTCCCATCCCAGAATTGATAAATTAAGACGACCGACGATCGACGATGAAAAATGCCCGTCGGCTTGCCACAGCAGACTTGAGCGATGCCATATACCATCTGAGAGATTTATTGGAAGACTGCTTAAACGTCGATGTAATACACTCATGTGGTCTTACTTCTTTTTTTTTTTTTTTTTTGCTGAACGCTGCCTTTTCTCGTTTTTTTTTTTTTTTTGATTTTATTTTTTCTCTTTCCGTTCGCAGGTGACTGTCGCTAAAACACTGGATTATGAAAAGGTTCAACGGTATTACCTGACAATTGTCGCATCGGTAAGTAACTGATAAAACGTAACGATACAAATGTGGATAGTGGACCTAAGGCCCATTACTCACTGCTCGAGAGTTGGAATTTATTAATTTGCCAATCCAGTTCGAGGATCTGTCTAAGACAATCCGCAACTTTTCCTTAATAGGAAGTGCATTCCCGACTTGGAGGTAGCTTTACGACTTTCATTTATTCTACAGTCTACATTGCAAGAAAGTAGACAATAAACACAAAGGGTGGGGTAACGTGCTAAGAGGTGGATTTCTTTTCAGCATTAGAAAACAGGAACCAATTTTAGAATTTTATATTAGCATGGGAAGTTCGTAAACTTTTCGAGATGAGCCAAGGAAGGAATCAAATCGATGAGGGGATTGCCAACGACGCTATGGCTGCTGCTATCTCAAGCCCTTATTGCATGGGACTCAAGGGAGCTTGAGCATGGGCGGCAATAGTGTAGCAGTTAGCATCATTGCTCGTCATATTGAATGTTCGGGTTTAACTCCTGATTTCAGAAAACATTTATTTGTTAAAAAATAAATAAAGTCGATCAACTACGAAAGCTGATGTCAACTCTACTACGGTAGAGTCTGAGTACTACTGGCAGTAGAGTGTTCTGGCTTGAAGAGTTGACTGAGCTGATAATGATTATGACATCAGGAGATTCGAAAAAGCAACGCAAGTTATAGCAACGACAAACACCACAAATATCCTCCATCTAGTCTGGACCACCCTCGGATATAATTGAAACCTAATACTACCTGAGTTTCGAACCACTGCTTCTCGCTGGCACTATGTGAAAAACATTGTAAGAGTATATTCATAACCCCTTGAAGCGCAAGTACCTTATATAAAGAAAAAGTGAGCTTACGTTGAAATCAAGAGCTTTTAAATCAACTTGGCGGTTGAAGAACATTTTGTGTGGGATCTGAATATTTGTGTTCATATATCTGGATAAGGTGATCGTCGTATCTCAGTGGTAAACGCGTTGGACTCCTAAGCGAGCGGCGTTGGTTCAAGTCCCTGCCATGTCCACTGACCATTTTTCGCGGCACCACCTCTTATTGGGGTTTGACAAGCCCCCGGGAGTATAAATTATCATGAAAGAACTTCTCAATTCGCCGTTCGGAGTCGGCATTAAATTGTAAGTCCCATTCATCAGTGCGAAAAATTAATGGTTGTGGTAAACTAGGCCTTGACACATCCCGATTTATCGCGCCAGGTACACACAAACAAATATCTGGATAAGGCGAGAAGGATTGGTAGGTCTATGGAGATGATCTGCGAAAAGATAGCTGCTTCAGTCTGCTGCGAAAGATAGCTGCCTCAGTCGATATTTGCAGCGTTCGCGCTCTACTAGGGTTAGGTTGTGGCCATCACTAGCCTCTCCAACACGGAATGTCAGAGAGAAAGCAGCAGAGCCTTCATAGGAGATGAGCATTCTCATCTGCTTCGATTCGGATGTTTCTTGGTGCCCCTGCAGCCATATCAAGTGCGTGAATAACGCAACTTTTTCAAGACGATTTTTTTGCAAGAGCACGCGCTTCCTTCCCAGGAACGCTCCTGTAATTTTTCCTGCGTCACCATTAATATGTCCTGATATTAGGACCTATGGACGTTATGGGTATGTACTCTCACGTACAGGATTTTCTAGGTGGATAGCTCTACTGCCAAAAAAAGGGCGCGCATTTAGCGGACACATTCTTGCTTCGAGAAGAGTCTGTTTGAGCTGATATAAGAGGAAGCAACGTTGGATCCAAGAGTTTGGTCGATTTTAATTGGAGTATTTTCTAAACGTACCAAAATAAAACTTTTTCTCCACTTTTTCCATTTCTTCAGCTCAGTCTACCATTTCTTCAGAAGTCTACGGGAGAAAAAATCGGTGCGACTCTTGCATGAAGGCGTAATGGTGGCTGGCAGTATACCAGTAGAGAAGACTGCAAAAGTTCCATAGATTTGCGACATAACATTTTTTTGGGCAACATGCCTTTAGTCTTTAGTGGGACTTCTCACCTGGGATCTTTTACCCGACGCCAAAAGACCACTGATAATGTGGCAAAGCACCTCTAATATCTTATCACCATCAGTGCATTGACAGTTCAAAAACTCCGAACCCTTGATAGCCTACGGCAACACTACTTTCTGCATGGCTCCACCCCTGTAGCACCCACTGTATGCCATATCAAAACTCTCCACCACGTCAAGGTATTTTCTAATAAACGTAAACTAAGATTTATGCCGGTGGTCGAGCGCTGGCCTCTTCCGTTTTCATTTCTCTGCAAGATCGATGGATACATTTGCGCGGATGCAGGAAAGGAAACCCAGAGCTAAGGGAACAAACATTTTGTTTCCATTCAAGTGTACATTTCGAAACGACGACGAATCAAGATAAATGTTCAGACAGTTAACTGGTGGCTGAGTAGTGGCTGCTGTGTTGCTTCATGCGCGTGCATAAATATTTTCCATTCCCATTGCAAGAGCGGTAGTCACAGCAATTTGCATTTTTCCTAGCCAACGAAGGGGTCCAGCAGGAGAGATTATACGAGCGAATTTTATTGATGTCGTTATGACGTTTCCCATTCAAATGTGCAAAAGACCTGTCACTTTCATCATTTGGATCATTATTCACTCTGCCGGCTCTAAAATGCTGTTCCTTCTGCGAGATAATGCCAATTTCGAGTCAATTATCGATGATGACTGCAAAGGCTGTGCAATAAACAAATTTTACAAATTACGCCACACGGATGAGTACACTGAAGTTGAGTTATTGAAAAATTCCAGCCACCATAAATTGATGGGAATTTAAGTGATTGCCGGGACGGGTTGTTTATTGAAGAACGCGAGTTATGATTATGGAATGTCTGTTACGCGACACGTTGAGAGAGTTACACGCCACGTGTGAGTTATGTGTCAGTGCATTAGGTTCGCTTCTCAACTCTTTTGTTTCACATGCATAAATTGTGCCGCACGACAGCTGGCAGTCAGCAGATAAAGGCATCTTAATTCTAAGGTTCACACTTGAAGTCACACTTACCGTGGATAGGATTAACCTAATTTCGTCGGACGTGTGGGGTTTTTTATGTGCACTTGTCACACAATTTCGCGATTACATTAGTCATACCGCAACCATCGCGAATCTACTCTGAATTTGCAGTGGCTGTGGAGGAATGTTGATGCAAAATAGATAATTATCTTTGATTGATTGACTGATCATGCATAAATCGTTAACCTTTGCGGGCTGGGAATTATTATTTTTTTTTTGCACATAAATGGTAAAATACGATGGATGCTGTGATTGATTTGAATTTAGATGTTAATCCAAACATATCGCTGTCCCAATCAAGTTGACCTTCGATGATGTGGCACACACGAAAAAAACGCGGCCGGGAGGCATGCAATTAAAATAAATTACACGTAGATATGTTGTCATACACTCGATTGGGGGCTCATAATGGACGAAGTGCATAGGATAGGATGGATTCCTCTAGGGGGACTGGCATATGGCAGCCAGCTAGAGCCCCAGAATAATTAGTATGCAAATTTGAAATGTCATGTGGGCATGCTCGTTGAAATTTCATCATATTGCCAACGGAAATGAAGATCAAACGTCCAAAGATCATGGCGTCTTTCAATTGGGACTAAGCTGTG
This sequence comes from Matsumyia berberina, assembly GCA_917880715.2. Classification (NCBI taxonomy): domain Eukaryota; kingdom Metazoa; phylum Arthropoda; class Insecta; order Diptera; family Syrphidae; genus Matsumyia; species Matsumyia berberina. The sequence goes on from OU862872.1 coordinate 9,487,111, forward strand.
TATTTTGGCACATAACCGAGATGAGTTGCCGAAGGGCATCAAAGTACAAGAAAATGTTAATTTGAGAGGCATTCACAGCTGAGATTAAATTGAAGTGTTCATCTATTGACAAATCCATTCATTGTGGGGGTTTCTTAAGGTCTTAAGTGGTCGATCCATCAGAAGTTTGATCGTCATTAAATGAAAACACTTAACGAATAGGAGTCAGAATTACCAGGAAAATTATACTCAGCTTAGTGCTCCATCTTCAAAGTGAGGGGTGAAGTAAGGTGGGAGTCTCCGCTTAGCTAGGGACACACTTAGAGCGAAATTTATCTTCTCAATCTGCTGCAGAGCTGTTTCTGTGATACAATGTTGCTTTTTCTTATATTATGGCGTTCCATTTGTCTCGCTGTGGCTCAGTTGTTAGTGTGTTGCGAGCCACCGAACATTATTCGCGGCTCCACCTCTCGTCGGGAGAGTTTAATTTGTCATGAAGAAGCTTCTCAATTTACCATAACTCACCTCGTAGTCGGCAATAAATTATGTATCGCTTCCACTCGTGCGAAAAATGTAGCCTGCGAGCCGCTAAGCCTTGATCCATCACGGGCTGTCGCGCTGTATTTTAATTAAATTATTTTGAGCTGGAAGGCAGGCATTGCCAACTTTTTGCGGTGATATTCGATCGTCACCCCAACATGACCTAATCTAAACAAGCATCCAGCGAATTAAGTGCAAATAACTGAATGAATAAAATATTCCTCCAATTCACCTCTGCACGAATTTACAATTGCCCCCAAAGTCCCCAGCGATCGATACTTTTCCCTCGACTAACCCTGAATTAGGAAATTTTGATTCCTATCTAACCAGAGATCTAAACTCTCCAGTGAGCCCATTTCATTTTCCTAAGCCCCACAGAAATACCATACACAACTGCGATAAGAAATTAACAAATAAACTCGTGATTCCCGATGGTATCAGCACAGCGCTCCGGTACAGCCTCAAACAAGGCCACTAAAACTTGAACTCCTACCTCTAGCGCATTTGGTCGACCGGGATGCCTATCAGCAGGAGGAAACAATATACAAAAAAATAATTGAAAACATGCATAATTACAAATGCAATTGGCATCGCTTTATCCGACGAGTGCAGCTCCACTTCCTACACCGCCACAATGTTTACCATTAACGACCCGCAGAGGGGAGAATTTAATTATAAACTCCACCGGCAGCGAAACAGAGAACCTCATTCCTAGAGCATCTGCGAACAGACAAAACGGCGATTCTGGTCGCTGGTAACCCACGGCGCAAACACTGCACTGATTCAATCACACAGGTGAGGTGCTTTTCCGTTCTCGGGACTGGGAGCCCCTCTGGAAAGCAAGTTTGCGGATACCAAAATTGGTGTGTCTATCGAGTATCGCAAGAGATTTCGCTGTATGTTACATAGGCGGTGCTTGTTGCTGCACGGTGTTTTATTGCCAGCAGGGTTTTTTGTCAATTCCGCGAGCGCACCGAGGAATGCATGTTCGCACGGATTGAGGTTGGCATCTCTCCAGTCGAAAAGTGTTCCTCGATTGAGGAGCCAATTTTTGCATAATAATTTATCGCGTTGGTTATTCGATCTATTTGGTAAATGATCTCCTCCGAATGGACTACCACTGAAAGTATCGTTTTGCGGTGACTGAACGAGCAATGGTGCACCAGATATTGTGAAACAGTAGTTTGGTTCGGTACACTTGGGGCGGATTTTCTCGTACGATATTGCAGGTCCACCTAAACTAAATGGAAAACATTTTCATTTTCACAAACATGCAGAGGAATTCGTTGTGAAAGACGTACGACGAGTTTATGGCGAAGATAAAACTTTGTTGCACTGCTCGATGGAAAACATTAACAAGCTGCTACTAGGGTTTGCAACGTTTTCTCATTAAGATTGCACATACTAATGGGTAGAAGCAAAAGGCTTAATTAAATCAACGACTAGTTGTGAATTAAATTAAAGCGATCATAGCTTGTCAGACTACTGTCCGGGTAGTCACAGTTGTCAGTAAGGAAGGTGACATTCAGAAGCATATTAGCTTTGACATTCTTGACTTTGTATTAAATGACAGATAAACAAAGATTGCCAAGTTACAGCACAGCGTATGATTGAGTCATGTCCTTAACAGAGGAACCAAAAGGTGATACAGTAATTTAACTGCGTACGTAAATCTCTCACAGCAAGACGAACAAACTCAAACTGTTTAGCTCATACTTACGCTTGTGACTCTAAATGATTGATCAAGGTATAAACGGATCTCTGTAGCCAATTTAACCAGTAACAGCCAACCTTGCGTACTCCTAAGTAAAGATTACTCTCCACTAGCACATGACGTCGAAAAGTAGGTCTATTTATTCTGACATATGTTTGAGACTCAATTTTGATGCCTGTGACTACACACCACGCTGAACATTTTATTTCATGTGACTACGCATCAATTGTGTTTATAAGACCTCAATGCCATTGACGATACTCGTGGCTATCCGCCCGAACTCGACTTGATAAACTTATAAGCACGAGTTTTGACCCAGAGAAAAAAAAGGAAAAATTGAAAACACGAAAGCGGACGAGTTTCTTAAAAACTTCTTGACCGGAAGCCTCACTTCGCCGAGGCTACTTCGACCTATTTGGAGTTTAGGCCGTTAAGGATTTCTAAGAATTAATCAGAGTCTTAGAAAGGACATGGCGGTGGAAGATCCCCTGGTTTACTAGCGCTCACATCCCCAAAGAGGGTTGCTGACATCAGTCTAACTGGCCCCTAGTTCTAGGGGCTTTACAATGGAATTGGTGGTACAGGTTAGGCTTATGGCCACAGATCTACGGAAAAAAAACAGCATCGGAGACGTACAGATTTTCTGTTGACGAGCATTGCAAACCAAACGATATTTGGGTCTGCATGTCGAATGTTTGGTCCTTAACAGTCGGGGTAGAAACCAAATCTAAATTGCGGGGGCCTTGGACTGCTGCAGAGTAGATACATTAACGTCATACAGGAAGTGGAATAGGAGGAGTAAAATAAAAGGGAGGATAATTCTTAATGGTGGAAGGATTTTTCAACCTCCTTCCTTCAAAATTAATCCAAAGGACCGAAATCCAAGTCATCATCTTCTTCCGCTTCGGAGTCCTCCTTCACAGCCTCCTTGGTGAGCAAACTTGCTTGGATCCTTAATGGACTTCTTGATGGTGGTGTTTTTTTTTAATTCAGTTTCAATTGCAGCAGCGATAGCCAGAGGTTCCTGAAGTCATGGGTGACACTGTGTGAAACTACAGCGATGGTTGGTTAAATAAGCAATGACAACATGAACTTTAGCACGCAAATCCTCGAGCTTCATGTTTTGATATGCGCCCACGCACCCACAGATGGGAGAGATGACGACACCAAAGACAATTTCTACGAGTTCTTGGACAAAACATACGAATAGTGCCCTAGCTTTCATTCATTCATGGCCCGCTTATCCACTATGAGGGTCGCGGGTTTAGGGAATTTAAGTGGACTCTCCATATTTCCCTAGATATGACTTTAAAATTGTCCAAGTCGATTTTAAGTCGATAAGTCGATTTTGGGGGCGCCGTGACTCATTGGTTAGTGTGTTGGACTGCTGACCGAGCGGCGTGGGTTCAAGCCCCAGCCAGGAAAACACCAAACATTTTTCGCGGCACCACCTCTCGTCGGGGAATGACAAGCCTCCGGGAGTATAATTTGTCATGAAAGAGCTTCTCACCTCGCCGTTCGGAGTCGGCAATAAATTGTAGGTCCCTTCCATTCATGCGAAAAATGTAACACGCACAGCATGAATGGTTGCTAGAAGCTAGGCCTTGGCTCATCCCGAGCTGTCGCACCAGCTATTTATTTTTTTTTTTAAGTCGATTTTTGGTGAGAGAAAAAATAGCCTGCACGACACCATCTCAACCTAATCGACTTTGCGGCGAGTCGAAACATTATCTTAACAAACACATCTCGATATTCATACAGGGACCTAGAGCTCTTTTGATCAATTAGCTGTCAACCAGATTGACAAAACACTCTGACCGATCTTTCCGAGAGACTTACATCACCTCGTTTGTTGTATCACAACGGACCCCTCATGGGTCTAAGTTACGTTGGCTTTAGCTGGCAGCGTCTTCAACCTAACCCAACATTGCATCGAATTGCTACTTTTTTGTATTCAAGACACGGCTGCAGGTATCCCAAACACTAAGACAAGGCAATAATGTCAGGAAGTTTGTCGTAGAATGACTAAAATGGAAGAGATCGCCAAAAGCTTTAACGATCGAGTATCCCTTAATCTGTCAACAGGTCTATGCCGCCAGCTCTAAGTATTGAAGTGGCAACGCTGCCAAAATTAAAAATAGTCCTGATCTTTAAATCTTTTCATTCACTTCAAGCCACTAAAACTAAGCCCCCGCACTACGCTAAATTTAACAACTTCATCTACTCCCCATCATTGGATCCTTTCTAAAGCACTTACCACCCAACTTACTGCGCGTTAACTTAACTAATGTGATTTCACACTGATCCGCAATTAAGTATTAAGCCATCTACATTTATTTAACGATCTGTCTCGTGCCCAGCCAGTTGTCTGTGTTCGGTTCATTGTCGATAAATTTGAAAATTTCAATTCATCTAGACTGGATGTAAGCACGCACTAGAGTTGAAACTAGTTCCATCATACACCCACTCGAGGACGAACAGGATTTTTATAATGCACCATGATTCGCCTCAAGGGGGAAACACATTGAATGACCAGAGATTTGCTAAGAAAACACGGACTATAATGAACCGACAATTTTACCAATTATTGTGCCAATAAAAATGTTTTCCTGGCAAAGTGTTCATTAACTTTAACTCGTCGTAAGGCCACACTACGTGCGAACATTTAGTCAGACGAAATCAGTGAATATGTTTGAAATTTGTTCCACTGGAGGTGTGTTGATGGACAGACCGAGGACTAGACCGGAAATTCAAGATTTTTTTTTTGTTGCTAAAAGTGCGAGAGTGTTACGCTGGCTTGTGGTCCCTGGTACAGCTCGTGCTAATTTTGTTATGTTGAGTGATTTGTTTAATTCGTCTAAGCCGTTGAAAAAGTGGGAATATCTAGATTCACTGATGTGTATCAGTGGAATAGAAGAAATTTTAAAATGGCTTTGCATAGGAAAGCTTTGGCATTTGCACCGTGGTGATGACTGGTTTGGAAACGCGGTGCTGGGGGACTTAGACGCAACTGGTCCATTGTACTACCAGAAAGGAGGGCCCGGTTTTTACCCATTTTATGGGAATTTCGGAGAAAGCCGAGAAGACACTTTAATGATGAGGAGCTTATAGTATTTATCAGCACTCACCACATCACCACTGAAAAACTGCCACCTGATCCGAGCAAAGGCAGGACAATCGCAAAGGAATTTATTCGAAGTATCGTCGCCCTCTTCACAGACGTCGCAGACAATGGTGTCATTTAAGCCTAATTCACTAAGATGCTTGAAAAAAGCGATGTGTCTCTTTACAACGCCAATAAGTTGTCTACAGTCTCTTCTGCTGAGTGAAAGCAAGAATGCCGCTGATTTCTTACAGACGTTCGGGAGCATTCGTTTAGTCTGGCCGCATCCTGCAATTGCGCCATACACAATTGTGTTTATAGGAAACCCAATCGTCAATGGAGGCACTGACTGTAGACGAGGGAAGACCCAATGGATGTTCAGGTCCTGAAAAAACATCCTCTAAGCAATCTCATCGGAAATCTCATTTCCAGAGATCCCAGTGTGACCTGGGACCCAGACAAGAGTCAAAGTGTGACCTGGGACCCAGACAAGAGTCAAAGAGTTCAGGCTTGAATTCAGAGAGTTCTTGCATTCTCGCACTATTTTGGAACTGGTTAAAGGGTGGAGCAAGGCCTTAAGCGCAGCCTGGCTATCGCTACAGAGGTAGATGTGCCGACCCTTGCACCTATTTTCAACAATCCGTGGCCATTAGGATAGCAAAGGAGAGGCATGCTGCTGCCCAACAATAATTTTTTTATTCTAAAACTGTTTCCCTTTAGGACTGGGACCTTATATCCTTCTGGCTTAAACCAAGAATGCGCTGCGATCTTAAATATTTTTTGGATCAAGTAGAGTTCTCGTGGTGATAGAAAGATCGTGGAGGAACCTCAGGATCGTGCTTGCCGGAGTGTGGTTGATTGTTCCCGAAAAGGTGAATCCCCTTCCGAAGTGCTTCGCTCTACAGCGAGCCATGCTCGGCAGTTTCTTGATTGCCCAAGCAAATTCGGCACATGTTCATGATAAATGACCAGCATGGATAATGGACAATACGATCAAGGTTGGTGGAGCAATGCCGCAGACAAGATTGCAGACAGATATGATGTAACCCTGTGCTGTGTCCCAGGACATAGGGATGTTCCGGGTAACTGTACGGAGGGCGAGCTGGCAAAAGAAGGTGTAGAATGGCATCTTCCCGAAAACCTGGAAGAATCTTCTGCCCCTATCGAACTGATCAGATTCCTCCTTGACAAAGATGCTACTGATGCTTACTCATCTCAGCGCACTCGACGTTATACTCTTGGTCTCTGATTCTGAAAAGCCGGTATCCATCGTGGTGTCACAATGGACCAATTTGGTCTAAATGTGTCCCTGTTTAAACGGGGGCAGCCACCTTACCTAACCTAAAAAGTGTCCAGTGAGGATTGGTACGAATACAAATCGCAAACTGCGAAGCATTTTTCCTCCATAGGAGAGACTGCTTAGAGGTTGCCTTATTATTAACGAGGAGATCGCTTTACTGGAAGAGAGGACCTGGTGGAGGTACTATAGTGGGGAACACAATTAATCTATTTCCAGTAGTTGTCGCAGTCAATCAATGACTAACATCGTCCGACCCGGAATCACCCAGTATCAAAAAACCTCTTCACTTCAAAGTTTACTTCAGTTTAACCCATTTTTTGTAAATTACGTCCTTCTATTGCGGATCTCCCACTCCTGCACTGACTGCATGACAAGAGACAGCTGACAGGCAATTAACAAAACTGAAATAGCACAGCCATATTAAGTTGTAAACCTTCGTTTAGCCCAACCCGTGGTATAACTCACTCAGTAAAAGTTAACCTGAAGTTATTGACGTGGTTTTCCACATGACACCTATGAGCGATAGGATAATTTATGAAACTGTCATCGTGGCTTTCATTGACATCGTAACGCGTCGATCATACTTGACATAAAGTTGTGATTTAGAGGAAATTGAAACGGATGTCTACAATTTTAGGATGATGTGGTGGTAATGTCTTGACAGCATTAACCGCTGCCGACAAATATGAGATCCACTCATTCTTCTCAAGATTCATTTCCCAAAGAGTCTTTCAAGGCTCACAAATAAAAAGGAAAACTCGTTACTCAAACTCTAAGTCAAACTATTTCCCACAAACAATGGGGTGTGTTCCAATTTAATTTACTTACGGCCCACCCACAAAGCCATTGAACTTGCTCTCGTATCTACATATCCACAATCTCTCTCTCTCTCTCTCTCTCAATTTCACTACACCATCTCCCTGCTTTGATCTATTTGGAGCTATGTATGTTCAGCGAGTCGATTTTTCTTTGTAATTAATTGCATTACGAGATCATAAAATTGACCGCCTTCATTGCTGTGGATTCCAAAGGCAAATGTGAAGAATATATGGGGTGGTACCTCCAAGAGCCGCTTTACCAAGCTCCGAGTATGTGAGATAGAAAAACAAAAAAACACAAGAAACACACAAGACGATGTTTGTATCTGTATCTGTACGCAGATGAAACTTACAATCAATTTATTTTCAATTTAACTTGGCCTTCGTTGCCACATTGCCTGTAACGAATGACTATGAGGAGTGAAGATGGAATGCGTGGATAAAGTTTACCTAATTGGAATAGGCACTACTTTGGGCGCAATCTTTTGTTGGACAGTGAAATTTTTGAAGCGATTCACATTGAATGCTTTGAGATACTTGTCTTCCAAGCGAGTGTACTTCACCACCTCACGGTAGTAAATTTGGAATATCAAGAAACAGTTTAATTGAAAAATCCACCCAACGCTCATGTTTCCAGGTGACCTAGGGCTATGTGTAGTACCCACTACCGTTGGTATGTGGTGCTTCTAGAATATCAATTCGATAAAATAAACAAACGAATCGCTGGCAGAGGTATGATGGCGATCTGAAGAATTTCTTGAAATGTGTTATGGCCGGAAAACCGGAGGCGAAGTTGAATTGCTGTTGCTGGATAAATTCATTAACAAACTGATTCGGACTATTATTAGAGATTAATGGCAAAACGGTAATACGAGTATTTAGCTGAATTATTAAAAACAAAGCAAATGGAAGCTTCAGAGTTCAGGAAGTCAAAGCGGGTGACCAAACAGAAGAAAGTTTCTATCTGCAGCATTTAGCAACTGTAGTTTCGTGTAACTTCGATGAATATTGATGGATTTAGTTGGTGTTAAATCCAGGTTCTGAAATGATTTACATTTCTTCAAACTATTCGCCTTAGAGCATCCTTACACTGGTCTGGGTTCAAACTGGCCACGTATAGATCTTGGCGACTTGGTCTCTTTGGTTGTCCTAAGACTAACTAAGCCCCAAACGTGCCATATGTACACATATACAGTTTACTAATGGGAGTTACCAAGGGATGAGGTTGATGTTGATAGAGACCCAAGAGTTTTCTAAAATTAGAAGGTTTTCCAGCCCAAAGAATTGAATATGAATTGAATTTGAATTTGCGCAGCAGGTCTTGGACAGATTTAAGTTACTATTCGTTCATGCAGCTTGTAAAGTAGTTATTCCAGGGTAACCCAAGTCATTTTACGTGAGTTCCTATCGCGCAGTACCCTGTAAAGCCACTTGGAATGATACGTATTTTCCTACGAGTAAGTTTAAAGAGATTTTTGCAGATTTCCTTATTGGAGACTAGCCATATCAATCTGGCTAATACACATGTGTTCTCGTGGCACCATCTAGTACAGGGTTTTTCAATAAGAGCGCTACAAAAGTTTTTTTAAATAAAACAAAAACGGTTTTAGATATCAATAAAATTTTTTATTCTTGTGAAAGTACGTTCGATGCCATTATATATGAAACTCGATTTCTTTTGCATGGCCACCACGGGCACGCTTGCAGAAGTCCAGACGCTGAACCCAATTTTCGACGGTTTTCAAGCATAAACCGGCCGATACTGCTGCAATTTCACATTCGATATTCGTACGAAGTTCATCAATCGTCGCTGGCTTGTTGGCATAGACCATAGACTTGACGTAGCCCCACAGGAAATAGTCTAACGGCGTCAAATCGCACGACCGAGGCGGCCAAGCGACTGGACCATTTCATGAGATAACACGTTCTCCAAACTTGGTTTCCAATAAATTGATTGTGACATTCGCTGTGTGGCTTGTGGCGCCGTCCTGTTGGAACCACATGTCCTCCAAGTCCATATCATCCAATTGGGGCCAAAAATATTCGGTTATCATTGAACGGTAGCGATCCCCATTCACAGTAACGTGCCGGTCTTGATCATCACGGAAGAAGTACGGCCCAATGACGCCGCCGGCCCATAAACCACACCAAACCGTAATTTTTTCGGGATGTAATGATGACTCATGGAGTACGTGTGGATTGCTGCCTGACCAATACCACATATTTTGTTTATTGACGAAGCCATCCAGCCAGAAATTATGACGACCATAAATTGGACGTAGCGCTCTAACGTTGAGGCCACTGACTCCGAATTTCGGTAGTAAATTTTAATAATTTCGACTCGTTGTTGGCTCGTATATCTTTCCATCATGAAATGGCAAACCTTACTGAAGAGAAATGTCAAAAAACCGCAAGAAAAATATGGCGTCGTTTGCTGTCCCTGTCGCTCTACTTTTGTAGCGTCCCTATTGAAAAACCCTTTATTAGTTCTCGCCATGACCTCCTCATCTATTTCTCTGTAAAAAGTGCTGATCGGTGCCCTTGCAACCGGCCCGGGATCTAGTTCTGCACCTTTGCTAGCAAGGACGTCCACGCAAGATCACTTTGTTGGTCGTTGAGTTATCGTTATATGAGCAAAGTTTTACTAGCTTGGATTTTGTCGATGGTGACTTTAGAGTTTGGTTCAATGGTTAGTATGTTGGACCACTGTGCGAGCTGCTTGACATTTTTTGCGGTACCAACTTTCGTCGGGGTTAGTCAACCTCCAAAAGTTTAATTTGTCAAAGAAAAGCTTCTCAATTTACCGTTCGGAGTCGCCAATAAATTGTAGGTCCCTTCCATTCATGCAAAAATGTAACACGCACAACGTGAGTCGTTGCGGGAACTAGGACTTGACTCATCACCAGCTGTGGCGTCAGCTATTCACATTTTCGTTTGGAGGGTCTTGATGGCCGCCTGACTCTTACCCTAGATGGTAAAAGTTTTTCTGACAATATTGTCATTTCTGATTAATTTTGCGGCCTGTAGGAAAAGTTAGGTTAGGTTAAATAGGGCTGGGAGACATTTCTTAGCAGCACCAAGATGGGCCCATCGCGATCCAAAAAAACTAAGCCCTCATTCCCGGAAACATTTTATTTCCCTGCAAAATGTTTAATATCCTCTTATGGTTAATAGAACCTTATTCCTCCAAGTTCCAAAAAAAGTAATCTCCTAGGTGTTTGAAGCGCATGTGCGCTATGCCCTCACAATCACATAAAATGTGTGTAATATCTTCTGTAAAGCATAAATCGTCGCAGTATCTACACGCGTCCGATTCTGGAACGATCAGTCTCATAGCGTGCTTATGTAGAATTCAGAATTCCTACAACTATTCTTGATCTTTCTGGCGTAAAATTTTTCCTTATCTTTTTCTTATCTAATCCCGGGATAAGGCTTTAGAGAACATAGGGTGTTCTCTTATATTTGATCATCTGTTGTCAACTTGCCGGTTTATGTTGTCTAAGAAATTCGCCTTAACCGCGCAGGACGACTACGAGTCTAACGAGTTGATCCGCGAGTTCATTACCCTTTATGTTGCAATGTTCAGTAACCCAGCATAGTGTTACCCGGTTCCGCGTGTAACTTCACAACTAGTCTAGATCGAACGACGTTCGATTCTGGCACCTTGAGTGCAGCCTGGCTACCGACATAGATGGCGATGTTCCTGTCGGATACCGCCTTCAACTCCAGTTGTTCTGCAGCTTTGAACACGGCTTGATCTTCTGCCTTGGACACACTGCATGTATCCGGAAGTCTAATATTCATAGCCTGTAAAAGGATCGTTATCTCAGCTTGAAAGACGCTCCAGGCGTCTGGCTTCATAAAGGATACGGGCACCAATACCAGCATCCATTTTGGCATCAAAATATTAAATCTCCTATAGAACTATGAGGTTGGAATGATGTAGTTAGCATCTATACTCTCTTTCATGGCAGTTCATCGAGTTAAAATAAAGGCGTGGCCGTAGTTGTTAATTGTCTATGTACCTGCTTCTTTTGTGTGCCCTCTGATTGCCGTTTTTGCTGCTCTATTGTTACAGTTAAGGTCTACTGGAACCGGCATTGTTTCAAGTGCCGCTGTGGGTGTTGATTTTATCAATCCTGGTTTCTCCATACAGCCTGGTCTTGGTTACAGTTGTAAGATGGCGTTTCTTCTAAAGTACCTTCCACCAAACAGTCGAAACGTTTTTTAGAATAGCATTGAAACCTCATGTATTGTCGAACATCACTCTGAATGCATGAAAGGCTATATGGACCTTCTCTATGCGGTCTTCAACTTTTGCTTTCCAACTCAATTTTTACTTTGTCGTCTGCTTAAGTGTCAGATTAGTTTCGTTCATACATGGATTCTTGAATAGTGAAATTGATCTTCTTCTGGTGAAAAGAACAATCTCGGTGTTTAGAGGGATTAATTCTCAGACCTCGTTCTTTTACCCATCCAAATTTTTCCGATTCAAATTGCAATGTTTTTGCAATATTCGAACGAATAACCAAATGCTGACTTTTCATGAAATGGAAATGGTGATTTACGTCTCGACATTCCTTTCTTAACCAAAGATTAGCTACCAATAGATATCCATTTCATTTAACCTCTCCAACCAGCCTCTGTAGTGACAAAGACCTCAACAAACAAACTCCAGCTTAAATAAGACGTATTAGCATCACTTTTTAAGAATTACATTGCTCCTCTAAATCAGCCCCTTCACTGACTACGAGTTGCACAATTCCCACATAAGAGCCTAACAAATCGCCAAAGCCGATCTGCTTTGAAGAATCTACACACTGCGCTTGCCACCATAAATAGGTGGTGTGTATCTCCAAAGCGCCTTGCATAAACAAAAAGCCAAACTAATTATTATCCGAGGTGTTAACAAAATACACACCGACAAAGGATTATTAATTATCGTCTAATACGTGATTGTGATCATGTACACACCGAGACAGTCTGCCAGGCGGACGACCAGAAATACATGTCGCCAACTAGCGCACCTAATGATAGGTGGTATAATTACATATCCATATCCACGCCGTGCCGCATGTTCGCTGTAAATCTAAGGCTGGCATTTTTCACCTCGAGTTCGAGTTGCAGGTTTCACCGCTTTCCTTCGGTTGCGCGGACGAAAATTGAGTTACACCATGAAAGATACAAATCACTGGGCCGGTTAAATTAATCCTGATTCATGGGCCATGCAATTTAGGTGGTCACTGTTGCTGCATTCTGGAGCTAAGTAGAAACAGAAGGCGTACGGCGTCGAGTAATTAATGCAAGTCTTATGCGGTATTTTTGGAATTTCCCGTAAGTCATGAAAAATTACTCAAAAATTTATCACAAACATTTTAAATTTCTATGTGAGGTTGCGCCGTGCGACTGAAAACAAACGAGTTGGGCAGAAAACCCGTTTCTTCGTGGATGATTAGTTTGCTTTCAGAAAACAAAAGCTTAGAGGGGGGTTTTGTGTGAATAATGTTTGAGGGAACAAAGGAGGAGAAATAAATAAATCAATTAGCTTAATTGACTCGGTAACCTTGCAGCTAAGTTACAAAGGTAGGGGTCATGTCGGCTAATTTGTCCAAGTCGACTGGAGAAAAATTACTGGAGAAAAATTACTTCCCCGGCGGATGGTATTCACGTTACTAAATGGCTTTCACTTCAACATAAATATGGTTGAGGCTGTGAAATTTATAATTCAAGCAGGACACGTGTAAAAGAGGTGAAGGACTCTTAGGTATTAGATTAAATCCTTAGACTAGTCCTAGAAAATTTTTTGGCATAGAGAGTTTACACGAATTTTCCTGAAGAAGGTTCTCAATTTGCCGCTCGTGTGTGTTCATTCGCGCGTAAAGTAAAACACACTATACTTGATCTTGTGCCACCCCGGGCTGTCGCGCCTCTAATTTATTAATTTTTTTTTTATTTTATTACACGAGTGGAATATGATAGCTCTACAGGTGCGCAGAGTTCTTCTCAAAATGCAACGCTCGAAACCACGCTACACTTGCTGACAATAAATTCTTCGTTCGTGGAGTGAGTGCCAAAATTCTAATGCATCCTCACAACCTTCTGAACTCAAACTCATATAATCCTCTGGCTTGAGACTTTGGTCGTCAGACCTAAGCACCCGGACTTATGCGGAATTAGTCTGGTGGACAAAGACAAATGAGCCCACCACTGCCAAGAAACTGCATGACGGGTTGCCTAAGCTCCACTCTTACTGCTTCGCTGATCGCAAATGTCAGTCTACCGGTAGTTCGGATCCATATAGAAATGCAGGCAAACCTCAGTCTGCATACGCTCTTCCACTCAAACAATATTGGCTCTAAACACCCACCCGACGGTCACTTGAGCATGCTTTCCTCCATTCTCCAAAGCAGCGAGTTTAGCATGCCGTTCTGACACTCTTCCAAGGCATTGTTTCAAACGAATCTACTCAGTAGTCCTCTCCCACGACTGTTGACTGGGAAAAAGTTCAAACCCCGTCCGTCAGAGCACGATCAAGTGAGGTACACGGATGGCTCTCAAATGGATAATGGATCTGGAGCCGGAATATTCGGAGAATCCTCTAGCACTAACACATCAGTTAGCTTAGACATATACTCATCGACCTTCCAGGCAGAAATATTTGCCATTTATCAGTGAATACGCTTAAACTTGCTCTCTTATTTCCGTGGCAAAACCATCTTGATCTTCTCTGACAGTCAAGCTGCCCTGAAAGCACTGAATTCAGCCACGATAAAATCGAAAACAATCCTACAGGCCGTGAAATTGATTCTTGAAAAAGGAAAAAATAACTTGGATACCTGGATACGCGCTGACAAGGGCCACATCGGCTATGAAACAGCGAACTCACTGGCCAAGATATGTGCAAAAACCCCCCTCTCTGGTCCCAAACCAGCCTGTGGTGTAGACAAACCCATCTTCAAAAGCTACCTGAGGGAAGAAATCCTGCTCAAATCCAACACAGTTTTGGAAGTTTCTTCTGAGTGTGAGCAGAAGGCACCCCGGAGGCCACTTGCGTCTAAAACGGCATCTATACAGGCTTGGTCTGTCACCGGAACATACCTGCAAACTATGATTGGAGAGCGGTGAAATATTTCGTCACATAGTCACAGAATGCCACGTCCTCATTCATGTGAGAAAGTGGACCACAGACAGTGAACCCATCTCACCAACCGCACTTGTAACGCTCCACCCTGAGACGCTGATTAGCTTCCTTACAGCCTCTAGAACAGACAAACTGTTCTAAAACATATGGGACAGCACAATAGGCTTCCATGTAAGACCGCAGTGCTAGAGCGGTCAAACCGCTCTCCACTAAAAAAATAAAAAAAAAAATAGGGACCCTATTTCCCACTAAACATTTTCTAAAGATGTAGCGTGCTATACGTGCTTCCCTGACCAGGTATTCTATGCCAAATTTTCATTTGAAATTAGTTCCCCTTATGCCTAAGGTAGGCAATTTGCCCTGGAGGGTAATACATGGGGTTTCTCTGACATAAAGAAGCAAACCTGACACCAATCACCTGGATTTTATTTCTATTGAGACACAGCAATGATAAGGCCTATCCATCTTAAGCCCTACGAAACCTAATCTAGGCACAGCAGTGTCCATGACAATAGTCCAAAGCAGAGGTGAAATAACCACACCAACGGTTGTTGTCACCAATGAAGTTGTAAAATGAACAAGCCTACCAGCAGTGTCTGAAGGCCAGAGAAAACCTCTCTGCATCATCTTCACCAGCTGGAAGTTTATTTACCTTTTTGCGATCAAGATTTCCATTTGAAGTGAAAGTAGTAGTAGGACATAACACCGAACCACTTTCAAGAATCTGAGTTGAGAAACTGATTGCCAGGAGCGGAAACCACATGATAAATCATCCAAGTCCGATCGTTTCTCTGGCTCTAACGGACGTACGATTGCATTTAGCATCACAACCCGTCTTTGCACCACAGGAAACATCCACTTTTTCACCTCGAGACATCTGTTTGCAATTACCCCCGCCGTCCAAGTGTCTGAAACGCCATTCAAATCGGATAAAATCCAGCTAAACGCGTTTAAGTGACATGAGCCACGTTAAACAACCGAAATTGCTAAATAATTTGTTAATGTCCAACATCAAGCAGTTTTGTATGAATAATCACAAACCAAACGAGTGGGATGTGAAATTAGGTGTGTATGTGTGCCCAGTGTCCAGTGTCCAGTCTCCTGTCCCCTGTTCAATGACAATTTGACTGTCTTCAGATTGTCGGATGCCTCTCATGCAGCTCCTGCAACCGTTTGCCACTTATAATTGCAAATTTATAATGATCAGACATAAATTATAATGTCTTCGTTTGGTTTTGACCGTTCACCCTATATGGCGGACAATTGGACAGGCGAATACATTTCACTGGCTCGTAATAATTCTTCGGATGGCTTATGGCTCCGGCGAGGCTGGTAGCTTTTTAGCCCCCCGTCAAAGAAGCTATTCGTTGGCACACAGCTTACAATCCATTGTAGTTGGATCGGTTAGTATTTCAGCGCGGTTTTGTTTTTTTCTCTCATTTTTATTCACTCTCTGCGCAGAGAGGAGACCGAACCATTTTTGGATTCAAATTATAATTCAAGGAAATTTTTATTGTCGATGTGCAACGGCTTGGGGATTACTCTTGTACGCGCATTCCTCTTGGCGAGTTTGGTTTTCTTATTGTCTTGGGATTGCAGTATGGTGTGCAATATGGTTAAAGTCCTGATTTGGAAGACAAATTCTTGTTGGTTTTCTAGAGCAGAGGCTGCAAAGTAGTACTCGAATGAATTAAAAGGATTAACCAGGATGAAGATGAAACTGGAAAAGCATTTGGCCCTTCGCTATGCAGTTCACCTATTTCAGCATCGACTCGATAACTCTATACTGCTCGCCAAGTACTTGTTGAATCCAACATAGGACTAGACTTCCAATGACAAGCTGACGAGGGATAAAGCTCACTCTCAACATGCCGCGAACCCAGAGAACTCTGGAACAACAAGATAAAAAGAAGTCACCTTGCGCTAAACAAATCACACTTAGCACTATTTACTGAGATTATCACAGACCACAACCTACTAGCAGCTTAACAATGAGGAAGCACACAGCTCACGTCCCTAGCAAATGACCTAGTCTGTGTAGAAACGGAAAGATGCTTACAGTGAATACAATTCCAATCATCTAGGTGGCCTGCCCAAGAAACCACCAAAAAGGATTCTAAGAAAGAAAATAATTCAGCGGGACCAAACAGCCACCAGTCAACCAACAAAGACCCTTTTAATTTTGCCTGCTTCTTTTCACACTGGAAACTCCAAGCCGGGGAAATACAATGGATCCATAGAGATCCGAGTAAACGTCACCTCTTTGGCCTACCAATCTAACCACGTTGACTTTTCTCCTAGTAACGAGATGTCTTGAGCTGCTTTGTCCTGATCTTACGCGGATTTCATTGCATATGTAGCTTTGCAGCAGCTATGGAAATGAGTAGATTCCGCTCCAAGAGCCGTCGCTTCTTTTGAAGTAACAGCCTGGACCTTCCTGAGCCTGAATGCGTCATGGATGTATTATGTAGTCTCCAAGATTCTTGTTGGCCTTTCCTTAATTTGATTTAATACAATTTTAGAGCCTCCCTATACGAGGTCCTATTCTGAGCATTCAGGGAATTTCTGAATTCTGTACTCTGTATTGAGGGATCTAAATACGCACTGCGACCTATAGGGTATATTGTGGTGGACCATATAGTTTCACCAGAGGTTACATTGTGGCTTTTGATAAACCTCAGCATAGCCTTTGATTCGCCGTGGGTCAGTGGTTAGTGCGTTGGACTGCTGACCGAACGGCGTAGTTTCAAGCCCCAGTCAGGTACACCGAACATTTTTCGCGGCACCACCTCTCGTCGGGGAATGACAAGCCTCCGGGAGTATAGTCTGTCTGTCTGAAAGAGCATCTCAATTCGCCGTTCGGAGTAAGCAAAGAATTGTAGGTCTTCTCCATTCGTGCGAAAAATTTAACACGCACAACATAAATGGTTGCGAGAAGCTAGGCCTTGGCTCATCCCGAGCTGTTGTTGGTCCTCTGGGTTGACCGAGGCCCGCATAAAATGGAGTTACCTTTTCTTTGCGGCTCGACTGGTATCTAAGTGGACAATGTCCTGTTAGATAGCCCGTTAAGATTCTTAACTTGTCTTTGGTGAGATCGAATAAAGTCTTGGCCTTACATAGGTTGGGGTTGATGAACTTTTTCACTTGTCTATCTTGGAGTAGACACTGTTGGGTGATACTACAAAACAGGGTTCAAGACCAAGGAGTCGGCGGCAAGCGCGTCTTCTCGCCAGGCAGTCAGCCCGTTTGTTACCCTCGAGGCCTTCATATCCTGGGAACCTTATTTACCGATGCACGATTTTCGAGGAAATATAGACAGTCTCACACAGCTTGCACCCTACCGTATGGGATTTAAGGATTAATAGCGCTGCTGGGTGCCTGAAAAGATTTAGATCCGGGTTTCCTGGGTTCGTCTTCGCAGGCATTCTCTTGCACACAGTTCAATAGCGTGGACTTGCACTTGAAATACTGTTGGTGACTTCCCAAGCGCTGTCGCATTTCAAGATTGGTGGATAGCAACTTTTTATTATGTGGGGATTAGTCGCAAAGGCTCATAGAGTGAGGGGCTTGCATGTATTCCAGAAACAGATCTGTTTTATATCCTGCTCGCATCACTTTAGCAGGTCGTGCTAATGGCTGCAGTTGATGAGTTACCGACTCATTGTTGAAATGAAAGGCTATTAAGTTATATCCCTTGAAACATTATTGAGAAGGTGTATGTCTTAGATGCTCAGTTCTCTTGATTCAAAGTTAGAGGTATGATGGCTTTTGTATTGCATGGATGCGATGGCCTGTTGATAGGCCAGCTTATGTCAAGCTTCCATTTGTACTTGGATTTGATGTGGGAATAAGGCCCAATAAAACGTTTTGAGCTGCAACAAGAATTTATCGCAACGGTTTGCGGATTGACGTTGATTTCTTTCTAGATACTTAGTGATAATGTTCCGATTCCCTCGTGTGGGTTTGAATGCCCCTTGCTTCGAGTAAGTGGCTTCCGTTCTATTTTTTAATATCGTACCTTTTCTACTGTTTTCTGATTAAAGTCCGTTGATTCGCTTTGCAATGATCATCTCCAACTGTCAAAAGGATCCGCTGGAGGCAAGGATTATGCTTGTTCTTTACCGCAGGAGTTTGATATGCTTATATTAGGTTAGGTTAAGTTAAAGGGAGGGCAGCGTGATGCTAGGTGCAGCCTCACTGGGATTTTCAAGGATCCATTGTGTTCCCCATGGTGGGACCTACATTCATGTACCTGTTGGGAAGAGAATAGAGTCGTTATTAGCCCCCCTAAGAAACCCTGAGTTCAGTGTGAATTTTAGGATGACCTTCGATGGCATGGTTGAGAGTTGGTCTGGGTGACTAAAGAAGTAAGCACCTATGGTCGTCTTTCTGGTTTTGCTGAGTCTTGGGTAGCCGCAGAGAAGTGCGTCGTGGCCTCCTCCGCGTCTAGCAGGTTATGGCCTGTGAGCTTGCAGACCACTTGAACTAATAGCCATCTGTTCTGCGTAACTATTTCCTTTGTTTTCCTTTTATTGAGTTTTGGCCTGATGGAAGTGTGCTCCATTGCTCATCGGCAAGCTTCCAGAAGTCCAAGTGTATATCTATATATTGCTTTAGAACTTCTATAGGTGTCAGAACCATGTGTTCGACCATTATTTGGTACAATTCCGATCAATTTCTTGCCAATTCATCGGCTTTCTCATTGCCATCGATGATTCGGTGCCTTGGGATCCAACAGAGGGATACATTATGCTGGTTCGAGGCTTAACAGTGCTGAATCTCGAGTTATTTCAGTCTCTTCGAGGATAATCGGTGCGCGTCGAATCATTTTCATAACCAATGCTGAACATTGACGTGATTATTCCATGTTCTTGAGGAGTAAAACCTGGTTTGTATATGTTTTTCCTTTCTCCTACACTTTTGGCATGACCAACGTGACCAATCTGACTCAAGGCACTTCCAAAAATACTTTTCTTTCCTCTAGCGCCTCCTGGTATTTCAATGGACGGTAGGGGAACCCAAAACCATATTCAAAGACCCTCTGTTCAATGGATCGTCCACCTTACTCATTAGCACCACTTGCTAATTGCCTTCATTAGGCTATGCAACAAGTTCGTCCGGAGTGACTTTTCGAACCGTCAATTGTATGGCATTTCCATTGAATTCGTTGCAAAAGTCCATTTTGCACAATCGATAATCACAGCGATTCACTTCACACAACGAACTATAACAAGCCAAGTCCAACTAAAGTGTTCCACTACCGTTGTAACGGAACAGAAAAATTGTGTTAATGTGCTGGCAATTGGACTCACGATCGGCGCTCAATTAATCGTTACAACATGCAGAATGCGCTCGTTGCACACACACACTCGTGCTCGAAGGTGTTTTCACAGCATTTCCCCGGCACAGAACGCAGGTACCCTCCAATAAATTAGACT
Source organism: Matsumyia berberina (assembly GCA_917880715.2). Classification (NCBI taxonomy): domain Eukaryota; kingdom Metazoa; phylum Arthropoda; class Insecta; order Diptera; family Syrphidae; genus Matsumyia; species Matsumyia berberina. Next base: position 9,507,144 of record OU862872.1, read on the forward strand.
TTCAAATTACACTTGAGACCAAAAGGTTTCGTGAGATTGGAAAATTCTCCGTTGCATTGCCGTTGCTCTACCGCCAAAGTGTGGTGAAAAATCCGTGAGATTTTTAGCAAAAAAAAATGCTGCAAACGAAGAAGAAATATGTACGTAAGCTCCGTTTTTTTTTGCTCTCTTCCTGCGCCGAGATTGGGGCAACACCAACGTGATTGTAATTAGACAGTTACATGGACTGTATATGTTGGCCGACTTATAAGTCGCGTCACGGAAATGCGTCATCGAGTCGAATCCGATTCAATTGAAAGGGAAACGTGTGGGTTGGTTGGTCAACCGAACTGGTGACGGACCACGGTAACAACCATAACGACGACATAGGTATAGGTTAACAACTTTAAGGAAATCGAAAGTGCTCAGCGCTGATGTTCGGACTATTGAATTGCGGGGGTGCAGACAGTTTGGGAAACTTGTTGTTACTTAATTGCTTAATTGGAGTGCGTTTAACGAGCCGAGTGGTTTGTAAATGTTATTTCCGCTGGCAGATCACGCATTCGTGCTGGAAAAAACACTAGATAATTGTTAAACATTTCAAAATACTTAATGACAAAGGCATTTAGAGGCAAAACCACTTGTAGCCCACAAATGCATAGCGTGATCTTTGCTTTAACACTGCGAATCTACCTGGTCCTGATGCATCTTCATCCATTCGGACTTCTGGCAGATAAGAATGTTTTGAGTGAATGTGGAATATTCCGTGGATCCATCGTGGTTCCATTTTCTGGTGTTAGGATGCCTTTTATCGAAATGGGATTTTTTAAAACTTAGAACCGCCCAGAATGAATCTGAAATTCGAATTCGGTGGTGCTGTTTAATTATATGAGCTGCGCCCATACTTAGTTTTCCGCGAATTTTTTACATTCGTTCCGATGGACTCGGTTCCATTGCAGTTATTATCGAACTCTGGTCTGCTATTGTTGATGGTGAAGTCAAGTCGATATTAGCAGAGCTACGAGTAGTCTCAGAAATCCTCGGAGTCATCTAAGTTGTAACATTAAAAATACCGCGATGATTTTCTAGATTCTGATGAATTCTCGGATACCCTTTGTTACGAAATGTCATAGGTACATCACCAGGATCGTCATATGTGTGGTCATCTGTGCCTATCGACATCATACTTGGTTCTGATAACATGGACTTATGTACATATGTCTGTTTTACCAAGTTCTTCTTCACCACCACAGCAATCCAATTCTGCTTCAGTAACTCTTGTTGAATTGTCGAACGAATACGACCACGCCCGTAACCAGGATTGGAGTCTCGAGAGTACTCAGGAGATTTTGAAGGAAGCCCATGCACAAATCGAGAAATTCTTCTCTCGGTGAATAAATCTCAGAGGCTACGGGCGTGAAAACGACTAAGTCACTGAAAACTGATCCAGCTTCCAATACATTGAGTAGTGCTGTCTTGAGTGCTCTCATTGTCCTCTCTTCTGGACCATTCGACTACGGATTCCAGAACGACTAGCAATTCATTGGACACGTTGTCCCAAAGAAGGAGGAGTAGGAGGCCACCGTTATGTGTGCCGCAGCTGAAAAATCTTCGAACCAATAATCCACCTTGGTTTTTGACAATAATCTCCATAGTAGACGTCACAGTGTTTCATCCTCGCTTTTTCCCGGCCCAGGTAGCTAGGTAGGTAGAAAGTAAAGACACACTTTGGCCAGGAAGGCCCTTTGCCATACCACTTGAATCTATACCGTTAAAACGCCAATTATTTTATTGAAACCAATTGGAGCTCTTGATGAATCTAAAGATACTTTTGACGTCAATATGCTCCTAGATAGAGCTTCCTTCCTTGGGACAGGGCAGGACAAGTGCAGAGGAAATGGTGGATCGTTTCTTTCTCCTCTGCGTTCCTGCAGCTCCTGCAGAAGTCATTTGAGAAGAGGCCCATCATTCTGGCATGAAGGCCAATGGTACAATGGCCAGTAAGAACACCAATAATGGTTGTAATGAGCGACATTTTGAGCACATTTTTTTGATTTAGCAAAGGCCAGATCTCCCTGGAGGTACGGCACGTGATACCATTCCTCCATCTTTGGTTTGTCTTGTTGATCGCTTCGTACTCTAGGAGTAGTTTACATGTAGCAAGTGGAATACCCAGACTCCTCAGTTCCGGCAGGATATCCAGTGTAGTACCACGTTTGGCGAATTCATCGGCCTTACAGTTCCCTGGAATGTCGCTATGCCCCACCCCGTCCGACGAGTTATGCCGAGCAACCGCAAGCGTACCGCCGTCTTCTTCACCTGCACCGAAGTTGCCCGCGTGGCCCAATCCTGACAAGATGAGCGAGAATCTGAAACAGCTTTTTATTTACATGCTACCGATTCCAGGGATTTGCTGGCAGCCTGACTCTCGATAAAGATTGTAACGTCCTTGAAGGAAATCGCATTATGCCTAAACCAGGATGAAACTTCGTTAATCGCCATGATTTCCGCTTGAAAAACGCCACAGTCGTCAGGTCGACCGAAGGGGATGCTCAGGTTAAGCATTTGAGGGAAAACACCACCTCTCACTCCGTTCTCGGTTTTAGAGCCGTCGGTATAGAGATGCACGAAGTGATCATCTCTAACGTCAACACTCTCCCACTCCTCTCGGGAAGGAATGGATGTCCGGAAGTTGAGGTTGAAATTTAGCTTGGACGGCGTGTACTCAGTGTTTTCCGGAATAAAAGTTAAAGAATCTAAGGGCACTCCTCCCCCAATATAGTTATTTGACCATTGGGAGGAGGCGTCCAGTCTTTAGGCTAAACTACAGCAGTCTAAGGCCTCTGCTAGTTGTTCAGCTACACGCGTTCTGTTAAGAGTACGAACAATCATCATTTTTGCAATTGACAATTCCATTGGTCTCATGATATGTACCAGCAACAATCATGTCGGCCAATCTACCTATTTTACAGCCAACTATCACCTGCCCGCCATCTTTAACTCCCTGCTCGTAACAAAATCGCCGAACTCGTATGAAACAGCCTTGATTTCGTCAGTAAATTTCCCACAAACTACTTTATTGAACAAAATATAGTAACACGTACACTATGTAGATACCCGATAGCAATAACAACAAAATTATTTTGTCCGCTTCCCCTTTCTGGTGCACACGAGTGCCAAAACAAATATTTCCCAATCCACTCGATTGCCCGCATTTCTTATCGCACAAATCAAACCAATCGTTAGCGTTACTCACTGTGTTCTCCTCTCTGGCACTCAGCATGATCCCGAAAATCAACTTTTACAAGTTGTGGATAAAATTCCAACAAATTGTTCGCTTCCAAATGGCTAAATTGCCGGCCAGATACTGTTTCCATCCCATTGACTCCATTCAATCAGATTTCCCGCTCATTTGCACTAAACACACTCGAAGCGGCGATAAGTATCTGCCAAGTTGTCCAATCTCCACAAAACGACACCGTATCCATCAATCAGACACCGAATTGCCTACGTAGATACGAATTACATGCGAACCGCACTTAGATACGCGAAAAAAACGCCACAGCCGCTGGATAGCATCCAGCCAGAGCAAGCATCTCATAATTTCCCAGATAAATTGCAACACATCCAGCTCTCGACTCTCCGAATCAGATAAGACAACACAGACGGACTGTGGAACTCGTTATGTTCCAAAATGGATCAATGTATCTCTGCACTCGCAGATGTAGATCGCAATCAGCGATATAAACTAAAACATTTTGTGTGTTACGTGGTGGATACTCAAACTAACTGCGGTTTCCTTCTCTTTACAGGATCGTGCTCGTAACGTCTCGGAGCGTCTCTCATCGACCACCACCCTCACGGTGAACATAGCTGACTCGGATGACCTAGATCCGTCGTTCATCTATCGTGGATGTGTTCTCCTCGACGGTGCCTGCATCAATCCGGAATATTCGGCATCGGTTCCGGCGGGCTCTCTGCAAGGGGTACTCAGTGTTTCACCGGAGCGCATCCAAGCAGTGGATCTCGATACGATAAGCTCACCCATTCGGTACACCTTCGCCAGCGGAATGCCCGGCAATTACGGTGACTATTTCCAAATCGACGAGCAGACAGGTGTCCTGAAGCAGATAAAAGCTGTCGACACGTCCACGGCCAAGAAATATGACATCATCGTTAAGGCAGAGGAGGTGTCGGAAGCGAAGCGTTTCACCACCGCCAAGCTGACAATCACGGTGAAGCCGGTGGACGCCAATCCACCGATTATCTCCGCATCCGATATCGAGGGATTCGTGGATGAGAATTCGCCGATTGGCACGAGGGTGTTGGATGCCAACGGGAAGGCAATCTCCTTCCAGACGAGCGATGCCGATCTCGGCGAGGATGACCCGAAACCGGCGTATATCTATGAACTGACGACACCGTCGTTCGATGTGACCAAAGATGGCATACTGATCGTTAACGAGGAGGCGCTCGATCGCGATCCGCCGAATCCGGGCAAATTCAAATTTCAGGTTGTTGCCCGTGAACCGAAGACAAACGCCGCCAGCGCACCGTTGAGCCTGACTGTGCATCTGAAGGATGTCAACGATAACGCTCCCAAGCTGTCGATGGTCGCCCCGATCTCGATTACGGCAGGCGATGGGAAACGTCTGGTGACACAGGTCATAGCGACAGACAATGACGAAGGTGAGAACGCAGAGATCACATATTCGATTTATCATGTCTCGAACAATGGAATCAATAAATTTGCCATCGACGAGCGAACAGGGGAGATAGAGACACGCGGCAGACTCATGGCTGGGGAGCAGTTCAGCATTACGGTGCAGGCGGCCGATATTGGCGGATTGAGTTCACAGGCGATTGTGGAAGTATCGGTGACACCAGGACCCAACACGAAGCCACCGCGATTCTTGAAGCCCGTTTACGAGGTGCAGGTGAGTGAAGGAGCAGAGATCAACTCGACGGTGACAGTGGTGAAGGCAGAGGACCCGGAGAACGATCCTGTCACCTATTCGATTGTTTCGGGCAATGATCTGCGACAGTTCGCCGTCGGCCAGGAGAACGGGGTGATCGTGGTGATTCGGAAACTAGATCGTGAGAGCCTGACGCGGTACCAGTTGATAATTAAGGCCGAGGATAATGGTGGGCTGTCAAGCAGTGCGACGGTAAACGTCAAGGTGACAGACATCAATGACAAGAATCCCGAGTTCGATGAGTCCACGTTGCCGTATGTGTTCAATGTTGAGGAGGGCAAAGCTGGCACTTTTGTGGGCATTGTGCATGCAACGGATGCCGATGAAGGCATCAACGCCGAGATAACCTATTCCATTCCGACCGACATTCCATTCACGATTAATCCATCAACTGGGGAGATACGAACGAGCAGCAAGCTGGACTATGAGAGACAGACGGAGTACAAGTTCGTGGTCACAGCAAAGGATGGAGCACCAGACGCGCGGTTGGGCACTGCAAGTGTCACCGTGCTGGTGCGGGACATCCCTGATGAGGTGCCAAAGTTCACTGATTCACGAGTGGACGTTCGAGTGCCGGAAAATGTTCCAGATCTCCTGATCGCGACAGTTCAAGCGATCGATCCTGACACTATTCAGGAAATCACGTACACACTGAGGAAGGGATCGGCCGAACTGTTCAAGGTTGATCCGCGTACGGGACAGATTAAGACTACCAAGGGATTGGACTACGAGAAGGAGAAGCAACACGAGCTGATAGTGGGAACCTTGGAGAACGATGGAGACGGGCCCGGTGACACGATCAAGATCATCATTGATGTGGACGACCGCAATGACATCCCACCGGTGTTTGTTTCGGTCCCCGAGCCGAAGACAGTCAATGATGATCAACCCATTGGCACGATAATTGACACAATGGCGGCGATTGACGGCGATGGCTCCTCACCTGGCAATGTAGTCCGCTATGAGATGGTTGGGCGGGGCAAGGCGCTGAAATACTTCCAAGTTGATCCCGACACGGGAACAGTGAGAATTCGTGATGAACTGAGGAAGGAAGAGGACACGGAGTATCAGATCGACATCAGAGCCTATGACATGGGCGAACCGCAATTGAGTTCGGTCGCCACGTTGCCAGTGTTCGTCCGTCACCTCCTCACCGATCCATCGGTAGATGACCCCACGATGGAAGGCAAAATAGACACTGGAGTGATCATGAGCCCGGAAAGTCTGGGACTGGCATTCAGCGATGACAGTTACACCACTGGTGTTCCAGAAACCACTGGCATCAACGCCACCATCAAGCTAATCCAGATCATCAACTCGAAAAAGGCAGCCAAGGCGAATCCAAGCTTCAAGTGTGAAATCGTCGACGGCAATGATCGCGGACTATTCGATGTGAGCATAGAAGATCACGGATGCGGGATCATCCTCAGCAAGCGGCTGGATTTTGAGAATCAAACGTCACATGGACTGCAACTGAAGCTGGTGTCGCACAAGTACTTTGTGAATCCGCAGAAGAGCATGACTAGCGTGAAAATCATCGTCCAGGATGATAATGACAATGCACCCGAGTTCATCTTTAATCGACTGCAAGGAAAGAAGGACACTTTCTATGCGGTAGTCGGGCCCGATGTGGACATTGACACGCCGATCTTGCAGGTTCGTGCCACCGATCGTGATTCGGGCAAGTACGGAATGATTCGGTACAAGATCTACGACGAGGAGGATAACACCATCAGTGAATCGCAAATGGTGAGTTTTAATTGGAAACAGAGCGCCAGGAGGTTTCTTGACCAGTTTTTCTCTTTATTTTTGCAGCCCACCAGCTTCTTCACCATCAGCGAGACGACGGGAATTCTCAAAACAGCCAAGCTACTCCGCGACGGTGTCAATTTCCCGATGCGTTTCTTTGTCGAAGCGCGTGACAATGATGGACAGGAGGATGGCTCACACCGGACGAGAGCACGGATCGTTGTCAATCAAATCACTGATCTGAATCGCATGACGCTGGTCTTCTCCGATTCGACGCCGAATGAGATTCGCACACACTTCACACAGCTGGAGGAACTCCTCGAGGAGAAGACTAACGGAATGATTGGCGGAATTGAGAGGTTCAGCAATCGAAAGTTCCTCAACGGGAATGGAAGTATCATTGAGAATCCAGCAGCGACAGATGTCTGGTTTTACATTATCGATCCGGAGACAGAGACAATCCTCAGACGCAATGACAGCATAGTGAGTGAAAGCCTCCTGGAGCCGACAGCTCAAGCGGAGATAAACTTTGCGGCGTCAGGTATCGCAAGAGCCACGGCACAGGGTATCTTTGGGCCGATCGAGGCCAGGCATCAAGTACACAAGGTGGGTTACAGAAAATATTCCATTTCTCCTCCCTTCCTAATCTTGTCACTTTCAGATCAAAGCCGCAATTGCGATCAACGACGAGGTGTTCCCATACACACTGATTGCAGTGTCGCTGATTATTCTGATCCTAGGAACGATCGGCATCATTTACATCTGCATTTCGTGGTCGAAGTAAGTTGGCAGAACACCCTCTTCCGTCAGAGAGCTCTAATCGAACTTTTTCAGGTACAAAAACTTCAAACAGCGCATGCGTCAGTACTCTGCTCCATCGAGCCCCACTCGCTACGATCCGGTGATAGTCGGTTCCCAAAACGGTGAAGCTGTCACCAATCTCAAGGAGTACGAAACCCAAGTGCTCGCCATGGCAGTACCCCCAGATGGTGATGATGATCTCCAGCTGGATTTCAGTGCGAAGAACCACGCGTTCAGTTTGGACAGCGTCAGCTACATAACACACAAGGAAAACGGCCAGTCAAGTCCGTCACACTCGGAGGCCACCACTGCCACTACGGCCACCTTGCGCCGCAACAATAATAACAACAACAATGTCAACAACAATATGAACAACAGACAGAACACGTTCAATCGAACTCTGGAGATGAACAGAAACAACGCCAATCCATTGGCGTCGAATGGAACGCTGCCGGGTACGCTGACTCTAGGCAGGATTAAGCAGAACACGAATCATTATCAGAACGGAGGTTACAAGTTGGACACGATTAGCCGAAACAATTTGGCTAATATGCCAAACAATGCGTACAGTACGTTAGGACGGCGGGGGAATACCTTCGGAAGTGGACAAAACACACCGAACGATGGGCAAGGCGAGCTGATGACGAACACGCTGGGGAGGAACAATCACAGAGGTTATGCGGATATTCCAATCGCCAATCCACTGTTTCAAAGGTGAGTTGAGTTAAGATTTGTTGGAGGGGTGTTGTAGTAGCCAGGAGCTTGGCTTAAGGTTGATGAGAAGTATCCGATGTAAAAGAGATAATAATACCGGGTGTCTTACCAAACCTAGGGGCAGAAGGGGCCAACTATTTCCTGACTGGATTTCCAAACTAAATTTTGTTCTTATTTTAGGTCCAATGGCGATTTAAGTCACATCAGTGCAACCAACGATAATGTCACCTTCGGAAAGCGTGACTATGGCCAGATGGGATTCTCATACCTCAACGATTTAGATCGGTCCGAAGTGGAAACAACCACGGAGCTGTAAATATTAAACAAACGAAAGAGCAAAACTGCCACTCACCGAGATCAACCAGGACCAACAAGTCCTGCAAAATTGTTATTAAGCTGCCATTTTGTAAAGTTGTAAAATCAAAACAATTTCGCCCGATCAAAAAAGCACACACACTCTAGTTGAATTGTATGAAGTGTCTAATTGTATAAACAAATTACTTGTAAAAATTTTTATAAACGAACAAGAAACTGATGTAATGAAATATTTTTCTTAGTCACTAGCACGTAAGTTCGTTCATATCTGTATCTATCTATCTTTTAGTCGTGATTTGATTTAAATTTGTCTCTGTCTCATTATAATCGGCCAGATCTGTTCATTATTCTTATATAAAGAATTGTTTCTTAGTTTTAAATGTTTCAGTTTCCCATTTGTTTAATTTCAAACGTAAGATACAAGTCTGCCAAGTTATTATTTTATTTTCTTTAACTTTTTATGTGATTTAAACTGCTGCAAGCAATAATTTATATCGTTTTGCATATTAGTTTTTATTTTTTTAGTTTTAGACTTAATTTGTAAATAGTTTACCACGTATTTTGTTTATAAAATATTGAAGTAGCATTTTTTTTTTTTAATAATATTTGTGAATGCAAATAGCGAATGAGATAAATGTAATATATTAAAATTAATGTTTTAAATTGATGAATTAAAATTGTAAAATATATAATAGTTAATTTAATAGGTTTTATCAAATAAAATTAAAATTAAATAAAATAAATAAAAATACATGTCTTTTCTAGCGAACTGTGGCATTGAATTATTTGTATTCTTTCAGGGACAAGTGCGGTGGTATTTGGATGGCTCTGGTTTTGCGACGGGTGTCTTTGGTCCCAACCGTAAAGTTTCGAAAACACTTGGAATGTATCTCAGCGTCTCTCAGGCCGAACTGTTTACCATTGAAACCAATCTCTACTATGGCATCAAGGGTGCCACCATCAATATACTCACCGAGAGTCAAGTAGCGCTTAAAGCTTCAATGCAATGCTGTCAAAGACTTATCTAAGCGAAATGAAGTGGAACTCGAAGGTAATGAAATCGGTAACCAATAAGACAGAACGCGTTCTACTGAAATATACATATCCTTTTTTAAAAACAAATAAATGAATAGCTGACGCGACAGCTCGGGATAAACCAAGGCCTAGCTTTTCGCAACCATTCATGTTTTGCGCGTTGCATTGTTCGTACGAATTGAAGGGACCTACAATTTATTGCCGATTCCGATCGGCGAATTTATAAGCTCTTTCACGACAGATTATACTCCCGGAAGCTTGTCATTCCCCGACGTGAGGAGGTACCGCGAAAATTTTTCGGTGGACATAGCTGGGGCTTGAACCCACGCCGCTCGCACAGGACTCCAATGTACTAACTACTGAGCCACGGCAGCCACTCCCGAGCCCTTCTGCAACTATCGCATTTCGAACGGTGGTAGATAGTTGAAAAAAAAACGTATCTGTCCTATTGGAATAATATGCAAGGAATCAGACAAGCAGCTCTTTGCTTCCCCCCTAAGGATACAAATTAGAAAAACAGAAATGTACTAAAATACAATAGAGATGATATTCGAAGACACGCTAGCTTCCTTTCTGGACACTGCAGGCTGAGACATCATCTACACAAGATGGGTCTTACCTAGGAAACCGAATGTCGACTCTACCCAGAGGAAGACAAAACAGCAGAACATCTCTGTACTATGTACGTGCGTTTATGGCTCCTTGTTACGTAAGGCGCAAGTTTTGCTCAAGGACACCCTGATCTCTAAGACCTCAGAAACGCTTCTCTTGCAACAACCGAGGCCGACCTAATCCTGTCTTGACAAAGTCTATGCCTTTTCCCCATAGAGCAGATGATACAGATCGTGTATGGAGTCAAGACCAGACAATCTGCACTGATAGGCCATTTTTCCACATCAATTTGGAAGTCAACTTTCAGAAAAATTCTCCAAATGGAACTCAACGGCAGAACTTCACCAACCTAACAAATTCATCAACCTCTCGGACTAAACAAATGTGACGCCAAGTTCTTCACGGACTTTCTCACTAAACATTGTTCACTCAACTACCAACTTAACAAGCTGGACTCGCTGTTAAATTAGGAGGAGAGTTTCATTCAAGGACATGCCAATCCCTGAGGATATCAGAAACGTTTCAATAGGCAATATCCTCAACTTTATTAGAAAGATTGGGGGCCTCCTCCTTGTCTTAACTGGACTCTCCACAGTAGATGTTAGAGGTTACAGAGTTCACTGTCATTGGGAATTCCCTAGATATCCCAATGGATGTTAAGCCTGAGTGAGTTCTACAATAACTTAACCTTTGCTGAAGCTCAAACAAACTCAAACCCGCACTGAATAATGAGCCACAAAGGTCACCAAACGTTTTTAACTAGAACGGTGTCACTGTATAGTTTGTATAGTTCATCGTTGAAACTGCTTCTTAAAAGCCAGTCAATGCATGTTAGCCTAAGGCTGCCTTATTTCTATTTCTCGGTTTCGATTGTCCCGCAAACCGCAATACTTCCGGGCGGATTAAAACACTTTCAAATAATTCGAATTTCATTCTCATTGAGAAGGGGGATTCTTTTGGAATCTTTCTATTTTCACAAGGAAATTATGAGAGACATTAAGGTGAAACTTTTTCAAATAACACGTAAAGTTGAAACAAACCACATAAAATTGTATCACCCTGTGTAACATAAAGTTGAATACACTTTTCCTATTCGCAAACCACTTTCCATTCAAGACACCAACCTCTTTTGACAATCGGCTGCATTTGACGGCCATCAGCTGTCATAGCTGTAACTTTTTTCTGTCGACCTTCTATTCTGATTTTGTTCCGTGTCACCCTCCGTACTTTTGTTTTCTCGTAGCCAGCCCACCTGCACCCCCCTTCAGTCTAACAGTGCCATCTCGTCTGGCATCTGAAACGCACTCAAAATCAAGCGCTGCAGCTATTAATATAAATAATCGGTTATCCACACGCCGCATAAAAAAAACAAATCTCAGTCAAAACACCTGCTGTACGAGTACTCCTCCGCAAGTGTTTTTCCAGAAGCGATTTGCAAGTAACTTTACGTAAGAAGACGTAAACATGGCTAAATTGGACGAGAAAATCGGTTTCATTGGCGGTGGGAATATGGCATTTGCCATTGGCGCTGGTCTTATCTCACGCGGCATTGTGAAGGCCAGTCAAGTGCTGGTGTCTGGGCCGCATATTGAGAATCTCCAACGATGGCGTGAGCACGGGGTCAGCGAGATCAGTGAGGATAACTACGAAGTGCTAGAGAAGTCTGACATCATATTCATTTCGGTGAAACCACACATCCTGGTGCCATGCGCATCGCAATTGCGAAATACTCACATTCCGACAGCAAAGGACAAGGACAAGCTCTTTGTGTCGGTTTTGGCTGGAGTGAGTTTGAAGACTTTGGAGGAGACTTTCGCATTTATCCAGGGGCTGAAGATGATTCGAATTATGCCGAATACCTCGATGCAGGTGGGAGAGGGTTGCACAGTGTATACACCAGGGTCGTACGTCAAACAGCAGGACTTGGAGAAGGTGCATCTGATGTTGAACTCACTAGGCATTGCGCAGCAAGTTCCAGAGACAATGATTGATGCAGTAACTGGTGTGGCAGGATGCGGACCAGCGTATGTGTACACGATTATTGAGGCCTTGGCTGATGGTGCTGTCAAGCAGGGCGTACCCAGGCAGATGGCCCTGCAATTCTCCGCTCAAACACTACTGGGAGCAGCTAAAACGGTGTTGATCACTGGAAAACATCCGGCAGTTCTGAGGGATGAAGTCTGTTCTCCTGGTGGCGCGACTATATGCGGCGTGTGGGAGCTGGAGAAGGGGAATTTAAGGTTTGCTGAGAATTATATTGAAGATTCTTTTACAAATTACCCTTCTCTTTCAGGTCGACTCTGATGAACGCTGTGGAGAAGTCAGCTCAACGATCAGCCGAGTTGGGCAAGAAATAATTAATCAGCATGACACATACTTTACAGAAGCTAGAAGTAGATTAGAATCCGTTGCACTCTGACCGAATCGTCGTATTTAACCATTTATCAGCCGTTTTTCTCGAATTGCAGGAGTCCAAGTCAAATAAAGTTTCTTTCGAGAGGAAGCCTAATCTATTTTGAGTTTCGCTTGGAAATGTTTGTTGCAGGCAGTGGATTCTGTGCAGAGAGGAAGGAAAGTTGCTCGGTACACTTCTTTTTTTGCTCTTACCCAGTCCTCGAGTCGATCTCCTGCTTTCATCCTTAGCCGTCTGCCTAAGTCTTGCTCGCATTTCTAGGTGGAAGAGAGCGTTAAGTGATGGGGAGTGAAGCGAAGACAGCCCGTCAGGCAGATTTCGGATACCATAGGCGTGTGTAAATGTAACAAAACATCTGGTGGCTCGAGTTCTCCTTCGCAAAATCGTAGCGTACTGCTACGACAATACAAAGCATAACCACATTTAAGCCAACCAAGGACATGTCCACCTCCACGGACTTTTACAAATAAAAACCACCGTGCAACTGTGAGGACAACTCTCTGTATTTTGTGCCCTTGAGCCGGGCGTTGAAATAAATAACTGTACATAAGGCTGATGTTCTTCACAAACAAAAAAAAAATCTCAAATCATTCATCGTCCTTGTTCACAGAAAAAAATACAAATTTCAGCCAAAAGGGAAAATCCACCGAAATCCTCTACTTTCGCGCATCTATCCCTCCGCTCAGTCACGTTGATTGAATGGATTGTCGGGCGATTTGTTCCATTCTTTCATCAGCATTTGCTTCCACTGCGACAGTCGCAGCGAAGGATTCTCCGCTTTAATGCGAGGCAGGTTGGCGGCTTCAAAAGCTTTATAGGCGGCTCTCATGCGTTTTTCCGGATGTTTATCCTCACCATCGACGACACTGAAATTGACTCGACACAGTTCAAACAATTCGTACAGCAAAGTACAACTTAAAACTCACCTTAGAGCTGCCAAAGCCTGGTCAACGTTTGTCGCAACAACCGTATCCGCCATCGCTCGATTGAGATTTTCCTCAAGAATTGGTTCAGGTACAACAACTTTAGCAGGTATTTTCGGTGCATTAATCATTTCCACGTTCTTGTTACGCTTCTCAACCTCCTCCTGGATTTGCATTCGGTTGATCTTACTTATCGATTGCTTACCCTGCGTCTTTATGGAAGACATTTCCTCATCCAGCAATGCCTTAGCTTCGGCCTTCCGTTTTGCCAATTCGGCACGTTTACGGTCTTCTTCCTCCTTGCGTTGTTTCTTCTTTGCCAGAGTTTTGTCGTCATCCTGCCACATGCGATCTTCTGCTTCCTTTTCAGCCTTGGTTTGGGCTTCTTTCTTGATTGCTTGCTTACGCTCGCGGGCCTCGACGGCTTTTGAATTTAGCCCCATTTTCTTTGGCATGATTGCAATGGGAATATTGTTTTTTATGCACAAAAGAGTGGAAGTTCAATTAAATTTTTGTTATTTTATCGAAATTTTGTAAAAGTAAAATGTTTGTTGGAAGCAAGGTTGACACTGCTGTGTTGTGACAGCTGGTTAGTTGGAAAAATTGATGTATAACAGTTCAGTTGGACGGCGTTTACAGCGGTTTGGTGGGAATTTTGTTTTTATTTCAAATTATCGTGAAAAATTGTATGAAAAAATGAAACTTTGCATTCATTTTTATAAAAATAATTGTTTTTTCAACAAAGCACAGCTTTCCCAATAAAGAAAAACCTAAAAATTCAACATCTGTCAGGGCTCGAACGCACTCTCCCACTTAAATGAGTTGTATGTCAGTTCACCGATGTTTACTTCAATGAACTGTCATCCTTCATCGACCAAAATATTGTTTTGATTCGTTTACCCCGAGGAGAGAGTAATTTTGTCACGAAATGGATATTTTAAAGGCAGAAATTGCCAGGAAACGTAAACTATTAGAGGACAAGCAACTAGTGGTATGTATTCAATGAAAATTTGAAACAAAACGGCAAATAATTCTCGATTTCCCTTAGGGAGAAAACAAAAAATACTTCAGGCGAGGCGACTTAATTGCAAAGAACACAGAGGAAATTCTCCAGAAAATCGGTTACAAAACACCAGACTCGGAGAAAAAAAGTGACCCATCTCTAGAAGGCAACAGTAAGCACAAAATATCCCACATATATCAGCAATTCATAACACAAATCCCCCCATCTTTCCAGGCAACATTCACAGCTCTGTGTCAGAGACGAACATACTGCCCCGTGTGGAAGTCATCCGACGTCTTCGCGAACGTGGAGAACCTATTCGACTGTTTGGTGAAACCGAAGTTGAATCCTTCCAACGTCTGCGCCACTGTGAAATCTCTCAGCCAGAAACGAACCGCGGTTTTCGCAATGATTTCCAAGAAGCAATGGAGCAGGTGGATCAAGCATACCTCAACGAAATGTTTGCCAATGCACCCGCAGCAAAGGTGGAAAAACAAACCGATGAAGCAGAGCTCGATGAATCCGTGAGTTGGGAGTCAATACACGAAATGGCCAAGACAATGGGTCGTGGCAACAAGGAGCACGACATGGAAGTGATTATTACTCTTCTGACTTTCCTGCTTAAGCTGTGGAATGACCAAATAACCTCGTACTCAGCGCAAGAGAAACTCTCAACAAAAGTAAAGATGGTACGGGTTATATACACACAAACCAAGGAGTATGTTAAGCCTCTGTTCAGAAAGCTGAAGCACAAGAATCTGCCCGATGACATTCTGGACAGTTTGAGGGATATAACGAAGCATCTGCTGTCAAGAAACTACATCAATGCAAGCGACGCGTATTTGGAAATGGCGATTGGAAACGCTCCGTGGCCTATTGGTGTCACTATGGTGGGTATCCATGCACGTACGGGACGTGAAAAAATTTTCTCGAAGAACGTAGCGCACGTTATGAACGATGAGACACAGCGCAAGTACATCCAGGGATTGAAGAGACTCATGACCAAATGTCAAGAGTATTTCCCGACAGACCCGTCGAAGTGTGTAGAGTATGTCAGCAAGAAGGATCAGGAGCAGAACTAACATAAGTTTTTTAAGGAAATAAAAGATGTAAAGCTAAGCACATGTTTTCGTTGGGATAGTGGTCCTTGTGGACAATCTTTTGGTTTGTGGATTATTTTTCAACTCAACGTTATTTTCATAAACTCCACAACATTGACGACGTATAACAGCATTCATCATATAGAGAACTATGTACATTCACATAAAGCCATGGCTGTACGCGAGATACCGAGAAAAGTGTTGCAACTGTCTAGAGCCAAGTTTCCCAAACTGTGCTCCGCGGAGCAGTTAGCGCTCGTATCGTAGTGCCGTTTGGTTTATCTATAAATGGTTTTCATGCGTGAGTGCTCTGAGACTGCGAACTCTTGTTGGTCCTGAACCCTATTTTGCTGTGCCACTCAGTAGTATGCAGGTGCTGCTGAGAATTGGACACAACAAAAAGTCCTGAAGCAGTCGCAAAAGTTCATAAACTTTAACAGGAACAGGACAACAAAATGTGCCGATTTTGTGGATAGGAAAAAGAGACGACAGAACATGTTCTTTGTGAGTGCCCAGGGGCCGCAAAGAAAGGAATGCTCCATCTAACAAGGAACAAAATTATGTCCAGTGGATACTTGAAACATGGAACAGTAAACGTTTTTGAGGTTTATTAAGAGTTCCAATTTGGCTTCTGGTTAACCACTAGGCTAGCAAAATAGATCTTACAGGTCGCAGTGCATCCGAGTCTTTACGTATAGTTTATGATTCGTTCATTAGTGCCAGAAAAAATAGCATATGAACGACGTAGTGCTCCGCGGCAAATTTTTCTTCTTAAAAATACTCCTCTGCCAAAAACGATTGGGAACCGCTGGTCTAGAGTTTTAGCCCAGTTGAAGAATACTCACATTTATCTTGATTTAACGCAGTTCGGGAAAATTGTACCCTTCAGAGTTCCACCTCGCCTCGCCCTTCAGAGCTGAACCTCGCCTAAACAATCCATCTGTCCAATCAATCTCCTTTATGGTGGCTATGACTAGGAATAATTCCTACACAGTTCAACAAGTACCTACCCTTAGTATATCTCTGGACCGTAGTGAAGTTTTCTGTATGGACCTGTTTCGTTATTTCATCGGATATTTCTTCTGCCCTAGTGGAAAAGGTTACGGTGATGTTTTTCCTTAAGACCTGTATGGCTGTGATGTAATCTGTCGTGAAAACTAGCCGCCCGACAAGATGTTACTGCGCCCATAGGGTTTATCAGTGCAGCTAGATCAAAAGGAAGGGAATGCCTGATCCTCCGTCATGGGTGACCGTGTTCTCTTGGTGTGTCGGACTTACACCGAACCTGGAACTGAATTTTGCATTACTTCAGGGTCAGATGCCTCTTTCTTAAGCCTCTATGAGGTTCCAGTCTTTGATGGTCATAACAGAGTTATGTCTTGTTATCTCTTCTTTATCTTCAACACATCTTTTCTATTTAAGAGCACACTCGGTTCCACTTAATTTTACACGTGCGAATTAGCGTCACGATGTTGTCCGGGGTGATTTCGCCTTCCTCCGCTTCCAGCCTCTGTCTTTTTCGAAGCCATCTACATTGTGCATTCAAAAAGTCTATGGTATGCGTCGTCTTGTATCGCGTGGCGATATTGGCATGCTGTGGTTCCTATTTCTCTCTGTTTAAATATTTGTTAAACCACCCGTGTTCGGTAAGTTGTTGCGTGGTGTATTAATTCACTTTTCCATACTTTCACCATACGTGAAAGTCTTGCGTCCATCTACCCTTAGTTTCTCTGCTCCAGCGTACCGGTGAACTTGTTGGGTTTTTTGATAATGCATGGTGACCTAGCCGTCCTCCAGCACATATAACAACTCGACCTCCATCATCAAAAAAGTATAACGCAATCAGATTAAGCAAATCTGGGTATTGGACAGACAAACCTCTCGGTCACAGTAACATCCTAGACCTGCTTCCAAAAGAATCGGTGGCTTCCCGGACAGACTTTACCGCTGCCAATTTAAATTTCATCCAAAGTTTCTGTAAGGCTTTCCCTCCAGAGCTGAATTGGAAAAAGGAGCAGTACTGGATAGAGCTATGACATAACCAACTATATTGACAGCTAAGGAATAGAGTGCAGAGTTGGGGCGGAAGTTTACTTGGAGATCACCGTTTTCTTCTTATTCCTTTTTTTCAGCTTCCACTTCTTAGCATTCCTAGTGGTCCGCCTGTGGAGTTCGCCTCGGATACACCCAACTTATCCAAATTCTAGCGCCTCCCTGACTGCGTCTTTCATGTGGAGCTTGTAGTAATTAGGGGAAGCTTGTCGACTACTTAAAAGTGATCCAACATTGTCAGCTTTTTTTTTGTCGATATACTGAAGCACTCTGATGCAACTGCTCCACTGTATTACCAGAAAGCAGCAACCAGTTTTTACCCATTCTACTAGAATTTCCTTGATTTATGCAGAAAGTCGAGAAGGCACTTCAATGAAGACGAGCTTACTATCAGCACTCACCACATAGGCACCGTAAATCTGCCACCTGATCCGAGCAATGGCTGGACAATCGCAAAGGAAATGATCTGGAGTATCGTCGCCCTCTTTACAGACGTCGCAGACAGTGGTGTCATGCTAAGATGCTTGGCAAAAGCGAAATGTCCCGTTATAACACCTATAAGTTGTCTACAGTCTCTGCAGCTGTTCAGTTCCTGAGAAAATGTCCGCTGAGCTTTGTCTAGCAATGGTCGCGTTCAATATTCCGGGCAAATGGATTTATTTGCAGTCAAACAACAACAATTGACTAAATCCATTTGCCCGGAATTTTGAACGCGACCAATTTTAAGTCGACTTATGACAGCATTTATGGAAACGAGCTAAATCTCATCAGAGATCTATTTTCCAGAAATCCCAGTGTGACCTGGGACCAAGACAAGAGTCAAAGAGTTCAGCCGTTCGACCGACCGACATTGCCAGCTTAGTTGTTGTCCATGAAATTAACACACCAACGAAATAGTCAGGATGCTCTGCTGTTGACAGCTCCCTCGCCTATCAAGTCGACGTTCCAACTGCCGCTGTCAAGGGAAATATGGCCAACGTGAAATGGAGTAGAACAAGCAACTGAATAATATCCCGGGCGATATGGCCAACCTTCAACAAGAGCAGGACCACGGGCTTCTAAGTAGGACCGGTCAAGATATCTCCAGAAATGTCACTGATGAACATGCAGTGAAGCTTGGTATCCTCTACAACACACTGTCGTACCTTTAAGACAAGAAACCTTCGTTCACTTCCTCTGCAAATGTTCTCGTCTTGGGGCGATAGGCCCATAACCCTTCTTGACAATTTCCCCCCGAAATAACAAACCCGAAACAATTTTAATTGATTTATTTTATTTATAGAAAAAATACTTTGTTACATAGTTCTTTGTGATGTCATAAAATGTTCGTTCCTTCTTCGAACCTTACGGGCTAAATGAAATAAATTAAAAACAAAATTAAAATTAATGAAACCTGTAAATTTAAAAGAAAAACGCAAAAATTAAACTAAATCTAGAGAAAGTCTCGTTAAATAAATAAAATTAAAATAAAGAAAAATTATTATTTGGACTGGAAATGCGAATAAAACATTTCGCGTTGCACGATTCGAGAGTCTAATGGGAAAAAATTTTCGGTTAGAAACTATTGTGTGTGGGTCGTGAGGACACGCGCCCACTTCCTTTTTCGAATTAGACTCGCAAAGGTTGCCTTCTTCGTCTTGGGGGTACATAGACTGAATAAATATCCTAGAGAGAAAGAATTGTACATCTAACAAATACACACGCACGCATTAAAAATTATAAACTAGTGTGGGACGCTTAGCTGCTCTTCGCATCGTCTGTTTTTGGCGGGAGGTCGTCCTCGAAGTCTTCGTCGTCGCCGAAAAGGAGGGCTTCTAGACTCGTCTCGAAGGGAGTCTTCTTGCGTTGCGTGGGCTTGGGTGAGGATGGAGGGGGACTAGGTGTGGTGGCGGGTGTGTGTTCGGAAGTTTTAGGTGACGTGCCGTTGAGGGCTTGTGGCGTGGGCTTTGGTGAAGCTGTTGTTGACGTTGTTGGACGGGGAGTGGTTGTGGTGGTGGTCGTCGGAGTGGTGGTTGGTGTCGTTGGACTCGCCGTTCTGGGCTCCACCCGTGTCAGGGCTAAAGCGAGAGGACGATCATTCACTGGTCTGTCGTTGTGTTCTGCTTCTTCATCGTCGTGCTTGTAGCCAGGTGGATAGATGGGCTTGAATCCTCCCTGCAACTCTGGCTGGAAGCGGTCTAACTCGAAAACTTTGGTTGTGGATTCCTCTTCGTCGGATATTGCAGCCGATATCGACGAGTGATCTGCACGGTTGATGTTGTTCTTGTCGTAGAAAGAGGAGGCGCGCTCGGTGGTGCCGTGGTATACATTCCAACCGTTCGAGGCGATCGGTGAACTCGTCGCAGTATCAAGACTCATGCTGGGATAGAACGGAGCCATGAAATCCTTTTCGAAGTTCTGACCTCTGGTGTCTAGGTCTTGGTTGATAGTGTCTTCAGTCTGCGAGTCCCTAATCTCTCGAATCACTGGAGTAGCTAAATTTATGCTGGAGAACTTGTCCTGTGGAAAAGGCCCTCCATGGAAGCGATTGGGTTCCGTGGGAGTGTAGGCGATGGCAATAGGAGTCTCTGTACCGGTATTGAGTGCATAAGCCCCATTCACGATCCTCGGTGCGATCAGCATTCCTGGATCCCGATCGAGCCTGTCAACGTCGGTGTGGTATTTGGAGCCAAAGCCAGTGTAGGATGGATCTGGCTTCTCAAGTGGATATGGGAACTTGTCTTTGGATTGTTTCTGCTGCAGAGTGTGTACCTTGTTCTTCACTACGAGGATTGGTTCCTGAGGTTGATCTCGGACGACGGAGAATGGAGTGTTCTGGTAGTCGTTTCCAGCACCGGTGCTTGTTCCAGACTCCAGCTGCGCGACCATTGGAACTGGTTCTTTAGTCTCAGCGGATACATTGATGTCATGTTCAGCGGTGGCACCAGAAGGTTTTACGGGGTAGACTACATAGAGTCCTTGAGTGGGGCCAGTTTTCTCGAATGCTGTTTGTTGTTCACCGGACACCTTTACTTCGCCAGACTCCTCGGATGACTTCTGTTGGGATTTCAGCATCTGGAGAGTTACGACCGGTTCCAGTTTCACCTCATCTTTGTCATCTTTTTGCATGGAAGGTTGAGGAGGATCGTTGATCACAAGATCCTCTTCCTCAAAGGCAGCTAGTCGCTCCGTAGCTGGACCGCTTGGTGGTTGGGGTTCGGGTCGTGGCTGATAGGCATCGGGAATTGTTTTATACACTGAATGACGCTCATAGCCGTAATTTTCAAGGGGTTTCTGCAGCTGTGGAAGCTGTTGAGGGCGGCGGAGGTAATTCCGATCGATGAACTGTGGTGGGTATGGAGACACTCGATAGATGCGACGATTGGCCTCTTGCGGTGGTGGTGGTGGTCCCCCAGGGTATTCCGGAACTCGGGTTACTGGATAGCGACCTGCAATTGGTTGGCGACGATGGGCAAATTGTGGAGAACCCGGTCGCTTGTGGAACTGTGGATGCTGCATTCGAATATTACCGGGCTCTTGACTGAAGCCAGTTGGGTGGCCTTGAGATAGTTTTGCGTTTGGTCGGAACTGAGGAAGGATGTTGGGCAGGGTGCGATCGTTGTTTGGACGATTCATACCGGGAATTGGTTTGCGGGTGAATTCATTGTACAAGAAGGCTGGTGGTGGTGGTCCTGGTGGGCCGTTGGAGCTATTCGGACCAATCGGACCATTTGGTCCATTCGGCCCATGTATGCCATGTGGGTATGGAGGCCTATTCTGGATCGGACTTCTGCTGGGTTGTTCATGGAAATCTGGGGGCGGATGTGAGTGGTAATGTGGTGGTTCCATGTGCTGAACTGGCCTGAGTCCCTCGTTTTGCTGTGGATAGCCAGGGAAAGGCAGTTGTTGTGGTCGCTCTTGCTGCACCTGTTGTTGCATGTGATGTTCAGTAGGATTTGGGCTGGGTTTCTGCGCCAAATGATGCTGATTAAGGGTGAGCACCTCATGTTGTTGGATCTGTATGTCCTCCTGATTCTCGTTGTTGTACTGAATCTCGTTGGCTTGAGTATTTGGAGCGATTATGGAGTATCCACCGGCACTGTCTTCTGGCGTGGGGAAAACAACTTGATTTCCAGCCTGCTGCAGTTGGAGATGCATTGTAAGAGGCTGAGCGTGTCCATTCACTGCATTGGCAGCCGCAACGTTGTCATTCGCTGGATCTTCGCTAGCCGGGAAGCGTATGTTACTCGACACAAGCAACTCCTGGGTTTGTTCTTCGTTGCCGATTTGCTGGAAATTTATGTTGTTCTTCTGGGGCTTACCTTGGGGATACGCGGAATTTATGTTTTCATTGATCACAGTTCCGTACTGAACTGGTGGTTCCTTGGAGAATAGTGGTTCCTTCTCAACTGTGCCAAGGAAGGAGTTAGCTCCGACGGTTTGTTGGCTTCCAAGGACGAATGTGGCCGAATGTTGTCCAGGTGATATGACTACGTTATTGATGTTCGACGTGGGATGATACTGCAACACGTTGGGCTGTTGAACTTGATACTGGACATATTCCCCGTTGAACGTGCTTCCGCTTTGGGTGTGAGCCAACTTATCTGCATTCAGCATGTTCTGTTGCGTTTGTTTAGACGGATGGATGGTAAGAGTTGTTTGGACAGGCAGTGGTTGCCTTGATTGATTGTTCGAGCTGGGCAGTCTTGTTGTAGATGGGGATGAGGTGGTGGCTTGGTGCATAGAGAATGGCGATGGTTTCGATGGTGAAATCGGTCGCATGAGGTTGCCCTGTGCATCGAGGCCCTGATTTCCTAAATTACTTGCCATCATGGCGTTTGCTTCCTCCTCTTCGGCGAGAGTGTTGAAAATTTCCGCCAGAGACATGGTGTTGGGTTCCTTTTTCTGTCCCACTGAGTGATAGACTTCGCCGGCATCCAAAATTGGGATTGCGGTAGTAGCAGGCATCGGACTGAACGATGGTGGACTGGGGCTCTCAGAGAAAACCACAGGGTTCTTCACCGTGGTTGGATTTGTTGGGAAAATTGATGCCTGTGGAGTTGTCTTGCGAGTTGTTGCTGTGCTGGGAGTGGTCTTTGGACTTGTTTTGGGAGCAGCTGTAGCGATTGTGGTGGTGGTGGTAACTCGCTTTATAGTTGGGATGGAAGTAGTGGTCTTCAGAGTCGGCTTGGTTTCCGACTTGGTGGGTTTCCTGATCTCCTCCGACGATGTTTGCTGCGCCGATGACGACTGGCTGTACTTCTTTGTAGGGACAAACTTTTTTCTCGTCGTTGTGGTGGTGGGAATGGTAAACGGAGTTGTTGATGGAATTGGTTTCCTCGTAGTATAAGTTCTTGGAGGAAGCACAGTTGTCGTTGTTGTTGTGGTAGTAGTAGTTGAACCGGCAGTGGTAGTCCTGGCTGTTGTGGAACTTGGCCGCAAAGTTGTAGCTATCTGCAACTTTGTCGTATTTCGCTGGATGTTATAGTAGTGCGGTGAAGTTGTGGTGGACTTGGTAGTTGGCGAAACTGTTGGAGCCTTCTTCAAGTTGAAATTTTTGTTGCTTCCTTGATATTTCAGATTCGCATAGGAACTCGAAACCAAGGGATAGACGAACTTGGAAGACGAGTACTTCACCGGAAGGTTAAGGAAGTCATGGAAATTCGGTGCCGAACTGCTGAGAACGATTTTTTCCTTTGGATCGAACACTTCATTGGCGGAGGTCTCGAACCCGGCTTTCTTTGAATTAAAGTCCAGTTGTCCAGAGATAGGATCCTTGCCCACGTAGAACGGTTTGCCGTCGTTGAAGATCTGATTGGGCAGAACATAGCCCGAAGGAACAAATTCGTCTTCCTGTGACCCGCTTTCGTCACGCGCCTCTGGCTTGAGGTTCTCTGCAGAAGACGTTGCTGTTGGGAGGGCCGCACCAAGAGTGCTTAATGCCAAGGCAATCGCTATGGCAATCTTGAGTTTCCCCATAGTTTCTGGAAAGAAAAAAACAAGTGGTATTTCGTTTAGGCGTAATTTACATGAAATTTTTTGTGCACAATGTGAAAACACCTCCAGAATTTGATCACTCAAACATTTCCCTTTCATTAGACAAATGTATCTTTCAAATGCAATTAATAGAAGTGTGAAATATTTCCATCCAAACACTTCTTTTAAAGGTCAGAACGAGTGTTAAACCGAAGCAGCTACCACACAGTTGTTGGCATTTTTTATTGAAATGTCTTCTCTCCAGGTCTCCATCGTCCGCGTCTTATTTTTCAACTTCATCAGCCCGGCGAAATGTATCTGCCATTTGCGCCATTTTTGGTAGCAAAACATTCGTGCATGTAAGTTTTACCATTTACGGATCGGCCAGGGGAACGAGAAGTATACACGTTTCCCGATGAAGTGGTCGAATGAAATGTGAAGAGTGTGTAATTTTTTGCGACGACCATATGAACAAAATGTTCAGAAGTACCACTATCGGGAAACTACGACAGGACCAGATGCCATGTGGAGACTTTTATAAAGTGAAACTCTTCTCTTTTTTTTCCGTTTTGTTGTCATCTTCTTTGTTTACACTAATTTGTGGTTAGAAACCGAACAGAAAATGAAAATTGTGCTCCTAATCGATGAGTCTGGAGTCGTGCGACCTGACTAAAGTGAATCGTGACAAGGTCAACTTTCGGTGACTTTAAGTGAATCGCATCAAAGACACCCATCGGTTTAAACTGTGAACTCATTCACCCTAGTGCTTCCATCAGTCAGTTTCCTACTGTTGTTGCTTTATCTGTGGATCCGTAATGGACACGCATATTGAAGGCGAAATAATATATCCCTTTTTCCTTTAACCCGTTGTTAGTCCACCTCATGATAAGGTCCAGGTTCATGATGAGCTAGTTTTAATATTTCTGCTGTAGCTATCCCATTTACCACATCCAGAAGACACAAAAAAATCTGCGACAAGAGATCAAAAAGACTCTGACGAATGGGAAGATTATCCATGAAATGCTTTTCGAAATGGAATACCTGTGAATGGTCTGAAAGGAGATTTGCGGATGAACTCACTATAGCCTTAGTTGAATCGACAGTGTCTTGCACCTGAGTGTGAAACGATGCATTCCTTGAAGCCATTTACTAATTTCGCTTTCCACATGGAATGCCGATCACTATTCGCTTTATTGCCATTCAGAGAGAGCCTAAGCAGTTTTAGCGTCTCATTTATAAACGCCACGAGACTTCCTGGAAAGACTAGGAAACTTGCAAATGATAGATCGCCCCTATTGTCATCTAGCAGGGAGAACACTTAATCTTGCAGGATGCAAATAACACTGATGGTCGCCCTATACACTGGTCACATCAACCTAAGTAAACATGCCCACAGATTGGGACTGGTGCAGTCACGATGTCCTCTGCTATTGCTTCGCCATAGGGACGCTAGGACACAAAAGCCTAGGAAGACATGTTCTGCCAGGGCTAAGCTCACTTAGACAATTTAGTTTTGAGACCATCCTGGAGTTCACTGGACATAGAGTATGTTTCTCAGATCTGTAAACCCCATCCGACTCTCTATCCGCTAACCTATAACCCATCCCTTACACCCCTGCTGCAGAGGCTAACACAACGGGGCCAAAGATTTTTACTTAAGAACAAGGCCAGTATCATGGAGTTCAACTACATGCTCTTTGGAAGTGGTCCATGGTCTCTCTTTGGAGAAAGATTCAAAGCGGATTGATAAGCATTGTGAGGAACGCTCCTAAGAAAAATGGTCTTTGGTAACGTGACAAGTAGTCCGACGTCTATTATACCATGAAACGGCGCATTGAATTTTTGACATGGCTAGGATATTCAGAGCGAAAGGACACTAACGCTTCGGCCTGCAGGGCCTTCAAATCTTAACGCATACAACGGAGTAGAGGAAGCTGTCAACTAAGATAGTTTACAAAACATGAAGGGAACTTAAACCACCTTGGAGTGAGCAACTAGAGGCCTTAAGCTAGAGGCGGGCTAATTTTTATGGGGTAAGCCTTGTAGGAGCGGGTTGACTTAGGGTGACTTCTGCAATGAAGTTTGGAGCTATGTAATCTCGGAACTGGTTTCTGCAGATAGGCCACTCATGGTCGAAAGGTCGAAGTGGAGTACTCTCTACAGACGAGGCGGCAGGGAAGGATTCCCTTCATGGAATCAACGGTGGAGTTAACAGTTCAAGTAAGGTCAATTTCTTGGTTGAGGCCCCAATTTAGCCCGAACTGTGGTGCTACCTGGGTAAGTGAGTAAGTCAAGCAGCGGAAATGTGTCGTATTAAGGTCCAAAAATGATTTTAAATTCTCCTACTCTTTCGAATTCCAAGAGGGGTTTGATCTTATAGCAAACATCAGTCTCCTTTTTCACTTTGTAACTTTGAATGCTTTAAACACTTTTCCGATAGTTGGAAGGAACGTAATTTTGAAAAATGGTCCCAATTTCACACAACAAAATTACCATCACATGTTTTCTAATAGACGCCATGGAAGATCTAGGTTAGGTATCTGGATTGATGAGGGAGAAAGCACTCGACCTCATCACACTCAGGTCCCTGCGGGTCCATTGTGATGCCCATGGGGGTTGGCTCCGGCTCTACCGGGCTTCTACCTTACTGCTCGTTATTGACTTGTGTCTCCAGCCATCGTGATGTTCTCAGGAACCTGGAAAGATCGTTTATTGGAACATAGATTTTTCTTGTATGTCCTTGTAATAATGTCTTCCTTATGTTCTGCTTCTCACGTGACATAGGCTTGGGCAGTGGCAAAGAAAATGAGGAGTATCCTCTTGAACCTCTTCGTCACCGCAGTTCCTACATACATATATTGTCATCGTTGAGTTAAAATTTCATTGTGTGGTTTCTTAAGGTTAAGGCCGGTGAATGCACCTACCAACATTGACAGCGATTTTCTGTCATGCTACAAAAGCTTGTTGGTTCTGGCTTTGTCGTATTTTGGTCAAAGTTTCCTTGATATATCACAGGTGGTGAGAGACTCCCACCTTCTGTTGGCTGTCGTCAGAGTCCTGCGTTCCACTCGCTCCCTGAGATTGCAGAGTGGAGGCTTAATCCATGCTTGATTTTGATCCATTGTAGATCCTGTTCTTGCAAGCTCGTCGGCCAACTTATTTGCGGTTATGTTCCTGTGACCAGGAACCCAGCAGTGAGTAACGCTGTGCTGCGAGCCAAGAACCTTAAGCTCTTCGCGACAACGTTGGACTAGCTTGGATTTTATTTCAATAGCAGAAATTGCTTTAATATCCGCCTGGCTGTCAATAAAAATAGTGATATCATCTCGTGGTATTGCCATCATTGATACCATATTTGCTGCCTCTGTCACTGCCAGGACCTCCGCTTGAAAGACACTGCTGTGATCAGGGAGTCTCATTGAGCTGTGTATGTTCAGTTGTTCGGAGACTATGCCGGCACCTGTTCCTATATCCATCTTTGACCCATCTGTGTAGATAGATGGAAGATGTAAGACGCATCTATCTACATATGTATCTTCAGTAAAGTCTTTTACTCTTTTAGCCTTGTTCGACGTTTCACCTAAAAAACACAACGAAATCATAATGAAAACCTATACTTCCGCTGATGATGAAATTTCTTTTCCTTCTAGCAACACCCAACATCAACAGCGACATGGTTTACATGACACACAATCAAATGTTACTCCGCCACAAATGTCCATCCATATACCTACACTCGTAGATACTCGATCATCCGGCGAATTAACAAACAAACAAATCCCATCCATAAGATGACTCCACAATTAATTCGAGAAAGAATGTAGGAGGACAACTTTCATTTTATTGAGCGGCACACCAGCGAAACGCAAAGCCACACACAACCGCTTCTGGTTCACCACTCCATTCCGGCACTCAGCCGAACCTGCTAATAGTGTGCGACAACAAAAGTGTCACTCTCCGATAAAGTATCTAGTGACAATGTATCGCTGTCGAGATTTTTCGCCATCGTGTCGGTCCAGAACAACGACGAAATTCCGAAGCCCTGACCCACATCGGCCATAAATTATCGCCTCGTTTAGGCGGTGCGGACGAATAAATTTTCGTCGCACCATGTCGTTCTCTTCCACTTTTCATTTCAAAAAGATGAAAGTAAAATTGCATTTCCCAAACAGAATCGATCCGCATCTGCATATTCATCTTATCATTTTATTGGACATCGGAATTTCGTTCCGAATTTGTGAAGACCATGCTAAGAACGATCTGCGGGAGTGACGAAACACATAATTTCTTTTCGATTTCACTTTCACCTTTTGCGTGGTTCGGTCTGTATTTTTGCGGTCCATGCTGGCCATCGTATTCGGCCTTTTGATTCAGTTATGATGGTCAGTTTGATTGGGTCTTCTGCTTTGTGTTCTGTTTCTCTTGGATTGAGATTCATATTTTATGTGAGTGAACCTGTTGTGGCCTTCCATCATAATAGAGGTCTTTTTGGGTGTCTTTGGTGGTGATGGTGATGGTATTTTGGTTTGGTTTCCCTTTTTTCTGGTTGGTTTTTGAGTTGCAAAAATGTATGGTTAGCATTTAAGATGACCCAGAAAATGTTTGGTTAGTGGTTCACTTCTGAGTCAATATTTGCGAACATGAGTTTCGGTTCATAATTCATGCGGAGAGTGAGTGAATGGTGTGCTGTTGGGAACTTTCGCGAGCGAAGCTAATGAAAATGGAATAGTAAATAAATAATTTTTTTGAAGAATCGAGTACTTAAGACTTTAAGTTGAATGGCGGATGGTATCGTTGAGCTTTGAAATTGAAAAATTATCGTCACGCAAAAATCATTGCCATCTTTCTTTTTTACGTCCCACCTACGTAGGTAGGGGAAGTATTGCAATCGGTCCGAACAAAATGTTTCGAGATATGAACAGGGCTTGACAATACTATGCACTAGAAATCTCGTTTGCACCCATTTTCGAAATGATGTCTGAGTGTGTGTGTGTGATCAAATTTTTCGGCTTCGATATCTGGAGAACAAAACAACGTAGAATCATGCAGTTTTTTTTTGGTTTATTTGTCCGCATGAAACTTAGAGTTAATAAAATTTTGAGCATAATCGGTCCAGCGAATGCTGAGGAAATTGAATAAATTTCTTTATCAAGTTCGCGCAACAACTCTTTGTGGAACAATTGCTGAGGAAATCGAAGAAAAGTTTTCTTTGTCATTAAATTGATTATACAACTATTTTATGCAAAAAAAAAAAAATAAATAATATTAATTCAACTCGACCGTTGTGTGTGTGGTGGGAAGTATAGGACTATGTAGTTCTCCAGTCGAATTTTTTTTTAACGAACCTGCCCTTATGGCTGACACTGCGACCAGCAAGATCTATTGTGTCTCCGGTGTGCTTAGCCTTATAGGTCTACTACCTTCCTAATGAAGGTGAGTATGTCATTAGTAGCCGAGTTTCTTAACTCCGCCAACGAAACAGAATTCCATATG
Organism: Matsumyia berberina; assembly: GCA_917880715.2. NCBI lineage: Eukaryota > Metazoa > Arthropoda > Insecta > Diptera > Syrphidae > Matsumyia > Matsumyia berberina. Next base: position 9,536,264 of record OU862872.1, read on the forward strand.
AAAGATCCGTCTACGCAGCCAGTATAGTGCCGGACATTCACAAAGAACGTACTCAGAGGTTTCCTCCTCTTCCAAACAGAACCGACACTCTGTATCTGAACAAAGGATTAGTTTGTTGAGAAGATATCTTGGACCACAATTGCCGGTAAGGAAGCATTCTCATGTTGTTCCTTTCAAGGTTAAGAATTTCCTTGTATGAAAAGGGCTTTATAAGTCTCTTGTATTGCCTAAGCCCGGAGACATTTTCCCAATGGGCTAGGCGAAGTTATTTAGCCAAGCTGTGGCGGTCGCCCAATTAACGCCACAGAAGGGTTCCGGTTCCAAGAGCGTGGAAGCCGAACCGGCCCTAGCCAGCTCATCCACAGTTTTACTACCTACAATGGTGGCCGGACACCCAACAAAGCTTGGCTTAGTTGTGTCTGGCAAGTGATTGTAGAATATTGTAGCAGGACGAAGTGGAATGTCAATGCTGTAAACGCTGGCTGACTATCGGAATAGATATGTATTTTTGCGCCCCTTATACCTCTATCGAGGTTTATCCTGCCTGTCACCTATCTTACGAATGACCTTAAGACTTTTAGCAATTCTATCTCGAAGATACTGAATGGATTAGGTTGATGGGTGCCTTGTAACTCTAGAAGTCTGTGAACAGCCATCCAGATAGGGACATAAATTTCAGAAGGTGTCCCAGCTCAATATTGCATAAGACCCACAGCTCCAAGAAGAACTCACTCCCTCTAGTTCTCATTCTTCTGCAAGACATTTCCATTCAATGCATTCTTCGTCTCTGTAGCGTCTGCAGTAGTCGTTGTGATGTACACGGCGGAGACGAACCATAACTCTTGGCAGCTAAGCTTGGCCTTGTTTGCCTTATTGTTGTAGGCTGGCAGTAAAGTTCTAGCCAATACGAGTTTATTAGAACTTTTACGAAGGGAGGAGCCTGTAAAATGTGGAACGCCAAAGCCGACCACATTGTGGACGTTCGTCGGCTCTTTCATATGCGATATGTTTACGTGACCGTGTTTGCAGTAGTATGGAGGCATTACTGTAAGGAGCTGGTTGCCACAAGGACGATTCACCACAAATCGGGTTCGGAACATATGTACCTTTTATTAAATTGGTCAACGATTTTATAACCTTCTGGATCTTAATAAGGTTGAAAAGCTGATATTGCTTCTCGAGAGCAAAATACTACTCATCTGCGTTGACGGTTCGTTGAGAATAACATTTAACCGACGAAGAACAGGAGCTGTTTAGCGATATCAACCTGTACAACGATTAAGAGGGCTAGGTTATGTAGAGCGGACTACCACCAAAGCTCGAGTTTGAAGAATCTTCGATTCCAACCGGAGAAGAACACGGCCTTATCTCCGATGGCATGCGCAAATGGAGTGTGATCTCAACCAACTCGGGGTATGCAAGTGGAGATAACTAGCTGGAGAAGCTTGTTGTTTGAGGCTCTAGTTCTTCATGGGCTAGCAGTTCATGGAACACTGATGTTGTATTATTTGTTTAGACTTGTACGTACATAGTTATCGATCGAATTAGGACTGTATGCATCTATGGAGACATCTTTGGTTCTTAAAAGAAATAAAATCATAGTTATTCGGTGCGGCGACCTGTAAAGGGTCAAAGCGTATCTTAACCATTCGTGTTGTGCGCTTTTTTTGCACGACCTCGAGAGGACAGATGGAGTAGCTTCCCTGCCGAGCTGAGGTCAACTCGAGCTACAAGGTGTCCAGTTTTAGTGACACTTTTCGTTATTTTACTGACCACCATCATTACCAGAGGTCGCAATGGCTAAATGGTTTGTGCGTTGGACTGCTGAGCCAGCGGCGTGAGTTCAAATCCCAGCCATATTCACCGAACATTTTTCGTGGCACCACCTCTCGTCGGGAAAAGACGAGTCATGAAAAAGCTTCTCAATTCGCCGGTCGGAGTCGGCAATAAATTGAAGATCCCTTCCTTTTTTATCATCATCACCAACATCGCTTGGGAGATGCTTCTTCTCTTTTCAAGTTACTCACAATCAAGTAAGAAAATATTGCTGCACGGCAACCAAACCCACAATTTGCGAAAGTTTGTCTCAAGGCAATGGCGCCCAACACAAATTCGTTTTTCACTCAAAGAATTTTCTTTAACATCGTAGCAAATCAATCTTGCAGCGACAACCAAATGAATGACACTTTTCATCGGACATGGAACACACCTCATCTGTCCACTAACCAGTGGTTAATTAGTCATTTGGAGTAGTTTCTTCGACGGCTGGCCACTTTTCTTTTCCCTTCTATTCAATTGAAGACGGCCGCTGCCATCTCGTTAATCAATCATATTCACAAAACTATTTCCACGGATTACACCGGGTAATTGCTAAGATTTTCTGTCACGACATGGCTCGTGTCCGTTTGATGCAGATATGTCACTTGGAGCCGGCGAGCTGTTCCAGCTAACTCTCTAAGAACATTTTGATTGATTGATTGGCAGGATCAGATAGAGTCATTGGCGGCGCCGCGATATTAAAACTGGGAAAACTTGGAAAATTTTCCTAATCAATGAAAGGGTAATCAATCTTAGCACGAGGCATTTAATGCGCGTGTCTGCACTTAAGCGCGTCGGCTTGAATGTGAATGATGTGCCGGCAAAAAGACTTTTTGAAAGTTCACACTAATTTGTTGAAGAAAGTTTTTTCTTCCTCAAAATAGCGTCGAGAAAAAAGAAAATACAGAAAATAAAAGTAAAACTGTAAATGAATTGCAATTGAGAGCGTACAATTGAAATGCGATTAAACAGTTTTTTCTTCTGTTACAAAGTTTGTGAAGCCCATACGGCGGCTGTTCAGAAGAGTGTGGTGCTGCATAGTGATTCGCTTCCAGTTGGAAACAGATTTCCAATTAATTTTGTGTTCAATTTTACTTTTCATTGAAATTTTTCACATATTTCCGTTTCTTGTTTCGTTATTTGGGCTTTTTTTTCTCTTTTTTTTTAAATGAAAGTGAAGTTTCGTTTTCGTTTGAAGATTTGTTTGTTGAACACAGCCCGGTTTGATTGTTATGCTCAGCTCGGAGACAACATTGGGAGCGCATTTATCATTCTGGTTTGGTTTTGTTATTTTGTTTTTCAGATTGTTTATAGCTTTTCGAATGATTTGTGTTGGATGATTGCGATCGGTTCTGTTATTAATAACTGCATTTGAGGAGACAATGAGAACAGAGCGGTGTTTACACGAACGAAAGAGACTAAATCATTGGATTATGCAAAAGTTTACTAAAAATTAATTGAACGCTACACTCACCAACATTCAGCCACACAGAACTTTTGTCCAGAGTAGCGGAAAAAATCTTTCATAGCCTTAAAATTGGTAAAGAGATGGTGGCTATCGATTTGGACTTCTTAGGCCCCTGCCACGCAATGATCGGCAAGCGGCAAAGCGGCAGAGAAGCAGAAAATTTGCTCAGAAATGTCGCTTGCCGCTCAGCGACTGCGTGGCCCCAACCATACGATTTCATACGTTTTAATTTTCCCGCTTTGCCGCATTGCCGCTTGCCGCTCATTGGGCGGCAGGGACCTTAGATTTACTCCAGGATCTGCCAAAGTCTGAAAACTTAGTCGGTTGTGTACTTTTCTGGCCTAAAAACGCACTGATATGATAAGGTTGTTGATGAAAGGTTTCAGGAGTTCACACAAAATGGTATGTAATCCTGAGAAGACTTATGCCGCTGCAGTTGGTCAATTATTCTTGTAGATCGGGAAAGAAAAAAACGTTACATTCATCAGAAATACACTCGTCTGACCAAATCTAAGAAATGAATACGTGTATGGTTCGTTCTTCTTTACAGAATCGCTGTATATGCTTCTTGTTTTATTGCATGTACTTGTCAGAATTCATATCTTGACTGCAACAAGGTAGTAATCCGAGTTGGAATTGACTCCTCGACAGGTTTCGACAACCAGAATATTAAAAGCGTTTCGCATGTGTGCGTGCGTAGATTGACTTGAATATTGTGATGACGAAACTCGACAGCCGGGTTGCCAACAGTTGTATCATCGTTATCCGAGTGAACGTAGCAACATGAATTTTTTTTAATGTTACCGGCCGTTAGCTCTTAAGCACCACCCTTACCTGCAAGTCCAGTGCAATGGAAAAGAAAACCCCAGGACGGGATCTTTATACCACGGTGCAACGGCACAGCCCTAACGCCATGAATTTCTAAAATTACTTCATGAATCAATTAAATCGTTCAATTAGCCACTCGCAGTAAAAATGGAAACAAAAGAGATGTGAAGCGAACTTCCACCTCTCTTACCAATCCCCTCGTATATACCTCGATTAATTGTTTATCATTACTCGTCGGATATAATTGTTTCAGAAATGTGAAACATTTCTTTCAGAAAATTACGCGCATATTAAGCGACATGCATTATCGTGCCCCATACGGACGTGAGCATAATTCAAAGCATCATTTGAACCCCTCTTATGCCACATGATGTACGAGATGCAGCATAAGTGTAATTTTTTCTGTTGAAAGATCTGGGCCCCACAGTGGTAACTCTTAATCGAAAACGATAAATTGAATACATGGCCTCTGTAAAAAAAAAACACAAAAGTATGAAATATTATGTGCTCTTGTCCATTTCTTGCGTCCGTCTTGCTTTTCCTCTCCTGAGCGACGTATGATGGCTTGTTCGGCGGCTAGTTCAATGGCTCTTTCGCATAGCTCCTCTCAACAACAACATCATCATCACCATCGACATGAAACAATCAGACGATCGTGAGCCTAAGCAGAGATGATGGAATAAAGAAAGAAAAGCAACTATTCTACTTGAGATTTGACGATTTACAGCATCCGTACATCAATCGTGATAAGCGCAACGCAACATCACTCTCTGACTGATCACAGGAAGCCGGACGGGAAAACTTTTTATTTTTTTTTTTTGCACAAGAAGCACACTTTTCCGATGCAGCAGATGGACGACGAAGACCAAGACCAAGACAAAGAAACAAAGTGCAAACTTGGCTGATTGCATTGTGGTAAATGATGGTCATTTATTATTTATATGGCTTTCATTGGCCATAATTATCGTTGTCGTCGTCGTCGTCTTCATCTCGGCCGGGCTATGTGACTTACTGCGCCGTGAGATTCAAGTGAGTGCTTATGATGCTATTTAGGTTTTACTTTCATCGTCGTTCCATCTATTTATACGTGATGTTTAAACGCCGTGAAGTCGGAGAACATGCCTTTAGTGGGGTTTATTGTTTGCGCTGGGAAAATGCATCAGATGTCGACAAATTGCTGCAGATATTACACAGTTGTGATTTTTTTTTTTTTTGTCCCGTTTTGGAGATGGCGATGTAAGCCAGTGATCCGCCACTTGGAACAGTGGGCGGTAGTTTGTCAACGGCAAGTCTCATACTGGAGGAAACCAAAAGATGAGTGTTAGTTGGCGAAATTTGAAGTTGGCTGTTAGATAAACAATGAATGACATACGAAGATTGCAGGCGTGCTCATTGTATTGATTTAAGTGTCACGTTGTTAGGCATTGAGAAGGCAAATTAAGCAGGATCTTGCAACGTGAAACTTTCAACTACTTACAATTGGAGAAACCATAGGATGTGTCATGCATATGAAGATAAAAATGATTTTGAAAGATGAAGACGTGGTCTTATTGCTCGTGCAGCATTGTTAATGACACCTCATATTTCTTTATGCCTTCCGCTGATTTTGTCATCGCAGACTTGAGCCACCACTTTCACCAAATTTAAGTGACATAGCGGCGACACTTTTTTGCCAATATTCTACGGACGCTACACATGAGATAGAAATAAGAAGGGTTGCACAAAAATTCGTGATCAGACTGAGGTTATACTTTTTGTCTTTGAAGCAAACCTTGTGTTTTGCCTAAAGAATAGAGCATACTAAGCTTTATCAACGAATGAGTGTCTAGATTTCGGGGCCTTTGAAGGCTCCTCTAGGGATTACGGTGGATCCATATAGGCGACTGGTATTTAAAGGTAAATATATTTCCTAGCTTTAACCAACCTAATCTAACCTAACCTAAACTTGAGTAAGGACTACATGCAGAATCTGCTCCATTTAGGAAAAAGATTTAGAAAACTTGACTTTCTGTTATATGATGTCCTTAGGTTGCCATACAGGGATAATATTGCCGAACGCGCCAGGAAATACCTGGTACCATTCTATTCATGTAAAAGAGCAGTAGGCTCCAGATGGGGCCTTCAGCCGAAAACCATGCACTGTCTATATACGGTAGTTGTGAGACCGATTCTAACGTATGGCGTAATGGTTTGGTGCCCGGTTCTGGAAAAGCAGACCAGCATTAAAGTTCTCGAGAAAGTCCAACGTGGGGCTTGCCTCAGCATTACTGGTGCGCTGAGAACTTCTCCTACAGTTTCCCTTCAAACCATGCTCCACTTGTTGCCAATAGACATCTATGGCATGCAGCAGGCCAGTAACGCGGCCTTAAAGCTGAGAGATACCCACCAATGGTGTCAAAAAAGAATGTAGGACATACCAGAATCATATCAACTCACCGCAGCCTTCGCCAATCAACAGACACGTTGCCCACCGAAAACGAATTTAACTTGGGCTACAAACACAAGCTACCGGACAGAAGCGCCAGAAGTGAGCGCGAAGTACTTTTTAATGAGTACATTTCTATCTTTACGGACGCCTCTTAAGCAGCCAAAGGAGTCGGTGCTGGTGTCTTTTCAGAAGACCTGGACATTCACTATTCCGTCAGTCAGCCTAACCACAGCAGTGTTTTTCAAGCCGAAGTCACAGCTATAAATCAAGTCGCCGCCGCTTGGCTGAAGGCTAACCCAATATCACGCAAGGATATTGCGATCTACATCGACAGCCAGGCTGCGATCAGGTCCCTAGCATCCAACACTATAAAATCTAGAACAGTGAAGGAATGCCACGTGTTTCTAAACAAGATCGCTAACCAGTATAACGTCACACTCTGTTGGGTCCCTGGTTAAGGGAACTGTGCGGCTGACGAATTAGCTAAAATAGGCTCCCAATGTACAGACGGCAGGAAGCTCGACCATGTCAAAGCTCCTATGTCGTTTGTTAAACACCTGACCTACACCGTCGCCCTGTCGAAAGCAAGCCGTAGATAACAACATCTCGATTATTGCAATAATGCCAGGCTAATCTGGCCTGTGCTGGATCTGAAAAGATCAAAAGCATTAATACAACTCAAAAGAGACTAGCTCTCAAAACTCATCAACGGAGCACTGCATCTTAGGAAGGCATGCTTAACGCCTGGGGATAGCATGTAACAATTTCTGCAGGAGCTGCAGAGACGAGAAGGAGGAGGAGTCCACTGTACACTTCCTCTGCATGTGTCCCGCATTGGTTCACATCAGAAAAACCATTCTAGGCCGATACCTCTAAAACGATCTAAATGATCTGAGCTTCGCAAGCACGGCCAGGCTACTCCAGTACTCAGTGGTACCACAATGGACCTACTTTCTGGTCTAAGTATACCTCTTCTTGGAGGACCACTTTAACTAGCTAACTTCGTCCTGATGGTAAAGCCTGTGAGTGGAGAATGTGATACAACCACGAACTACTATATGGGCTATTTGGCGACAAATACAACGACTAAGATGTGTGGGACATGAAGAGAGGATGAACATTGAATATTTGAACTTACGGACGGCGAAATAGAGTAAGATCACAAATCTGGTGGACAAAATTTATTATCGAATGCAGAAAAGTGGTAATATTGCCAACACGGCATCACTGATGCCAAATTTCTTTGTCACTAACTGTGACTATGAATCGGATATTCAATACTAACAAAAATCAACGGTTAAGCGGTGGCGTATACGTAACATTTTAGTATCAAATGTGGAACAAGTGCTAGTATTGGACCCCACTAACTAGCTGCAAAATCTAAGAAAGCTTAAGCCAATATATGACGAAGCAAATGACCAATATGCTTTCGCAAAAAGATAGAAAATGCTGTCAAAGTTGGTGGGAGGATATACATGAAGACATAACTTATTTTATCTCTGTGCAATGCTCTGTCAAATACTGTCAAAAACAACATGATAGCCCAACCCTATAATTGTTATCAAAAAATTAAACCACGTAGTAGGGAAAATAGACCATCATAGCTATCACAATGGGTTCACATAAACCTAAATGCGATGAAGAAGTTAGTTAACGAGTTGATTCACCCACAAATCTAACTTTACCCAACAGCACTGTCAAATTATCATTTTTCTATGAATTACAGTGTATTCCAGTTTTTGACGATGTATTCTGAAGTGTTATAGTCACTAGAGATTGAAGGCCTCGTTCGCTCGGTCTCGGCCTCGTAGTATCGGTCTAGAATAGACGAAATTATTTAGACTTGTTTTTCAGGCATAATTCGCCTGAAATATCTGAGCCGAGATGGATAAACGTTAGTTTTGTCTATAACCCAATAACTTGGAGCCATTTTTTCTTACTTTACTTCACTTTTGTCAACTTAAAGATTTTTTGACGAATTTTCTTATCTGAAAGTTTGCAAAGATTGTGATTCCTTCAAACACATCAGAAACTTTAACAAATTAATGATAGGCATGCATCGCTTGAAACATGCTCTAATATGTCATGACCCTAATTTCGCCGGATCTCGGTAATTTCGTTGTATTTCTAACAAAAGTCACCTGAAGGTTTCGTTTCGTTAGTTTCTATTCTCAGACTCTCGCACAAATTCTTCAACTAAATCGTGGCCACGACCTTTTTTATTTTCCTGTCTTTATATTTAGATTTTCGTTCAGATATTACTTTAAAATTGAACTCAATTTTAAGTTTTAATGAAATAATAACATCGACCCACTTTGCTCTTGCTTCCGCTTCCAAATCGTGAATCACTTGGTGTAGGTCAGTAATTGTTCGTGACAGCACGCAAACATCACTGGTGTAGTCGTGATTGCATTCTGAAGTTTTAAATCCCAGGTGAAAGATATTTTGTCTATTGAGCGGGGCAAGGTGCCCTTAAAAGGCTTCACCTGGTTTTAGTTCGATATCTTGGAATATAAGTCCATACCTTGGCGTATGCCTAACCAAAATTCAAGCGCATTTGAGAGAATAAATACATTTCCCCACGGTAATAAATTCCCAATTTTTGAGGCTATATCCGTAGCCATATTACCTATTTACAGTCCACGACTCTCATAACATACTCTCAACAAAATCTTACCTTAGATTGGGGAACCAGAAAACGAAGTGGATCCACCGGCAGATCTGAAAGAAAAGCAACAAAACACAAATTAGTTCATTACAAATTGTTACTCAACACAACACAATCCCAAAACCATCCACAACACCAGGCACAACTACGCACTCTCTAAGCGAGAAACAAACCGAACCGTCACACTCACCCATTATGTATTTCATCGATACTCGTACACAATGAGACGCGTTTTATTTGCAGATATCTTTCGCGTACTATTACCATATCAGATGATAAAACGCAAAGAGAAAACGAGTTTCCTAAAATCTGACCCAGTTCCCCAGTTTGGTTGTCGTAGACAGGCGTTCGAATGGTGGTCACATTGGGAGCACATCGGTACACCGGGGTATGTATATCAGTAAAATGTGGTTGCAAACAGAATTGCCGTGGAGAGGGCGCACTGCAGAGGGAGTCACTCATGAACTTGATTTTCCCATCGTCTCCGAGACACATGTCGGTGGGGTGTGTTAGTTGGCGGAAGCCTGTCGCCACCGCAGTGGGTAAATTGAGAAATGGCCGAGGGAGTCTTGTTTCAAACGCTTGTAGATACGGATACGTGTACATATGTTTTACTTGAATCGGAAACGAGATGAAGAGGAGAACACCACTATCATCAGCATCATCGTTAATGATGGTGTTTGGTGCTGTTGGGTATCTTGTGTAGGATTGATGTTATGTAATTGGAGACCAGAGCAGACCGTTTCCAGTGTGTAATGGGTGCGCAGGTGATGAGAAGAGATGACCGCATTAGGTGCACTTGCAGATCGGGTAGTTGCAAATGAACTGGATTTGTTTACTGCTACTGCTTTAGTGTGGATCTGCACGCATCCAGATCGAAACTGGTTGGCAGTTGGTGGCCTTTTCAAATTGAAATTCAAAGGAAAATATGAAAACGGTTGTGGAACAGTTGAATATAATGATGAACTCACGTATCGCTGATGTCGGCTATGCATGCGTCGGCGTTAGCGGTCGCCAAGCGGAATGAAAGTCAAGTTCAATTTCATGGACAAGCAACGATGCTTGTGGCGACTGCTGTTTCGTCGGCGCAAAGTCGGAATATGATAATTAAATTTGCATAATTTTTTATATATACAAAGTTTTGCTCATTAAGATGCAAGCCATTGACTCGGTTGAGTGAGATAGGTTTGTAGGTAGCTAGTGATGAGCGTCTCTAAGCGGTTAAGGAATTTTCTCCAAATTTTTAATTTTAGTCGTAAGTCTGATCAGCAAGTACGGACACTATTGTGTTGTCAGAAAGTTCACTGTACTAGCCCCAAGCTAAAACGAAGTAAAAAAGAAAGGAAAACAATTTTCATAGCCGAAATCCCTAGCAGATAGCCTGATGACTTGCAAAAAATTAATGCTTCTAGGTGTACGGATATGCTTATATGTAAGTGTAAGAATGGAACAACGTCCGACATCTCCGATTGAGTAAAAAAAAAGAAAATGCAGTGCACAGCTCAAGTAATAGCATCAGAGATGGAGTTCAAATGCAGTTTATAGCGTGAAAGCCACTGTGAAGAAGAATACTGACTGCGATATACTCTTGTTACTTCAGGCGAGCTAAGCCTTCCCACGTAGAATTTCTTTTTCTGGGTGGTTCGCAGCTAATTCTCCTTGGATTGTCGACCTCTGAATTCGGTTGCAATAAAAAATTTGTCAGAGCCGGCATTTGTTATGCTCGATGAGTGCCATACATCGATAAACACGATTTGATAAGCAGTTAGACCATCTAGAGAGTGCCAGATTCGTCTGAGCTGCAAAGAGGATTTAGATGCATACACTTTGTTCACAAGGCCTACTCGAACGGAGTGTCTACCCTTAAGGTCCTGTGATGACACCGAGACAATCAAACAAAACCTCTTTCTGTCCAAAGCTACCAAATTGAGCAAAGCGTTGAGAGCATCCTTTGCTTTGTAATTGGCGCAGCTAGTTCCTTCAACTTCGGTTTTTTCGACTTCTTTTTTTGATAGAGAATCTAGCTAAGTATCTTCTGGAGAGATTTTTTAATTGATGCACTGGTCCATTCCAATGGAAAGAAGAAATATGATACCAAAAGTTTTCATCAGTTTTATAAATACTCAAACAAAAGAGTTGGTGTGCGAACTTCATCTCGAATTTCAACACTATTTCTGCTGTCTTCTCTTTCAAATTATATTCTATGCAACTTTAAAGTCGAAAGATACCACAAATCTATAAATGAAAACCCAACCTATTCAGATTATAATTCACCGGAAACACAAATCGTTTAATTCTCAATTTCATCCAACAAAAACCAATAAACCCCAACCGCTTTTTTTAATTTGCGTGACAAAACTCATCGATATGCTTACGCACCTTAAAAAGTGAAATTTTCATAACGAAATTCAACTTAAGCAAAACTATTCGCATTTTCGATGACTAATTCAGAAATTAACACACAAATCAAAGCTTTAACACAAAACAGACATAAAATACTGAACGTTGAATGCCGATAACCGAATACCTCACGCTGATTTCGCGCTGCGACGGTCAACCACCTCGAACCTCAACTTTATTTACCATTTCATTGGTTTTCCATTTTGAAAGCAGGCACCGGTTCAACATTCCGACACGGTGGCCAGTATACATTTCGGATTTAGATGGCTTATCCGCCGGTGTGCCAGCATTGGGGTCAGAAGTATGCTATGGTCTGTCGTGTCGTCATTTTGGTATTTCTGTGGTTGTGTGATTGGGCAAACCGAGCCAGAGAGTGTGGGTTAGAGGCCAACAGCAGAGATGAGAGAAATCCCATACTGGCATTAATTTTGCTCTGAAAACCAAAAAAAAAAGCTTCTGTTTCGGAGATTTCGTTAGTGTGCTATCTTTTCTCATCGTGTCGGACAGGAACAAGAGTGAAAGTGAATTTCCGTCCCCGTGAAGTATCTTTTTTTTTCACGAGAATTTTGACAAGTCATACTTGAGTAGCCATGAGAATTTGAGTGGATTAAATCGTTTGTTCATAATGGCTGGAGTCATAATGGTCGCGTCTGGAAAAAGTGTTGGCAATTACGGGGCAAGCTTTGATGTTATTAAATTGTTTGATGGGGTTGTTGGCTCTTCCCACGGTATTATGGACGGATCTGTATAATTACATGTGAAAGGAGCTTTTCATTTCTGGGCTTCGAAGATATGATTAATTGACTGAATGGCATTCTCGAACGTGTTTGATTGACTTGGCAATAATTGACTTGAAAGGTGTACATATGTTTATGCTCATGATTATAGATACGAGTAGATTAATATTGCCTCGATGTAAGCCCTTGGGTGGAACTACAATAGAACCACTATCGTAAAGGACAGCCACTGCTGTCTTATAAGCTTTAAGTCTTCATGAACAGATGTTGGATTTTCTGGTCGAACAGAATCTCAAACGTAGAGGGTCGGAAACCAATAGAAAACACAATACGAAGAAGCAAGTGGCATTAGATTGAAAATACTTTACGGCAAGAAGACAATTCCATCACAAAATATGCCACGTAATGTAATCTACTCCCACCTACCAAGCAAACATAGTGCAGAGCAGTTGCGAAGGAATCTAGTCACTGGCGATGACTGAAACATATTGCAAAACTACGCACAAGATATTTTTTGTCGGATTTGGAAACTCTATACTGGAGCACTCATACGCAACTGATCCATTGTACTATCAGAAAGTAGGACCCAGTATTTACCAATTTTACAGTGTACAATACCAGCACTCACCACATCAGTACCGAAAATCTGCCACCTGATCCGAGCAAAGGCAAGACAATCGCAAAGGAAATGATCCGAAGTATAGTCCCCCCCCCACAGGTGTCGCAGACAGTGGTGTCGCTTAAGAATAACACATTAAGATGCTTGGCAAAAGCGAAGTGTCTTGTTAGAACGCCAATAAGTTGTCTACAGTTTCTTCTGCCGCTGATTTTTTACAGACGTTCGGGAGCATTCTTCTAATCTGCCCGCATCCTGAAGGGCCGTGCCACACACAATTGTGTTTGTAGGAAGCCCAACGCAGGTTCTGGTCCTGAGAAAATATCCTCTGAACCTTGTCTAGCAATCTCATCGGAGATCTCATTTCCAGAGATCCCAGTGTGACCTGTGAACCAGAGAAGAGTCAAAGAGTTCAGCCTTGCGACTGAATTCAGAAAATTCTTGCATTCTTGCACTATTTTGGAACTGTTTGTCTCTACAGACGCAGATGCTCCGACCCTTCCACTTGTTCTTGACAACATAGTCCGTGGCCATTACGATAGCAAAGATCTCTGCTTGAAAAACAGAGGTATGCTTCCCCCACGAGTAGTGAAATCGGATGTTGTCGACCTCCACGAAGACACCAGCACCGAACCTATGATTGGTTTTGGAGCCATCCGTGAAGATTCGACTACAGCCCCGTCCGGGCTCAGACTCTGGCCGAAGCCAGTCCTGAAGGGAGTCGATTGTAAATGCACAGCAACCAAAGTTTTGCTGTCATTGCATCAGACGGCATATCCATGGAACTAGGGTTGTAGGGTAATTGTCACGCAAGGTCATTAAAACTCCAGAGCGGATGATACCAAAAGTCGCCCCGTCTAAGACGATAGATTGCTTTGATAGTAGAGCCCTTGATATAAACATCAATGGGAGGTAAATCAAACAGACCGTCTAGAGCAGAGCCAGGTGTACTCGGAAAAACTCCCGTGCAGCCGAGACAAGCCGTTCTTTGAAGTTTAGTGCAGTAAGCAGTCATATACTCATTTACGCCCCCTCCACCAAATAACCGACACATAAGCTAGAAACGGTCATATCATAGCCGAATAGATGCAAAGGGCATTTTCGATATTGCCAAAAGCAATCTTACACTGCCAGAAAACTGAGAGCGCATTGGATGTCTTCAACTAGACATGATTTGCCCAAAGAAGTTTTTTATCCAGGATCACTCCTAGATATTGACTCCTTTTAGCACTGGCTGAGGCAGACTGTTCACAACCCTCCTTCTCGTAAAGAGGATCTCAGATTTTAGAGGATTGACAGAAAGCCTACTCCTAATGCCCCATTCTTCCATCATTTCCAAAACCGTCTGCGCGTTAGGATAGACAGTCATAAAGTCATAAGACATAACCCTACAGAAAGTGTGGCAACATCGCCTGCATATGCCTGAGCGGCAGAAGAATTAAGAGTATGCAACGGAGAGTTAACAACCATGCACCAGACCTCAAGATGGAGTAACGGCATTGTTGACACCTTACACCGTAGGTCAAAGGACGTACGAGTGAATATGTAAGAAAGCAACTTATCTTTATAACTTTGTAACCACTACGTCAAGATTGAATCTACTTTTTCATTTCCCCTTTCATGTAATCACACGTTTAAGTACCGATTACACCTCTCCGCTCGAACGAAAATGGTCTTAACTCTGCCTGAACGACGCCCACTCTGCTTGAACTGTGCATTCAACACAATAAAAATGCTGACAAACGATTTTTTTTTTCTTACAATTATTCTCACAGCTTGCTTCGCTACTGAAAATCGATTTTTTTCAATTAAAGGCTGACTCTAGAAAATTGTTAGTAATGAATCAAATCACAGCACGCGCTAACTGTTATTTAACAAGATGCGACCGTTAAGATGGAAAAAATTGGTTTTTTCATGAACTACAATCAACAGTACGGTAAAAATGTACAATAATCTTCAATCTTTCAAGCGAGAGACAGAAAAACCCAACAATTATGATCTTTTTCAACTTTTGATGTGGAATCTTAATCTTAATGACTTTTGAAAAGCATTAAAGTTCAAACTCAAATTGGACTCAAGCTCATAGCTGGCATCTTCAATTTCCTATCCATGGAGATCCTAAATAGATCTCAAACAATCACCACTATCAATGAATTAATGACCCCTGTACCAAAATTGCTGGTGGAAATAAATTTAAGGAGGATAAGGAAAGAAGGGGAAGAACCTGCTGACCTTTCTCTTAGAGAGATTTGTCCACAT
Organism: Matsumyia berberina; assembly: GCA_917880715.2. Lineage (NCBI taxonomy): Eukaryota > Metazoa > Arthropoda > Insecta > Diptera > Syrphidae > Matsumyia > Matsumyia berberina. The sequence goes on from OU862872.1 coordinate 9,551,486, forward strand.
TAGCCACCACTTTGGCAGCCGAACAAGTGCCAACTTTCTACTCAACTGCATTTGCATGAGCACTTAACAAACAGCAATTTCATTGTTTTAATTATCGAGTCATTCACTCCATAATTGCCTCTTTAACTCTGTACATCACCTCTCTTCTGACCCGACTTGCCTCGAGACACATTACGACATTATGAACACGCAATAATCTTTAACTAATTTCTAATTTTTAAGCCAGTTTCTAAGCACATAACGCCTTGCTTCGGCACAGCCTCCTTAGAGAAATCTGATAACCGTTGGACAACCTCAAGTCCAACGAATCGAAAACACTGCAACAAGTGCATAACCACTTCGCATTAATTAACAAAAACAATTCATTCATCAGTTTCACAGCCTTTTTTTTTTTTTTTTTGTCTTCTTCTTCTTTTTTCTTAATTAAGACTGCACATGTTAAACAATTTATCTACCACCAGTGCTGCAGTGCAATGCACCATAACCACAGGCCTGAGCGTCTTTTCCGTACCACCTCCGGCCGGGCGTGCAATTACCTCTCTCAAATAAGAATTGCATAAAGCCAAAAACCAAACTTTAACAGTTACCCGAGAGAAAGACCACAATTTCTCCACTTCACTCCAAATATATGGGTCAGCACCACCATAAGAGCACACAGCCACAGCTCCAGGGAAGGAACGAAATCCAAAAACCCAGCGACCATAACGTTCTATAAATTGGCCGGCCATTCGAGCTTGTGCAGACCGCAAATTCGACGAAACCGCTCATCACCAGAATTGGAGCTATCGCTTCAATTCAGCTGTCAAGCGACAAGTGGAGAGTACAGCGCTGTGGTTAGACACAGCCAAACAAGAGAGGAAGTAGTCACAGTCGCACATTCCAACTATGGGCGAACCATCGGATCCATCGATTCGACTCGTCTACGATTTGGTAAGAACACAAATGAACAATGACATACTTTTCTTCGGTTTGGCCAAAGAATGTCTATCCACCTAACCACCGCCCGCCCTCCGTACCGAGAAGCATGACAACAATAATAATAAAAAATATTTCTACAAGCATAAGCGTAATAAAAAAATAATAATAGCGCACTCGCAAGACCCCCAGAAGGAGCTGGCGGAGCAAAAGAAGAGGAAAACTAGTTTCCCTTGTGTGTGACTGTGTTATATAGCAGAGAGTGTGGCCAAGTCAGGGAAACCAGTCGAGACACTGTCAACAACTCACCGAGTGTAAACATCATGCCGCACCGCAACATGTGGCTTATGGGGGGCTCCTCTGGCATGAGCCATATGAGCATATGGAAGGGAAATTGTTGTCTGACTGTGTGATATGTTTATCGTGTGCGCAGTACCACTTTCCTTTTTCAACATACTCCTGGCCGCTCTGTCCGACCATCGTTCGCTGGCGGCTTTTGTTTATAAAAATATTTTATATTAGCATGTACGACTTGAATATTATATATTCAAACGGGGGTTTCTCTGAAATTAAATTCTTGGCACAGTCCATTTACTCTTTTGGTCTACTGTTACTTTCTTAGGTGGCGCACACGGCGCGGCGGTAGACTCTGATTTGAAAGCTGAACTCGCTGACACTGTCGGAAGGCGAGTTACACGAAAGTAATTAACAAAGCTCTACACGACACTCATGGGCATCGAGGGCGAGGAAGAGTTTTAATGGGTTAGTGGGTGGATTAATATGTTAATGTCCAATCTGGAATGGTTTCTCGAGGTCAAACATATTTGGTAACAGACTCTGTGACACACTTTGGTCGACTTTTTTTTGCGAAAAGAAAATATTCCACATACGCCCTCGGTAAAAGAAGAAACTGTAGGCTGATATCCATCAAGTGGCCTTTCACGACGGAATTTTGAATTTCGTCATCGGAACTTTTCAAGAGGAGTCTTTGAGTGTAAGTTTCTAATTCGACCGAAGAGTCAAGCCTCATCAACTGTAAACAGCAGGCATAATTGAAGCCACCGACGCTTTAAACACGTAAAGGCCTTAAATGACAAAGAACAGAAATAAAAACTGAACAGAAAGTTTTTGCTTTTAAAATGTACTGGATTCTGTTAAGAGAAAATGAATATTTATACAAAGAACGAAAACCACTTATGAAGTATTCCCTTGACTATATGCTGCGGACTTAAAACCTATACTCACTTAGTTCGACAAAAATCAAGGAGCTTTACAAACTAAGTCGGGGAAATTCAAAAATCAAACACAGAGAGACTCTGGAGATAGAGAACAGGGTCAGATCCTCTCTGTTATGGGTTCCGGCATCCCCCTCAGGATATCTGACAGTACAAAACACTTGTGGCTAAAAGTTGAACTAAAAACAGAATATTTATGAAAAAATGAAGACGGCCACGCTAGCTAGCAAGACCGCCAAATGCAAGGCCGTCACACAGACTGACATGGGTTGCAGCTACAGGGCTACGAGAACCGCAGTTTGTTTATACAGAAATCTGCCGCCAGAAGCACCAATGGGACAATATAAAGTTTGTAAACAAAATCCTTCTATACTGATGGATCTAAAGTGGACACACGAACCCTAGCAGCGTTTCCCAGGCGGAGGGCCGAGCACTGACAATTACTGTTCATAATATTGCAACAAAGGCGATGATATTTTTTTTTTTTTATAATCCACTTTCGATTCATGGGGTTATGATTATGAATACCCTTAAGATGCTGTTCACACAGCGCAAGCGTGGTGCAGTGATTCGAAACTCAGATCATATCAGGTTTCAATTACGTCCGAGGGTGGTGTCTAGGCTTGCTGGGGACATTTGCGGTTTTTGTCATTGCTATAATTCACAGGAATTTTTTTCGAATCTCATGATATCATTGTCATGGTCAGCTCAATCAACTCTTCAAGCCATGACACCCTACTGCCAGGGTTATGCCTTCGCGGTAGAGTCGACACCAGCTTTTCGTAGTTTATCGATTTTTATTTATTTTTATAAAACTTATGTTTTCCGACATCAGGAGTTGAACCCGGACATTCAGCGTGACAAGCGATGATGCTAACTACTGAACCATGGCCAGCCCTATATCGTCTTATTCATCGACAGCCAGGCGGTCATGGATGACATTCCTACTATAGAATTTAACTGAAGCTTGTGAAGTACCGTATGTGCCAAGAAAGCAACGCTGGACAAGAGGACATATGTACAAGGAAATGAGAAAGCTGATGAACTGATGAAGAGATGAGTCTGCTTTAGACCTAGAGCAAGATAATTACTCGGGAAAGTACCGCTGGAATGGGTCTTTTGTGGAAGCGAACAGCAGATGGAACTTTACGAGCACCTTTGAACCAAAGACAACGTTATGGGCAAGGTTAGACAGGGCTAACACTAAAAAACTTCATGCAGAAGGACAGGAAAATCATTTAGGGACTTACACTTTCCCTGCCACTGTACAAGCTTCTGCTATCTTAGGCATAAAATCGTTTAAAGATTCTTCTTCTAGGATATCGAGGAACTATGCGACCATTATCCATCAAAGACATTGGTTTATCACAACTTCAGAGTGATCAGAAACACAAGGGCAATAGAAGAGTGCTTTAGGGCTTGCTCCGTGTGCAAGGGAGGGACACTTTTGCTCCACTGGGCATCACAATGTGTCTAACCTGCAGCGCAGATCATTACCCATCACCCAACCTGACTTAAGCCATAAAATTATTCCAAAGGTTCGATAGCTTAAGTGCTCGTTTGCTTTTTCACGAGGGTATTGTGAATAAAAAGATCTATTATGCGGCATATACGGTATAAATCGGAATGTGGAAATAGCTCCTGTGGATGCAATTTTTTTTTTTTTGCAGCATAAGTAAGGATTTCCTTACAGATGTTTAGCAACGTTGTTTTATACATAGTATGAGCCAGTTTCATACTTTTATAAGCAGAGTTGGGATTCAATTTTATTAATCAAGTCTAAGTTAGCAGTGACTGGAAAGATTTCATAAGTTTCGTTACCTTCTAAGCCTTCATGCATTGGTACCCACTAAAGGATGAGCTATGTAAGTCCCTAAGGACATTGACCAGCACTTTACGGATTTTGAATTCATCAATTCGGAACTAAGTGCCTTAATAACCGTTTGACTGTCCGTGAAAATATGGATGGACACACGTTATGTGCCTGATTTCAAATTACCAAATCATGGAGAAGACCAAAGAATTGCAGATCGATAACAATCGTCTATTAAGCGTATAGAGATGAACAATTTTGGGCCATGTTTAGTTTTCATATTCCTGCAAAACCCATTCGATTATATAGGATCCCGATGCAGAACACTCGCTGCTCCATCAAAGTTGGAAAACACACCATCGAAACCTTCTTTATCACTAGAGGTTTTAGAGAGGCCAACACACTGTCATGCAGATTCTTAAACCTGGTACTGAATCAGTGCAAAATTCCCTGGTCACAGGTACTGATATTCAGAAACGATTGGACTACATTGGCGTTATAGGTAGAACGAACCCGGTAGTCATTGACGCTTTCGCCTACATCCAATCGGAAGCTGACAAAATGTGTTTGCTGCTGTCTATGAAGAACATAACGTAATCTGGACGTTTCGATCAGAATATTTTCATTGACAGCTATAAGTTGGAGTAAAGGAATTCATTTTGCGAACAACATCTGCGCAAGCAATGAACATAAAATGTCATATGCCAACCGATCTTATCATGGCCATGCAAGACAACTATTAAGCAAGGCACTACGAGAATAATCAAGGAGACGCTGTAAAGGACCCTCAATAAGGGAACTGGAAAAATGTTCAAATGTTCAACCCCTTATGAAGAGCGCAAAAGAGCACGACCTCGTTTCCGATATTGTGCGCAAGTGGACTGTGATCTCAACCAACTCAGAATATGCAACACGAGACAGCTAGCTAAGGATCATGCTGGCTTGAGTGGCTTGTTAGTTGAGTCCCTGTTTCAAGCCGAAATGTAGTATCACCTACGTGAAGTGAATATCTTCAGAGATCTTTGTGCAACCTAGTTCCTTTATCAAATGCGTTAGTAGGACATTATCAACAAACTCAAAACAAACCACTCAAGCTTACTCTCTTCTATTTGTATTATCCCCACTCCAGCCCACGTATTATCCATTCCATTGTTTGACCACCGTAACTCTCCAACTGACACTTTTACCTCACCTCCTAATCAAGAACTCACGCCTCGAACCTAACCCATTTTCATTTTTCTTTTTTCTTTTATGAAATATCGTACTCAAATTGCTTTATCATAAAGAACAGTGTGCTGTGTGCGTACGGAGTGTAGCATGTCATATTTTTCTTCTTTTTTTTTTTATGTCTTACATTAATTGCCCCAATTATCTGATGTTGTTCCAGCGGTCATGCAAAGGCCAAAGAAAATAAAATTGAGCTACAATCATGAACGTTAGCATAAAAATTAACACATGCCATGCCATCACCATCATCATCAACGCTACTGTAAGACTGCTTTTTGCCATTGCCTGCTCTCAGCTGCGTTGTGGTTGCATTTTTATGGGTCAACGTTACAAAATATTTAGATCTTCCTCCCCTCCGGTTGGAGAAGAGGATAACCATGAAGAAGAAGAGTTCTACATTTTTCTTTTTTTATTCATAATTATTATAAAGAGATTAAGATCAAGAACAAGAGTGTGCGTTGCCAGGAAAACGCAAAAACAAAAGAGTTGTGCAACGAACTCGATCTTGGTCTATGTGACATAAATTTAGGAAAAGAAAATACAAGATGACCTTAGTTACCTTTAATGTAGTAGTGCTCTGTTTAAGTATCCAATGGAGATGGTATTCACTTGGGTTGACCTTTCGAAAAACGTTTCAAATTCAAACTTTTGTCGTTATTTTCAACTGTTGATATTTTCACTCAATTTATGCCGAATTTATCACATTTTCTTCTGCAAAACACGAAATAACAATTTCAAACTATTGCACACCCTTAGCAGCAAAGTTTTCTGTGTCACACAAGCACAAAGTTAAAAAATTTCTCTTGGCTCCGCGAAAATTTCTTTCGAAAATATTTTTATCTTATTTTCAAACTCCCCCACGGAACGTAATTAAGCGATTATTCCTCCTCGGCGAATGATTGTTCATTACCACACGAAGAAGTTGAGAAGAACGATTTTTTGTGATTGTTTATCAAGCATCCGACAAGTCGGAAGGTTGCTTACTGAATGAAAACTGGTAAAGCTGTAAAAGAAATTTTATTAAAAAGAAAGCACACACCTGGATGTGGATGAATGGTGGGTACACTACACCGTCTCGGTGGTATATACAGAAAACTTCCCAATGCATGTGTGTACTGTCAATGACGATGATGATGATGGTAGCCATGGTAAAGAAGGATGAGAAAGAAGAGAGAACAGAAAAAAAAGAAAAGAAATTAAATTTTTTTTTTTTTTGCTTGAACAACAAATTTTGAAATATTTGTGAAAAAAAAAATGATTTTTCCTCAATGGATACATTGAAAGATGGAATGCAAGTAAGAGTGCGAGATAACATTCAGTGTAATTATTCGATTGGTTTTCGCATCTTGGTGGAGTTCGGTGCTGGAAAGGGGCTTCGCTTAGAATTATTTTTAGCATGCAGCACAGAGATACAAGTGCAGAGGAATGTGTGTGAGGTGAAGAGCACACAAGTGAAGTACGTTTTTCTCTACTGCTTTTCGTAGGTGATTTGCATGCACGGGTAAAGTGGTGGTGACAAGTTGAAGGTAGGACGGTGGTATGTAGCTGTAAGCGACAATCGATACTGTGACACCAAGTTACGTTAGTGGTTTTCTGGGTTTATTAGTATTCAGGCAGCGTCGGTGAGTTTCAATTTGAACTGTAAATTGGTCTTGCTGGTATGAAAGTAGTGTGCGCTAGGTTTTGTGTAAACAGGGCACTTCATATATGGGCGACTGTTATGGGCAATGGGTTAATAATCGTTTAATCATGCTCAAGTGCCGAAAGAAACAAGGGATTCATGGTATTCGAAAAGTTCCGAGTGTTCACTGAACAGGGGAAATCGACCTTGGACGAAATTATTCTGCAAGCAGCTGACGGTCAACTGCTTAATTTAGCTTCGGTTGCAGATGCTCTGTCGTTAATTGCAGGGAAGACATACTGCGTGGCTTTCGGAAAATACCTGGAGAAGGGTCAACTACAGAAAACACCTGAAAGCTCGCGTATTAGTAATCAAACAGCAGAGAGAACCAAGCTAGAGTTGAAGGAAGTGCAGATAACGTTTTACGAAACAAGCGCATTTGCATAAACGCTCTAAAGTAAAGTAAAAGCAGCAGAAGAAGATGTAATAGCAGAACCACCTACAGAATCAGTAAAGAGCTAATAGGTGGTCAAGGCTTTTATAAATCTGTCCAACTGCTTGCATACGCAGACGATATTGACATAAGGGTCAGGACGCAGCGAGCTGTCACCGGTGGCCTCACGAGTATAGAGATAGAGCGGAAAACGAGGGCAAAACTAAGTATTTGCTGTCAACAAGAAGGAACACCCAACAGTAAGGGACTTTGTCTAGCTTGGCTCTGCATGGACGCTATAGCTATCGAAAGCGAAAAATTGTTCGAAAGATATTCGGCCTCGTATGGGTTGACAGGCTTTGGAGGAGATGATTTAATCACGAACTATACGAGCTGTACAACGACATCGACCTATCCAAGAAACTGCGCATTGGACCTTTGAGATGGCTAGAACATGTAGAGCGAATGGACACTAACGCTCTGGCATGCAGGGTCTTCGAATCTAACCCGGAGGGACAACGCAGTAGAGGAAGACCTCGCCTAAAGTGGCGCGCACAAGGAGAACCAACTTGGAGTGCGCAACTGAAGGCAGTTAGCTAAGGACCGGGCTAACTGGAGAGGCTTGTTCGTTGAGGCCAAATTCACTGAAGCGCCACGTAAGTAAGTAATTAAGCAAGGTGGTCAAAGCCTCAGTCAAGACACGGTAAAGCGCCACGTAAGTAAGTAATTAAGCAAGGTGGTCAAAGCTTCAGTCAAGACACGGTGAAAGTCTTATTTGAGATGAGTCTCAAGCAAAATAAGGAACGTTTTTAATCTTGTATTTGCCGGCGCTTTCCACCTTAATCATGTTAAGCCTCCCGGAGCAACAACTTTCTGGGAGTAAAAATCACAACCGCGTTCAAAGTACTGAAAAACAATAAGATGAACTTGAACTTGAAGGTATGTTTGGAGAATTTAGGGTTTTCTAATTCTGACCAGGGTGGAACAAGTGAAGTTCTCGATGGATTCCTCCACTTCCTTATCTCTGCAACTCTTGCAGATCATATTGTGTTGGATGCAAGGTGTTTGATCGTAACTTGGTTGAATGTTCTACAGTGTCGTTGTCATCCGCATCTCGGTGCTTATCAAATGCACAGTAATTTATAGCCTGTCCTGCCAGGAAAAGGCGACAATTCCGTAGATTGTGCTAAGTATGTCAAGAAGCATCAACTTGGTTAGATTACATTCCTAAAAGATGGTAATTATCTACGACTAGTTCACGAAACACCCAGCTAACTACAAAAGTTGTAGACCTAACCCAGATTCAGACCCTGAATATATAGTTCTTCTCCAAACACTGCCTAGAAAGGAATTCTTATATCCACTAATCTCAATTTGACTTGGGACACATAAAAGTCAAAGACCAAAGTATGGCTCTAAGCTGATGTTGTCACGCTCTCTGCATTGGTGTTGCAGGCAACCTTAAGAATGCCAATGTATTCAGTTGCAAGACAAAACCCAAGAACGACTATGAGGGTGTTATGGAGTACAAATTTGAACTGGTCGTACCTTGTACAAGGTGGCGTAAAAGTCATCACCCTGTCGGGATGCTATAATATTTGCAAATGGCGGCAAAAGTCAATTCTACTTTGACATCTACTTTTACTGTTTACTTCACAAATGTCAATTCTACTTTGACACTCGTACTCGTAAAGAAAGCGGAATAATTGTTTCGATTTTTTTGCGGAATAATTCGTCGGTTGTGTTGGCGCAGCGTGAATTTCGGTGCAGATTTCCCGGTCGTCCGACACCAACTGGGGAAACACTACAACGTTTAACCGCTCGCCTAGAAAAGTATGGGACAACACGAGATGCTGTAAGGTCTGGCCAGTCCCGTAGCAGCCGTTCTGCTGATAATGTCGCAGCTGTGGCTTAAGATGTCGCAGAGGACCCCGGAGTATCAACCAGACGACGTGCCATGCAATTGGACATCAATTGGCGGTCTTTAAAGAGAATTTTGGTAAAACACTGTAAGACGTTCCCTTACAAAGTGCAGACAATCCATACCGCACGAGCCACTACCAAAATTCTGAGGGCTGCATTTCCGGGTCGCCTAATCTATCGTTTTGGCGATTTGCACTGGCCGGCAAGATCACCTGATTTGACCGTTCCAGACTTCTTTTGTGAGGTTTTTTGAAATCATGAGTCTATGTCAACAAACCTCAGACTCTTGAAGCTTTCAAAGAGAATGTCCGTCAAGAATGCGAGGACCTATCGCGGGAAGTTGTGGCAAAAGTGATGGGCCCATAAATCGGGCGCGAATGGTCATCGATTCTAGCGGCGGCCACTTAGCCGATATAATTTCCTCGCCTTAATAGAAAAACATTTAAGACATCAAATAAACATAATCAAAAAGCAGAACTAAAGTTTTTCATTCATAAAAAAAATACAGGCAAAGAACATCGGGTGACAACTTCTGCGCCACTTTGTCCAACAGCACAAATGCTAAGAAGTTCAACAATGTAAGGAAGGAAAAGGTACTCAGCATGATTTTCCAATTGCACACAATTTTAGAGCAGTTTTCTACCAATTCGTAGACCACCCACTAAAATCACAAAATGTACACAAGTTCAAGCTCGTTTAGGTGAAACTGAAAGTAGGAACAAAGCATCACAAGATTCCTTCCAAATATCCCACAACCTTTCCGTGTGTCACTTTATTCAAATTTCGAATGACAAATTTCCCTCCTCATCTCATTAAGACATTAATCAGGAAAAATTTCCAACCATTACGCAGTTAAACAACAAACTCGATCGCACCTTAAGTCACTTCCTCCGGCTGCCATGCCGCCTCCTAAGATCTTCCCATACGCAACCGCGCCACGGGAAAAAAAATTTGCGGCAAACTGTGACTAATACCTGCACACAGTGCCAAATTGACTTTCTTTTTCCCTCAAATAAATTACAAAACGCGATAAATAAATTTGTTGCAAAGAAAAATAAACATTTTGACGCAGTTAACAATTTTTGCTATTTAATCTGACTGAATGAATTCAACTGGCGTGTGCCATTGTGACCTTTAGAAAGCATCCCACTTCCGCCAACGCACTACAAAGTCCGTGCACACTACAGATTTGTATCTTCGACTATCTGTCTACTGTATCTAGAAGAATAAAATAAATGTTCACACACAAATTTGCTTCTCATTCAATGGGGCTGGCACGGCGGCGCTGCGAGAAAAGCCAAAAAGTTATTTACCCCGACTTTCGGTTAAATTATGATTGCTTACAATTTTTATTGTTTTGGATTGCATAAGAGAGGTGGCAGGCAGGTAGGTAAGTATAAGTACTCCAAGGAAAGTGACACCACCGAATTCACGTGTAAAGGCAAAATAAGAGAAAGCACACCGCAGTACTCGTACGCAGTCGAAGTAATTAAGCACAAAATCTGTATTTGTTTGGATTTGTGCCATTAAAACAACCGAGCATCGATTAAAGTCAAAGTACTCATTAGGCGCTTGATTTGGAGGCCGATACGAGGAGATTAGAGCACACAGTGGGCCATGTGTGTTGTCTGATGGAAGATTAAGTTCTCAACTACAGTTCGTAGGATGATGTAACGAAGGTAATCTGACGTACGAAAGCATTATTCGGTTAAATGAAGAACTGCGGAATGTACTTTGGACTTGGTGTAAGCCTTTACATAATACGTTAATAATGAATGCTACCAGAACATTGGATAATGAATGTTTAGTTTTATGGAAGGCATTCTAAACACCCAAGGATTTTAGATAGGTAGTCACCTTCGCTTTGTCAGAGTAAGTCTTGGAACAAGGAGTTGTGTAAAACTTTTTCTTTGCAGGGTTGTGATAGGGTCTTGTAGCCTTGGCAAGGTTAGGTTAGATTAGGTCGAAGGGGCTGCCAGCTAAAGCTAACACACATAGACCCATGAGGGGTCCGTTGTTAAAACACAAGGATCACGGAAAGATCTCCTGCCTCATTGAACCAAATGGAGCTTCTTATGAAGCGTAGAAGGCTACATCACGATGTTTATCAGGTCACCTAAGTTGACATAAAAGTGGGAGAGTGCCGGACAGGTGCAAAGAAGATGGAGAATAGACTCCTCCTCCTCATCGTCCATATAACTTCTGCAAAAGTCGTTTGCGTAGACGCCAAGCCTTGTTGCATGCTTGCTTATTAGACAGTGTCCAGTAATGACACCTATTATAGTGCTAATATGCGACCTGTTAAGAGAAATCAAATACTTAGAGCGTTTCCAGATTTACAGATCCAGGTTTGGCCTAATCTACTTTGCCCTAGACATGCTGTACCGCTTGTCCACCTAGGATCTGTTCTTTCGATAGCATCTAGGTTTAGTTTAAGTTTACAAGTTTGACCTTATCCGGCCCAATCGGAAGTATCTGGCAAGTTCATCAGCCTTACAGTTCCCTGAAATGTCACTGTGTCCTGACACCCAACAAAAGTGAATATTGAACTGCTTAGCCATTTCTATAAGATCGACAATATAGGGCTATTAGTGGATTTGAAGCAACTGATTTCAAGGACTTTAATGCCGCTTGACTGTCCGAAAAGATGCGGATATCCGTGGCTGATATCATGTTTTTCTTTAGCCAAGGTAAGGCTCTCTGATCACAATGATTTCCGCCTGGAAGAAGCTACAATAATTTGGGAGACGGGACACTAGGCTGAAAATACCATCCCCACTCCCCCCCGTTGCTAGTTTTTAAACCATCGGGACAGTGTAAAAGTGCTTTCTTGTTGTTTTTTCAGAAGACATTGTCCCAGAATGACTTGCGAGGGACGGATGATTATTTCGAAGTTCTTGTCAAAACTTAGCTTGGGTGTGAATATTATGTCTATGTTTCTGCGAGTAATTTTGACATTTTGCAAAATAGGGGCGTGGCCAAAATCTTTATTTGAGGCTGACTGCAATAGATGCCATTTGTCTGCCGAAAGATAAAATTAAATGTTCAGCTCTGCAGAGAGAGTCGTGTGAAGATCTCCGTATCAACACATGCAAGCTGTTCGTTGGACTTTACTTAAATTATCGCGGTTAATGGTTATATCCAAGGCGGTCCACCACACCATCAACCCGTACTTATCGATCTTATTACCGAAACATAGAGCCAATGCGTTATGCAGGGTTGCAGACCCCATTTATTTCCGATGGCTTTTTTGCAAGAGAAAAGGGCTACTGTAGCTTTCTTTACTCTCTCTTGAATGTTTGGTTTCCAACTTTATTTCCTGTCCAAAATAAGACCTTAATATTTTGCAACGTGTACCACCAATGGTAGGCTGGTCGATATATGTATATGTACAATTTTATACTTCCTAGTGAAGAGCACTAGCTCAGTTTTGTGGGGGTTCACACCCAAAACACACTGAGCTGCCCATTTGGCTAGCTTATTTAGAGTACTTTTTAAGGTATCAAGGTGCTTTCCCGTTACGGCTATAACAACGTCATCTGCCTGGGCAAGCTCGTTCTACTTTCTTGTAAAATTTTCAACTTGCAAATAACCTGCTAACTACATACCTTTTTCTTTTGCACAGGTCGGAGTTCCGTCCTTTTCCCTTCGTTGTCTTGGTTAATTAGTTTGTTCTGTCCGTTGGTCCATCTCGTCATTATATAGTCTTCACAAATAGTTTCTTACAAATTCTCATCATTAACTGCGACTTTACTACAAGGCTTTTGTCTTCACCTCTACAGATTTCTGTATGTACTTTACACCCCTGAATAAACTTCAGAAAAAACTTTTATAGGAGTGGAAAAAGTCTGAATGCTGATTCAGATCCTTGTCTCTCGATCAACGCTCTTGCATCCGACAATCCAACAGATTGTGATTTTATCGTAAGCAACCTGCCTTTCAGTATGTTTAGAGCGCTTCGGACAACCCTCTCCATTTAAGCAACCCTTTGCCTAAGCAGGTATAGTTCATAGTTCTTCTGTTTGTGTATAGTGTAGTCTTTCCAGTTGTGTTTATTCTTCAATCACTAATCTTATACTCACCACACTTTTGAGATCACCAACTGCCCCTAAAAGTATACGTATTCCTACTGAACAGTAAACGAGTCCAAAACACCATTCTCTTATAGCATACTTAAAGGCATTCAAACACTTCTTTAAAGTAATTTACACGCCTCTATTTTTTTTTACAAATATATTGTTTATTCTTTCTTACAACTTAATTTCAAATATAATAATTAATACACTTACACTCTATAGTTTACAATGTAATTCCTAAAAAATCTTTTCTTTTCATCAACAATTTAAGGTTGTTCTTCCTTTTCTTATAAAAAACAAAATAAAAAATTTTAAAAATAAAATAAATTAATTTCAAATTTTATTTTGATACATAAGTAGGATGCTTAACAAGAACAGGTGATGGTATGGAAAATTTGGCATCCATGAGTGATGATGACTTGGCATTGATGATTGCATTGAAAATATTATAAATCTTTTATTTTGGCGATGTTTACGGTATATGATTGTGAGTGCTGTGGATTGATGAAACACCGGTGTGTTCATTCAGATTGCTAGAGAATTAAAGCTTGTTTGTTACCTCTGCTTGAGTATTAAAAAATAGTAAAAAATCTGTCTATGAAAATGAGAGGTATTAGTTCGATATAAAGAAAATAGACAAAAAAAAAACTGGAAGAATATGTGACTACGAAACGACGTTCCAATTTGAATGATTCAGTTTTCTTTTTTTGATTAATTAACAAGTGATATGATTATGCTACTAAATTTTAAACTTTAATTGAATTTTAACAAGTTGACTAATCACTTTATATTTCAAACATGACAATCAACATGTTTGCACCTTAATAATAAACAAATAAATAAATTGCGTAATTTAAATTAATTTTTTTTTAAACATTTTATCCAAAAAAGAACTTTTGATATTCACATTCTGATATTATAAAGTAATCCTTACACATCTAGTGGTTTTTTTTTAAATTGCATATTTATTCAAATTTATATTTTGTAACTTTATTCTTGTAATGGACGACATTTTATTTAAATACTAAATTTTTCTTTAAATACTATTGCAAGACAATAATAAATATTAATAAGAATTTGTATGTTCAATACATTAATTTAATTATTTTCTATATTTCTCTACGGTTCCTAAATACACAGACTTTTAAATTTACAATAATTTTAAATTTCCTTTTGCAAGTTGCAAGTAGTTTTTGTTTGTTTTGTTGTGACATTTATTTTTTGAAAAAAAATTGATTAGTTCATTTTTGTCTTAGTAAATGTTTTTTTTTTTTTACTTTTTGATGTTTTTGTTTTTTTGTTGTATGTTCATGAATTATACATATGTATACTAATGAAATGTATATAAGGCCATTAAATTGTATTACACATTAATTGCTAGAACTCTTTTTCTGTAAGAACGTCCCTTATCAAATTTGGTCAGGGATCTTTTTTCATAACGTGAGTTTTTTATTTTTTTTAGTTTTATTTAAACACAAATATAAATAGAAAGAAATTATACATTATAAGAATGGAGAATGAATAGTCTGAGGAAAGCGTACCGTCTTTTAAGCTTTACCAGTGTTTTCCAAACTGAAATACTGGATCCAGGGCGATAGTCGGGCGCTTAGCAAAGACTCAACCCCTAAAGCAGCCATCAAAGCCCTTGACTCGACAACGCTGATAACAAAATGCAGAACCAAGCTTGCTTGCTTAGGGCATCGTTTCTCCCTTCCCTTAGCAGCTGTGCCATACTCAGAAAAACTTGACCACTGTGCAATAGGAACCCATGCAGCCAAACTTGGTATTCCTTTTTACTCACAGGGCTACAACTCCAAAGACATAAATGAGAAGGAAACACTCGACCACTTTCTTTGCAGGAGCCCGGCACTTGTCAAAGAAAGACTTCGTGAGTTGAGCAAACATTTCCTCGACAACCTCAACGAACTATCGGATATGTTTCTCTGCTTCTCATATGGAACCCCTAACAGTGTGATCTTAGAAGCGCATTGGCCAAAACGAGAGAAAACAAAGTACATGGTATCAACAAAGGACAGCCGACATCGACGTCTCGTACATATGAGGTGAGTGAAGAAGACACAACGATAAACTGTATGTACTGAGCAGCGGCATCAATCAACAGCATCCAAATACCACGTCTAAGATGGCTGAGACATGTAGAGCAAATTATCGGAGAATCTTCAAATCGCAGTAGAGGAAGACCACGACTCGTGAGGCACCCAAAAGTGGAAATGGAAGTCAACTAACTTGGCGTTCTAGGTAGATAGCTACCCAAATATTCTGTACTAGCTGATACCCGCGACAACGTCCGCGTGGAAGACGTCTCATTATACTCTATATCCTTGCCTAGGTTTCAAGACATTGGGGAGTTAGTATATACTTTCAATTCCTCATATTAATTCTGTACGGCGTCCCTGTAAACAACATTCCTGGGTTTTCTTTCTGGCTCCGGGATGACCAGGCTGTCAGTTGAGGATGGGTACCAAATTTCATCGAAATCGGTTCAGCGGTTTAGCCGTGAAAACGTAGCAGACAGAGACACTTTCGCATTTATAATATATGTATGGAAGTATGGATAAGGGGCCCTTAATGCGCACTGCGACCTATGAGGTCTCTTGTGGTAGCTACCCAAATAAAAAGAAACGAAACCAAAGCGAAAAAATAAATAAAAACTCAACATAAAATATCCCAACAAAAAATAAGAGTTTTTATTCAAATATTTATATAATATGTATTGTATGTATTTGCATGTACACTTTTTAGTCTTACAACCTCGTTTATGTATTTTATTTTATTTTTTATATCGTATGCCTTATTCTATATACGAACTCCCACATAATCATCTTCTCTACTTGATATTTTTTCCTTAAAATCTTTTATTTAATTTAGGTAATTTTTTTTTTTTAATTTAAAAACAAATATACATAGCATATCGAACTCTTTCATCAAAAAAATAATAATAATTAGAATTCAGTTAATTTACAGTTTAAAAATTAAGAAATATTTGTGAATAAAAAATATACATAAGTAGAATAATAAACTTAATCAGAGTAGGAAAATAAATTAGATTAAATTAAATATTTTAAATAATTCTATATAAAAGGGCGAAACAAAAAATACAAAAAAAAAGTGGATAAACAAAAGCATGAGTGTATCGTTAAACAATTTCTTTTTCTTATTTATAAATTATTGCAGGACTAGGAAACATTAAAACTAAAAAAAAGGAAATATACAGATAAGTTTGAAGAAGAGAAGTTAATTGCTTTCGATTTTACTGCGCCATGGAGTATTTGGATGTCATGCATTTGGGAGCGATTGTAAAGAATGGATTGCAATACACTTTCTTATCTTTTTCACACAATCGGTGTATTTATGGTGAAATTGCTGTAGAGTAGAGACCTTCAAGTTGGTAAACCAAAACAAGTCTGTATTTGCATGTCTAAATGTTTAGCTACTTATTACCTTAATACGGATAAAGAGAAAACCGGTGTATCGTTCAGAACTGGATTCGTCTTTAACATTTAAGTAGCGGATTCAATGTTTTCTATTTTTGGAGAGAGGGAATCCAATCAAAATGAACCACCGACTGTATATACTTGTTCGACCCGCATTCACTTCATTCCTAGAGAGTGACGACTGACAATGGAATGCAATAAAATTGCAACATTTATGGATTTAAAATGATATAAATCCGATATATCTATGTACATATTCCGCATATCCAGCGATAAGAATCTCTTAAGTGCATGCGGTTTGTTCCAAGCAGAGGCTCTGCCCATACTTAAATTGGCAGCAATGCTGGATATGAAATCGATATCCATAAAGTACATCGCCATTTGGTACATTGATAGTTAGCCCTGCTTAAGGCGCTGGAATCGAAAATTGAATTGGTTAGGAACTACTGCGCAATGCCTTAGAGTATTATGCACATAGAATCGACGCATTCTTGAGGATGATTGTGGCAATATCTGCTTATGTTTAATCGAAGAAACTAAAACTCATGTCACCATAACTCCATCACTCTTTGAAATCTATCTGAACAGTCTTTTTGGGGGAGGCCGCTGGGACAGCTTTAGTAGCAACTGAGAAAGCATCGACTTTGCTGAGTACCTGGTCATTGTAAAACAGAACAGAATGAGGTACCAGATGAATTAACACAAAACGATGGAAAAAGCCACAACGCGATGGAAGTAATACCGTTTCTATTTGCGATATGGGCGATTATTTAATTGACAAATCAGTGCTAGTTAGTCATTGGAGGACATCGCGTGTCTTGAGTTTTGTCCTGCTTTGGAAATGAAAAGAAAAACGACAATCCTAAAAATAAATAGAAATCCCCTCTAGACTGACTACAGATGTTGAAATCTCTTACAGGTGCCAAACAAGAGATGGTGTTTCAGTCAAGAAGAATGGTGATGAAAAATGGCTTCATGAAGCTAGGCACTACTTCCATCTACTACTTATTCTATATCCACGAAAAGTAACTAAACAGCGTACTCTCACAATCAATTTCCGCACTGAGAAAGTGACAAACTATTTAATTCGAAGAAAACTAAAGGTTTCATCGAGAAACGATGCTTTCAAAACATGACACCCATTCGAATACAATGGCAATTGTGTGAACAAAGTAAATATGCAACTCTTACGGTAAATCTAAATTTGTTTTATACATTTGAATTGTTTAACGAAAAAGAAATTTAAAATTGTTTACGTTTCAGGCTTAAACACTCATACAGAATTCTGCGCTACTTTTCAACTTAAAACTAAGAACAAAAATCATAGATACAAAAGAAAAATATAAATTATATTTAAAGAATATTTTATTTAAATAGTTTTGGCTTATAAATTATAAATTAAGGAAAAGAAAACACATATCGATCAATTATTTGCATATAAAAAAAAAATAATAGAAACAATTATTTTAACTCCTAGAGGAGGGAGGGATGAAGGGAGGATGTAACCTGGTTGAGTAACTGTAGGTGAACAATGTATACATCAGTAATACTCGTACAGCAATTAACTTGCTATTTACTTGCTTCGTTTACTCCTCCAATAACCACTCTCATTCCTTATGATGGCCATGCTGCTGCTGTTTTAGCTTGTCGAATATTTGCAATTTCGACTTGACAGCGCCCTCGCACACCATAAGGCGCTGTTGCGTGGGCTTTTTGTCCAGGTCGAAGCAAAACGCTTCGTAGTCTCCTTGGCCGTATCTGCTGCGGAAGTGCCGCGTGTCGTATCCACTAAGATACTCAGACCGTAGGTTTATATTTGCTGCAGCCGCAGCTGCGACCGCCGCTGCCATGGACGAAGAGGATGTGGTGGATGAGACGCCACTGCTGCTGCTGCAACTACTGGCGGCGGCAGCGGCCGCTGCAGCTGAAGACGTCGTGGACGAGGTCTTAAACGAATCAGGTACTTGAAAGTTGCTCAGTGTTTGACCTTTGCGCTCGAAGTACTCGACGATTTTGGCGATTTGGGCTGATCTCGCATTCGGTAGCGCTGAGAATGATCGTTCATCCCAAAGCAGGGAGTCAGAACCAGCCAAACTGCTGATGTCGTCCGAGCTGTCGGTGTAAATCGATGAGGTGCGATTTTTACTGTACAACAATTGGTTAGCGAAGGGGGACTTTTGGATTAAAGAATTGATTTCTGAGTCCAGCGCGAGGCGGTTGATCAGTCCCATGTCGATTGATGTGGCATCCATGTTGCTCAGAAGATGGTGATGACATGGATATCGCTTTCTCACATCGGCCAGCTCTAGATCATCCAAACTTCTCAGTGAACTCACATTGGTCGACGAGGCAGCCACGTCATCAATCAACAACACCGAGGAGTCATTCAGTGTCTGATTGGACAACTGACTGTTGGCGTAGTAACAACAACGGCACAAATTGGCCAGCTTATCACTGGACGCGTCCAGATTCAAATGTGTCTTGACCTGATCAATACACGTGCAGGACTGGGGATTCTTGAATGTTATAGCGTCGGCATCCTCATTGAAGCACGAAAAGAATCCACTCTCGATGGAATCACGGCGGATAAGCGTTTTCGGAGTCACATAGTCTTGAGCCTTAGCCGGCTCATATTCTGTATGTGATGTCGCCGACGGCGGCAGAGGTGGCTTTTCATCTGAACCGCTGCACTTCACTTTTATGTGCTCACTACTCTCGTACTCCTCGGACGAGTGTGAGTCCGAATTGCCGCCGACATCATCGTTTTTTATATTCCTAAACAGCGGGTGGTTAAACAGCGAGTTTGCTCGGTATTTCCTAGGCAGGGGATGTATCTCCATCTTATTTGGCATCGTAGACTCCCCGTCGCTACTGGACTCTCCATCGGCACAGTTGCCGCTAGCCCCGTTCACCTGATCATCGTTGGAAATACAAAACGCCTCGAGTTTGCTCTTGGCCGACGGCGAGAGTTTCAGCTCTACAGCGCTGAATTTTCGCGTCAAGTTCGGTGATGTGGGCAAGCTTTTTGGCTCCGTTGCAGACTTCGTACTCTTTTGCAGAGCTGCCAGTTCCTTGAAGAACGGAGCTGTCATCTCAAAGCATGAACTAAACAAATCCCCCACTCCCGCTGCATAGGTCTTTGGATTCGCTCCCAATATCTTCTTGACACCGCGCAACTGAGCCAACGCAGTAAATGGATTCGACTTAACGCCGTTGTGATCCATTCGGATGGGTTTATACTGCGGATCCTTCAGACACATTGTTTCAGCCACCTTGCGCAGTGTTAAATTCATGGAAATTGGTGATTCCGGGGTTGGTGTATAGCTAGACTTATGCCTCTGCATTTGATGGCATCGCGCCTTATCGCTCGGCGTCGTATGCAACGGGAAGTGAATGATGTTCTCGCTTAGCGATCGTCTGTGTTGTAACTCTGCTTCAAGCTTCTTTGTAGCCCTTCGGACTCTTGTCTTCAGAATTCTGTTCTCGAACTCATCGTATCCATGAATGCTGTTCTCATTCGAACTTGTCGGTTGCGGACTCAAACAGTGAGAACTATTTCCACCATTCGACTCAACGGAGTACCGATTGTTGTTGCTATTGTCGAAACCATTCGCACAGCCATTCATAAGCGTACTGCAACTGCCACCGCTGCCATTGCTTGTGATTGTTATTTGACTTTCAGAATCGCTGCCATTCGGACTGCAAGTCATCTCTAGTGAACTCAACGGACTCGAATCGTCACAAAAGCTATCCGATAGGATGTTTAGTTTCTTCACAATATCGTTGAAAGTCGGACGACTTTTTGGGTCATACTGCAAAACAAAAACAAATGGTTAGCTACGATTTCACATTGAAAGCTGTGCAAAGTTAACTCACGATACAACAATAGAATGCCAGTCTCAAAAATACAGGTGGCGTGTCCATCGGACACAGTTCAACGAAAGCCAAGTAGTCCAAACCAAAGGAGTCAGTGCGTGGCATCACATCCGGATCGGCTTCAATGCGTGCAATTATCTCGCATAGGATGATGCCGAAGGAGAAAACATCACTGGTCTGGTCGTACCATTGACCTTTCAGGCACTCAGGACTCACCCAATACGGAGAACCGACGGTATCAAGGCGGGTTTTTCCACTTAAAAAGAAAAGTGATTAATACTTCTAAGATTTAGTCATATTTGGCACGAGTTTATTTACCATTTGTCAGGAATTTTCGCCGCTAGACCAAAATCACCAACGACAGCATCTAAAAGACCATCAGGTAGTTTTCTTATTAAAACGTTCTGAAAGTGTAAAAGGAAAATACGTATTAGATTATGTGTGTGATCATGATTCTAGAGAATATTTTGTTAGGAAATTTCGCAGTCAAGCGCCATAAACAACGTGGTAAAGAAGCCGAAGAATGTTCGGAAGGACGGTAGCAGTTAAAACGTAGCACGGTTATGTGCTATTCTGGGCCGCTTGGACTATGCAGCTTCAACCAAGTGATGAAACTCGTTCCAATACTATGAATGCGATGAGGCTTATGGGTTATTGACGAGGGATGACAAGACAAGAGGTAAATTGCCATCATAGCAGAAGCCTTAATGGAAAACAAAGTGACACCACATAGACGGACAGACGGAGAATGTTCTTTGGAGCTCTAAAGAGCAGCAGAACGAATATAATCTAAAAGTCTTTGTGACTCAATGAAAAGAAAATTCGAATTAGCACCTCCAAGCACGGCTTTCCTATCCTGGAAACGTCACCTCTTTATCTTTAGACCGACGGACCACCCTGATTGGAACAACGAGTTCATCGTCAAGTGTTCGCTTTACAGTTCTTGATAAAACAGGCTATTCCGTAAGGATAAGCAGAAACGCTTCCAATCACTCTGTAGGCTGTAAGTTATACAGATAAGGCCAGTTGAGATGTTAAACCTGTGAAGATCTTTCTTTGAAGGCTCTAACCACTTATAATACCGGTTATGTTCACCATAAACATGCATTTTTGATAAAGAAAGAGATTAAGGAGTCCACATGAGGCCATAATTCATTTTATCAGCGACTTCCTGATGAGGTTTCGAACTGACTCTACACAAAGTCCAAGACCAATGACATCCGTGATCTTTTAAGAAACGTTGACTGTCTCATATTTCATAGTCAGCTACTGCTTTGAGCTAAGTGTTTTGAGAGTCGCCGGACTGTCAAAGAAGGTGAAAATAGCCTTGTCGCGAGTGTTCAAGTGCAAGATTGCTCTCCAGCTTTTGTTGAGGCCCAGGACTATTCTCCAAGGCCAAGGCTGACCAAGAAAAAGAATCCATGGCAATTGCCTTGAACATGGTTGTCTTCAGTCCGAGGATTAAGAGCTGTAATCAGCGATTTGACGGTAAAATATTACGAGACGCAATACAGAGGATTTAAGAATGCTTCTCTGTGGTCACACTACATATAAATGCGGCTAAGGAAACTCAATGTCGTCTTTTCTTAGAGGAGGATAAGACGGCAGCACTTGAGTATGTGGCGATGTATGAAAATCACCTCTGCGGCAGACAATAGAAATATATGAAAGTTATCCTTAGGTCGCTGTATTCCGCAAGTGCGAGGCAACCAGAAACCCATTCAATGGAGAGGAACATGTATAAGACAGTGGAGTTTCATTTATCACAGCTCGCATAGAATCCGCTTTTCATCATATCAATCTGTTTATTGCTTCTGTAACTATAGCTTCGGTGCAAACTTTACAAAATGACGAGGCATTTTCCTTTGTCAAGACCTCCACCTCCAACACCAAACCACTCCTCTGTCACCTACTCACTCCTTCAATCCTGCTTCGCTTGAAAGAAAATAAATTACCAGGCAAGCAAAAACACATCATTAACTTACCTTACTAGTTAGATCCCTGTGAAAAATGCCAGCCTCATGCACATACTGCATGCCTTTGGCAATTCCAAGCGCCAGTCTTATTTTAAGGGAAGGACTTAATACTTCATTCTTATTAGCTAATAATTGCTCCAAGGAACCACCATTAATATACTCGGTCAGTGCATGGAGTTGTCCCTCCTGAACGCAGACACCCATAAAGCTGAAAAAAAAAAATTAAAGCAAAATGTTGTTTAGTTATTAATTGGAAACTGTCAGAGCGGGACAAAGGAACTAAAGTGTATACAGACCAGTAGCCATACCCTTACTCAATCTATCTATCAATGTCAGTGAAGGACAGTGATGTACCTCGAGACTATGTTTATGCCTCTGGGGAGGTTTTTAATAAAAGATTGCCCGCATGAGAAGTCATTAGGTTACGTTTGCATTTACTTTGTACAGAGTACGAAAGAAGGCGGCAAAAGGGGAGGTTAATGTAAATGTTTAACACAGTCGAAGGATGAAAAGAGCAACCAGTGGTGCATGTTCTATGGATGACTTAATGGCTTTGTTGCATGCAATTGTCATGGTTAATAGCATATTCAACAGGTGATAGAAGTTAAATTCAATTTGGAGCGACGATGTCTGGCCGGAGTGGTGGTGAGAGATTCGACGTGTATTTAATGACATGCATGACTTTGGAGGGGAAATAGGGATTTCCTATCAGTTATTGGATTACATCGGATTAGTGCGCTTTGTTGTGCTTACGTAGACAGGAGAGGCATGAATAATACATATATCAACTAAGGTCAGAGTCAGTGAAAATGAACACCAATGCTTCCAGCAGGTATTCCTTCGACTACGTTTGCCTTGTCATAGGAGCCACTGTTTTCGTTTAATGTCACAAGGTGTCGGTCGTTGTTTTTTCAGGAGGAAGCTTTCACTTTGTATGTACTCGTGACGTAAGTCAGAAGTATCTTGATGTTAATTTAGTTAAAGCACTTGACCAAATCCATTAGAAGTGGATGTGAAGCCCCGCGAAGACGGCGGTCAAGAGAGTTCATAAGGTTTTGTCGAAGGCTATAATCGATTCATATGTATGGTTCTGCAGTCATATCAATTTGCAGCTTCTTGGGAATGTTCACCCGGGCCGTCTCATCTTTAACAGGTAACAGAACTGAATACCTACCATCCTCTGGATGGATAATACTTCAGTTCGTTCTCTGAATCAGAAGTCCTTTCAAAAGCCTTATCAGCAAAAATTAGCAGGGTCTACGTTAAGAAAACCAATTCAGTTTTGTAGGGCTAATCTCCAAGACCCTACTAGAGGCTTATTTGAAGAGGAAAAGAGGAGCATGATAGAGGATGTATTTTCCGGCGAAAGCAATAACAATGTCATTTACAAAAGAACATCTAAATTTTAGAGCAAATGGGACAAAAATGCACCACCTTAAGGTGTTCCATAGCTAAGAAGTTTACAAACTGGTGACCAAGACATTCATGTGACTTGGTTTATTATTTACTGTACTTTGCTGCCTGTTGACCCAGTCGGTAGATGCTTC
The DNA here is from genome assembly GCA_917880715.2 of Matsumyia berberina. NCBI lineage: Eukaryota > Metazoa > Arthropoda > Insecta > Diptera > Syrphidae > Matsumyia > Matsumyia berberina. The sequence goes on from OU862872.1 coordinate 9,575,583, forward strand.
CGAAAGCTTAAACTTCTGCGTCTTAAGCGCTTGTCTTCCACTTTGCTATTTTAAAGAACCTCTTTGTTGGCCGCTGTTGCTCAGTGGTTATTGCGTTGGACTGCAAACCGAGCGGCGTGAGTTCAAGCCCCAGCCAAGTACACCGAACATTTTAGGCGGCACCACCTCCCGTCGGGGAATGACAAGCCTCCTGGTGTATAATCTGACATGAAAGAGCTTTTGGAGTAGGGAATAAATTGTAGGCCCTTTCATTTCGTGCCAAAAATGTAACCCGCACGACATGAATGGTTGCGAGATGCTTGACCTTGGCTCATCCCGAGCTTCGCGCCAGATATTTATTTATTTATTTATTTTTTTCTTTGCTTGAAACTGATCTTCGTGCCAAAAACATAGCGTTGTTCGGAAACGATGAATGTTTCGTTTGGAATCTAGTACATTTTTTTTGTCTTATTTGGAAACCATTGTACCACCAGAAAGCAGGACCCAGTTTTTACTGAAATTTCCTCGACCGAGAACGCATTTTAATGATGAGAATCTTACAGTACCAACAGTCACCACATCAGCACCGAAAATCTGCTACCTGATCCGAGCAAGGGCAGGACAATTGCAAAGGAAATGGTCCGAAGTATCGTCGCCCTCTCCACAGGCATCGCAGACAGTGGTGTTGCTTAAACCTAACACACTAAGATGCTTGACAAAAGCGAAGTGTCCCGATAGAACGCCAATAAATTGTCTAGAGTCTCTTCTGCTGAGTGACAGCAAGAGTGCCGCTGATTTTTTACAGACGTTCGGGAGCATTCGTTTAGTCTGCCTGCATTCTGGAGAGCCGTGCCATACAGAATTGTGTTTGTAGGAAACCCAATCGTCAATAGACGCCCTGACCGAGGACGTGGGGAAACCCAACGCAGGTTCAGGTCCTGAGAAAAGAGCCTCTGAGCCTTGTATAGCAAACTCATCGGTGATCTCATTTCGAGAAATCCCAGTGTGACCTGGCACCGAGACAAGAGTCAAAGAGTTCAGCCTTCCGACCGAATTCAGATAGTTCTTGCATTCTCGCACTATTTTGGAACTGGTTAAAGGGCAAGGCCTTAAGCGCAGCCTGGCTATCGCTACAGACGCAAATGCTCCGATCCTCTATCTAGTACATACTTGGTGACTGGATAAAACCCCACTTGACGTTTTTGATTAAATGCCAAAGGGCATTGACGGGCGTGGAACAAGGGAGCCACATGAAAACAAATTGGGTTGGTACGCTACCGATTCATTCCACGTTCGTTTTGACCTTCAAATATCCGTTTCGTAGCAAGGCCATCATTAAGCATATTGACATCTCCATAGAACTGCTTCTATAAACGCCTAAGACAATCAATTAAACTTCAACTTCCTTGAAAAGGCACAACAACCAAAAAAAAAAAACTATTCAAGTGTCTAAAAGCAATCAATTATTGGAAATCCCTTTTCACTTTGGAAAATCTCAATCAAACTCACAGAGCAACGGAATAGATTTATCACAGAGGACAACAAGTGAAACCAAGGCAACAATCTATCTAGCCAATCATTCATAATGGAATACGTCTTCAACATCAAAAGCCTGCACGTGTTCCAAAGACAGAAAAAAAAAAGAAAAGAAAATACCACTCCTCTCCGTCAGCCCACGCCACTGATGCACACCCCCATCGGCTACACTATCCACTAATCTTTATTCTCTCAACGCATTCGAACGATAAATCCTCGTTTCTGGAATTTTGAGTATCTTTGTCATGTCTTCTGTTCGTCGGATGATTGGAGGTGCTTCTGGTGCACCATCGAAGGCTACACGACGATGTGCAGGAAAATTCCACAACGATGACGAGGATGATGTATATAGTCTGGTGGATGATTGTTTCATTTTTTTTTTTATGGCGGGGATAACTGAATTCCATTGGATGGAAATGCCAATGATTCCATTACCAAGCTATAAATCGATGATCGGTCATATGGGCACCTGTACCACACTCGAAATTAATTCTTAACTCAAATAAGCTTTAATTGGCGCCGAAAGCATTAATGGGGCACTAAGCCTTTGAAGGCGAAACAAGTGATGGAAACCGTGTACCTTATCTACCTGACGGCCCAGAACTTATCTCTACACGATACAATAGGGTAATAATAGCAGTAAATATTGATACAGTGTTGGGAAGTAAGTACGCAAGCGAAGTGGTTCAGATATCAGTTTCCAATTGTATAATTGTTGCGATACAGCCCATAAAACGTGCGGCAGCCTGTGTCTGTGTTGGGTTTTATTGGATGGAATAATAATTACTGTTAGCCGATAAGAATCTCGGAGATAATGCGTAGGTCGTATCGGTCGATAAATGATATACACATGTGTGTTGGCAGAGAAACTCTCAGAAACTGTGATGGAGACAGGTACACCTATGAAATTATTTCATTAGCCAACGAGAGTGTTTGTACGTATTTTTACGATAAAAGTCGAGACCTTAAGGGCAGTTTTTAATTACTTTTTTTTTTATCTAAGCGGGTTTTCAGTCGAAAAGACTGAGACGCCGAGGTCTCAAATCATTGTTCCCGATCTTATAAGTGTAAACTTCCTGTTACCTATGAGTCCTTGGTTTTAGTGGTTCAGCCTACCTAGTTATCTTGGTCGTCAAACTTGGCATTCAAAGGCCCTTATCGGCAGGCAGCAAAGCAAGAAAGGAATTCCAGTCGTGCTTAAGCTTATAACGCTGAATGTCCTTTTCTAGGAGGTTTGCAGCTTTCACTCTTTTGAATTTGGTTGCCGCTCGTTTAAAGGTATCCATCCACTTCTGTCTGTTCGTCTAGCTGCAATAGCAGCTTGTTTTCCGAGACGCTTCTCAGTGTAAACCAAAGCGAACGATCGTTGCCTTCGTTCAACAATTCCTTTTGGTAGTCAATCTCCACTGACGAAGTGAAGAAAGCCATATCTAAACTTAAGTCCAACAAAGTTGCTAGAGCAGATGGTCTAACTGCCGAGCTGTTCAAAGCAGGCGATGACTTGATAAGAAACATGCACCAACTCATTGGTAAAATATGGTCGGAGGAAAATATGCCCGATGAATGTCGTCGTCTGAACTACGCCTACTACAGAGGCTTTAGTCTTCTTAACATCGCTTACAAGATCTAATCTGCCGTGTTGTGTTAGCGCCTAAAGTCGTTCGTCAAAGTGGCTTAAGGCCAGGAAAGTCCACCATAGACCAAATATTCGCAGGTCTTGGAGAAAACCCAGGAATTTCAAATCAATACCCACCGCCTCTTCATCGATTTAAAGGCCGCGTATGACAGCCATGTCTAGTTTTGGCATCCCTGCCAAACTCGTCCGTCTATGCAGGATTACGATGGAGAATGCACGTTGCTCCATCAAGGTCGGTCAAGGCCTCACCGATGTCAAAAAATGTTTTAGGCAAGGCGACACGCTGTCATGCGACTTCTTCAACATCTTTCTTGAAAGAATTATGCAAAACTCACGCGCCAACAGCAGAGGCACAATCTTTCAAAAGTCCGTCCAATTACTCGCATATGCCGACGATATTGACATAATCACAAGAACGCAGAGTGATGTCACTGCCGCATTCATGGGTATTGAGGCGGAGGCGGCAAAGGTGGGTGAAGGGGTTAATGAGAGCAAGACAAAGTATATGCTGTGAACAAGAAAGGACATTCAACACCAACGTCTCGGACAGAACGTCACTATAGGCAGGTTTAACTTTGAGATAGGTTAGGACTTTGTCTACCTAGGCTTCGCTATAAATTCAGACAACGACACCAGCGCTGAGATCAAACGAAGAATAACTCTTGCCAATCGCTGTTTCTTTAGGCTAAGAAGGCAATTGAGTAGCAAAGGCCTCTCTCGAACAACTAAGGTGACCCTGTATAAGACCTTAATCGTCCCAGTCCTGGTCTACGGCGCAGAGACGATACAACGACGAACTGTGCGGGTTGTACAGCGACATCGACTAAGCCAGAAGAGTGAAGGTCCAACAACAGAGGTAGGCCGGTCATGTAGAGCGAAGGGACACCAATGCTTTAGTCGGAAAATCTTCGAATCCACACCCGAGTGACTGCGCCGTAGAGTAAGACCGCGACTCAAGTGGCGCACGCAACTGAAAGGGGACCTCAACCAACTTGGCGTGCGAAACTGGAGGCAGCTGGCTAAAATTCGAGCTGGGTGGAGATGCTTGTTGTTTGAGGCCCAGGTTATCTCCGGACTGTAGCGCCACCTTTAATAAATAAGTAAGTTCAATCCCCACTGGCCAAAACTTTGGTATATCGGCGATATTAACGACGTTGTTTGTTCGGTGACAACTCTCCTCAGCAATCTTAAAAAGCTCGTCACCTCGTCGCCGTGGATCCTCTTAATGTTTATGGTAGACCGGTCCAAGAAAGCGTACATTTTAATGTGTTCGACCCATGGAAGAATGTTCCTTGATTCAGTTGCGAATGGTGCGGAATATTTTAGCTTGCAGACTACACTTCTTCTCGCTTCGTCGCTTCTTCTTGCTTCATTATCTTTCGATTTCTTACAGAATACACACTTCTTGTTGTCATTCCATACCCATATCCTTCGAAGGGCGGACCTCTGTTTGGTAAAGCAACCCCGATACACGTTATTCAACACTTTCCCAGTGGATAATCACAACATGCAATGTCATTGTTTGACAGACTACGCAAAGTTCATGTTTTCTCTCAAACAATTATCCTGTCTAGACATATAAGTAGCTTTCATTTATCCTTAATAAGCAAATTGCATGATTTCCTTTGAAATAATCATGAAGTTTCCTTAACTTTAGCTGTCCTTTGTCAGTTCATTAAATTAGATTCTCCACTTTTCCCCAAGGATATGCCTAAGTTGGTAACCACAATCCCACACAAATTAAATTAGACAAATCATCTTCAAGGACTTTCGTAAAATGAAACAAACTAGACACACACTCACTTCCATCAACAGAATATGTTTCCTCATCTCAAGGGAAAACGTGTCACGTCCTACTAGAACAATGATGAATAATTTTCCCATTTACCGACAACAAGGAATCGCAAGAACGCCTCATTTATTCTTATCGCGAATCTCTTTCAAGAATCACCGGCCAAGACCTCTGCTCTTGCAGTCCTCTCCTTGTAAATCAATTAAACGATGCATTTATTATATTTCTGAAGTAACACCGCCTCCGAACGACGATAGCAGCACGTGCAATACCTCCGAGGAATGCGAATTTTACGACTTCTCGGAGCACAAAAAGGACCTTCAAGTATTCCATTGACCATTACGCGCGCCAGTTGTTGTTATCCATCAAAGTGAAACGAGAAACAGACAAAATGGAGAACACAAGAACGCATAAGCATCTTTAAAAACCAATAAAATAAAATGAAATGCTTTATTGGCTCCATTGTGCTGGCCCTACCCAGCCGGCCCCCGTGAATGCCGCCAGAGATTTATTGAACTCTCATTGAAAATTTAACGTGTCCTTCGTGACCGTCAGAGGGGCAGTCACACAGCGCCAATTGGATTTGCGCTGTGTGTTCAAATTTATTTGCTCTATGCAAATTTAAGCTCCCGTCGTCTGTGATCCTTTTTGGCTGGGGCACACTTGTAAACCATCAGTTGGGCATCCAGATGCCAGACGACAGCACAGCGTACAGGAGTCTCATTTCCGGATTTTGTCATTTTCATTTCCTGCTTTCGGTGGGTGGACATTTTTATTCTGTTACCCTGAGAGATGTCTACCGGCTCTTGGCCTCAACATATGTCACATTGTCCTTGACAATAACGCAAAAGACAGAGAGGGAGAGGAAATTACATAAAAAAAAAGGAAGAAGCACACAACGGACGTCGGCCTCGTCGTTGGTCTTGTACTTGGGGGACTTGAAGTGCCAAGTGTCACGCTGTGTTTCATTTGTAAATTGTAATTCAAATGCGAGAGGAAATCCTTTTTTCTTTCTACTTTTACATCCTTCTTTTGCCTCTTCCTACTTTGGCGTCTTCTGCTTTTGATTGCCTATTGTGTGCACTCGTGCTCGCAGTCAAAAGGTGGGCGTAAAGCAAAAGGAAAAAAAACAATACCAACACTTTTCATGTGAACTTTAACCTTTTGTCCTTTGTTTGATACATAAAAATTTTTTTTTTTTTAAAGGACGAAGGAGGGACTTTCTGTGGTGGAGACTGGAGAGAGGAAGTAAACGTTGCTATTGAAGCTTAATTGCAAAATTAGTCGAAAGGAAGGAGTGATGTTTTGACATGACGCCTCTGTGATGAAGGATGAACTTTTTCTTGACGATCCTGGAAGAGGATGGAGGTGAAATTTGTTTAATTGGAAGTTCCAAACAACTTCCTTAATGAACACCTTACAGATTTAATTATAAATAACTGCTAAGTGCTAGATATACTACAGCTACCACAAAAGGTTGCGCACATTGACATGCGGGTTCGTCGTGGGAAAAACGCTGAGAACGAAGGGTATCCATTTCAAACCACTAAGTGACTGCTTGCAGCACTACCATCACAGCAGTAGCCGAAGTCACTTTATGGTTTTGGGCTATTTACTACTTGGGACAAAAATAAAGCAACTGACGTGGCATGTCAGCAGGAGCTTCAAATAAAGAACAGGAGCCAAATCGTCTCCTCCATGATCATACAATTCGTCATGTAAAAACGAGCATTCTGGGGCCAAATCCTCTCGTTTTTACGTGATGAGTTATGCGATCACGTAAGAGACGATTTGGGCCCAGGACAGTGAGGGCCATAGAACAGCGTGAGCCAAAGAAAATAGTTTTCGTAGAATTTCAAAGTCCAGGTGTAAAAATAGAGCACAAAACGTTTGGAAAACAGCCAAAATCCTAGCTGCAGGCTAGAGACCAGGCACCCGGGCTCTTTGGAATCTCGTTACCGGTCCAACTCGTTAAGCCAGCTGCTATACGGGCATCATCAAGAGTGAGATGAAAACCAAGAAAAATAAATATGTACATAAATAAAAAGCTGACACGACGGCTCGAGATGAGCCAAGGCCTAGCTCATATTGTGCGTGTTACATTTACAACTTATTGCCAACTCTGAACGGCGAATTGAGAAGCTCTTTCATGGCAAATTATACTCCCGAGACTTGTTATTCCTCGTTGAGAGTAGATGCCGCAAAAAATATTCGGGGCACGTGGCTGGGGCTTGATACCACAAAGCTTGCACAGCAGTCCAACGTACTAACCACTAAGCCACCGCGATCGCTGAGATGAAAACCAAGCTTCTGTTAATGAAATAGTTGCCCTATCCGGCATGGAGGAAGTCAGCAAAGTTATCCAAAAGCTGAAAACAACAAGCCAAGAACCTTCGAAGTACTTAAGGAGTTTACATACCTCGGAGTTAACATCTACTCCATGACAGACCCCCTAGTGGAGATTTGACAAAGACTTAACCGCTGCAAAAACTCCTAAATCAGAAGACGAAATGCAAGCTATACGAAACACTGATGCTACCAGTTCTGATGGACGATAAGCAAAGCAGATATTAATAGTTTCGTCCCGTAGGAGAGAAGGGCGAATGGAGGAGAAGATACAATCATTAACTCTATGTAGGAGCTCTATCAAGATGTGGATGACGACCAAAAGAGCCAGAACACGTCGACTACACCAGCTCCGTACTACTCAGCGAATGGCATTAATGTTCCAACCAAGAGGATCTTCGATCTTGAGTTTCCATTTTGAGGAGATAGCACTCGCGGATGCCAGAACGCTTGGTCTAGAGAACTGGAAGCAGAGTTGTTTTGTCCTCGTTTGTCATTCCCGTCTCAATACACATTTTTGAAAAATTTAATGATGCCTCTCGTATTGGCCTGTAAACACTGGACCAGTGTTTCAAGGACAATATTGAAGAAGTCACATGACAGCTTGTCGTATTCCTTTTTGACATCCAAAGTCTCGGTGACCTTGATGTACAGCGGGCATCGCCGTCATCCTGCTGGGAGGGATGCAAAACAAAGACGATCCTCGTATCTATAAATGCTTTCATACGCGGCCTTGAATTCGATAAAATGGTGGTGGGTGTCAATTTGGAGTTCCTGGGTTTTCTCCTAGATCTGACGTGGTGTGAATATTTGTTCGAAGGTGCACTTTTCCGGCTTAAAGCCGCACTGATATGGATCAAAGGGTTTGGGGCGTTCATACGAAACTGCACATAGAATCTTGTAGGGGAAGTTAAAGAGACTTATACTTGAGGTTAAATAGCTTGAAGTTAAATAGCATCAAAGATGGAATCTTTCAGTAAAGATACGTTGGACTTATCGACTGATCTGGAAGCAAAGAAAAAGTCTTTGCCGGATATTATGTCCAATTTGTGACGGAATGAACTCTGCACTCCCTGTTAGGCTTCGGATGACTCGCCAATTACGGAAAACAGTTCCAAAATCTACAAACAGAAAACGCATAAATACCTCTTTGGCCACATTGCCTAAAGGATCTTGAGGTATCAGCTTGATGTGAAATCCATAGAATGCGATTTCATTCCAGATAACGACCGGTTGCTTATCTTCCGCTTTAAAGTCGTTTTTTCCCTCACCGATTCGTTAAAAGGACTTTCACTTCATTGAAGTACCTTGCATCCTTCATTTCCGCCATAATCCTTTAAACATTTTCAATTCGAATGCAATTTCCTCTCTCCCCAAACATGGTTCTTGAATTTCCCGTAGACGCCGTCAAAAGGAAATACAGCAAATAAGTAACTCCTCCACGTAACTACTTACGGCACACAAATCCGATTACCTTCCACATCTACTCCTACTGCAGTCACAGCCACTTCATCAAACTCCAGCGACTTCCTTGTTAATACGAGGCAACGACACCACTCGCTTCTGCCTCCCATCGCAACCGCAACTGATTCTCATAAAATCCTTCCCAAGCCACAAATAAGAACCCGAATTCTATTTGCCAGAGTGTCAGGTGCCATTTGTTATTGTCGATAGCAACCCCCGTGTCGGGGGGCGACTTGACTTAAGTCGAGTGTAAATTTTCAGCTCCGCTGGGGTGATAAGGTTCTTAATATGCACGAGTTGGCTCCCATCGTAAGGATTACAGGGAGGCAGTCTGCCAGTACTTTTGCGCCATGTGGGTGCCACCGGATGTTGGTCGTTCCCACAGTCATCGAGTCACGATTGTAATCGATTGGGAGTATGTGCACAATGCCTACCATCTTTGAGTGGAAGCGAACCGATAGTTATGCCTATAATTGCATAATCCTTTCCTTTTCGGGGGACAGCATCAATTCTATCTAACGCAAGCGACCATTCCCATGCACCGAAAGTCCTTTCTTGTCGTGCAGCCGCCGCTGTACTGAGTATCCGCATGAAATTCCAAAGTCAGAGCAAATGTGGGTGGAGGAGTGGTGCACCAGATTGTACTTCCCTCTTCCGAAACAGCGTGGCGATGCGGTAAGTGCATATATTTGCTTTGTCATCACCTTTTAACCTCTCCATGGTTTGCTGTGCATACTGTGATGCCTTTATCGCCGTTTCTCGTTGTGGGCTTTTGTTTCACAGAGATCTTTCCGGTGGAGTTGAACCCTCGCGACGGGCTGAAGCTCACTGAAACTGCTCTACTTCAGGTGTGTTGTTGTTTGTTATTGTCGTCGTTGGGACAGATGGGGTAGAGAAAAACGTGCAAACGTGCCAATTTATAAGTTTCACAATCCAAGGCGGGTGGTGGGTGGGACAAGGGCCACACAGCCGCCGACACGGTGGCTAAGTAAAATCTAAGGAAATGCATTTGAATTTATTTTGACATCATTGTTGCAACTTAATGTGTTGTTTTGTTTTGATTTACTGTTACAATAGAATGCTGTGAACAAAGGGCAAATGAAAACGAATTGTTGCAGGGCCAAACCCCTGAAAGCTACATTTCCGCATTCAAGGAGATCCTTTTCCTCTTTCTCACGCAGTTCATGGGAGGAAGCTTGGAGCAACCACTGTTAGAGCTTTTAAAAGGAGCAGTGAACTAGTAAGTGATTTGAAACAGGATGTGGAGAACACACAGACCTTTTGAAAAAATGTAAAAAAAAACAGATTGCTGGGGGTTATCGAGCACCGATTTCATGGCTAGTTCGTCGGCCTTTTAAATACCCTTCTTATCGCTGGATGATGAACTTTGATAATGGCTTGCGATATAAGACCATGTTTCGGACCATGTTATAGCAAGGCTTGGTTGGTTGGTTTAAGGGTTTGTGTCAGGAGGAAAAACGTCCGATACTTAATTAGTGCTGCAATGAACCGTTTTGTTATCAGAGTTCTCATGACCAGTTTGTTGAATGAGTGTGGACGTGGGTTGACAGACCATGGCTTGGTCTTAAATCCAACCTGTGGAATTGAGGAAGAGCTAAATGTTAGGAATTTTTTTCTCAGAAAGTTCGCTGAAGTTGTCGAGGAAGGGTTTTCCCAGTGCCTTGAGTCTTGCTTTGGAAAGCGCCGGGCCCTTGCGGAGGAAGGGTTCTAAGGTTTCCTAGATTAAAAGGAATGACAAGATTGGCTGCATGGGTTGATTCTTCCCTTGACATTTCCTTATGGGATGAGAACTTCTCTTGCGAGTGAGCTGTCAAGGACCTAAATATTCTCATAAGTGAGCAGAAGGTAAATTTGAAAACATGGTATGGATGCATTCCATGAGTTAATCAACTAGCAGACGACTCGACTTTCTTCCATAAGCTGAAGAAGTTAATAGTGCAGATGCACCTTCTTCCAATGATCACGTCACATGTCCTACAAGAGGATGAACAGGGCTTACAAAGAATATAAGCAGCTGAGGTCAACTACAAAAATTCAAAAGGAGAAAAGCGATTCTGGGAACTGGAAGGGATGTGGTGCAGCAACGAGAAATTTCTGAATAAGCTATTATCTCCAGAGCTGAGACAGCCAGAACGTAGTTATCACGACGTTTACGTTCTTCTTCTTGAAGCTTGATAGGAATACCACGTACTTGGGAATGTCACAGAGGCCCCATCAAAAGGGTAACATAACCAGCAATCTTGTTCCTCAATGGTTTTGTGGGAATAATAGATTATGAGGGTGGTCATGGTGCAGTGGTTAGTAGCATCGCTTGTCACGCTGAAAGTCCGGGTTCAACTCCGGATGTCGAAAAAGCATTTATTTCTCAAATAAATAAAAATCGATCAACTGTGAAGGCTGAGGGCGACTTTACTGAGTTGATTGAGCTGACACTGATTATGACATCAGGAGATTCAAAAAAATTCCTGTGAATTATAGCAAAGACAAACACCACAAACAGCTAGCCTGGATCCCACCCTTGGACGCTAATTAAACCCAACACTTTCAAACCATTGCACCTCGCTCGCGGTGTGTGTACAACATTAATAGGGTTCATAACCCCTTTATCTGCTTGTGGATTATAAAAAAAAAGTAAACCGTAATTACACAAAAATGCACAAAACTCGTTAGTCTCCACAGGACGACCAAAAGCCTTTCCAGAACTTCTCTTTAAACGTGACGGCACACGACTTGTATAGGTGAATGACTTTGCTGGTGAGCGTACGTCGAAGAAATGAACGAGAAAATATTTATCAACTGCAATCGAGAGGTCGACCTGAAGAGATGAAAGGATGGTGTTTAGTCGAGCCTAAGGATTCCGAATATTGGTCGAAGTTGGAGACAAGCTGAGTAAGACAGAGGTCATTGAACTCGAGCTTAAAATTCGATTTTAAAACTGGTTTCGTTTGCCAAACATAACTCTCAAGGATTTTTTATCACTGCCAATAGAACAGTGGATCACCTGGATTGGTTCTTGTTTCTGCATTCAAGTACCGATCCAATTCTAATCACGACCATGGGCGATCTGTTAGTGTAAACTAGAGAGTATATAAGGATGTATAAGAAGTTGACTAGGCTGGCAAAAGTTCAGAGATTGACTTGCGTTTACATAAAAGGAGCGTGACTCTCTTAGCAAAGAAAAAAACACTACTACTCAAGGAGAATCGTCTTTCAAGCGGAAGTCGACGCTATAAGTAGATGCGTCTAAATAAACTTGAACCGGAATTGAGAAGAAAAACATTGCGATTCTATCACACAGCCAGACAAGTACTGAATACAGATGCAATCAGTTAGTTTGGGAATACCATAGCAAAATTAAAGTCACACACCAGGCCATGTAGGTATTTTAGGTAACGAGAAAGCCGACCAACTGTCAAGGATAGGGGCAGAAACCCCTTTCCAGGTTCGGAAACTTTTCTGCATGGAGAGAACAAGATTCGGACGGAGGTAGAGAATGGGGAGGAAACCAAAAAAAAAAATCCCTGCAGAGAGCCTTCTAAGTTGAGACATTTCAAGACACGTCTTGGGAACTACCACCGTAAGAAGTCGAAGACCTGGGTCGAACATCTGTAGATTCTGTGATGAGGCTGGGGAAACTCCTTACGTTCTGAGTAAATCCAGCGCGAGCACATAAGATAGTAAACTTACTCGAAATTGAGAATAAACTTGGATAAGAGACTAGAAGCCACAACAGATCTATCTAGGCCGCAGTCAAAGACGAAAAGGCTGTTATTGAAGAATCCGAAGATGATGACATTCATTTCGATCTCTTCGATTAGACGTAAATAAAGAGATTCAGCCGCCATCAAAGATTGTGACAGTTCTTTAGACATTCTTACAAAGATTTCAGTACTTATTTTTTAAATTAATAAAAATAATGCCAACGAATGATTTACAAAACATGAACAAATAATTTCACCAAATAATCTGCAATAAATTGTACGTTTCTCTGTGGTTTGCAAATTTTTGATTCGACGCCAAAATTTTACCCGCAACCGCATACAAAGCCACATAAGTACTCATAGAATTTATTTTTTAAATTTAATTTTCGCTGACATACATAAGTATTTTTGTTTTTCGGTTGTTAATCGATTAAATATTTCTTTGTCACCTTCAAGTTGGTCAATAACTGCGGCAGCCTGCTTACACGTACTCGACTTTGTATGATTGTCGCAAAATAGCATTTTATTGAGGCAATAGACGAACGAAATTAGTTACAAATGCTTGAGGCATTTTCCGTTCAAGATATGGATGAGGCAACCAAATCGGCGGTTGGGTGCAAAAAGTTGTTTAGAAGTAATTGTGATATGCTTCGCTGAAACAATAAATTCGAGACACAAGTCATTGACAGTCTTGATATATATAATTTATCTTCAGGTGAAGGAACCGTCATGACAATTTGTTGGCAATAAAGTATCTGAGTGTAAATATGAGTCAATAAAAGAAGATATCAGGTATCGTGTGTGTCGCAATAGATTCCTCCTTATCGAGAGATGTAAATACAAAACGATAGCAATGAAGTCAAGTCACTCTAAGTGTGGAAATATACAATCGATCAGACAGTCGATTTGAAAAAGTCAATAATTTTTAAAATAAGTTCCTAAACTAGTCGTGCAACAGTTGTAGAGTGTTTGAGATTAGACAACCTTTCCCCCAATTGACTTTGACCTAACCAAGGACACCAAGGACAAAATGAAGACTAGATGGAGGGACTGATTTAGTCGAACCCTTATTGACTATGACATCAGCTCATTGCCTACTTTGGTGCCAGCTAAACCATCTTTTGGTATAGAAGAGACCAGAAACTCCCTGTTATCTCTAAGGTATTACCCGGTGCCTTGTTTTGCTTATTCCTCGACCTTGCCCCAGTACAGGTTGCTACAACGACGGTCACCAATCTCGTTAGGAGATGGACTGAGATCTTGGATCTTATTACTGACGCTTTCAGAACTTTTTTAGCTATCTGACTACGCTCAGGACGATGGCTTTGCCGTCCAGGAAAGAGAGTCCACTCCCTCCTTTCCAAATCACCGACACATTTTATTTTTCCAACAAAACCGCTCAAATTCTTAACCAACAAAATTTTATCAACAAACTGATGATCACATTGTTTCACAAATGTTTCAAAGATCACTATGTCAACACCTCCATAATCGCCTTCAAATTTATGACCCACTATCACCCTTTTGTCAGCAGTCCAAGTCCCAGTGACTAAGCTGCACAAACAATACATGTTCCGTGTCCCCCATAACAAGAACTCAACACAACAACATTAATCTAAACAAATTTCTCCCAAAATTCGTGCATCGTAAGCCAAAAATATTCTCCCCCTCATTCATCAGCGGTCAAAGCAAGAACGAGCGTTCTTACGGTTTTTTTCCTAAATAAATGTCCCACACGCCCACTCTCGCTGTCGACCACCTGAAATTATTATTATTAAGCGCTAAAAAAAAGTTTAACAACAAAATAGACATAAACGAGCAGAGACCGCGCGCGACAGTCAGACGCTCGAATATTTTAAGATTCACTTTTCAAATTCCGAGCTGCCTGAGTCAGCGCACGAATCGGAGGTTACTCCCGCGCGTCGGGCTTTATATAAATTACATCCGTACGCTGCCGAATGATCGAGATCACGAGAGCGACAACCGTCAGCTGCAGAGTGCTGTGTTTCCTCTCAAAATAAAATCAGATTTGAAAAATAAAATCAGATTTCGACAGGAAATTTACAAAATCCGTTCAACACACATCACAGGTGATGCAAGCAACATGTATCGCATCTCTACCAGAAAAAAAAAAAACATCTTAACCGACATCTCAGTCGAAATGAGAAAAATACTTTTTTTTTTGATTACACGCTCATTTCCTGGATAATTGACGCATTTAATTCGTTTTTTTTTTTTTTTCGAAAGTTAATCCTCATTGTCCATGCTTCGCCATGCTTGAGTATGCAACGAACGCGAGTTTTATGTTGCCATCAACGCGTTGGCAACATACCACGGCCATGCTATCACTTTCGTTTGAGTAAATCACTTTTACTCGAACGGAGGAAACAGGAAAATCTCTTATATCCGTTACTTTGCTTTGCATTTTGTTGCTCTTTTTTCTACAATAAAACTGTTTTTGTGTGGATTTTAGTTTTTACGCTTGTTGCGCAAGAGACGTAATTCTTGGATACATGTTGCTAATGATAAGAATTATGGTAGTTTTATTTATTTGAACACATTTGTCATGTTTAATGGTTTGGTGGTATAACGGTGGAATGGAGGTTTATTTTTAGATGAAAATTTAGGGCCTTTTTTCGTGAGGAGAGAGAAAGAAGCAATTAATTACTAGAGGCCAAGTGTTTTTGTAGATGTTGCTACTGCAATGTGAAAGTGATTGGTTGGTTAAGTTTATGATGGATTTTGTAAGTCGCGGTCTTATAAGAGTTTTACTGCCAAACTTTGGTGAAATAAACTTTTATGCAGTAATTATCGAGAGAAATTTTTTCCGTCTTTAAGTTTTAAGGGCGAAAGTAAATGTTTTTGAATATGATAAAGGGAATGTGGGAGAAAGCCTTTAAACTAGAGGTATACTATTACACCAGCCAAAGTTTTTACGGATATTGTATTTGGTTTTCAATGACCAGCTTATCAACTATGAGGGGTTAGAGTGCTTAAGTGGACTTTCCACATTTCCCGATCTTCCGCCATCGACTCTAGATCATCAGGGGCTAACCCCATACGGATAGAGGTGAGATTTCGGACTTGGTCCAACTATCTCATCTTAGGCTTACCCAGGTGACGCCTGCCTCATCGCACGGGTTCCATGGCACGTCTTTGAAGCCGAATTGGGGGCATTCGTTTAACGTGCCCAAACCATCGAAATACGGACCTTTCTGTTCGAAGAAATTTATAAGCTGCACGAATAAGACCCCGAGATACTTCAACTTCTCCACCTGTGTCAACGGGACTCCACTAACATGGAGAGTGCATTGAACAGGCGGTCGGGAAATTACCATGTTTACCTTCATCCCAGCTTCAACACAAACGGCAACGAATCTAACTAGTGCGCCCTGAAGTTCGGTCTGGGTGGACGTAAGGATGACCAAGCCATCAGCGAAATGTAGACGACTTATCCGTTAGTCTCCCAATTCGAACGCCGCCCTGACGAAGTCCAACGCCCACTTGTAACTTCGTAAATCAATTTGTTAGTAATTTCATAAAGGAACAAGTGCATTACAGTATAGCGGACGAAGTGGCTGTGGATCTGACACATCTCACGGTGTTAGGACGATTTCATTGCAAAGTACGCCATTCAATGGAACCCACTCACCCAGTAAAGCAGAAGGGTAGATCGCCTTAAGCAAACGTGAAGCCGAACAGTTTAGGAGGAATCGACATCGCTGGGGACAAGTTAGTCGAAGGGAGCTGGAATGCGTAGATTGTAAATTTTCCAAGTGTCTTGACACTTTTCACCTAACAAATTTCGCAGTTGACAGCGTGGGGAGGTGGTCTGCGAGCTCCCAAACCATTGAAGTGCCAAATATGTGTTAGTTTAACGCTCTATTGTCACCATGGCTTAGAGGTGAGTTAAATGATTCAAACAGACACAGGTTCGAGTCTTAGCAAAGCCAACCATACATTTCCCTCTTCACCGTCTCAACACGCAATGACGGACCTCCGAGATATGCGTCCGTTCATCTGTACGTCCCTTCCATTTGAGGAAGCAAAACACGCAGAACAGGAGATCCTTCCCATGGATTTGGAGCACATTCCCGTTAACTCGGAGAATTCGATTATTGAGCCAAAATCTCCTGTCCCGGTTAAGCTAATTATCCTTGAACTTTACGCGTAAGTTTGTGGTTTTTAGATTCTCTTTGCAGCTTCGTGATAAATTGTTGACACAGCTTCAAAAAGAGGTTAAATTTTTGGATACTGAATCTGGATCTCTATATCCGATGTATATATCTCACTTTTCCTGTGAACATTGTTGCAATCCGTATGATTCTCCCAGTGATTCCCTTAATTATGAAGAGATATCGGGCAGAATAATAAACATCGATGGTTGGTGGGTTGCTTTAGGAGGCTGAGGTTCAGAAGAACCCCGTCACACAGACCACCGTTTGGGCCCGTTGTGTTCCCCTCTTTAGTATCAGTTTGAAAATAAGTGGGGTAAGGGGTGGTGTAAGTCAAGAATTAAAGGTTAGCGGGTAGAGATTCGGATGGGGTTTACAGATCCGAGAAACGTCCTGTATGTCCAGTGAACCCCAGAATTTTCTAGAAACTAAATTGCCTAAGAGACATTAGCTCGGGCAGGACATGTCTTCCAAGGCTTTAGTGTCTTAAAGCCCCGGAGGCGAAGCAACCGCAAAGAAAGTGTTCAATGCTCTCTTCCTCCTCCTCACATCCCGGCCAAGTACTTGATTGCATCAATCCCAGTCTATGGGCATGTTTATTCAGGTTGATGTGACCAGTGTGCAGGCCGACCATCAATCTTAGTTGTCTCCTGTCTTTCCTTGACTACAGCAGGGGCACTCTTTTATTAATTCGGCCGCTTTGCAGGTTTACAAGTCTTTCAAGGAAGTCTCGTGGGGTTTAGCTTTTACCTCCAAACTATGAGACAAGGCCTTGTAACGCCTATCATGCATAAAAAGATCAATCTTTAGACTTTATCAAGGCCTCTCTTGGTCAAGCCTATCGCCTTTATCATGGATCTGACCAACATAGCATGCATTGAATCCTGAGTACTGGGTCTGCTTACTCATATTTTCCCGGTTGGTCTTCTGCATACCATTAGGGCTCATGTGCCCCTACTTCATATGCTTGTTCGGTGGTTTGAGAACTGCGTTGTTCAACTTTTCCCTGTCAGTGACCTCTATTAGCATTATCTCCATTCCATTGATGAATGTGGTCATGGATGCAAAGGAAAAGTGCCGAGAGTTCACTTGCCTAACACAACTCTTCTAAGCCATCATCACTAAGCCAAAACATAGCCGCCATGGCACACTTTCGACGCCTCTCAAGGCCTTGTACTTTTACTAACATCTCGAATATCACCAATTAAAACACAAAAAACAATCCAATTGCGGCAATCGATTGCAATTAGTCACCTCACATCTCGCATGGATCTCTTAATGAGCGAGCTCTCGTTGTAACTTTGGCTTTCGCAAAACCCCAGTCAACTAGAGGCATTCCATCACCAAACACAAGCACACACACACACACTTCTCTTTGACATCTTCACATCACTCATCTTCACCTCTTGAAATTTGCATAAACAAAAAGCCAGCATCAACAAGAGGGCATCAGTTCATCACGTCCGCGCTGCTGGAATCCATCGTCTGCCTTCACTTTCGTGCTGCTGATTGACTTTTCCGTGCGGATTTGTCTGGCGCTAGCCTATTGCCTTAGGCGCGACAACATCACGATGAGAGAAGTATTTCGTGTTTTTTTTTTTTGTGCGATTGGAATGACACTTAAAATTTGTTTTTAGAATTTTTGTCTTTTGTGGTTTTTTTTTGCAAAAAAAAATTATAAACTTTCCATTTCTCACGATAGGGTTGTAGTGCTGCCAAGTGCTGTCGACAGGCATCAAATCAACATCCGGAGCATCTGTCCTCGCTAGGTGACTCTTCGTTTTGCACGGGATTTTAGCTTACGACGGAAGGAATGGCGAATGCCATTTAGATGAGTAATTGCCCATTTGGTTTCCCTCCATCCCGGTGAGCCGAAGAAAACAAAACCACGGGATTCCGTCCCACACACTCAGTAGATCTCCGACTGCGACTGACTGACTGTCTGACTGTCTGACAGTCTTTGTGGCTAATTGAGCGTTTTGTTTTGGTTTTCTTTTCGAAAGAGATTTGCATAATGTTACACCACGGAGTGATTTATGGGACCGCAGACGATGATGAGTCCACCCCCAGAGATGATGATACTGCCGATGATGGCTTCAGCGATCTCATTCGCGTACAAAAGTATCTACAAAACGATTTAATTGCTGGTGCGGGTGACAAAGGTTTCACACAAATTAATCAGAGAAAATATATTTCACAATGAACGCGGCGTGATGTGGTTGATGAGTCCATTGTGTAACAACGGGACGAAATTAATGCAAATTTTTGGCACAGTCTTGGGGCGGCTGTGGTGCGTTGTGTGCATCAGAGGTTGAAGGACGATCGCGTAGGAGGTTTGTGCTTTGTAGCACTTGGGGTAAGATGGTTTCAACAACAAATTGAATAAATTCTGCTAATTGAAAGCGTTGGTGTGGCGGCAATTTGTGGAACAATTGATGGTGCTTCTGTGGTTTGTTAGCTTTTGGTCTGTTACCTTGTTTGATGAGGTACCTACTCGACGTCTCTTGTCGGAGTTAACACCTCTAATCTCTTTTCAGTTGAATCAGCTATGAAATCCAAGGTAAAGACTCGATTGATGTCCAGCGGAAGTCTGGCAAAACTCAATCTTCACCAGGCGGCCTTTTGCAAATATTTCTACAGGAACCCTTCGATAGAATTCGAAATAGACAACTTCCAAACAGGGCTAACGTAAGCGATTAGGCACGATATTTCTCAAGAAGTTTCGCAAGGCTCCTTTTCCGGGATAAGAACGCAATTGAGTAGTAAGGCTTGATCATGCCAGTCCTGCTTTATGGCGCTGAAGCATGGACTCCTGTCGAAAGCGGATGAATATATTTTTGGTTGCTTCGAGAGAAAAATTCTTCGTGGGGTATTCGGTCCCGTTTGCGTTGACGGGCTCTGGAGGGAAAGATTCAATGATGAACTTTACAAGTTGTACAGTGAAATCGCCCTAGTCAAGACGATGCGAATCCATCGGCTCAGACGGCTGGGGCATGTAGAGCGAACGAACTCCGGCTCGCAGAGTCTAAGAGCCTAGAAGAAGACCTCGCCTAAGGTGGAAGGGCACCTCAAGCAACTTGAAGTGCACAACTGGAGGCACTTAGCTAAGGGCCGGGCTAACTAGAGAGGCTTGTCGGTTGAGGCCCAAGTTCACCCCGAACTGTAGCGTCACCTACGTAAGTAACTTTACAATGTTGCATTATGCAGAAGTTGACAAAGGACAAGGTGACAGCTGATTCTGCAACAGAGATTGAGTACCAAAGCAGAAGTTATCTGGCTTAGACGTGTAGTCATGTATAAGACGTGTTGTGTGCATAAGATATAGATCGTTCATTGGCTGATAATCATGGGGTCAAGAACTCGTAGACACCATTCTGCCACACACCTTGCGACCGGAATTAACTCGTTTTTAAGTGTTCAACTCGTATAACACTGCACCCACCTTCTAGCGCCGACCAGCAATTAATTACCAAATCATGTGCAATTTGTAAACACATAATTGAGCCATTAACTCATTGGCCAACAATCTTACTAACCGGTTCCCCGAGCACTAAAAATTATTCAAAATCCCATACGCTCGCCAGTGCATCATCATAATTCCGCTCGGATAGTGGCACCTTTGGATTGTGCTACGCTACCGGGCTTATTAAAACCATAACAACTGCCATCAGCTCTTAACGATCCACAACTCTATGCCACGTATTAATTGGTCTTCTCATCGAGGCATCCATGCAACACCACCACCAATATGGTCGACAATCAATCATCCACTGCACACACACACACAGCGTGTAGTCGGCTTTGAAACTATTCCGCCCGGGTTCGGATTCCCTGCGATCAGGCGGAGCAAAATGTTCGTTGAACACCTTTTTGCATCCTTTGGCTCATTGCTTCGAGAAGACACCATCTTTTGTGGTAACACACCGCAGAACACGGTCAATAACTGTAATGCGCGATGTATGACTTGTTGTTGCTGCTGTTACTGATGATGTTGAGATGATGATGATGCACACGACATCCATTCACGATATGGAGGGGAGGATTCCATGGCAAGTGTGCCGGTCTTGTAAAGAACTAACTGGATATATTGTATAACGACGACGGTGGTAGTCGTCGTCATCTGATGGTACCTGAGCGATTAATCGCCAGCATACCCATCTCACCATACTTCTTTTTTTCCTTCTTGGGAAGCCTTGGGATTAACTCCTTTTTGGGATCCATAAAGTTATTAACTTAATGACGATGATGAACGACCATTTAAGCGTGGTTCCGCGATTATCTCTGGCCCCGGTGGAGGTTGCATCCTCTGAATGCCATTGTTCGGGGAATTATGGAATTGGGATTTCTCCGGGCGACCATAATTGCTGGTGGAAGTAGTGTTACGAGTACTTGTTCGCGATTTTGATTGGCAATTGCTCACACATACACTCACGTTTGTTTAATTTAAAATGGAAGTCTTAATCGAACATTTTAATTTGAGACGCCTGAGACGATTAAAGCTGAGAAAGAGGTGCACTGCGGTGCCGTATTAGGCTCTAAGCGTGAATTGGTACATTTTGGAGAGCCATTGCAGAAATGTCGGATTAAAGGTGTGCACTTTCCAATTGAATTGACAAATCCAATCGATTAGTAAACGAAGATGGAATGGAGTCGATTTCATGAAGACTGAGATAGTCCCACAGCATTTATAATCTCAAAGGAGCTACTGAAAGTGGAAGTAGAAGAAAGTAGAGTCGCAAGCTTTCGGTCAGACTTGACTGACTACTTATACATAGATGTGGATCTTTCGACCGGATGAAAAAAACCGATTTCTATATCGCATTCGCGTATATTCGTGGTCGCTTAGCCATTGAAATGGATGTGGTCAATGCATTAAATTCAACGGATCCTTATGGCTCCTTTTACTGTCCCAATGGTTTGAGTCCAATCTCCAATCGAGGTTTTAGACAGCCAGTTTGTCAAGCTGTTGGACTAAAATTTGGATTCTTGTGTTAACGTTTACTCCTCGCCCTACACGTCCCTTTTATTAGAACGCTTCCCTAAATATAAACGTATATCTGAACAGAGATTCTTTCTTCATAGAACAGATCTTAATCCTTATTGACAGAATGCAGCTTATCGTTCTTTAGTTGCAGAATTTTTGAGCCTAAGCTGCTTTACAACGTCACGTCATGGACTGGCATTACTCCACTGACGTTACGTGAAGTTTTCTGTTAATTCTATACGTTTTCAACGCGAACTGAGTCACAACAAAGGTCATCATGGCCACAAGGAGTTAAGTATGGATCGGCAACATTACTCGAATAATGCTGTCGAATCACAGTGTGCATTAACAATACTCAGCCCAGTATGAATTGTCACGCTACGGGCTGTCAAAGTGGCAATCTATGTGACGTTTTAAGCAGATAGCATTGAACCGCGATGTAAGGGTTAAAGTATTGTGATGTGTGTTTAGGTCAGGATAGTTGTCTGCACCGTCTGGTATTAACAAAGGGTCTTTCATTAAGCGCTTCCTACCTTTAAATTTAAAGAAAACAAAGTGTGTGCCGGATATCATCGAAATTTTTTATTCGTTCGAAAGCATATCGATGCCATTATGTATGAAATATAACATCGTTCAAATGTCCGCCGCGGCTTCTCTGGGTGGCGCGCATCCGAAATGTCCAATTTTCCAAGACTCTGGCGCATAAATCAGGCTGGATTTGACCGATGGCATGGGTTATCTTGGCCTTGAGAGCCGCTGTGGTTTGTGGCTTATTCGACTTCAGAAAACCCCACAAGAAAAAGTCTAACGGGGTCAAATCGCACGATCTCGGTGGCCAGTTCACATCACCTCCACGTGAGATGACCAGATGACGACTGCCTCGGATTCTCCTGCACTCTCACGGACAGCGTCGAGGTTTTCGGCAGATCTTGCGTTTCGTCGACGTACGGGTGTTAATTGATCGTTTACTGAACCAATGGACTCAAATTTATCCACCACACTGCGAATAGTCCTCTCGGAAGGACGATAATGGCGGCCGTAAAATGGGCGAGGCGCGCGAAACTTTGCACGAACAGAACACCCATTTTGATAAAATAATTTTATTATTTGCACATGTTGTTGAACACTGTATCCGTCCATTGTGATTTGGCAAAACGGACTGAATAAATGACAGCCAATTTGACAGATGTAGCTTTAACAATATCGCCGCTATCAACTGCCAAAGTTCGGAAGTCTCTATTGGAAGACCTTTTATAAGAGAGGTTGTCATAAACCGTTGAAGAAAATATCCCAGCGGATCGAGCAATCTTCTTTTGAACAGGGAAAGATTTTTACCCGCAGTTTCT
Organism: Matsumyia berberina; assembly: GCA_917880715.2. Taxonomy (NCBI): domain Eukaryota; kingdom Metazoa; phylum Arthropoda; class Insecta; order Diptera; family Syrphidae; genus Matsumyia; species Matsumyia berberina. The sequence continues at coordinate 9,598,563 of OU862872.1, forward strand.
TCTAAAGTTCATTGCAAGGAAGCCTTATCCGTTGACATGTACGCCGGTCGGACAATGGCCTCGCCGCTGAGGGCATCGATAAAGGTACATATACGCAATCGCTTTAGCCTGACTTACCCTCTAGCTTAGCCCAGATGCCTCTGGAGATTTGGACCGTCATACCTTTCTAGCATCTGTGGTTAGGTTCCTTGACTGCGCTTTACTTAGGAAGAAATTTATACATATGTAGCGAAAAGTAATTCCAGGTCAGGTCGTTTCGGCAGTACACTTAGTGTATTACCGTTCTCGTCAGACCTGTGATCATCTGAAATGTTGCTGTGGACTGACCTGAAACCCAGCGTTATGAATGTTTAATTGGTGTGTGTCCTCCATAAATGATGAGTGCCTTTTAAAATGACTACAATTCCAGAGATTTAGTTGCTGCTTGTCGGTCTGTGATGCTAACATCTACGACAGATATTTGGTTGCCGCTTAGTTGTCTGTGGTGCTAACATCTACGATAGACCTATTAAAGCCGAGACATGGCATTATTTTCGCTCGCTGAGCTAGGAGGGGATAAGGCCCTACAACAACCCTATATTCAGCCCAATCGAAACAGTTTATACACGCTCCAAGACAGAGCTGCACTCGATTTCAAAGTAACCCTACATTGAGCAACAAGCTGACCATCCATAACCCTATTCAGAAATAAGTCGCATCCCCGACCCCATTGGTCACTCACTTAAAACCACGCTGGCTGCACTTAAAATCAATTAAAACCAAAGCTATTCGCAAATTGCGGTAATGTGAAATTTATTCAAATTTTTCTTTGCGAAAACCTCTTCCGCTTTTCCAGATTTTTTTGCCGCTCATCTACCCACCATTCCCACACAAGAAGTCAACAACATTGTAAGGCTTCGAGCTAATTCCAGATCACCGCAATGAAACCAAATAAACTTCGGCTTTGATGATTTATTACGGTAGTTTCTGGGCAAAAGTGTTACAACGTCCAATCTGCTATGTACACCACACACATGATAAGAATCCGCAGGCTAGAGTATCTATCTATCTTATGTAAATGACCACTTGGCCCACCACCGGTAACTGGTCTCTGATTGCACCCCTCGGGGCGGTGGTGTTGGTGGTGCACTTCTGGGTCCGTCAATTGGTGGCTTGTGCCAAAGTAATCAACGTGTAATTAAGTACCGCTGAGGTGTAACCGCGCGAAAGAATTAAAAAAATCTAAATTAATGCAATAGATCTCCCCGCCATCGCCCTCTCTCTCTCTCTGGAGGCACTTGTTGGTCGTGTCGGGTTTGGCGAAGATTTCCTTGGAATTTACAAATTAATAACTGCCCAGGAGGAGGTGTGTAAGTGTGTTTGCGTGATTAATGGTGCCGTTTTAAAAAGAGGTTTTGTGCACAGTTGTCCCGCAAGGACTAGTTTTCGGAACGCCATGCCTCTTAAGTTGTCGCACAATGGAAAATGAAATTGGATGCCGCGATGGATGTCGATAAATGACCGGAATCGAGATAAAGAAATACATTGCGCTGGGGGTATGCTTTGACGGAGACTTTCCATTGTTTTGTGGATAGTGTCGATGCCGACATGATTTACTAGTTTTTGGTAGATGGTTGGTTGTTCAATTGGTAAATCGTGACAATTGGAAATCGACTTACAAATTCTTTGCAATGAAAGCTGCTCGGTGACAATTGATGACAGGGGTTGGTTGAGAAATTGTAAATGGTTTTCTCGCCAAATATTTTCTATAAGAAAGTTGTTTTGCATTTGCAGTTGAACTAATTTTCTTTTTCGTCTTGTGGGCATTGGTTGTTCCATCCAATAGCAAAGGCACCGGTGCAGCAGATGTTGCCTCTGTTTTAGCATCGTTGAAAATTCCTTCATTGTCCCGCGGTCTTGTAACATTCCTCGAAATTGTAGAATTCCTCGAAATCCAATCGGCCATTCCCGTTGTTATCGGACATATTAATGATTTTCTTTGCCATTCCCTCTGAAATGTCAAGACAAAGCTCTTGACAAATCAAACGCTTGAGTTCCCGAAGATCGATTAACCCACTGGTGTCATGATGATCGAAAATACGTTTTAATTGCTGCCTATCTTCGGTCTCCTACATTGAGGTCATATGACGTAGTGGAATTTCTTCTTAACCGCGCGACCTATTTACCGATTCCACATCTTACTGAATTGATTACTGTTGAAAGTTCCAATAAGGATGTCAATCAAGCACTCCCAACGTCTTTTGAAGAAAGGAGGATACACTAATTGGACGAAAGTCCTAAGGGAATGTGTGAGATGTCCTACCGGCTTTCGGTATAACAAAAACTTTGATCCTCTCAAGGTTAAGTAAAGTCAAGGACTCAAAATATCGAAGACCTCCTGCAACTCCATTGGAAAAATTCTTAATGCTTAATGTAATTTTCAATTTCAAAAATCAATTCTTCTATAGCTTTCTGCAGAACAACTCATCTCTTGTTAGCAGGAAAATTGATGTCCATTAGAAATTTCCGTGTCTCCTCGCTGGACGTTTCGATCCAGTTTCCGTCTGGTATTTTGATGAGACTATATATAGACGGATAAATATGGTTGGAGTATGCCCGATGAATGGAACCTCAGCATTGTTTGCCCGATCCTCAGGAAAGGAGACCTTCTGAGCTGCGCTAACTACAGAGGCATCAGTTTTCTTAACATCGCTTACAAGATCTTTTCTGTGTGGCTTCAGGCCAGCAAAGTCCACCATCGACCAAATATTCACTCTTCGGCAGATCTTGGAGAAAATCCAGGAACTTCAAATCGATACCCATCACCTCTTCATCGATTTAAAGGCCGCATGTGACAGTCTCTCTAGAGACGAGCTACATAGGGCCATGTTTAGTTTTGGCATCTCTCCCAAACTCGTCCGTCTGTGCAGGATGACGATGGAGAATGCACGCTACTCCATGAATGTCGGTCACCGAGACCTTTGATGTCAAAAAAGGATATAGGCAAGGTGACGCGATGTCATGCGACTTCGTCAACATCGTTCTTGAAAGAATTCTGCAAAACTCAAGCGCCAACACAAGAGGCACAATCATTCAAAAGTTTGTCCAACTACTCGGATACGGTGACGATATACATAATCGGAAGAACGCAGCGTGATGTCACTGGTGCGTTTGTGAGTATTGAGACGGAGGCGGCGAAGATCGATTTAAGGGTCAATGAGGGCAAGACGAAGTGTATGCTGTACACAAGAAAGGACACTCAACATCGACGTCTCGGACAGAACGTCACTATAGGCAACTTTAACTTTGAGATAGTTAAGGACTTTGTCTACCTAGACTTCGCTATAGTTCAGACAACGACACTAGCGCTGAGATCAAATGAAGAATAACTCTTGCAAATCGCTGTTTCTTTGGGCTAAGAAGGCAATTGAGTAGTAAAGCCCTCTCTGGAGGAACTGAGCTGACCTTTTATAAGACTTTAATCGTCCCAGTCCTGCTCTACGGCGTAGAGGCATGGACTCTTTCTAAAGCGGATGAGGTTGCTCTTGGCTGTTTCGAGAGGAAAATTCTCCGGGTGATCTTTGGTCCCGTCTGCATAGACGGGGAGTGGAGGAGGAGATACAACGACGAACTGTACAGGCTGTACAGCGACATCTTAACCAGAAGAGTGAAACTCCACCGACTGGGGTGGCTGAGTCGTGTGAAATCCACACTGAAACTAACGGCGCAGTACGAGATGACCGCGACTTAGGTGGCGCACGCAAGTGGAACGGGGCCTTAACCAACTTGGCGTGCTAAACTGGAGGCTGGCTAAAGATTGAGCTGGCTGGAGACGCTTGGTGGTTGAGGCCAAGGTCCACCCCAGACTTAACTAAGTAAGTAAGATATAGACGGAGATTTGGATAGGATTTTCCCTACGAAGGTTTACCATTTTCTGATGAGAGAAAGTGGTGCAAAAAATGTTGAGTGGGTATTGCTGGAACTCGTCCTACTCAGCAGCAGTCCAACGCACTGAACACTGAATCATGCTGACCACACTGCCAATGATGGATTCTCCAGGAGATTCTCCATTCGCCAACCAACTGAGGTAAGCTCCGGACACTGTGCCATATGTTTTGCAAATGGCAAGATGAGCCCAACGATACGTGTAGAAGTTGCACTGGCACTTACTCTACCACTGTCCAGCACTACAAGAACGACAGCTTCGCCCTCTGAGCCATACAATTTCTTGCACAGCAGGGCTAGGATATGCATATGGAGCACGATTTGAAAGAAGGATAAATTCATAAGCGAATCTAACCTAAATATTTGGATGCGTACTTCTTATGGACGTGTACCATTTGGTTCGCGATTCTACCCTCTGCAGATCGCCAGATTTTTAACGGTACGGAGATCTTTCAAGCATTTGGAGCTGCTGCAATGTGAGTTTCTCAGTTATTACGTCGTGGGCGCTGTACTTAATCCAAGTTTGGCGTTGAAAGGTCTGAAAACGATTTCGACATCATGAAGATCAGAAGGCCGATCATGAGGTCTTTTGCATCCAACTTTCTTCTTTTCAATGTATGACGCCTTAGAAACTTCCACTTAATCCATCACACCTACCGCAATCTTAAATTGAGTCACCTTCCCTCTAGAAAGATATGCCCGCAATAACTGCTCCACTTAAACATAAACTGTAAGTAATCATCAACAAATTAGCAATCTAATTACAAAAAAAAAAAATAAATTATAATCCATTAGTGTTCCCCTTTCGAATGTTTACACCCACACTATCAGCGGTTTAGATGAACTTGCTACTCAACGCTTCTCACCCAGGCGGACGGGACCGGCGCAAAAACAAAAAGATAATTGATTAATTTTTTTTCCAGTTTGATTCAATTAAACCGCCGGTTGCCACTGCCGTGTCGTCGTCAACTCGGACCCGGGTCCAATAGAGAACTTATCGGCACGAGTCTATCTCTTGAATGCGGAGTCATAGGCATCATCACCCACTGACAACCTGGACTGTACGTGTTGAGTCAATTAGTCTGTCCCATTGCATAAGATCGATCCAAGTTCAATTAAAAAATAAATGATTGAGTCGTTGCAGCCAGATGACTGATATGCATACGGCAGGGAATTTATCACACGTCTAGACGCCAGACAAACTGCATAGCGCCGTCTTAGGTGCGACCTGACATCAACTCTGTCAACAGTATGTTGAGTCACAATCGGCGGCCGGAATGTGTCCATGACATTCACCTGCTCCACCGACCAGGGCCACACACACACGAAAGGTCAAGTTCAGGAGTGTCTACTGCTCGCAAGCAACCTTCATCCAGAGCACGACGCCGCGGCCGTCGTCGTTGCTGGAGAACACACAAATTGTATACATTTCGCATAAAAATTGCAGATAATGAGTTGCAGGTGGAGCCAGATGCCAGAAGCTTATTCTGTGCGCCGACTACGGGTGTGTGACTCTGACTCGGGGCTTGGTCACGCAAGCATCTCAAACTTCACAGCGATTACAGATTCCAGTCACGGGAGCACTTAGATTGGATTTTCAGTGAAAACAAAATTATGTTGCGTTTCGGCGAGGGCGACCGGTGGGGTTTGGTTGCGGCATTGTTTACACACTGCCCTGCCCGCCCCGCCCGCCCACGGAGTCATGATCAAATCGACTGTTCGGTCATCGTTTTGACAATGATAAATGTACACAAGGTGCGTCTTGGGGGCACTACGTCAACCCATTGAGTGGCATTGAAGGGTCAAGTCACGAGTGAAGCTATTGTCATGCGTCACGTGAGAAATTTTTCCATTATTATCGCTTGACGTTTGGCAGAGGGCCACGTAAATATAATTTTTATCGAGATGAAAGATAACTGGGTTTGTCTGGGAATTGAAATAAGTCATTCGGCATTGATAAGATGACAACTGAGTCGATGGTATCTCACATGAGGTAAGAGCGAGGAAAGTTGTGTAAGCATTACCGAGTGTTTTTTCAACCGAACGCTGGGGCTTTCGAATGAAAGGCGTGACAGGCTATTGAAGGGAATGATTGGTTCGATGTAAAGGGTTTAGAGCGGTTCATTGTTCCTCAGCCTATGGCGGTGTGTTTTGATTAAGTTGCAGCTTTCTCTGAGACGCAATATTGTCGGTTCCACTTTGATCTTTTACCGCCTTGACAAGACAGCCCGGGGGTTCCATCCTGCTAGAAATATGATTCTTTTGATCAAACGTAGCTTAGGAGAGCTCGGTTCGCAAACGAGGGTGTGTCGTGGGAGCAGCGCATATCCCGGAGGCCATCTTTGCCTTATCTTCACCATTTAGCCAGGGTAGAGTCATTTAGACACATGAGTGTCTACTAGTACGAATGCAAATATCCAATAATGTTGCGACCAAAACCACCACTGTAAGGAAGTTTAACGTTGAAAGACGTCAATCGGAAACGACCGTAAGAGGTTTTGCCGAACGAACTTCCCTAAGCAGGCGTTTGTCAAAAAATACGGAGAGCCACTTGACAGCTCTAGGAGTAGAAAAGGAGACGACAAGCGTACAATCACACTAAATAAAATGGAGCGTGAAAAGACACATTGTGAACGGGTGAAGAGGGCAACCCAAGCGTTTTCAGCGAACTGTTCAACGGCGACGGAAGGCAAAATTTCGCTGTCAGCCAGTCTGACATTCTTAACCTTAGGGGAGAACCAGTAACTACTACCTCTGGGCTGACAAGAGGTTAAAACACCGAAAGCTGAGCAAGTAGAGAAAACACGCAGGCCCAAGTAGCCTTGGAACTGAGCTGAAAGGTGCATGCACCAACTTATATTTTGAACCTCCAACATCCATCAAAATCGATTATCCGGAATTAGATTGGTCCCGACCACTCTGGATAAAAGAGGTTCATCTGCATAAGACATGATCCGAAGAGAGAACGTCCGATGTCTCAAGATCCATAAGAAAGGAGACCGTGTCACCTGCGTCAGTTACACTGACATAAGACTTCTAAACATCGCACAGAGCGACAGTTCCAGTTTCTTCAACTGAAATGAAAATCAGTCAGACTTCAGGACTTCAGCATTCTCCAAGCGGAGGTCCTAGCGGTGGCGATTGTTGCCCATTGACTGCAAAGAAGTCAATATCACGCGATGATATTGCATTTTCCATCAGAACCCAGCCAGCAAGACCGCTGTAGAAGCAAAATTTAAGCCTGGGAAGTACTCTTCGCACACAGCCTGAGGTAAAATTATGCTAGGTCTCTGGACACGGTAGATTACCAAGGAATGAGAAAACTGATGAACTGACAGGAAAAGGATCTGGCCTAGATCTAGAGGAAGCTGATTCACAAAGTAAAGATCAAAGTTCCAAGCTAATTTGAAGGCCAAGGGCAATAGGAGAGTGCTTAAGGGGTTGCTAAGTGGGCATGGGATACTTTCTTCACACAATGGGCATCACAATGAGGCTGTACTGACCTGCGTGTGGGACAGACGGTTGCTTTATCGTCTTTCTATATTTTTTTCCCTGTACTGAGGGCAGATGACGATCCATCGATGGGAATCTTTTAGGTCCAGTGCATTCCAAATTCAATTGTCGAAGGTTTCTCAGCCTGTGAACTGACTTGGTAGGTGTGAAAGCAGTGAAAGCAATTTATTCGTTTGAGTTTTCTAGATGACTTGAACCTAGAAACCGACCAGGCTACGATGTTTCAACTAATGCACCATGCTAGACCTTAGGCTCTTTGAGGCGTATAGTAAGATATACGCTCTATGTAAGATATCTGTCTAGTCTATGGTACAGTATGGTAAATTAGGGCGAGCGGAAGGCTGTTCACTTGGGCCTTAGTCAGACCCGTTGCGTTCAACTCTTTTAATCGCCGGAACTGTAGGGATAGGTTTGGTTTGGAACGTCTGTTGGCAGGGATCTAGGGAAGGTGGAAACAATTATGGAGTTGACACTAGTGTACGTGTGGACTTGCAACCTGTTTCTTTGGTGAAGGTCAGGTTGCCGCCGATTCTTTTGTCCTAGAGATGCCTCAGATCCGGTATCCAAATGAACCCGAGGGTCTTCTGTCGCATTTTCGCTAGGGCTGGGCAGTGGCATAGGAAGTGTTCGAGATCGTCTGCTTCTTCCTCGCAGTTCCTACATGTCTCTCGAATTTGTTGAGATTAATGTGTCCTGCGATGAGTCCCACCATAAGCCTTAATTGCTCTCTGCTTGAGCCTAGAGCCTTCTTAGTGAGCAGGTTGCTTGGATTCATTACGAGTGATCTAGCCAATTTGCAAGTCTGGAAACTTGCCCAGTGATCTTCGAAATCCCTTTGCATCTTCTCATTGGTTGCTGTTTTAATTATTCTTAGTGCGACTCCCACTGTGTTTTCAGCGTTTCGTTCTATTGGTTGCGCCTCTTCACTTACCAGTTCGTCGGATTTCTCAATCCCCGTGACACCTTCGTGACCCGGTACCCAAACAAGGCGGACGTCGTTGTGACTGGCAAGCCTGTTGAGTTTGTCTTTGCGTTATCCGACCAGATCTGGATGTTGTCTAATCTAAGCCTTGGCAGTGACACTAGCCACTCGTGAGACTGCGATGAGTGCAATACCACGAGGGGATATCACCTTTATCTTCGTCAACCAGGCAGCAATAAAAGCAATTTCTGCTGTAGAAATAAAATCGAAACTGGTGAGGTGCTGTCGAGAAGAGCTCAAGGTTCTTGGAATACAGGAGAAGGTGATATTCTGCTGCGTCCCTGGACATGAAGACAACTAGGAAACGAAAAGGCTGACGAACTCCCTATTGATGGCTCGGCAACAAATTCAGAACAAGTTGACAGTTCTTGACACTAAGGGAGGCAAATAGTAGATGGACTTTTTTAGACACTTGCGTAACCACAAGGAAGGGATAGGCTTTATTCAATAAGGCTAGGACCGACAGACTTCTGCAGATCAACAGAAGATCTCTATCTACCCTTAAAGGAGTGATTACAGTGTATAACAAACTGCGGTACCATATGAAAAAACTCCAGATTACAGAAGAATACCTTTGTAGAGGGTGTGGCGATGAGGACGTCCTTGAGGATACAACCCACTTCTCTGCCATAAGGTCTATTCCTAGTGCCCAAGTCTCTAACTTCTAAGAAACAAGATCCTCGGACGACACGTTTTCCAGGAAATTGAGGAACTATCCGATACACCGCTGAACCAAATAATGAAATTCATCAAATCCACAGATCACTGCATATCCAGTCATAGACAAAGCCTACACTCTTCAGGAATTTTTGTCGTAAAAGTCTGGATCATGCACTCTATCCTGAGTAGGTATGCTCCTGATCGCCCAGCATTGTTGACTTCGTGAATATAATTTGGTTTCAACTTTGTCACGAAAGACCAACATTCCACATACACTTCCTCCTTGTCTAGCTTGTCCTATATGGTCCCACTAATCATTTCCAGTTCGTACTTATGACAATAGATAAACGATATTGTAACAGTTCAATCCAAACACCTCATTTGTTAAAAATAACTCCTTGCACACTTTAACGGGAAACAAATTAATTAGTGTCGACTTGTATGTCCCCCTATAACACTGGCACGATAAAATTTAATGACCTTACATCTTCGGTCGCTGCAGACAACCCGCGAGAATTAATGTCCCCAGATAGGAAAAAAAACTGCAATCACTGAGCAGTGAAAATTAACTCGTCTCTTGATTGACCCGTGTGACGTTGTTTTTGTTACTAATTATCTAGAATTACTTTGTAATCGTGGGTCGTAAATTCTGAAGCACCTTTCAGTTTGTCACTGCATTGCAATTCCAATCATTGACACCTGATAAAGGCCAACGACTTGATATGGAAGTTATCCCCACCCGCACTGAACTGCAACAGAAATTTGACATGTTCCTTCCAAAAATATCTTTCGAATTGGGTCAGTAGATGCGAGGAGTACGCCAGGAAAGACACACTTTTCGGTGTGAGAAACTATTTTTAATATCAACCGACCGACAGTTGTGTGACACTGGTGGCGCCGCGCCGAATGAGTTCATTTACACACAAGAAATGTTAAAATTTAAATTTATTTCTCCTTTTGATGTTTTTCATTTTTTTGCAACATTTCCATGACAGACGATCGGGCAGAGTTACATCGTAAATGTGTCTATCGACGGCACGCATGATGGCAAATTTTGTTGAGATTTATGCTGCCGACATTGTGGCGTTGTGTTAATTAGTGGAGGTGTCCAGCGAGAGTAGCTGTTATTAAGTACTAAAATGCACAAATTAATTGAAGCACACAACAAAGCAATGAGCACACGAGTATTAATAACGCGAAATTGTTTTAGATTTGTGAAAAACAAAAGAGAGATTCGTAATCATCGAATGCAATTGTTGCCGCGTTTAACAATTGACGACGGTGACAACATGATGCGCTGGCGACAATGGCGGAGACAATGTCTGTGATGTGACATTTTGATTAATAATTCTGGAACGAGTAGCTAATTAGAGGATGATCAAAGGGATATGCAATGAATACAAATTAGGAGTCTCACCCCGATTGTTTCGAAGTGGGGTGGTAACAAATTGAGGAGTGTAGAGCTTGATAAGGTCTATTCCTAGCGACGACGTCTGCATTCCTGAAATTGCACAGCACTTTACAGGAAGCTCTGACGAAGAAATATGCAAATAAAATGACCTCCAAGCACTAAACCACTTGTGTGACACAAAACAGCTCAGAAGAAATCTGTCAACATTGGCTACACTGTTGCATCATAAACATATGTAGGTGAACTTTTAAATGCTCCAAAAACTTGTTAAAAAAAATAATAAAAAATTTTCAATGACATTATGGACGTAAGAATGACCAAGTTATGCCACCCAGACTGAACTCGAGTGCGCACTGTAAAGGTCATAGGTTTGTTACCGTCTGTGTTGAAGCTAAGAAGAAGGTAAACGTGAACAAATCAGAGGTTATGGTAATTTTCCGAATACCTGTTCAATGCACTCTGCATGTTAGTGGAGAGGTATCTCGGAGTCATATTCACGAGTGATGGAAGGCGCATTACTGAGTTATCCTGGCTAAGCTGGACGTGATTTCTAGGGAAAGTGGAATCAATCCAACGATTACATGAAAACAATACACGGCCTTTCTTTCATATGAATGGCCGAACTGACAAGGTCACGTTCTATGAAAGTTCTACGTCTTCAAGAAGTGAACGTCAAACAAGCACTAGAGAAGCCAATCATGATTTAAATATGCACAATGGCTCCACATCTGCATGCATACAGTACGAAAAAATAGAATAGAAAAAACCACAAAAGTGATATGGTTCATCTTTCAAAAACGCGATACTATGTCCTGGAATTTCAAGTCAACACCCGTCACCTCTTCGTCGATTTTAGGACTGCATACAATGGCGGAGCATAGACAGAACGGTGATATTACGAGTCTTTATAACGCCGAAAGCTGTCCAAGCCAGCGACACTCAACGTCTACATCGCACATGTCATATGCAACCGCCTACTCAGCAGTTTTAAAAACATGGAAACAATGGCCTTATCATACTACCAGAGCCGCCTTTAACTGTCTTAATTTCCATAGAAGCTCTACTCAGACTAGCACCAGTCCATATCTCACTAACAAAAACTCTGACCATTTCCAAGCCAGCACACCTTCTGTGCATCAGTCTAAATAAATTCTAACTCCCACTTCTTCTACGCCCCCAACGCTCAACATATCCGCTAAAGATCTATACAAGATACTACAATTATCTGCCTGCTCTCATGCTCCAAAACCTTCCTGTTCCCGCTCCCCTACTCTAACCAACACCCCAATGTCTATCGCTCCACATCTCGCCAAAATTTTTAAACAAAATCTGCATATGTATGAAATACCCTGTTGTAATTAAAAGTAGTTTAAAAGGAGAAAAATTCAACAACTCTACGAGCTGCTTGTGTAATCCAAAAAGCCCATACACGTTGAGCGAATAATGAATGTTCCGAAAAGGATCTTTAAATCACACCCGCCAAATTCGAGGCGACAAGAAAGACTGAAAATTCGAAACCGCCGCAATGCCAGAAAGTGGGATCCCTGAGATCGATGAGAATGGGAGGCCGTTGTGTGTCAGATAGAGTCTCTGCAGGAATGCCGACTCGGGCACTTCAAAAAGCTCGATTCGGAATGACGGAAATTCAGCACTTACGCATTGCCTCTTACAAATTTAAACTAATTTAAAAATGTTCAACTAAATTAAGCCAAACGACGAACCTCTTGGAACTCCATGATAATTTTTTTTTTTTAAGTTTTGCCCACTCAGTCTCTCAGGTCTTTCGAAATTTTCGACGTCAAGATACTGCGAACACCTTTTCATTGACGATTTTGGGTTGACAAAACCTGGACTTTAGACTCCCTCCCTTACTTTTCTCGCTCTTATAACCACCTGCCTGCACTATTTCTTGATCATGACTAATTCAAAGAAAATTCACTGTAAAACCATTCAACCTGACGACGACCTTTTCCCTGCACTTTGTCTTTCAAAATCGATGACTTGCTACAATCCACACTTAACCGATTCACCAAAACTCCTCGGCTTTTTGCAAACGAATCTTTTTTCTGGAACATATTTAGCAACATGCAGTCGGTGAAATTCCCTTACACAATCTAGACGATTTGGCACAAAACAAACGAAAAACCCCAGACCCACCGCACGATACAAATCCACCTAAAGTGCTGTATCTCATTCTCAGTACTTCATCTCTTTGGTATTACATACACCACTCTGCGGTCTTCACACTTTTACCTTCGTCGCTTAACCACCGCCCAGCCACGAAGTCGAGAGAAGGCGGGTAAACAGATAAAAAGAAAAATTCCGGTAATACTGCACGATAAACAACTGAAATCCATCACAGCAGCACAGTGCGTCGTGTATGCATACGTGTGCTCTATGCGCTCCAATAAAGTTGGCACATTCCTTGAGCTCGGTTTGCACCAGAGTTGAATACACTCTAGCGTCGCTCCAACTATTCAGATGATGATGGCGATGAATACTCCATTACCACTACCGCTGGCGCACCCTAGCTCCGGCAAAGTCTTTTCTTTGCATAATATCTCAAGGTGAATGCATTTGGCTGGAGTATCATAGATACTCGCATCTATGGGCGGAAAAAAAAACCCATGGAATGGAATTTTTACCCATTTCCCCCGCATCGCACTTTTAATAACTCAAAGCGAAAAGCAATCTCAGCCCGTCGATGGAGTATACCCTCCGTCGTTGAATTCCTTTTACGATGGTCCTATGGCAGGCCTGCCTGCCCGCTCTACTCCCGTTTTGCCGTGTATCTGCATCCATATGTTTGCACTTATTAACGATGACGGCAAACGACTGGTTACGGCAGGAATGTACGCATACATACCTTTGGTATGCAGATATGGAGCAGTCAGGCACGTTTCTTTTGATGGCCAGCTTGACTGACCGCATGCTTAATGGTCCGACAATTGATGTGACATAATCCGAGTGAACAGAGTAAAAGACGCAAGTCACATTGAGTTGTTGGTCATTTCGCTGGTGTGGCGAACGGACTCCCTTCTGCGTGGAATGTGTGGTAGTAGGCTTGAGATTAGTGGAGGTTATAAGAGCATAATAGATTCGGTATGGAGCCGAAATCTGGGAGGGCTTGGCCTTCGAAACTAATTTTATACGAGCGTCTAAGTGGTTGTTATATAATCGGAGCATTATACAGATTTGGGAGTGTAACCGTAATAAGATACAAGGCGTGTGTTTAGACAAAATGATAGTTGCCAGCATAATTGCATGCAATCATTAAAGGCTAGGTTAACTGTGATTAAAGAGAACGAATGTCGGTCCGGTTGAACAGAAAATCACATTGCCTAGGGGTAGTAGCAAAAACTTGAGGAAAAGGAAAGTCTATCTACTCTGATGGGGTCGTTCCTTTGGACGGGGGTTCAAAGCCTTATCACGTGCATACATAGGGACATAAGCGTCAACAGGACTGGCTGCCAACTCCTACTTTTACCTCCACATGATGAGCCCAGGTGTCGGGCACGAATAGAAAGGACTTACAATTTATTGCTGCCTCCGAACGGCGAGTTGAGAAGCTCTTTCATAACGAATTATACTCCCGGAGGTTCGTCATTCCCCGACGAGAGGTGGTGCCGCGAAAATTGTTTGGCGGACATGGCTGGGGCTCGAACCCACGCAGCGTGTACAGCAGTCCAACACACTTACTACTCAGCCACGGGTACCACTGATTATACTCGGGCTTCAGGCCTATAAATATTGATTTATCCGGCTTCTTATCTCAGGATTATATATGAAGGGGGGCCTTCAGGTATAGGAATACCCTTTAAATGATTTTCACACACCTCGAGCAAGGTGCAGTGGTTTGAGACTCAGGAAGTATTACGTTTAATTGCCGTCCGAAGGTGGTGTTCAGTTTAGCTGGGGACATTTGTGGTGTTTGCCATCGCTATAATTCACATGAAGAAAGAGAAAAAAAACGTGTCTTGGTGGTTAGTGCGTTGAACTGCTGTGCAAGATGCGTAGGTTCGAGCTCCAGCAAAATCCAACAAACATTTTTCGAGGCACCACCTCTCGTGATGCACGAAGAAGCTTCTCAATTCACCCTTCAGAGTCGTTTGCAAAGTACTGCACTTGAGTCCTTCGGAATTCAATACAAATAGCAGTTTGATTTTAGACCCTTTCGTATGTGTGACAAGTCGTATGCAAATATTTGTGGAGCAGCTATCAAAGTCTGCTGTAACCTGACGATCGTCCTTAAAAGCGTGTAAGAGGCTAGCGGAAGTCCAAACCCTCAAGAGGGTTGTGGCACTCTCTGTCGGACGAGACCACTAAACATTTGCGAATAAAACGTCAAAAATGCTAGCATAAGCCGAAAACGTTTCGACATGATGCTATTGTTTAACGCTGCAAAGATTCAATAAAAAGTGGTCCTCCAATGTTGCTCTTCACGAAGACCATAACAGCATCATAGCAATAGAAGAATTGAAGATCTCACACTGAGTACACCTAAAACTGTTTTAAGGTACATTTCAGACCACCACTCTCTTGGAGTATACCAGAACAGAAGGGACTCAGCCCACTTCATATACGGGTGGCCACACCTCCGCAGGACTTCAATGATGACACTCGAAACACAACTGTCAAGAAAGCCGTCAAAAACCATGAATTTCAAATTCCAAATCAGTAACTAATTCCAGCTCTTTTCTTCTGAGGCATCTCAACACAAAAAAGAGAAAAACAATTGACCCAAGATGGCTCTTACAATCAAATGAATGCACTGCTTCGAGGAATAGCTCGTCAGGGTACTAATCAAGCTCAAAAAGTTGTTATTTGGTAAAGGCTTCTAAAAATAGAAGCATCAAGACCTTTTAGGTCGAAGTCGCTATCTTTTAGGTCCTTTACCTCTTTTTTCATGACGATCAGGTCCGAGGTCTTAACTTAAACAGCGCTATAGTCTATCTATAAATTTCAACGCTATATTCAATTTCAACTACGTCTTGTGCGTCACAAGAGAGGTGTCATCCCCTGATCACGTCTGACCTGCCCCATCATCTAAGACATTAAGGCCTTTATTATCACTTTAACCAAACAATATTTCAGTACTTCATTCAAATCCATGACTAATTCAATCTTACCCCAACTGGCCACACACCAGTGTCCCCTAAAACGAAAATGAGTATTCAAGCTCATCAAGGCGTATACGTAACATTTTTTAAATTACACCAACTCCATGTAAATTCGTCAATGAAACACATCCCATCTGTCAAAGAACATGACAACTAAATGTAAAATATTGTGTTTTACAGTCTTGATGTACCCCCAACAAGGTTCCCGCCAGTAGACCTTGAGTTTTAAAATTCATTTAAAGATTCTCAAAAAATTTACAAAATTATTTTTAGCGAAAATTATTCTAAAAACAAACACAGACGCATTGAAATTTTATTTAAAATTCTCCTCTCAATCATTTTTATTTCACTTGAGCCTTAGTCATCCGACACATGACAATTTCGTATTCACTATCTAAACGCACAAATAAATCTCAGGTCTAATTATAGACTCAGAAGACAACTAAGTACAATCTAACGTCTTTCCTCACGTGAATATGGCGTCAGCATCACCGTAAGACCAAACAAATTCTCCACGAGATGATTGAGATTTCAAATCCGATACTTGTGGCTTACTCAAGGTATCTGCCTAAGTACGGTGGATTATGAGGTTTGAGTTTGAAGCTGCCACCATGTGTGACCTTTACATTGGAAGCTACAAGTACACTTACGGCGATGTGAAGTGAATTGAATTAAATAATTAAAATTCAATTGATGTTCGAGTGCTGGAAATCTGATTCGTTTGTCTGTGCTGTACGCGCTTATTAATCGTCGTAGTCGTCGGCGTCGTTGTCGCTGAGGCAACATCAAACGTGGGAATTAGAAAACGAAATTGAAATCGATAAGTTGTTGTTTTGTGTATCTATCTACGGCAAAATTTCATTGTAACTCGATTAGAGGGGAGCGATTACAAATTAATTGCCATAGAAGCACGATAGATACACAAGATACTTGTGTTTACAGAGACACGCTCGTTTGATGTTGGTTTTGCGATGGTGGGAAGGCGCATAGCGATTTTTTGATGGGTAATTTGTGATAAATGGTGAGAAAGTAAAAATTTATTTCAGATGTTTTTTTGTAGGAGTAAGCGGAAGTAGGCCGTGTTGCGCAAAACAATACAAAACGCGCAAAGATGTAAGGCGATTGTCTGACTGAATCGAGGAAATCCAAGAGGAACAGTCATCGGGAAAAAACTGCTAAGATTCCGCCAGCAGCAGGTGGTTTCTAAAGGATTCTCTCAAAGGAGCTTTGTCATGATGACTGGACACTAAAGAATTGGGAGCAAAAATCGCCCTACGACTGCCAACATCTAGCTCTTGGAAAAAAGGCCCAAATATGTCACACCAGTATCGCTAGATGGACAAAGCTAGAAACAAAAACTGATCGAAAACATAATGCCCTGACTTTGAACTCAATTTCCAAACTCTCTTTCCACCAAGGGAAAGTTGGGACGAAGGAAGGGTCATTTAACCCGACAATACATCCATTTTCATCGACGACTGAAAAAATGGATGAAGGAATAGGCTCCGGAATATACTCAGAAGAACCCACCATTGCCCGTTCGATAAAACTTTCAAACCACACCAATGCGTGTCAAACTAAAGTTCCAGCGATAACCGAGACCACAAGAGAACTTACCTCGGTAGGTTTGGTTAGGTTAGGTTAGGTGGCTGTCCCCACACTGGCAGGGACACACTTAGGCCAGATTGGCCCATTTTGATACCACGACAAAGAACCGGCTTACCAGCACCAGAAACCAGAGTATGTACAACAGAGTATATTGAGATGGGAAACTGTAACCGTATTAAACCTAAGATTTGAACCATTTCGTCCCAGAAATGAAGTTCTTGTCTTCTGGATATCGAGTTCAGCTAGATCGTTAAGATCATCATAGAAGTATTTCCCGAGGGTTCTTCTTCTTAGTGTCGCAAGGTCAGGACATGTACACAATAGGTGGGTCGTAGTTTCCTCTTCCTCCTCGTCCATGCAGCTTATACAGAAACCGTTGGAGGGGACCCCCAGTCTAAATGCATGGCTGCCTGTCCGGTAAAGACCCCTATCAATGAACCTAGATTTTTCCGGTTTGTGGAGAAAAGTTTCTCCGTGTTGTTTTCAAAGCACCCGTTATGCAGATGCATAATCCCCTTTGTACCTTTCCAAGCAGGTTGCTGTTGAACTTTTTGTCCAGTGCTGTCCACCAGATGAATACTCCATACATGAGGATCGGCCTCACCACCGCCGTATATATCCAGTGGACTACCCTAGGCTGCAGGCCCCATTTCGGGTCCAGAGCTTTCCGGCAATATCAGGCAACGATCCTGAATACTCAGCTTCCAGTTGAGCTCCGCCATTGTCTACAAATTGGATTTCTGTGCCTTCTAGTTTGAGAGGGGTGATATACGGAATCTTATAGCGTCTTGTGAAAAGGACAAGTTCGGTTTTCGAGGGATTAACACCGAGGCCGACCTTCTTCGTCCATCCTGCCAGTATGTTCAGGGCAGATTCCATAAGGTCTCTTATTGTAGGGACGAATTTACCAGTGGTTGCCATTGCAATGTCAGCAGCATATGCCGTTGAAATAAATCCCTCCCTATCCAATATCATAAACAGTTCGTTGACTACCTTTAGCCAGAGTAGTGATGATTATACTCCGTCTTGCGGTGTACCTCTGCAGACCGTCCTACTTATTGGACAACTCCCCAGCTCAGCCTGAATCAGCCCGTTTTTAAGCTTTTACTCGATCCAGAAGCAGAGGCAGTTGTCAAGAGTAAAAGTAGCTTGAGTCTATCTTGCCACCACACCTGTGACTTCAAGGAATCTCACACACATCATGTAAACATTTTCCACTTCTGACACTTTGACACATTGTAACAAAAATATTTCCTTAAAAATGTTGCAGCCTAAAACCCGCTCTAAGACATTTCCCATCCGCACTGACACATAATAAAATTAATTTCAAGTTACACAATTTTGTGAAATTGCTCATGGAGAAATTCAGGAAGGAGCTCAATTTGTCTTGCTATCTTCACCCGTTACGCAGTACCATTTGCGAAAAAAAAAAGTTGCAACTCTAATTAAATCCACTTGCACCCCCCTCTACACTCGCATCAGAAGACATACGCTACTGTGTCGACTGAAATCACCAGCCAAGCACATTGTGTTCGAATTGCAGTGATCTCCGCCAGCCAGTGGATTTCTTCTCCTTCTTCCGAGTCTAATTTCTTCCGCAAACTCTGAGACACACTTGCAACCGGCATTACACACAAATTTCAATCCAAGCGAGGAGCACTTTCTACAGAAATTAACCCCAAGATTGATGCGTCCAAAATGGTTTTCCATTAGCCAACAAATGTTGCCAATTAAAAAGCCATCACCGACACCATGTGCTGACAACAGCACTCGCCTCACTCTCAAGCGTCGCCGCCTCGGCTTCGGAGTCAATAAGAAATTTATTCACCATAATTCACAATAAATCTGTAAACGATACAGCATGCAACATGCACCATCCAGAGAGAGAGAAATTCACAAAATTCACGGAACCGATACAATTTGAGTGGTTCTTGTTGGGACAAGTGAAAAATGAACTTTCTTAATCGGAAGCCACCGAGCAGTATCAATTATGCGATAAATCTTCGCGGGCTTTGTGCATTTCTCCTCGTAAATAATAACGAGCGACCGCTTCGCGCCACCCTGTGCTGGCCCCCTAAACATGGGCCGGCTGCTCGCCGGTTAACGAGCGCCCATCGATCGTCATCAGCTTCGGTGCAATTTGCAATTGACTTGACCCAAATTTCTGGCCGAACAGCAGCGCGTCCAATAACATAATGAAAAGTATCTTGTCCGCCGAGAATGTGCGCAAAAAGCTCGTTCAAGTGGAAAATTGTACGAAATGTTACACAAAAGGCAACAATACCCCAGCGGGACAACAATGGGAGCGATAACGACGAAGGGACGCGTTCGGTGAACTGGAGAAGAGGTGGTAGTCGGGAAGATGTGTATGGCTCCACGGTACGAATATTGATTGCTAAAAGATTGCCAAAGACCACAAGGAGGGGCGGCGGTCTAACACGCGGGATTTTCTTTGGATTTGCCTGTGAGGTACACAGACTCGTATTCAAATTCTGCGGCGCTCCGGAACCAGCGAAGGTTGTTACGGAGGGTAAGCAGCTTTCTGAGTTTTGATGGGGGATTACGGATGGATTGTAATTTGATGATAATTGGGGGATATATGTTCGTGCGGAGTTACGCAATGGCCGTTGGTGGGTGCTCATTTGAATGAAGTTCACGTTTCTTTTCTGTTACTCTTAAGAAGTGGGCAACATTGAGTCTACGATTACAATTCAGACACGATATTTGTGTGAGCATTAAACTAAATTCATCACACTTCCACCAGGATATACAAAGGCTTTTAGGTTTGTTGCAAGCAAACTTATTTTTTTCATGATGCAAGAAGAACTAGGAGTGCTTCGAACACATAAAAAAGGTATACAAGGACAAAAGGTAGTCCGAATGGACCGCAAAATCAACGACATAGTTCGACCACTCGGGAAAACGATATGTATACGAAAGAAATCTGTCACAAAGACCGGAGGCATCTCCATCGGGTATAGTTATCAGTAGAAGACCCTTTAAAAATACCTCCTACCGGTGGAAGTTTAAAAGATGACAAACGAGTACAACTTTGTTTCGTCCTTTCAACTTAATTTATAATTAGTGTAGTGAAGCCTGTTGAGTATTTAAAAATTGGAGGCTCTACTCAAAACAGAGTACCAGGCCAGCCCGGTGGTACATGGTACTACTGTTACACATACTTGCTAAAGTCGCTATTTTTGATGTAGTCTGCGGCTGAACTTTGAAACGAGGATGATTCCTAGAAACCTTGCGCTGTGAGATAAGGAAAGTAACTGGCCATTAAGCCATAGAGTTGTGAAAGTCTGTAGGTACTTCGACCTGTCTTAGACGATTCACGTAAGTATCAATGGAGCATTGTCAGGTTAGAAGGCAACTCATGCATTTTTTCGTCTAAAGCGCCACAGAGAAAGAAGGTTTCTGGTTGGTTGCCCAAACACAGCTTTAAGTTTAACTTGTCTCTAAGTAGCTGGTATGCTGTTGTGCCATGACACTTAGCATGGTATCGCCGCCTTGGTCACTGACATCTAGTGGTAGTGGATTTAGTGTGGAACTATTGTCGATTTTAGGTAAGAAGGTAGGTGAGGTGGTCCTAAGAAGGACCTTTGTGGTACCACATGGATCGATACCCTGAACCG
The DNA here is from genome assembly GCA_917880715.2 of Matsumyia berberina. Classification (NCBI taxonomy): domain Eukaryota; kingdom Metazoa; phylum Arthropoda; class Insecta; order Diptera; family Syrphidae; genus Matsumyia; species Matsumyia berberina. The sequence goes on from OU862872.1 coordinate 9,619,419, forward strand.
CGCCACTCACTTTTTTGAAACCATTTTAAGCTCTTGATGAAGCTCGATTTGAAGCACAAAGTGCGATTTAGCATAGACCAGATCTCCCAGGAGGTACGGCGCGTGGTACCATTCCTCCATCTTTGGTTTGTCTTACTGATCGCGTCATACACTAAGAGATGTTTGCATGTAGCGAGTGGAATACCCAGATTCCTTCGTTCCGGAAGAGTGTCTAGATTAGTACAACGTTTGGCGAGTTCATCGGCCTTACAGTTTCCTGGAATATCCCTATGACTGGGTATCCAGCATAAGTGAATGTTAAAATTTTCTGCCATCTCCATGAGACCTGAGCGACAGTCTGAACTAGCCTTTGATGTATGCACATGTTACCAATTCCAGGGAATTTATAGCAGTCTGGCTATCGGTAAAAATTGTAATGTCCTTGAAGGATATCACATTTTGCCTAAGCCAGGATAAGGTTTCGTTAATCGCCACGATTTCCGCCTGAAAAACACTACACTGGTCTGGTAGACGGAAGGGGATGCTGAGGTTAAGCATATCGGAGAAAACACCACCTCCTACTCCGTTCTCGGTTTTGGAACCGTCGGTGTAGAAATGAACAGAATGGTTGCCTCCGGCATCACCACTCTTCCACTCCTCTCGGTAAGGAATGGAAGTCCGGAAGTTGAGGTTGAAATTCAAATGTTTGACCATAGCTAGGATGCTTTAAGTCTGATGGCTGCGCTAGCAGCTGACTTTTTGCCAAAATTATCTAGAGAAACTAAATGTAGGAGCACATCGAGTGCCGCAGATGGGGTTGTTCTTAGTGCTCCGCTAATGCTGATCTGATGGGACCATCGATAGATTCTTAGTCACGGTTTTATTTATATGAAGATTTTTATTGGGGGTTGGCTTAAGAGTTGGTTCGCAATTCCATCTATACATTGAATTCGGTTATCCGAATCTTTCCTCTTCCAAAGGTTGCTGCTTTGTGGTTTACAAAAAGGCTTTCGCTTATACCTACATTCTCTTTCTGCCGAGAAGAGTGCGAATTGTTGGAATATTGGGACGACGCTTTCGCACTGTCATAGTTTGTATAGCCTTATCTATTCATGAAATTAAAAGTCTGTCAACTGTGACGACAGTCTCATGTTAAATTTCCACACCACCTACATACATATGCGAAAGGTGGCCCAAAATTGATCACCCTATCGGAAGGTGCTATGATTTTTACAAATGGCGATATTTGTGAAGTAAACAGATGCAGAGTACACGTCGACAAGCGATGGAACGCTATACTCCTCAAAACCTTGGAATACTTGTGACTCTTTTTTTACGGAATACTTCATCAGTGATTTTGGAGCAACTTGAATTACAGCGCATATTTTCCGGCTGTCCTAAGCCAACTGGTCAAATACTAAGGCCCCTACTACGCAATGAGCGGCAGAAAATTACGATTTCATACGTTTTAAATTTACTGCTTTGCCGTTTGCCGCTCATTGCGAGGCAGGGGCCTAAGGCGTTTAGCCGCTCGCCTCAAAGAGACAGGAACAACACGTGACAGAAGAGGCCCTGGAAGGCCTCGTAATGCTCGTTCCAACGAGTAGCTGAAGACCAGACTACGTGCCACGCACATGGACTTTATACGTTCGTCTCAAATTTATGGATTGGGACTAAAGCACATGTGGTTCCAACAAGACGACGCAACTACACACATAGCTCGCGCCATAATGGACATTTTGAAGTATAATGGACATTTGAAGTATTTTTTGAAGTCACTGGTCTATAAGAACAAGCCACAGACTCTGGAAGCTCTCAAAGAGAATATCCGACAAGAGTGCGAGAACTTATCGTCCTAAGTTCCCCTCAAAACGGTTGGAAATGCGGTAAAAAGAGCCCAAATGGTCATCAACAATGGCGGCACCCACCTCAACGATATCATCTTCCAAAAGTCATGAAAAATGAAATTAAAGGTCCAAATAAACATTAAAAAAAATTATAAAATTTCGTTTCATTTTAGTTTCATTTTAAAGATATAGCAAAACAACATCGGGTGAGTGTTTTTGGGCCACCCTGCACATATGTTTATTGGTCTGGATTATTCGTCCATTAGACATGGACATGATCTATCTGCAAATCCTATAACCAAGTTCACATTGTGGAGTGTCCGGTTGGTGGAGTCATATAATGTGTTGCCATGAGGCATTTCAATTTCTTTTTTATAAGTTACTCGCGCTTCAAGAGGTTTTGATGTTTTCACTCAGCGCGAGCAAAGTGCAGTGGTTTGAAGAGTTTTTCCGACATCAGCCGTTGAACCCGGACATTCAGCATGACAAGCGATGATGCTATCGCATATCGCAGGATACGATTGTATCCTGCCCCCTGAATGGAACCCCCTTTGTACACGAGATTTTAAAACAGTCGGATACACATGTCATACATCGTTGTAAAATATTTCTCCCAATTCCTATCCCAACTCCTGCTTCTGAATTAACATAAAACGTCATATCTACATGTGTCTGTATGAGCAATAAAAACGTATAAATCTTGGCCAACACTCCTGTCATAAATCCTATTACACTTCAAAAATCATACAATTAGTATGCCGAACGAGAATAAGTGCCAAGATAAACAACCCAACAAGTCTACGTCCAATCTGTATACACATTCCCATGCAGATGGGGGGAAAAAAAATTCAGTAAATCACTTATTTGTAGATACCAACCTTAAAATGTTCGCATGTGATAATTTGTTAAGAAGTTGTACTTCTCTCAGCATATTTGGTCGATTTGCACGTAATTGATTCATTTTCAGTACCATTACTTGTCCAGTTGATCGATGTGTGACCTGAAAAGGGAAGAAACATTTCGAATTAATTCCAAAAGACTTGATACGATGAAGCTCGAAGAGGTACACTCGGGTGAGATGATACGCCAAGGCAAGGACGATACCGCACCGCTATCAACCGATTTGATCTGGTTTGACATCAAGTTGAGCTTTAAAAATTGGACGCACACACACACTTGCGAGTACATCGAGTGGAAGATTCAGAAAAAAGAAAAAAGTGTGAATGGCTTGTTTTGGCCTTTTGTGTCGACACCACATGGTGGAGGATACACAACATCAACAGCCAAGTGGACGTCTCGCAGCGCTTGTTTGTCTAAAAATAAGTTTCATACGAGAGAGAGATATCGATTTTATTTTTTATCTGTCAGACGAGGGGTATGACAACGACTGTGTCGAAGTTGTCTCTCTGTCTGTTTGTCGGTCGTTTTTTTTCGATTGGGCAGTCAAAACATATCCGTTTCAGCGTTCAGTTCGGTTTAGGTTCACCTTTCGCGAGAGAGTTGGGAAAAGTTCAACAAATCAGTGGGCCGGGAGTTATGAAGCGGAAACTTTTGCTTTGACATGTTACACGTTTCGTGTGGCGTTGGCTTTTATCGAGATTAAGGATGGTCTTGAGGAGTTTCTATTTTCTTTGGCACACTAATGTGCTTTTCCTCTCATTGAAGTGCATTGTCGTCGCCATAGTGTCGCTGCGGAGTATGATTTATAATATTTCGTGGAGATTGCGTTAGTGTTACAAGTTTTGGAAGGTTGTGCGGTCTTTCGAGAGTAAGTTGGGAATGGTCAGGGACGCCATGGTGGCCCTTTGACCTAATATTGATTTGCTGAGAAAATAAAAGGGGAAAAACTGACTGAGAGATCTGAAGATGATGTGAAATACTTATCCTTACGAGGACGACGTTCAGCAACTTTGAACGAACAATTTGAAGAAACTTTACAAGAAGAAAAAGAGTTTTGGCATCTCTCTGATAAACTTGCTGCACTTTTGTAGATTCTACCAAGCCGCCCGCAGATCTACAAACGGCACCAAAGTCAGCTTGGAATGAGCCAAGGCCTTGCTTCTCGCAACCGTTCATATTGTGCGCGTTGTATTTTTCGCACGAATGGAAGAGACCTACAATTTATTGCCGACTCCGAAAGGCAAATTGAGAAGCTTTTTCATGACAAATTATAATCTCGGAGGCTTGTCATTCCCCGACGAGAGGTAGTGTTCGGTGGACATAGAAATAGGACTCCATTGGAGGTTTCTTCCGTTTGATGCCCTTGGGGACTTTACAAACCTTCTATGACTGCAGTAAAACCTTTGGAAAAAAGTGGGGACTTCAACCAAAGACGACCTTGTGGATTTCCTACTGAGCAAGGGTTACAACCTTACGAAACTTAAAAGACTCCAAAGAACACCTATTATAGGCACCATGAGAGCATTGAGTTCGGCTCGAATGGAATGGAAGCCCTTACTTTCCTCCTACATTTTCTACCTCTCGACGTTCACACAAAAAGACACCACACTATGCAGCGCAGTAAGACTCAAAGAATATGGGTGCTAGACTGCATGTTATTTCGGCCACAGCAACATCCTGAACTCGCTACCAAACGGCATGGTCACGTTTCCAACCGACTACATCAGACTCAAACTTTAGAAAACCTTCCACGGGGGATTCCCCACCAGAGCACAGTGGAAGAAAACCGAAGTGGTCAAGAATTTCGACACGGTCATCTACACTGACGGATCAGAGATGAACTGCGGTGTCGGGGCCGGTGTCTACTCGGAACCACTGAAAATAGCAAGATCATACCGCCTGCCGGATTTCGCCAGCGGCTTACAGGCGGAACTACTGACAATCCGAGAGGCTTGCATGCAACTCGGGCGTAACAAATCACACAAACAAAACATTGCTATCCCCAAACATAGCCAAGCCGCATTGACTCGGCTACCATATCCTCCAAACTGGTGCAAAAGCGCCGGAACGAGCTTGCCCGTTTGTGGGAACGGTTCAGGGTCACACTCTGGGTTCCAGGGCATAGTGTCAACGCTACACGGCTCATTCGCAGCAAGGGTCCACACCCCACTATGAGAGGTTAAGGGACAAATCCACTCACACTTCCTGCAGAAAGCCAACGTCCAATGAAGGCGATTAACCCACTGCGCCATATTAAGGAAGATACCTACGATCCCTACGATACAACTAGAACGAAAGATCTCCTAACCAGAACCCGCTTAGATATTGCCAGAATAACGGCGATAATCACAGGGCATTGGTCAATTGGAGACCAAACTAGGTATTCCACACAAACCCCATTGCCGCAGCTGCGGAAAAGAAAATGAGAAGGAAACTCTTCGCGGTAGTAAAAAGGCACATCCTAGGGCTAATTGGGATCAGTTGAACCGCCAGCTCTACCTACCTATCTACCTAACAAATCAAAAAATGTGAAATTTTAATTTTTTAGAAGCTCAGGGAAAGTAGAACTCTGGCGTCAAAAAGATTCGATTAAAGTTTGTCTTGGCTGACACCGAACACTTAGAGCTCAAACATCTCAGTTCATATCTCCAAGGACTGTTCTTTAAGTTCATTACTCTGTTCGGTATCGTATCAACTACCTAAAGCCTTGAGATAAAGGCAAAAGTTTAGGCTTTAGTAGTCTGAACAATCAAAGGCATTTGATTGCATTTACCTAAGTCTGATATGTGGTCTTAACGAAGAGACCTTTTCAACCCACCCTGTCAGAGCTACAGAGCCTGTTTGAAATACGATGAAAGCCTTTGAAAGTTTTTAAAGCGACTTATCCTATCTTGAGAGCGTTACGATCATTCAGCGGGTAGGCTTGATGATGAAATTAAAGCAGGCAGTGATTCCCTAAGCTAAGCCAACTCTTGAGATATAAACATTTAGGTTTTTAGGGTAGTTGCCATCTTCGTCAACAAGAGTATTCATTCACCTATCAAGGGCAAGGGGTGTTTATGGTGTGATGGTTAGCATCATCGGTTGCACTGGCAATAGAGTGTCATGGCTTGAGGAGTTGATTGAGCTGACAATGATTATGACATCAGGAGATTCGAAAAAAAAATCCTGTGAATTATAACAATGACAACCACCACAAATGTCCCCAGCTAGTCTGGACACCACCCATAGACTCTTCTATGGTAGTCCATTGGCGTCCCAGATCATGTCACCCTGTGGGAGAATTCATTGTCCGAATAGTTTCCATCACACAGACATGGTTACTATGATGAATAGATACCTATCTGAAGAGCCAAATCTGTAGCGGTTACTTATCAGTTGTCAGTGGCTCATTAAGCATTATTTGACCACTATGTCGTCTTCCAAAAATCGTAACGTAATTACGATCGTTGTTTACAGGTCTGAAGGCTGAAAGTCATAGCAGCTTTTAGCCAATGAAACCGTCAATTTCATCTATCATACAAAATCCTTCTATTGCCGCCAAACCTTCTCCGTCTAAAGTGCCTGTTGCCATGAGTTTTGCGAAGGTTTGGCAACATGAGGTACATTGTCTAATTTATCGCATCCGTGCTAAAGCTCACTGGCCTTGCGTAGGATCAGATGTTGAACACAACTTGTAAAGTCAGTCTTAGCAAGGCCTCATTGCTATTTTAATATGAAATAGCTATCTGGCGGTTTTACGGTAAGGTGATGATGTGATTTTGTCCATCATGTACCATGGACAGGAGATCTAAATCATGTTGCCCGTGGAAGAGGCATTAGGAGTCTAACACTTTGGGCGAAACTGAACGGGTTGTGTACTTAAAATATAGATTCTCCAGGGAAAGTAAAGCGCCAAACACTATCTAATGTTCTACGGCACCTTCACATTGCTGGGTAACCACTTCCGCCCCTAAAAATCCATCAATAAATTCAAGGAGCTCAAAACTCTTCAAAGGTTAGCTGGTAGCCCTCTTGAACAAACATTTAACACAATATCTAAGCCATAGATCTTGCTCAATAGCCACACACAAGGCTTGGCGCAGGTACACCTATCCAACTATGTTTGGCACCACCACGGTGGCAGCAACATGAGTTATTGTCATCGCGTTTAGCATAAAAGTCAATTGTATCGCGCGATAGCAAGCCCAAGCAAACGACACAGAAAAGCGGAAAAACTCGTATCTAATTGGATTTCACAAAACGGTTCTCCTCGTTGCACCTCAGTGTCCCACTGCCTGACAACGTTAAGCGATTTTTAACGGAAAATTCACACATTATATCGAAATATTTACCATCTGTCGTCTTCGGAACAGAGACAAGCATCGCAACTCTCGTGCTTATAAAAAAAATCCACAAACAGGAGCGAAATTTATGCAAACGCGTGCTTGTCATGCAGCCAGCAGATAATATGAATATGTCTTCCAATCCAGCTGCAAAAGATCGAGACCAGTATCTCAAGCTGCGACAGCTCCAAGAGGATTTATAACCACCAGAGCCTGAATCTCTGTGCGGATTTGGTGTGTTTTCATTTTATTTTGATACGAATCTGCCAGCAACATGTTGCTTTCGTCATTGATAATTGAATTAGCTGATTAGCAAGCTTGACAAGCGTTTGGCGCAAGTGGTATTGATTGCATATGTATCTCCCTGGCTATCGCTGTTTCTCTCTTTCACGATGATTTACGGTACATCCTTAATAACAACATGGCTTCTTTTACACACACACACACACATGTGTATGAATTGGCCGAGATTAAATTTTGACACCAAACTTGATTTAGGAGAGAGAATATGGGCCAGCACCACATACAGCTGCGACTGTTGGAGGAGACGAGGTGAGCTAAGCTTGTAATGGGATTATTTTGCGAAAAATGGCCGACAAACATACATATTTGTTGCTTTGGTCAACAATTTTGGTTTGTTTTTGGTCGTGCTTTCGATGTACATAATTCAATTAGCAAATTAGTGCGGCAGTAACTAAAAACAAAGCAAGCGTTTAGGATGTGGAAGAGGAAGTCCAAGATACGCACTAATTAGGTGTGAGATACTGTATCGAATTTCGGTGAAAATTAATTCGCTAACATGTAAAATTATTTTAAATTGCGAAACAGCAACCTTGAACCTTGGAATGAGCTTGACTTTGATTAAGTAATGATGCTACAGAGTATCAAGGACATTACTGCTCGGTAAAGATAGATAAGGTGGCTGTCCATGCGAGGCACAGGCACACGTAGGCTAAGTAAGCCCCTTTGTGATGGCACTGGGATCTATACCCTAAGTGCCACTCCAACTAATGAAACCATTTGGAGTTCTTAATAAAACTGAGGATACTTTTGACATCCGAATGCGATTCTTTTTATTTATGCGTTAATTTGTCAAAGTGATAGCCTCCTAGATAGACCTTCCTTCGCTGAGGTAGGGCAGGACAAGTGCAGAGGAAATGGATGATCGTTTCTTCCTCCTCTTCGAACCTGCAAAAGTCATTTGATAGAGGCCCATCATGTAAGCGATGGGACAGTGGCCAGTGAGGACACTGATAACGGTGCTGATATGCGACCTTTTAAGCAAGATCAGGGGCCGAACTACCACACTCGTTAACGAGTAACTCGTCATCGAAATCTGAGGATTTGACATTATCGCTCCCTATGAGGTTAATCTATCATTCGATCACGAGTACCACTTACTCACTCGTTATCGATTACGATAAATTGGCCCCAGACTTTTGGGTCAAGTGACGCTTAGTGTAGGCCATATCTCTCTGGAGATACCGTTCCATCTTTGGTTGGTCTTGCTGATAGCGTCGTACTCTAATCGACCGCCAATATGAACTTTTTATACGCAGACCTAGCATATAACCACAACGACCGTCCCCTCCTTAAGTGATAATGCAAGCATCATACAGCTCAAGCTTAGGTCAGACAATGTCACTTGTATACTCGTTTGTATCGCTTGGACTATAACTTCATTCACAGCTTCACCAAATAATTCGTGTAGATACAGCCTGGTAATTTGACAGTGTCATACCTGCTAAAATCCACCAATTTGTTTGAATAGTTCTTCCGTGGTTCAAAGTCGTAAGGGCAGGTTAGGTGAGGTTGAAGTGGCCGCCAGCTAAAGCCAACTAACTTAGACCCATGAGAGGTCCGTTGTGATACCACAAGAGTCTCAGAAAGACCTCCTACCTACTCAATAAACCAATTAGAGCTTCTTATGAAGCGTAGGTGGCTACTGATATCGATGATTATCAGGTCGCCTAAGTTGATATGGAAGAAGGCTCATAAGTGGAGTTTCCTTTTGCGGGAGAGAGCTAGGCGGGTAAAGTGCCCTTACCAGGGCCAATAGTTAATTTTTGTTCCATAGCTGGCGACTTTATCAGCCGTGCCGTTCCCTGGAATGCCACTGTGCCTAACAAAGGTGAATATTAAACTCTATAAGAGACGATCAGCAATCTAAGGACAGGTTATTTTGTGAAGCGAAGTAAGAGTTGTCTTTGTATCCAAAGAGGTAAAAGCCCACACATGAGTCCAAATGATCTCCGACATTGAAGAGATTGATTGATATCCATCTGAGATTCAACATCAAATCGAATTTCCTGTCGTCGTCCCAGCATGCGTACTGCTAACACAAATCGATTGAGACGGTCTTGCATTCCCTAGTAAGCATCACTGAAAAATCACTGAGCATCGGCTTGCTTCCTAGTTGTTTTCACTTTCAAATGGTCAGGTCGACAATTCGATCGCAATGCTTATTGCTCACGGGCAGGATCATCAATACCAGAATGAGGAAGACATCGCGGCGGCATTCTGTCCCTTTGCTCTGAAATTCAGTTGTCGACAAGCTTCTCGTCAATCTCGAAAGCGTAGGTTGTCTGCTTATGCATACATTGCTGTTGCTACCTCAGGTAAATATTTTGGCACTTTAAAGGAGATCCTCTTACATGCACTTCACTTGCTCTTCAACTAGGCTTCTGATAGTAGCCTGGCGGTCAATGAACTGATCCTCATGAAAGATTCTTCGCATAGACCCTCACATTATAACCGGAACCAGTCATATCCTTGAAGATAATGGTAAATATTTGGTTCCTGGATGGTATAACCTCTTTAAGACCCAATATTACAAATTTAGTCTCGTTAGCGTTTTAGAAAGATGAGTATCTACTCCAATTGATTGGGTTTCCTTTCTTGTGGACAAGGCAAAGGTTGCATCCATCGAGTGTCTGCACGCCTGCTCAACTCCTAGAAGTGTGTTGGTGTAAGTTCTGTTGCAAGTATCTCCAAGCTGCTTTGAATAAATCGACCGGTGAGCCGTCAGAGCACCACTGAGGTGTCTGAGTCATGTACAGCAAATAGACACCAATGCTCCGGCCCGGAAAATCGTCGAATCCACACCCGAGGGATGGCGCTGTATAGGAAGACCGCGACTAGACCGCGCAAGTGAAAGAGGACCTTAACCAACTTGGCGTGCGAAATTGGGGGTAGCTGGCTTGAGACGCTTGTTGGTTGAGGCCCAGGTCCACCCCGAACTGTAGCGGCACTAAGAGCCGTCAGGTTCAGTTTCATTATTGGATTTTGGTCCAAATATGAGCGTCCGCACTTCGTTTTGATCAAACAAAAGGATGTCTTCGCTATCAACATCTACGTTCTTCCTGACAGCGGGAAATTTTCGATACAGACTGCCTTATGAAAACGTTCCTTAGTGTTCCCTTAAAAATAAGTCCATCATTAACTAAACACTGGTATTTGTAAGGGCCCCTCTAATATTTTGGCATTTGGCTTGAAACTTCAAAAACCAAATTTTCAAGGTCAAACACACGGTGAAAACATGTAGGACAAGGTACATCTTGCATCCGTGACCGTGATACACAGCCAATATCCGTATATCTAAAAGAATTTCTCTTGAGATCTCATTTAAAAAAGAACATTCAACATTCGTTCAATGCAAATACCTTTCCCACAGTGTCTAGCAGCTACACTCCTTCCCAAGCACTCACGCGTTTGCCTCTAGAAAATATGACAAACATTTGATTCCTCCGCAACAATTTTTCCGCACATATTCACTCCACTGTCTCTGGCTAAACCGCCCACACCCTACCTCTCCGTGGTAGCGAGTCAAGAATCATTACATTTTTGCACAAATTCTTGTGCATAACAGCCACACGTGACTGAGCAATGACGCCGCTTCAAAACGAATAAATTGTGGACTTTGGCCTAACCAAACACCTCCAGCAACATGTTGCGCAAAACAAAAAAAAATTCAAAACATTCGGAAAAAGTATTTTTGTTTACCACAACTCCCTTGCCGCTTCATTGACTCTACGGCCAATTTGTTACTTTAATAATTACTAGCGCACACAGGGTGATTGCATTTAATTAACAAAAATGTTTTCATATGTATTTGTGTCCCGGTTCAATGGATTTTGCAAGATACATTGCGCCGTTGGCTACATTTTTTTTTGGCTAAAATTGGATTAAAGTGGAGAGAAGATGAAGTGGTTAAAAAAAAAGTGCAAAGCAATGAAATTGAAAAGAATTGCGCGACAACGACGTGTAGACGGCGGCGGCGCCGCCAACATGAAGTGTTTCCTTTCGTTGAATGAAAATATCACTTGAGCGGAAAATTATCAACACGGCAATATTCCCATGTAGGCTATCCCCGTACAAGAGACACTCTGGTAGACGACATGACAATTAATGGCTGTAAATTGTCGTGAATTAATTTGATTAGCACGACTTCGAGAAGGCGAATGTGTGGTGTTGGTATAAACATTCTGTATGTTGAAAGATACATACAACTAAGTATCTATGAAATAGTGGCAATGAGTGGCTGGGTTTTCATTTCCCTTTTTTTCAAATCCAGAAATCAGAAATGAGTTGAAGGGGAGTTTTCCGATCCTATTGGACAGAGTTAGCCCAAAAATCTAAAACTTAACGACTACGTTGGATAGGACCATTGTAAAGAGCGAACGATCGCCGATGCGACTACATCAGGGGACCAATTTGGTCGGCATCGGCGAGATTGAAAAGCAGCAATGTTCTAATCAAAACCTCTTCGCTAGCTCTTTGAGTAAGACACAGTTGACAGATGCAGAGGTCTGTTGAAGGCTGTTTAGAGGAATGCGTCCCTTAGTTCGACAACAAACTAGGCACCTTCCTTCGCTATTTATGTGTATATCTCTGCAGCTAGACTTGACCAGAGAAATTGATCTCTTTTGGAGAGTTAGTCACAGTTTTTTCACGTTTAAGATCCAGTCGGATCCAAAGATATCCTCTATTTTGTTAATTGTGACGCCTATGAGGGGTTAACGCATCGCCTTTGTTGCAAGTAAGTCTATTCTCTCATTGCAGGGGATACGTTTATGCCTCGGCAGCCAACATATGTAGAACCACCGCATTGATAACTTGCATAAATGTCACTATCAAAGTCGTAGCACCCTTGAATTCACTACAGATGACTCCAAGGCCTATCTGAACAATGGGAGAAACGCCTTTCTTTGATGACCTAGAGCACATTGGGAATATTGACGTAAGATGTGTCCTCCGCTTCACAAATAGCTCTGCTTAGTTCAATTTGTCTTTGGTATAGTGAATCTTCTGCTTACCGACCTTGTCTAGTCTAAGTGTCTACGCATCCAGGTGCGAACAACCACTCTAACCTAACCGAAGGAGAAAAAAGAACGAAGGAGAACATAGATACCGACTACATCATTTCAACCCCAGACTTCCATAGGAGATTTGGGGTCAAAATATCAAGAAGAAAGGACTGGGATTAGGGTATAGTCTGGTATCTTCTGCGAATATAGAGGGGTAAACCAATCCTTCAAAATTAGAGACGGATGCAGCGTTTTTTAAGCCGACATAACAGCCATTCTACAGCCCGCAAAGCTAATTTATTAGAGAAACTATCACTATCTATGTTGACAGCTCGACAATCGAAGCTCGTAAAGGTCTCCAGACAAAGTCTCGACGATATATCAATGTTACTGGTCATGGTGACCCTATCCTGGGTACCAGATAACAAAGGTATATGTATTAGGTAATGAGAGGGCTGACGAACTTGTCAGGAAGTGTGGAGAACTAGCATATGCATACACACTTCCATTTGGAAGGACACCAATTAGCACTCTTTACAGGAAAATAGATGAGGAAACCATGATCAAGACTAATGGTGTCACATGGACACATGTGCAATAGCCAGATCACTATGCCCAGCCTTCGATAAGAAGAATTCCAAAACTTAGTCGAAGGGAAATATAAATCGTCTCCAGTGTCCTTACAGGGCACTACGGAATAGGAATCCATGCGGAGCGTCTTGGATTACCCTACAACGACTTCTGCAGAAGCTGCATAGACGAAGAGGAAATAGAATCCATCCAGCACCTGCTATGCGAATGTATCGCACTAGCCACCAGAAGATTGCGTACTCTTGGTAGAAGCTTCTTCCATGGGCTGGAGCACCTTCATATCGCTGACTTTAGGAAACTCCTGAGATTTCTACCACCCTTTGGGTGGTTTCCAGATTAGCCAACCCTACCCCGTGGTTTGACTCCGCTTGAGGTCTAAGTAAGCCTTTAGGATACTCAAAAAACCAACCAATTTTTTTACTTGGAAACAACTACTTGAGCTAGATACTATCAGCAATGTTAACTACAGGTAGAATAGATGCCTGTCAAATGCCTTCGCACATCTGACCTAAGCTGAATCAGAATTGCTTCTAAAGCACTAAAGCGACAAAGTAAAAAACTGTCATCAACGTTTTCAGGGAATACCGCCCAAAAGGTCTCTACCCCATACGCATAAACGCGAAAAGTCTAGACAGCCAAGCAGCACTATTAGTCCTTAAATCCTATACGGTAGGATCCAAGCTTGTCTAGGACTGTCTCAACCTCCTCGAAATTCTTACATCGATAAACAAGGTTACCATAGCCTGGATCACCTGGACCTGAAGGCTTCGAGTGTAATGAACGGGCTGACTGCCTGGCGAGAAGAGGCTCTTGCCGTCCAGACATTGGTCCCAAACCCTGTTTTGGAGTACCACCAACAGTGCCTTATCCAAGACAACACTATGAGAGATAAGCGATCACGCTGACTACTGGGCCACCGAAAAAGTTTATAAACCCCAGCCTATAAAAGACGAAGAATTAAGAACCATAACATTGTCCACTCAGATACCACCTGCATAAAATAAAATTATCAAATACCGATATTTGGCAGGTCTGTGAAGAACAGAAAGAGACCGCTGAACATATGTCCAAGAGCCGCAAGGAAAATATAACTCCACTTGACGCGGGCCACGGTCAACCCAGCGGAAATTCGGGAATTCGAACCTAACTGAGGTTTATCAGAAGCCTCAATATAACCTCTGGTTAAACCATACGGGCCACCACAATAAACTTCATAGGTCGCAATGCACACTAACGCCTGAATGCATTAGAAGTTGACACATCCATGATTAGAGACTCGATTTACTCGCATCAAAGAGTTTACATCCTCAAAACCTCACTTTCGAACAAGTCACCCGTCTAAGGTATGTCGCAGACTCTACAAATCAAGTCCATGTGGAATTTACGACCACCTCCCCCTCATAACCAACAAAATTCCCGTCGTAATGACTTTGGAAAATCCAAAATCACCAGTTCCCGTTTTTATGACGAATGACGCCTAGTATATCATCGTTTTATGTCCTAGGATGGGTCATTATGGCCACCAAAGAATTTTTCCACTCTCAAACTGGTAGCATATTTGTCTTCGCTGACGAACAGCCACACCTACGAGTTTAGAGTCAGGAATAGATTTCCACCACTTGGCACGAACGTATTTATATTACAACTGACAGTAATCCACTCTCCTTCGTCGAATCCACTCCCATTTCCTATTCATAAAAATGCAATCTTTTGCTTACAAAGAAAACAATGGTTCCATTCAGAGTCATGTTCACGTACCAAAGGGTCATGCAAAGCCTGCAACATTCGCCCGTCCGTGCCCATTGTGGCCCGCTGTGTCAACTATCACAACATCAGCCTCCACTTCGCCGAATCAATTTCAATTTATTTCCCAACAAACGAGGCTCAGTCAGTTGACTATGTTCTGAAGTATCTACGTGTGGTATACGTGTGATTTACGTATCCTGTGAGTTGAACATTCGTTTTATTCTTTTGTTCGATTGATTACTGCGAGTCCCGCTCCTGGCTGCGCTCTGTGAAAGGATTTAGAGAGCTCGCCTATTGTCCAGAAATAGCCAGTCATTCCGGAAGCATATGCCCTGTTCAGTCATTGTTGGCACACATATGACGACGGACGAATCACCCCCCAGCAACACGACGACATTGAGGAATGCTTTCGTGAGTGAGTTATATTCCAGGACGGTGGCTGCCAGTCGTCAGCTGTGGTCACTTCCGTGAGATTTATTTTTAAATTAATTTAACACGAGAGAAATGAGGTCGGATGGAGTTGAAGGGTGCATGCAACGTCGCTCATATGCCATACGGGGGTGGATTCTTGTATCGAACAATTATTTTGTTCGAGATATGAGTAATCCTTGGTTCAAGTCGAACAACGTTTTGCAAGGGTTGGGGTGCAACGACGTCTGCGGCATGTGTCGCGGATTACACATGGCGGTTTATGGAATCCAATAAATGCGATTGAGGAAGAGATTTCCTTAATTGTCTGGGTGCTGCCTTACAGCTTGAACTGGTGGAAGTGATTAGTTTTATGAGGGCGTGGAGTGTTTGCTGTGCGTTGTTATCAAAGGCCGTCTATTGATATATGTTCATTGTCAATGTTAATTGGAGTTAAATTTAGAAAACCAAAGTCAATTAACCAAATGAGGGTAGTAAACCGTGCAAGGGATTTATATTCACTTTCCTGGAGTGAGGAGGGAGCTGGTTGGTAAGTATACGTATCTTGACTCAAGGATTGTAGCCTTTCCCCGAATATCAAGTACTCAGTCGTTGTACCTCACAGTTGTCAGGGCAAGTCTATACGGAGTCGTGATCTTATGGCTGGCGTTAGACAGAATTTACTCTAGCAACTGTGCTACCGTCCTTCTTATTGATATCTTTGGAAACCTTGTAGCGTTAAAGGCAGCACCAAGACTTAGGGAATTGAAACAGTCGTCAAACGCCCAAATTTGTCACATGAATATCTCGCCAAAAATACTAACTAAAACAGACTACACAGTTCCATACGTTGATTTCTACATTAAATAAAGCATCATCATTCCAGACAGATTTGAACGGGAGGTGGCTCTCAAAAAATGGAATCTTTCCCAACGGATCTATGCCTAGTGCCTCAATACGACCTTCGGACCACTGTGGTATAATTCAGACAGAAGTATCGGTAATTCGGAAATCTTTTAATGAGATGGTAGAAAGGTGTAACATTATTTTTTCCTGAGTCGTTGCCCACAGACATATACCAGCAACTGTAAGGCGGACGAACCTGATTAATATCTCAGCGGCAAATACCTCAGGGAGATCCTGAACATTGAAATCCTTATTGACAGCTAGGCTGCCATCAATACATGAGGAACTCACTTCATTAGGTCATCGCTTCAAGATAAGTTTTCTCTGGGTGTCAAGGAAAGACCGAGCTGATGAGCTCTGGAGGCGAAGTTCAGTCCTTGATAGATCCCTCGCAAACTATATTCACATCCCGTTGAAAGTTGTCAAGGGAAGAATTTTCTCAAACTTTCTATCAGAGGCTTACATCAGATGGCCAGATGGCACGAGTTGGGGAATTGTGTCATATCAAGGCAGATGTGGTCCAACTACAATCGGCCTCAGGTGTCCGGCTCTAGGCAAGGTCAGACATCGCACACGAGGTAAACACTCATCTCGAACTTTAACTAAGGGCCTTCTCTTCGTACACCCAACTAAGACCTCCGCAAGAAGAATTGTATACACCTACACCCACCCAAGTAGGATATTTGTACATGGTTGGCGGTTCGTTGCTTTAAGAGGGAGTTCGAAAGAACCTAGTTACGTAGGCCACCATTTGGGCCCGTTGTGGTCCCCTCTATATCATCTGTCGGAGGAGAAGTGGAGTAAGAGGGGATGGAGGAGGGCTGTAAGTGGAGGATACATGGTTACTCAGTAACAACCAAGCTTCGAATAAATACCCTACTTACCCCAATACCAGCCTGAATGGAGCCGGAGGTTAAGTTGTACCAATTATCCCTCTGTTTTTAATGGAGCGACATTAACAGAAATTCTACTAATGCAAGCTCCAATCCGCGAGTCTCCACACAAGGAATCGATTTATTCGATCATCCTCCTTCTCTCATATCAACCAGGTACTCTGAAGTCTCTCATATCTACACAGTAGGCACGGGATTTTGGCACGCTCACAAAGAACAGAACTATGGTCTAAGTGTGTTCTAGCAACTGCCAGAGAAACAACAGAACTTCTGGCAAAGGTCGATGACTTTTAACTCGAATTGAACTATTCTTGGACTTCAAAACCGCAGGCACTTAATAGAACTAAGTGGTGTTTTTGGAGATACCCGTAGCCAATGTCTATTCAGGGTTCAGTAGCATGCCGGATTTGTAAAGAGTAAAACTAAGGTCCTAATGTGTTGCCTTCTATACCTGTAGTAGATTCTTAGGTAAAAACTGGGGATTCAGACCCAGAATAACCCTATGAATGTACCCAGCTATCTTCAGGCCTATACTTACATACAGAGGACTGGTCTGGTGGCATACTGCCACCAAAACCGCCAACCTTAAACATATCACCAAAATACAGAGAGAATCATGCACTGGAACAACCAGTGTGATGAAAACAACACCAAAAGCGCGAATGGAAGTATGTAATTCTTAACCTTTGGCCTCTAGACCTCTACATGCAGAAGGCAGGCAGTCTAAACACTGGCATCCAAATCCATATGGACATGCCGAGATACAAAGCAATCATCTGGGCGTCATTGTCAACTCGGATTACACTGTCTCGGACTTGGACTTCGAGAGACCCTTTCCAAGGGCCTTTCCAAGCCGAGAACAGTAGTAAAACAACGAAGTGTTGAATGAGTCCAAATCCATCTACACAGATGGTTCAAAAATGGATTTAGGCATAGGAGATGGTCTTTTCTCAAAACAGTAAGGACTTAGGAGCTCCATAAGATTCCCGGATCACAGCAGCGTTTTCAAAGTGGAGGTGACTATCGTCAACGCTAACAATATCACGGGAGGATATTACGATTTACATTGACAGCCAGGGTGCCATAAAAGCAAAAGCTGCTACGCACCGAAGCTTGTGAAGTCTTGTCGCGAAGAGCTTAAGCACGCAGCACAATGGTAAACTCTACTTGGTCAGGGTATCAGGGAATGAAAAAGCTGAGGAACTAGATACTTCCTTGATACTTCATAGGTGGCTAGTAATTTCCAGATTACAATGTGGCGAACGTACAATTCGTACGTTCAAACCGGCACACTGCAATCTAAGGCGAAAATTGAACGAAAAACCTTATAAGAAACAAATAATAGGTGGAAATTACTAGCCACCTATAAAGTATCAAGGATATGACCAGGAAAAAACCTGTCAGATTTTACAAAAGAACAGGAAACCACTTTCGATGCTGGTAGGAGTGCTTACTGGCCAGAAATTATGGCTGAATGATGACGATATATGGGTGACGAAGAGGTCTATTTTCTGTCACTGCCCATATTCCTGTTAAAAAATGTAACCCTAGGCAAATTCTTATTCGATCATATCGAACTATCTGATGGTTCACCGCCAGAACTTCTCAAATTTTCAAGGGCGGCCGGATAGTTGACACCAAGGAATTTAAACCGTGGTCGGAAATATCATGGGTATCACAATGAGTCTACATGGACCTACATAAGTGTGATGAGGTAACTCTCATCAGCCCAAAAACCTTACCTAACCTAAGTTCCATCAAGCAGTTCATCGCGACAAGGGCTCCAGCCTTAGGTGCTCGGCTCATTTGTATTTGCTGGCTTCAGCACTCATATTCCTTTTTTTTTTTTTTTTTTTTTTTTTTTTTTTTCAGAAACCTTGGCACACTGTCGCTAACTCCATCCCAACCTTCTTCACTGTCAAACATTTGCCTAATTTGTTACGAAAAAATGACACGACGTGTTCAACTTTCTCTATTATTTCTGTGCACATTGGGCAATTGTCGCGTCTTCATGCCTTAAGAGATAAGCTACGTCCAAGTTGAGAATGACTCCGCACGTTCACTCGCAATGCTCTTGTTAGAGTGGGCAAGGAAGGGCGAATCTGTATGTAAAACACACTCGATCCAGCGAAATAAACAAGCGATTTTGGAACCCATTAACTTGGCTTCAATCCTGATCAACAGTTAAACGCCCAATCTCTCGAGATTTTGAGCAAAACATATGTCAGAAGCCCATTCGTGATTGCGGTGCAATGATTTACGACGACAACATCATATTTGCTTGTCATCGCATTTTCAATTAACTCCCGATCCGCACACAGCTCAAGCAACCGTTTTACATTTCGATTCCCAACTCAGCATAAATCATCGAAAAACCCACGCACAACCATTTTGCAGCGCCACTAAGCCAAGTCGGCCGATTAGATAATCCGAAGTCTTGTATCTGCTGCAGCCATTAAGCCAAATAGCTGACCATGCGACTAAACACACTCACCTCTAATAAGTGTTCGACGGTTCGGGGGTAACCCAAGCGACATGACTGCTCAGGAGCTATTTCATTTGCATACCACCGCGTCGGGCCTAATCACAAGAACATGAGCAATTTAGTTCGTTCGGCCTTTAATGCGCGGGGTTGTCGAACCAACGTTGACACTAATATCAGTCCCGGCAAAGCTTAACTGACATAATGTGGCGGTAAATTCATTTGCAAATTCCTTAATATTCAGTTGATTAACGGTAATTCATGGATACAACCCAGATGTATGTCGGTTGCGAAATAAAAATTGTAATGGTAGTTTGCTGAGTTGACGGGCGACAATGGTATGTTGATGATAATCCTTGGTGAAGTTGGGGTTAGTATGGCGTGCAGGCATGCAAGGAATGTGTGTAACTAAAGGAAATGCCACAGGAATTACCGACGCAGATATAAAAGTTGACAGGAACACGAGTTGTCCCATAAAATAGGCGTGGCAATGCGCACAGAAAACGTAAATGTGGATTTATTGGGGCATACTTGTAGGCAGTTTAGCTGCCTTTGTTCAGCATTGATAAAACAAGGATTCCTTTTCCGATGCCAAGCGCAAACGTTATTCTCAACAGGAATCAGGATGTGCACACAATCCAGTTCAATATCGACTTCCGCGACAGAAATGGGTTCAATAGGAGATAATCACGAACTAATAGACCCTAGGAGACGTATCCAAGGTAACTTGGTCTTCTGCTCATATACATAAAAAGAGCATTAAGGGGTAGCTGCGCTTTCAAGCCGTGCTAAGCGGTGATGAGACCCAGGTTCGACGGTCTGACTGTTGAGAGAAAATGCTACATTTTGGATCTTTCCATTATTCAGAGCACAATACGGAAACATCGGAAGGACGGGATCCACGTACAGCAGTCTTGCACGATAGCCGCCAAAAAAGGCTGTTCTTAGTCTTATAGAAGCAGGAATCTGGTACACAGTTTTGTATGCTGACCCCTCCATTCTATCTCCTTAAGAGGCTGTGCAAATATGGACTGAAACCGACTTTCTTACTTAGACTTTGGTAGCTTACTACCTGAATGTCTGGTTGGCGTTTAAGGCTAGTTGAAAACGATGAAGAGCAAGCCTTCTATACCAACAGTTCCGAGACGGAAGTCGGGACAGATTTGGGCTTTTACTGCGCTTAGGTTAGGTTAGGTTATGTGGCTGCCCCCGTTCCAACAGAGACACACTTAGACCAGATTGGTCCATCGTGATACCACGATAAAGAATCGGCTTACCAGCATCAAAAACCAGAATATGTACAACAGAGTATATTGAGATGGGAAACTGTAACCGTATTAACCCTAAAAATTGAACCATTTCGTCCCAGAGATTAAGTTTCTTGATGTCGAGTTCATAGATCGTTAAGATCATAAAAGTATTCCCCGAAAGTTTTTCTTCTTAGCGTCGCAAGGGCAGGACAAGTGCACAGTAGGTCCCTTGTAGTTTCTTCTTCGTCCTCGTCTCTGCAGCTTCTACAGAAATCATTGGAGGGGACCTCCAGACTGAGTACATGTCTGCCTATCAAGCAATGTCCGGTGAGAACCTTTATTAGTGAACCTAAGTTTTTCCATTTTGTGGATAAAAGACTTTCCATCTTTTTAAATCCAGCTTGGGCCAGATTTGTTTCGAATAAAGACAAGTGCTGATGTTGTTTCACCGGTGGTTTGCCAGTTTCTTGGCATTCCGTATCAAGGAGGAATTTGATCGATTTAATAGGCGCAAGTGGTTCCCCCAAGTTTTCGGGAAGGTTGCGTCCTGTGCTTTCTTTTGCCAGCTCGTCCGCTCTGCAGTTGCCTGGAATGTACCTGAGTCCTGAGACCCAGCACAGGGTTACATTGCATCTGTCTGCAATCTCGTTTAGAGATCTGCGGCATTGCTTTACCAACCTTGATCGTATTGTCGGCGATTCCAAGGCTTTACTAGCTGCCTGACTACATATGTATAGTACAATAGCGCTACAATCTATCGCTTTAACTGAAAGCCAAAAGGCAGCTACGCAGACTGCCGTACTTTCCGCTTGAAACACGCTACAGTGATCTGGCAGTCGCGCAGTAATGGCTAAGCCAGATACGTTGGAGAAGACTCCTGCTCCCGTACCACAGATCCCCGTCTTAGATCCGTCTGTGAATATATCTAGCGCGGAGTGGCTTAAAACTTTACCAGACTTCCAAGAGTTTCTGTTAGCAATCCGAGTTTTGTACCTGACTTTCAAGTTGGACAAAGTCCGGTTGCCCTTGAGGATTCTAGACTGACCCGTCGTGTGCTGAACAGCTGATCAGGATTCTCTGAGCCTTAGTGCTGCTTTAACTGCAATTAGCTTCCCAAAAGAGTCAACAGGAAGCAGATGGAACCTTAGCCAATGCAGCAGTGAGGGTTGTTCTGAAGGCACCCTTTATGCAGATGCATGACTTACTGAGTTTAGTCAACAGCTCTTTTTTTTTTTGGGGTCGCTCTATTCACCCTGAATCGGTAATTTCTTGCAATGTCTGCAGCACTTAGAACAAAGTCCGTTGAGGTATTTTCAGACTTAGTGATGGAAAGAGGGTGACCAGCAGCATGACCCTTCCTGTGCTAGGGCATCGGGTCTTGTCATTTTTGACCAGTCAGCTTTACAACTTCAACTTCTCCAAAATGCTAGAGAAAGTCGCTGAACAGAGTGTGGAAGCCTAGCTTTTAGTAAAGATTTGTGAGCACTTGCCTCTCATCTTCTAATTCAATGAAAGGACGCACGTTGTTCTTTCGTGTAAAAGGTCTACTATGATGTCAAAAACCTGGAGAATCAGTGCATTTAGTCTTAACACTAAGTTGTAACTGTTCCAGTCGGCAGTTATTTTATTAACGTTCTCTCTAAACAAACAGAAGATGCTGCAAGATGATCCGGCAGAATCATAATAGAGTAGATACTGTCGTGACTAACGACAACATTCAGTGATGAATTTTGCCGGTTCCTTGGTGACATTTTCCCACAGTTTTAAGCCACATTATGCATGGAAATTTGCCTCAAATATGAAATCTATCGCTGAATCGAGCATTAATTGAAAAGACAAAAGATGCGTTGCGTATGTATGAATATTGATCACCTTTTTGCGTCACCCACTTGTATCAGAATAAAGCAGCGATTAATACACGTCGAACAGCGAAGGTCCATCCTGACGTCAACCCAGAGTTTTTGGCACAGTCAAAGAAACAAGTACTAACTTTGCCATCGTTGTAGCTTCCGCAGAGGTATTCGAGTTTGATTGAAATGCACTGTATCCTTTAGTTGATACCACAATTAAGCGATGTGGCTCCTAAGGGCCCACCGTTCTGTAATTTAGCTAGAATTTTGAATGTCTAAACAGGAGCCAACTCTGACATTATATTCACAACGCCACATTGTCAAAAAAAGTTTCAACAAGGCCAAAGCTTGACCTTAGAACGAGCTAATGTCCTTAAGTCTTTGAAGAAGTTTACAAACGCCAACATTGGCCGCTTTACGAACATGAAGACATAACAAAACAATCACACTGCGAGCAAGAGAGGCAAAGAGTCAGTCGATTTTAAGGTTGCGATTGACAGAATCTATAGAGACGAGCTATACGGAGCTATGTCTTGTTTTCGCATCCCTGCTAAACTCGTCCATTTGAACAGGATGACGATGGAGAATGCACGATGTTCCATCAAAGTTTGATGTCAAAAAAGGATTTAGACAGGGCGACAGGGCACAATCTTTCAAAAGTCCGTCCAAACCCGATTACGTTGCTCTCGGCTGTTTCGAGAGGAAAATTCTCAGGGTGATTTTCGGTTTCGTCTGCATAGACGGTGAATGGAGGAGATGATACAATGACGAACTTTACAGACTGTACAGCGGCATCGACTTAGCCAGAAGAATGAAGCTCCAACGACTGAGATAGCTGGGCCATGTAGAGCGGATGGACACCAGTACTCCGCCCAGGAAAATCTTTGAATTCACACCCGAGGCACGGCGCGGTAGAGGAAAACCGCGTCTCAGGTGGCGCACGACAGTGAAAGGGGACATCAACCAACTTGGAGTGCGAAACTGGAGGCAGCTGGCTAAAGATCGAGCTGGCTGGAGACGCTTGTGGGTGGAGGCCAGATAGACCCCGGACTATAGCGTCACCTTGACTAAGACACTGAGCCTGCCACAAATGGAGAGCGGATGTCCATAAGCGCTCGACTAAACAACTTATGAATCTTTCACTGGGGGACGACGTTTTGAAGTGAAAATTCATCTAATTCACGTGGAGAGCGACCATAAACAACTTCAAAGAGACAGCGTTCTACGCATCAAGTATTGCATGAAAGCTTTGAGTCCTCTAATGGATCGTCTTAGCTCCTACCCGCCATCATGTTCGGCTTCTGGTGAATTATCTCCTCCATTCTCATTCTTCAAAAGTCCGGCGCCACACCTTTCGTGGACCATACCACGAGATCTTTCAATTTTTTCCGGCTCCTCCATATCGGATTACCACGTTCCATCCATTGTCCTCATAAAAATGTTACCCATAGGCTCTATCCTAGTCGAGATTCAACTACTAATCGACGAATTTCATTTGCAGCGAACACTCTTGGCCTACATGACATGCCTCGATCACGAGCCCTATCAACATTGAATCACTCAACAATCACTCACTGATGCATCATTGCATGATTGTGCAACTGCGCATGTGCCACACACAACACATCCTTACTCATTTCTCCCGAAACGATAAAAATCACATTTCGCGCTTGTGCCACAATCCAACTCTCAGTCCAGACGTTCGCAGATACTAAAACATTTATTTATTGTCCCAAGCAACAATGAATCACGAGCCACATACAATGTGTTTCCCTTTATCTGCAACATGAGTGGGTGGTGGCATCGGCTAGATATACAATAAGTGCCCGGCCATATCGATTCGATTTATGCTGGAAGTTATTACCGTCAGGCACAGGTCGGCCGGTGTTGCAATATTCAATTAACAAGCCATCGTACACCGTGTTGACATCGATAAGTTTCAACGGAACAATACGGTCGCCCGCATCCACCCACTTTGTTGCAATTAAATGTCACAAATGATACTCTGTCGTCGTCGTTGTATCCAGTGTTTCCCTTTAGTTTTGTGGTTTAGATTTTCATGTGCTGCTCCTCCACGATGAATTGCTGTGGAAATAGGCGACTTGCTACACCCACGCTTGGGTTTTTTGTTGCATAGTAATCAAAAAAAGTTGGTGAATTCAAGAAGCCCCACCAAATGTTGTCGCAGAGCAAAACAGTGGGATGAAGGCGGGTTCTGACTGTTGGTTGGGTTTCCTTTTGCAGTTTTATTCAACCCCGCAGGGGGGGTGGTACTACATACATTGATACACGACGAGTGTACGAGTGTGTCTGCAAGAAACTGACCTCGTTCTTGGAATCCATTGTTGCAACACACAGCAATTAATGCTGGAAATCGTTGGGAAAATGTGTCACTGGGGGTTGAACAGGCGGAAGACTCGTTTTGAATCAGTGAACCCGATTTGACATATTTTTTTACTCCTTTCGTGTATTAAGAGCAATTTGTGGCATGCGGTGTGCTTCATGGAGTTTTTTGAGGACATACTTTGGTAGGATTAGGCGGAGGAGATATGCAAAAAAAAGGGTTAATGAACGTTCGACAGGGAATTAGTGTAAATCAGTAGGGGAATGGGCAAAAACGGAGGTCGGGAAAGAAGTTCAAACGTATCGGGTATAACGACCAAATTTTTTGATCCGGGCTATGCTCCATTAACTAATCTTGATATCAATTATAGCGACCTTTCGCTTATAACGACCAAATTCATCGGTCCCTTGGAGGTCGTTATAACCGATTTTGACTGTACTAGGGTCTATGTGGGTTCCAGACCTAACACAACTTGACAGCAAAATAATCGGAGACATCCCTGAGTTTACCGAGAAGAAATTACCTACTCCACATTCAAACTATGGATTAGTGCGTTACTTATTCGGGAGTTGCATAGGTTCGAGCCCCAGCCATATCCCAACATTTCTCTTGGAACCACTTCGCATCGGGGAATGCCAAATCTCCGAAACTAAAATTTGTCACGAAGAAGCTTCTCAATTCGCAGTTTGTCTGATTTCGAAGCCATCTGTGAAAATTCGACTACAGCCCAGTCCAGGCTCAGACTCTAGCTTCATTTCATCAGACTGCATGTCCATGGAACCAGGGTCGGGTAGCTCAAGATCTGCAAACCTCCAGCGCGGATGATGCCAAAAGCCAACTCATCTAAGACGATAGAATGCTTTGAAAGGACAGCCCATTACATAGATATCAAGGGGAGCTAAATCAAGCAGAGTACCTAGAGCTGCAAAAGGCGTACTCGGGAAAGTTCACGTGTCGCCGAGACAGGGCGTTCTCCAAAGTTTAGTGCAGAAGACAGTCGCACACTTACTCGAAAGACCAATTCCACCAAACAACCGATTCATAGGCTAGAAACAGTCCTTTCGTAGCCATATAGATCCAAGAGACCTTTTTCGGTGATGAATCCCAATGTCTTGTCCAAAGCACCATTACACTGCCACAAAACTGAGAGAGCCTTGGATCGACCTCGACTTGTGACACAATTTTTATCCAGGTTCATTTCTAGATATTTAGCTTCATCGGAGGTCTGTATAGTGAAGCCCTTTACGTAAAATGACGCCTCCGTGATGAGAACAACCGCAGTTTTCAGAAGATTGACCGAAAGCTACTAGAGTACTGTTCCTCGATCATGTCAAAAGCCATCTAGCACAGTCTCTAGTCTAAGGCATGATCCGACAGATGTATATGAGCGTAGATGTTAGACGTTAGCACGCTTTAGCTCCAGCTTGCTGATTCTTCTACTTCAGCGGGCATCGCAATAATATGTCACTCATCTCTCATCTCTGTAGTCGCCGTGAGTCAGTAGTTAGTGTGTAGGACTGCTGACCGAGCGGCGTGGGTTCAAGCCGCAGCCAGATACACCGAACATTTTTAGCGGCACCACCTCTTGTCGGGGAATGACAAGCCTCCGGGAGTATAATCTGTCATGAAAGAGCTTCTCAATTCACCGTTCGGAGTCGGCAATAAATTGAAGGTCCCTTCCATTGGTACGAAAAATGTAATACGCACAACATGAATGGTTGCGAGAAGCTTGGCCTAGGGTCATTCCGCGCTGTCGCGCCAGCTATAATAAAATCTCATCTCTATGCAATATAGGGCAAAGCGAGCTATCAGCTGTTTCCGACTTCGTTTCCGAAAGTCACGTGCTATTAATTTAGATTCTCATGTCACTCCCTTTGTGAACTGGCTCGTGATCGTCGAACTGCAGTAATTCACAGTTGCACGGCAGTTACCATAAGACACATGATCCTGTGTCATTCCCAAAGCGGCTCCTCGTTTGTTCCGGACGTCCAGAAGTCTGCGAAGTGCTTAACGGGTGAAAAACCGATTCAAGCGTACTGGGCACATCTGTCATATGATACCTACGAGGATGTACATTATTTGTTGATGGTATAACTGTGGGGCTCCAAGGAGTGTTGGCTACACAAGCCCGCGGATTCCTCGCAAGCAAGACTTTAAAGCGCAGATATCCGATTCAATATATTGGACAGAAGCTGTCTCAAAAAAAAATTATTGGCCATGTTCACACCACAGCTGCGTGTAGACTTTCCAAACAGTTAAACAACTGTTGCGCTAAGGAAACACAATACTTTCTCTAAATTAAATATCTTCAGCTGACGTCATAAAGACAAAATCTCCATTATGTTTTGACAAACTCTCGGCACTCCAATTACCACTTACAGTTACGGCCTAAAGTGCGTTCATATTTTACTACCATTCCAGACACCAGACAACAATTTAATAGATCACAAGCTGACGTCTTACCTGGAACGAAAAGAAAGACGAGAAGCACATTAAACACAAACTCCAAGCCAATGCAACACAGAGATACAAATTTCTTGAGATAACAGACACAACTCTCGACGGAATGCGTTCCAATTTACATACAGGATTCCCCTTCCTAGCACACAAAACGACCTCTCTCCGGGGTGTCGTATCGCTAGTCGCTAGTAGCATTCGCATAAACAAGTCATAAACTCTTTTTTTTTGTGGCGAAATGAACGAGAAAATATTTCCAGAATCCAGTTGGCCCCACGAACTGGGTTAAGACCAGGCGGACGACCAATGAGACCAAGCACAAATGTACCGCAAGGAGAACCACATTACCAAGAGGTTCTCTAAAAGCAGTCAAAACCACTCGCTAATTGGACACCATAATGCGGTATTGCACGTTTGAGAAGAGGACATGCATAGCCACTGACCAACCAGTCCAGTTTGTCTGCGATACGTGAAAGCCTAGTCCCGCGCCTGACCGTTGCTGTCCGCCTCGCATAGAAACGCGTCATTGAAAGTGAAAACGAAAACCTTGCACAACTTTTTTTCACTGGAAACCCGACGACTGGCACCAGCATGTGCAATGGAGTCCATTTACCCCGAGAGAAACAGGTAACCCGAGGAGGATCAGAATATTTTCTCCAGCCCATCTCAGCCGCGTCGTTTAACATTTTTGATGTTCATTGCCAATCGTCGTGGCGCATCTATCAGAGGAACAAATTAATTTTCCATCTCAATGGCATGGCCTGGCTTTTCCATGGAAACAATGCCGCCACCGAGGGGAGGGAGCACCACATCAGCAATTCAATTGAAACCATCTCACGAAACGAGGAGTCTTCATCGTCATCCTCATCGTCGTCGTCATTGTCGTGATGTAGGGAACCACAAAGCGGAGGAATTCTTTGGAAAAAATAATCCAAATGCAGCGGTACAACTCTTCCTCCGTGTCTCTAGAGATTTTCTTCACTTTTTTTCGTCGTGGGATCCCCACAAAAGGTCATCAACCGTGGGGTGCTCCGCTCTCACTGCCACAAGTAACAATGTGGAAGAGATTGATGATCCCAGGCGATCGTGTGGCCCCCGTCCAAAGTAAGTCCAAGTTCAAGAGGTTTTCCCATTTAATGCTGTTTAAGTGTTAATTGAAGTTGATTGAGCGGCAGCAGCAACAAGTCATGAAGGGAAAACATGGATTTATGTGAGTGTGCGCGCGGGAGATTAAAGGAGGTTTTCCCCGACTCACCAGATTGGAGCAAAAAAGGGGGCCCATCATGCCGCCGAGTACAGGGCTGAGATATGTTACGAATGTGCACGGAATGATGATGATGCCAAGATGGAATTTTCTTCTATTTGAGCAATCGATTAGGGAAGCGGGCAGAGGCATTGTGATTGAGAGGTTTGTGTTGAATTTAAGTCGAACCGGGGGAATGGAGTGGAAATGTACACAAAGATGACAGCATGGGAGGTGGGGTGGTGTCGTAACTGCACGTGTAGGTGATGCTAAAGGCGGTGTGCTTTGGTACAAAAGTATTTCTCAAGAAAGCGACTAGGAAGGGGAAACTGTAATGTCCAGGAGAGGAAACCGAGAAATATGACTAGATGCCTTCGAAATGTAATCTTCTTGTCAGGGTTGGGGAACTAAATGAGAACCATTTGTGTCGGGAAGGTGGAGGATGACCAGACGTCTTAATGATAAAGAAACATGTTGCAAGCATGTACTGACAAAATTTGTGTCAAATTCAACCTCAAAAGGCGTCCAGATACAGGCAACTATTGAAGATGAGCACAGAAATTCGGCCTCAAACCACCAGTAGTTTCTTCAACGATCGAATTCCTCAAGTCGACAAAATTATGAGAAAGGTCTTGAACCAATGCCTTCCGCCTCCTGACATTATTGATGTCAGCCAGACGGAGAAGATGCTGCCTAGCTTAGCATTTGTATGCCACCGGACCCAATGATCCCCAAACCAAGAGGGTATGTAAAAGGGAGAAAAACGTTTATGGGAGAGTATGAGCTCGGTATTACTGGCCTAAAATGAGGTCAGGTATGTTAGGAACTGTATATCAGAAAGTAAAGCCATTGAATGGATGAGCCGGCTGGTTTGATGGACAGCGATTTCAAATTTCGAGCAAGTGGTCCAATTCTAGTAGATTCTTTCACTATCCCTGTTGTTTCCGGTAAAATCCACTATTTGTAGGGATCTTCAGGTTAATGTGTTTGGGGTCTGAAAGAATGGACTTGAGTTGTGAGATGCACATTACGTTCACCGTCCATAGGCTGATTCTACAGAGAGAGTAAACCAGGTGCCTACCTGTCTGAGCATCACCGAATTTAGAAATCGCACCTGAAGAAAGGGCCGTAGTGCAGAAGCACTTTGGAAAACGACGATCTAGAAATTTTCCTAAGAGAAGTAGATGGTTCCTCACGAGGGCGGCCGACCCAAAGCATGGATGGTTCAACTCTTAACAGACACTTTACGAAACGAGTTCAACGGCCAATATCTAGTTAGGTTTGGTAAGGCAGATGGATTGGCGAGGGGAGGGAGAACCCTCTGCGCCACACACAGGTCAGAAGAGACCTATTGTGATGCTGAAAAAGTGCTTTTCAAAGGATTTATGTCTGAGGTGACAAAGACCTGGGAATTGACAGAGGAAGTGAGTTGTGTCCTTGTTAACTTCCTCGTCTCTGCAAGCCCTGCAAAGGTCCTCCTTACTTTGCCT
Source organism: Matsumyia berberina (assembly GCA_917880715.2). Taxonomy (NCBI): domain Eukaryota; kingdom Metazoa; phylum Arthropoda; class Insecta; order Diptera; family Syrphidae; genus Matsumyia; species Matsumyia berberina. Next base: position 9,649,436 of record OU862872.1, read on the forward strand.
TAACTTTTCATATGATAGAGCTGAGTATTATGACCTATAATTACTTCTACAAGGCTGGAGAGGCTTCTCTTGTCCCTCTGCATGAGAGTATTAGTTCTGGCACCGCTGTCCCTTGGTCAAAATTATCTAGTTATTTTACAGGAGCCTTAAAATATCTATCTTCCATTCGCTTCCTTTAGAATCCCGATCCATGCTTCATGTTTGAACTTACATGGCGGGACTTCTACTGACTGATCAACCTGCTCTTCCTTTTCCTGCCAATTCATCAGCTTTCTCATTCCCTAGTATTCCCTCATGTCCAGGGACCCAGGATAGTTTTACCTCACGCTGTAGGCATAGAGCACTAAGTTCTTCGCGACAGCACTTCACAAGCTTGGATTCTATCCACTAGCTGAAATCGTTTTTGGTGCTGCCTGGCTGTCAATGAAAAAGGTGATATTATCACGTGGTATTACCTTCATCGCAGTCTCACGGGCAGAAATTGTCACTGCCTGGACGTCCACCTGGAAAAAGCTGCTATGCTCTGAGGCTAAGGTTACCTGAAAATATACCTGCACTCACACCAAAGTCCATTTTGGATCCAACTGTATAGATGGCTTTGGTTTGCGTACTTGGTATTGTGCACCCTGCCCATTTCTCTCTGCTTAGGAACGACCAAGAGAATGGTCCTTCGAAGTCTAGGTAGGGCACCATATAATTAGTGGTTGCTACATTGTCCATGAACTGACTTAGGACCTGGGCATGACCCGTCGTGATTGACTTCCAGCCATTCGTTTGGCTGATTCTCAAAGCACTTCTGGCCGCAGATTCCTATATTAGCAGGTCTAGTGGAAGCAGGTTGAGAATAGCCTCTAGCTCTGCTGTTGGCGTGGTTCTCATGGCTACTATGTAGCTACTATGCACGCCAGTCTCTGTATGTTCATGATAGTCTTGATGTTGGTAAGTCATAGGTAAGTGTAGCCCTTACAATAGCCGCGTACATCCATAGGATGTATTTAGGACTTGGTCCCCAGGTTTTCCCGAATATTCTACTGCAAGAGGAGAAAGCTATCGTGGCCTTCTTAACCCTTTCGTTTATATTCTGTTGCTAGTTAAACTTTTCGTCGAGCACAAGTCCCAAATATCTTGCACTTCCAGAGATCTAGTTAACCCAACAGAAAAGCAAAACATTGCTTTCCGCTTTTTCGCTGATGACAAAGAGTACACCAAGGCAGTAATTTTTGAACTGATCCTTTAGAAAACTTTACAAAACACCATCATTAGCAAATTCCGAAAGTTCTTACAGATTCGTTCCTCAAGCTGTGAGCCGTGCCGATTCCTCAGTGCACGAAGATTTAGTAAATGACAAGTAAATAACACAAACTTGCTTAGGCAGAGACTTTACTTTACCATGGTTAAAGCAAACAACCTTCCCAAGAGTTGTGAGCAAAACTCTACAGACCTCGGACTCAAATGTTAGTCACACGATTACCAATAAACCAGAAACTGCCTTGACCCCATTTCTATGGATAAAGGTTATCGCCGAACACTCATTTGCTGTTCGCAATCAGGAAGATTCCCTCGCCTATCAAATACTCAAAGTTCAACAGTGAAACCCAGCTGCCAAAAAAGTATGTAATTTTCAGCTGAACCCGATCATTACCTCCTGCTGCACCTAGAGACTTTTTTTTTTCCTTTACGGAGCTTTCGGCCTCTTTCTTACGATGAAAGACGACAATATGCAATGCTTTCTGAGAACAAGTTCCTCTTCGAACTTCGAAAGGTTTGTCAAAATAAGTTTCTACAGCAACCACGTCCAACACTTTCCATTGCCATAACTCACAGAGCTCCTTAAGCTAAAAAAAAAACACGTGACAGTGAAAACGGTTCAACTAATGCACTGCATTCTCGTATACTCCTCTTCAACTTCAAAACCAGAAGACATCTGTCAAATTATCATTGCATAACTGTCTACCCTCAATCCAATATGTATGTACATCAACACAACTTTCTGTAAATGATTGTACGAAAAAAAAAAAAGTTTTATCAGCTACCCCCATCAACCCCCTACGGGCCAAAGCAGCCGCATCTATCTTACAGGCCACACTTACTTGTCTTACAGACACGTTAACATATTATTATGTTTTAGAAAACGCTTTTCTTTTACGACTGCCATCTAAGTGCCGTTGCGAATCTTCTCACGAAACATCAATCTTTGCGTCGTCAGATGAAAGTACATGTACTCGTGCATAACGCAATGTGCTGTCAGATTGATTTCGAGTTTTAATCTTTCTTTCACCCAAAGCGACGACAGCGGCGGCAAAGATCAATGAAAAGGAGATTTTCCATCTTTCTTGGCATCATGTTGCCAGAAGAGGTAGGCCTTTTCAACTCCTCATCACATCCCCACATCGCCAAGGGAAATGAAGTTTTCCTATTTAGAATTTAATTAGACATCATACACGTTACTAATGTCGGTGATTGGTTCTAAAGAAATTGCATTGCAACTTTCTGTGCAGAAAGACTTAACTTCCTGGAATGTTGCGTAATGATGCTGCATTACCAAATAGCTACATGTTTCTGAGTCTTACTGATGGCGTTCCGTGTGGGGTGGTAGGCAAGCAGTAGCTTGATTAATTGAATGCTATTAGGGGACTCTAAAAGCTGTCGTCGGTCGTTTATTAAGTGACCATTAGAGTACGTTGCAGGAGAGGGCTTAGAGGTTGGAGAAAATGTATAGTTGCAAGGTGAGTGAGGTCATTTCCGCGATTGATTGGAGAAAATGTTTTCAAAAAGGAATGCCGCAGGCTCCGACACGTAGTTACGCAAAATAAAATTATAGTTACATGGAATGATGTTGACCAGGAGAAGGAGAAGATTTAATGAATTTGAACCGCAAATAGATATTTAGCCGTAGCACGTGAATCTACTTTCGAAACCTAGCAACATGTTGTTTATGGATGGCATTCAATCACTGGGATTCAAGACTGAAAGGCGGAAATAAACTTGGCATCTAAGCCCTTGTTAAGGTTAACTATGGTCAATGGAGAGACGGTAGGATAGGTGACCACGGTTTACATAGTGTTGGGTCCAAAAATTTCAGCACCATGGCCAATTTCTATATTTAATCCGTTCGAAGATCAACCTAGGCGACTTGAGTCTAGTTATGTACGAGAACTAGGGTAATAGAACAGAGTGCCTCAAAGTCAAATACGAGCAAAATCTAGTTTCACTTTTCATGACGGTCACTTGGATAGAAATAATAGGATCATTCGGATCTCTATGGATCCAATGTGTTGCCCTGACGTGGAATGTCCCCTATAAAGAGAAGCAGAACAAAAATGAAAGAGCTTCTGTTGGTTATCTGATGGCTGATTGCTCCTCTGAACCATCCCGAGTTCATAATTCTTAGCTGCGCCGCCAGAGTAGGTTGTGGGTTGCGATAATCGCTGTGAAGAACGTAAGTCTTATCTATTTAACGCAAGAATGTGTCTTGTTTTTATCTTGATGTTCCAGCGTGCGGCAGCGGTTGAAAAGATACAAACGACCGTTCAAGAAACCTGCATTTACATCTTTTCAGAAAGAAAGCCCAGCGCTAAGCCCAATTATTGCCTACACAGTGGGGTCAAAGCTCATCTGAGACTGTCTCAATCTCCTCGAAGACATTGAATAGCTGGTGCGACAGCTCGGGATGAGGCAAGGCCTAGCTTCTCTGAACCATTCCTGTTGTGCGTGTTTCATTTTCCCACGAATAGAAAGACCTAAAATTTATTGCCGACTCCGAATGGCGAATTGAGAAGCTTTTTCATTACAAATTATACTCCCGGGGGTTCGTCATTCCTTGACGAGAAGTGGTGCCGCGATAAATTGTTGGTGGGCATGGCTGGGTCTTAAACTCACGTCGCTCGCACAGTCCAACGCACTAACCACTAAACCACGGCGACCACGAAGACATTGCGGCCACAAATAAGGTTACTGTGGCCCAGGACATTAAGGTTTTCATGAAAATGAATTGAAGGACGGTCGAAAAGAGGCGCGTGACATCCACTCGTTAGTCTTGAACTCGATTTTAGGACCTATCGTCAAGAAGACGTTAGGTATGTATACAAGCAAAACAGTGTAGATACATCTGTCTTCCTGGTAACCTCCAAAGTAAAATACGTAAGCTCGACACACATTTTAGACGTTTGGCAACTTCCACTTCAACACAGATCATGATACAAGCTGCAAAGTTCTGCATGACCCAACACGCAATTGCTTTCTATTGAACCTCCCTTGTAGACATTTACTCACAACTCTACACCAACCTCTCAATCTCCAACTCATTAGAGCACGAAAATTGCTCCAGAAAATATTAAACAAAATCCTCACCTCCCATGCACTTGCCAAAAAAAAGAAAACACTTTCAACCCAGTTAATGGAAAAACCATTTGCATATTAACGTCTCATTAAGTGCCTTCCGGTTAAGCCCTATTTACACCCATTTACGATAATGACTTTCTATTACTTCCCCCAAGGAGTAGGCCACCATAATTCCAAGTGCAAACAGATCTTTAAGAACCATTTCCGACTCGATGCGGGCATTAAATTAATTGACTTGCATGCCGAGTGTGACGAGTGTGAAACATTTGGGTTAAACGCCTCAAATGAGTTCCGTCCCGGTGTGGGTATCTCGATTAAAAGATTGATTGCGATCATTGTGGCCCCAAAAGAAGTCCAACGGGCAATGTCCAAAATCAATTTAAAATTTTCCTAAACAAATAAAAATATAAGGCGTGCGAACAATTTGCAAGCAACATTCAGCGAGCACAATGTTTGAACTGATAACAGCCAATTAGCCACACAAACCCCGTTGATAACTCCGTGTGTGTATAAATAACAATTATTTTCCCGTTAGATAAGATAAAGAAAAAACAAAACCCCTTCAGATAACGGCGAACGGGAACATGTAAAACAATTTCACAAAAATTCGTGATCAATTCGTTGACAGGCAACAATGTTGCCATACATGTTCCTCTGTATGACAGATGAATTCTGTTGAGATGAATTCTTTTGAAAGGGAAACTAGTCACAGTTGACATGAGACAGCCTTGGCGACCCATGGCAGACATCTAGTTCTGATGTCACTCTGATGAGTGAGCAGAGGCAGTTTGGTGTCAACTCTCTGGCAACATTTTTGCGATTGCCTCATACAGTTATCGTGACACGAGAGGAATGTCAGTCTGCGTATGAAATTTACGATATTTACGTGAACACAAAGTAATTACACTCTCGCTGATCGGAACATAATGCGCAGTTTATCGTGAATAACAACGACTTTATGATTTGTTATAAGAACGCAGCCTTAATCTGCTGACATATGGTACACGCTATTTTTTGGGACACAAATACACACTGAATTGGGGTGCTATCGGGCCGTGAGTTGCGAGACTTTGCAAAATGGTCTTGTTCTACTTTAAACACATTTATCTTTTGTTGAATTTGTTTGGAGAAGTTAGTTTAAGTTGATGAGTAATTTGTGAGATATGACAAAAGAATTCGTAGAAAATGTCTGTGTTGTGGGTGGCCTTTCGGTTTTTCCGCGACATCGAGCGGCAGATGTTTTTTTAATGGAATTAGAGTGATCTAAGGGTTGAGTTATGTGTCACGAATGGTTGACATTGACCTCGAGACAGGGGTGAGTAAGATATAAATTGAAATTGACTAGTGGCACGCCCAACAGTGGCTTGAAAGCAGACACGAATCGGACTTTTGGATAAAACAGTATTCAGCTTACAAAAGCAGGAATGAAGCTAGGTTAGATGAGGTTAGAGAGGCTGTCGACATAGCCGACGCACTTAGACCAACAGTAGGTCCATTGTGATGCCTCAGAATCTAGGAGGAATTCTCTTTCCTAATCGTGAAACCAGTGAGAGCTTTTAATAAAGCGAAATAGGTTTCCGACATCTTGTTGTCCTAGGTCGCCAAGATTGGCAAAAAAAAGAAGGCACCGAGATGGTTGCGTCTTTTGCGAGAGAGCACGGGGCAGGTACAGAGGAGATGGAGGATCGTCTCTTCCTCGTTGCTGCAGGTTCTGCAGAAATCATTTGCAGGAACGTCCAGACGCGTGGCATGTCTGCCGATGAGGCTGATTACTTAGCAAAAGTAATCTCTTGGAGTGCTTATGGTCTATTGAGGGCCAGATTTGTCTGCTAGTTTGGCAGGTGGTGCCATTGGACCACCTTAGATTGGCTTTGCTGGTTGCATCTGCCTTTAATTTCAATTTTCATGTAGCTAGTGGCCCTCCCATCAGCAAGACAAACCAAAGATGGAGAAACGGCACCACATGCCGCATTTCCAGCGAGCTATGGACAGAGGCCAAGCCTCACTCGATCTAAAAGTCTCATCTTGCTCAATAGGTCGCTCATTAGCACCGTCATTGGTGTTCTCACTGGTCACTGTCCTATTGGCCTTCATGGCAAAAGGATGGGCCTCTTTGCAAATGACTTTAGCAGGAGCTGCAGGAACGAAGAGGGGGAGGAAACGATTCTCCATTTTCTCTGGACTTGGGCAGTAGTAGCAGATAATACAGGGTTTTTCAATAAGAGCCCTACAAAAGTTTTTTTAAATAAAACAAAAACGGTTTTGGATATCAATGAAATTATTCCTGTAAAAGTACGTTCGATGCCATTATGTATGGAACTCGATTTCTTTTGCATGGCCACCACGGGCACGCTTGCAGAAGTCCAGACGCTGAACCCAATTTTCGACGGTTTTCAAGCATAAATCGGCCGATACTGCTGCAATTTCACGTTCGATATTCGTACGAAGTTCATCAATCGTCGCTGGCTTGTTGGCATAGACCATAGACTTGACGTTGCCCCACAGGAAATAGTCTAACGGCGTGTGGCTTGTGGCGCCGTCCTGTTGGAACCACATGTCCTCCAAGTCTATATCATCCAATTGGGGCCAAAAATATTCGGTTATCATTGAACGGTAGCGATCCCCATTCACAGTAACGTGCCGGTCTTGATCATCACGGAAGAAGTACGGCCCAATGACGCCGACGGCCCATAAACCACACCAAACCGTAATTTTTTCGGGATGCAATGATGACTCATGGAGTACGTGTGGATTGCTGCCTGACCAATACCGCATATTTTGTTTATTGACGAAGCCATCCAGCCAGAAATTATGACGACCATAAATTGGACGTATCGCTCTTAACGTTGAGGCCACTGACTCCGAATTTCGGTAGTAAATTTTAATAATTTCGACTAGTTGTTGGCTCGTATATCTTTCCATCATGAAATGGCAAACCTTACTGAAGAGAAATGTCAAAAAACCGCAAGAAAAATATGGCGTCATTTGCTGTCCCTGTCGCTCTACTTTTGTAGCGTCCCTATTGAAAAACCCTTTATTATACAATTCGACCCCCTTCGGGTAGGGGTTAGAATATACCCGAGGTAGGCATGCCTGTCGTAAGAGGCGACTAAAATCCACCCTCCGTATACCGAGGTTAAAGAAGTATACAATTATGCAATGAACAAAACAAAGATATTTAATACCCCAGGTGGCACTCCAGGTTTACTGGAAAATCCACCCTCTTCGGAAGTCGGCTCTATGTTTCTGGGGAGGCTCTATGATTCTGGGGAGAGCCATTTATTGCAATTATGCAACCCCTTCACAAAAAGTGCAAGGGTATCTCGATCGCCACCACCAAGATCGTATGTCTCCGGGAAAAGAAGTCCGCCGGAAGCGCTAGCGCGTGAAAAACAGGACTCAACGAAATCCAAAAGCTTCGAGGAGGAAAACAACGAACTCCGTAAGAAGCTTAACGAAATGGAGTTACTCTACCAAGAGCTTAGGAAAGAGGTAGATTTACTTCGGGAAGAAAACAAGGCTCTGAGGAACCTAAACCCTCCAAAAGAACGTGAAAGTAGTTCGTCTCGCTCACCTGTTCGTGAATATCACACGGACGAAGAAGAGCTAACGCGGGAAACGGCTTGGGTTTCAAAAAAAAGACCCAGCAAGAAACGAAGGGCCGGTTCTTCACCCGAAATCGAGCCACAAAAAGTAAACAAGCGCCTGCAAGAGACAAAAAAATTAAGTCCCCCGCCTCCAATAAACGTTATCGGGATTACGGACTATAATAAGCTGTATTGCCTCCTTAAAGGAACGTTGGCTTCGAAATATAAGGTCACCTCACTTCGCAATAACGTGTGGAAAGTAAGCGTCGATGACTCGGACGATTACCGAGCATTTTCGCGGAAACTTAATTCCGAGAAAATTCAGTGGTATACATATGAAAATAAGTCGGAAAGACCATTGCGCGTTATAGCAAGAGGACTCCATCCTTCGTGCACTAAAGAAGACGTTATGGACGATCTTCAAGCGAAAGGCTTTAAAATTCTTGACGCTGTAAATATTATCAAGAAGGAAAAGCAAAAAACGGAAGAAGATCAGGAAATTCTTGTTAAGCGTGGTCTTCCGCTTTTTATGCTCAGTTTCGATAAAACCGAGAATATAAAGGAAATTTACAGTATTAAAACGATTTTAAATATTGTGATCAAAATCGAACCGATGCGTAAAAGCACAAGATCAATCCCTCAGTGCAAACGATGTCAAGGTTTCAACCACACACAGGCATACTGCAAAAAAGAACCACGATGCGTGAAATGTGCCGGTAAACATCTCTCGAATGAGTGCCATTTAAATAAGCAAACCGCAGCGACTTGCACAAATTGTAAGGGGAAGCACCCAGCGAACTATCGAGGCTGCGAAGTAGCCAAAGAGCTACAAAAAAGGCGCGATACGCTTAAAAAGAACATGCGTCCACAACCTAAACCGAATAAAAATAAACCGGAAAAGTTACTAGAAAATGAAAGCAAGCCCGCAAAGGAGAAAACGGAAAAAGTCCAGGATAAACCGCCATCTGCTGATACGCAAACGTACGCGCAAGCCGCATCGCAAGCAAATAAGCAAAATAGGCCTGCGCTAGATCCAATGCAACAAGTTTTCTCTATAATTCTCACAAAACTCGAGGAGCAAAGCAAGACAAATAAGCTCATATTCGAAAAACTTAACAACCTCGAGCATAATGCTCGCAAGCCACGGACAAAATTATGAACATGAATCAGTTACTTAAAATTTTAACATGGAACGCAAACGGCCTTCTGCAAAGAATCGACGAACTGGAAGTATTCCTACGCAAACAGAACATTGACATATGCTTTATTTCTGAAACCCATCTGACAAAGGAATCTCGGGTTAAAATTAGAGGATACTATGCTTATCATGCATACCACCCATCCGAAAGGGCTAGGGGCGGATCGTCGCTCTTAATTAAAGACTGTATTGAGCACTCTTTGAATTCACCGATAGAACTCGATGCAATGCAAATAACTTCAGTTCGAGTAAAAACTAAAAATATGTATTACAACATCGCGTCCATTTATTGTCCTCCGCGATACACGCTAGAAAAGAATGACTTGATACGTCTATTTGAGTCACTTGGACCGAAATTTGTTATTGGTGGCGATTTTAATGCTAAACACACCTTTTGGGGTTCGAGATGCATTTCACCTAAAGGCAGACTTCTCTACGAAACCGGCATGCAATTTGCCGTTGACTTCTTTTCGACGGGGAAACCGACTTATTGGCCCTCCGACATAGCAAAAACGCCTGACCTCATAGACTTCTTTATTGGAAAAGGGGTAGTGAAAAACTTAACGAACATCGAGGAATGCTTTGATCTCTCCTCAGATCATTCACCAGTCATATTGACAATAAGCGAACGCCTAATGAGAAAAGAAGGAGCGCCCAGATTAACTAGCAACAAAACTAACTGGGACGGCTTTAGGAAAGCTTGTGAAGAAAATATTGCCCTGAATGTGTCGCTTAGAACACCGTGCGAAATAGAGGATGAAGTCGGCAGATTTATTGAAGTCTTACAAAGCGCCGCGTGGAACAACACTCCATATAAAAAAAAAGTAGTCGGAAATAGCGAAATTAAATATCCGCCGGAAATAAAAGAACTGATGCTGGCAAAGAGGAGAGCACGCAAAAGATGGCAACAGTCTCGCGCTCCCCAGCACAAAACCCATTCGAACTTCCTATGCAATAAGCTCAAAAAAGCGATACGGGATTTTAAAGATCGCGAGATTTCTACATATCTCGAAGGCTTGTCTGCTGAAAAAAGTTCGAATTACTCTCTTTGGAAAGCTATGAAAGGTATCAAAAAACCCCAAATACAATCGCTACCAATAAGAAAAAGTAATGGCGAGTGGGCAAAAGGCGATAAAGAAAAAGCCGACTTATTTGCTGAGCATCTGGAAGAAACGTTTAAGCCATTTCCCGGGCAAGCATTAATAGAAAATATTAATAATACTATTATGACTCCAGACAACTTTAAAATAAGGAGCGTGACATTAGCCGAACTTTGCGAGGTAATAAAAAATCTAAAGAATAACAAAGCTCCTGGATATGACCTAATAACCGGACAGGTCCTCAAGGAGTTGCCAAATAAAGCGTTAATAAAACTCCTTTACCTTATAAATGCTTCGCTAAGACTATTATACGTTCCAAGGCAATGGAAAGTCGCCGAAGTTATAATGGCTTCAAAACCGGGAAAACCGCCAAACGACAAAAAGTCGTACAGACCGATATCGCTCCTGCCGATAATATCAAAGGTTTTTGAAAAACTCTTATTGAAACGGTTAAAACCGGTAATTGAAGAAAGACGTTTGATTCCTGATCATCAATTCGGGTTCAGAATCAAGCATTCCACAATTGACCAGGTTTATAGAATAACCAACGAAATTGAGAAGGCCATAGAAGAGAAAAAGATATGTTCTAGCGCTTTTCTTGACGTTTCTCAAGCCTTCGATAAGGTGTGGCACGAAGGCTTGAACTATAAACTAAGACAGGTACTTCCGGAAGAGTTGTACAAAATCTTAGAGTCGTACTTGGAGAACAGACTTTTCCGTGTCAAGCATGGAGCCGAATACTCGGAATTCAAGGAAATCGCTGCCGGAGTTCCACAAGGAAGTGTTCTTGGTCCAGTCTTGTTCTTGCTCTATACTCGCGATATACCACAAGAAGAAGGCACCGTTGTTGCTACATTCGCGGACGATACGGCTATTCTGGCAACAGAAAATTCAGTCGAGTCAGCAACTGTGAAGCTTCAACGAGCTTTGGATACAATTTGCGAGTGGACAAAGGTTTGGCGCATTGTTCTCAACGAAACCAAATCTACGCATGTTAACTTTACTAACAAGAAAATTAACAACTCACCCGTTTTCATTAACTCGGTACAAATACCGTATGCAAACGAAGCAAAATATCTAGGAATGACACTAGATGCGAAACTCAAATGGAAGCCGCACGTTAAAAAGAAACGCGACGAGCTCGAAATTAGATTTAGAGAAATGTATTGGCTGCTTGGAAGATATTCCAAATTAAGCATGTATAACAAATTGCTCTTATATAAGCAAGTCTTAAAACCTGTATGGACGTATGGTATACAACTTTGGGGTTGTACCAAAACCAGCAATAGAAATATTTTACAAACTTTTCAAAATAAGGTGCTCAGAACAATCGTTAATGCGCCGTGGTACATTAGAAACGACGATATCCACAGAGACCTCGGTCTAGCTACCGTCGAAGATGAAATAACAAATTTTGCTCGCAAACTCCGTGTTCGCCTTCATGGACATTGCAATAACGCCGTACTCCAAATTCTGGACGTGACAAACCTTGTGCGCCGGCTACAAAGAACGAAACCGTTCGATTTAGCGCAATAAGGAATAGCCGCTTATAATGACGGTATTAGTAGGTGCTTTCACTGGAAAGCCACCTGCACAACGCGAATTATTATTATCGAAACTTAAACTACTTGATAAGGCTTTTACGTACTTAGTCGTAGTCAACACGAAAAGGGGAGGTGTTTTTAGTGAGTAAGAATCTCACACTACCATGAGCACGTGCGGTAGATCCTCATGGTGTCTCATGAAAGATTTTCACCTACCCTCGCAAAAAAAAATAAAAATAAAAAATACAATTCGACGTTTCCTGGCCACTGCAAGACTTTTTCTTCGCCATACGCACAAAGGACACTCGTTCTTTCGCCTTTCGCTATAGACTCTAGAGGATGTTCGCAATACGCGAATACCCATCAGACTCTATCTAGTATTTCACTGACGGAAGTTGGATTCATTGCCATTATCCCATGACCAGAGAGGTTTCCTCTGTATGCCTACAAGAAGCTTGTCTTTATCTCAAACACATGTTTTTCCTTGTCTTTACTAGAGAGTTGGCTTCGCTCTCGCAGAGTATTCTAAATGTCCTGTTCATTGTCCAACACCGGACAATTATAGCACCAATCGGAGAAGAACTCATCTGACGTGGTACCGCAGGGCCAAATCTAGGCGGAAGCTTCCATTAAACCCTTCGGTTATCGTCAACAAAACAGAGCCAAATCGCTTTCAAATGACAAACTTCGCTCGAAACAGTGATTTTGAGACGTGAACGTCTTTACAGCAACTTCAACCCAAGCAGTGACTTCAAGACCTGATCGTCTTTACATCAACTTCATCCCAAGCAGTGACTTCGAGACGTGAACGTCTTTACATAAATTTCACCCCAGGCAGTGACTTCAAGACGTGAACGTCTTCAAATCGACTTCACCCCAAGCAGTGACTTCAAGACCTGAACGTCGTTACATCAACTTCGCCCCAAAGAGTGACCTTAAGACGTGAACGTCTTCACGTCAACTTCACCCCAAGCAGTGACTTCAAGACGTGAACGTCTTTTCATCAACTTCACCCCAAGCATTGACTTATAGACGTGAACGTCTTTACAGCAACTTCACCCCGATCAGTGACTTTAAGACGTGAACGTCTTCACATCAACTGACCTAAAGACGATGTTAGCACATTCACGTCTTAAAGTCATTGTGTGAAGCAAAGTTTGTGCGATGTGATGCGAAAATTGAACCCAAGTTCTTAATTGATTTTCAAGCTTCACATGGTTATAAACACGTAAGACAGAGTGGCAGTCTGCAATCAAAGCCGACATCCTTAGTCATCACAGAAGAGCAAACACTGGCACTGGCACTGACACAGAAGCGAAAACAACCTGAACCTTCTTAAGCTCGATGTGTTTCCATAGAAACCTCGTCTGAGACTCACTAGGTCGTGGTAACTTTCTAGGAGTAGACAGAAGAATTTTTCAAACCCACTCTTTGGCGCACTCCCGGGTAGGCAAAGATCTTAAGTTGTCTAAATAAGTTCGGCTTACAGATTTCAGGAGTGACTTCCAGGAGATAGAAGGATTCATGCGAAAGATCGAGAGGTCGTTGAATCAACCATCTTCCATCACAGCAAACCTATATTTCCCTACAACTCTGACTAGCTTCTCCCTCGAATAAGTCCAAATTAACAAAGCCATTCTCATAAAGTTCATCAAAACAGACTTTTCTTCCATTTACGGCGCATTAAAGTTGCAATTAAACATTTTTCTTTTCCTTTTCTCCGAATCCGCTTGTTTTGGCTTCTTTTTCAGTTTACATAACTAATTACGAGAAAGCAAAAGTATGGAACTCAAAACAGCATCTCGAATGGTGCTACACTCCCAAGCGAGCGATACCGGTATGCCACTCCGAGTGATGCAAGTCCACCACCCGCCGCTGAACTCCGCCAGAGTGCCAGTACCTTCTCCTGTTGATGTCTTAATCAAATTGTTCCTCACCAGAGACTTGCAGGTCTTGAAGAAAAAATTAACGTTTTACAACTTTCTTTTCGCGAGCACTTCACTGCTGGTCCTCCCATAGCCGGTGGTGAATTCCCAATATAGAGACATCGGTAGTGATGGTGATGGTGCTTTTAATGACCACCAACAAAGGAAGAAATGGTTTTTCCAGACACGATTTTCCTCTATACACCCGCTCGCCATCATTGTATCGTCATGTTGCTCGGTCTGCTCGTGGAAACAATACATTTGTTGGGAAACGTTGTTCCGTTTATTTATGCACAGTTAAGTGCGCCGAGTACAATTATCTTGGCCAATGAATGCAATCGAATTAAGAAACCCGTACGAGTGGTACATACGGGTTTCTGTTGTCAGTTTAGGTCGATGTGTTCAGCAAGTTTTGTGGCTCAGCAACAAGTTGCTAGCTCGTGCTGCAATCCGGAAAATTGTTACCAGAAGTTAGGGAGAATGTTTGCATTGTTTTGCACGTCGATGGACTTGTGTTTGAGTATCGGTTTTGAGTGCAAATTATACAACAGTTGTGCGGGCTGCACTTGGACTTGAGAAATGGTAAGCGAGCAGCCGCAGCAGATGGTAATTTGTGGTCGTTTAATAGGTGCAAGTTAGTTTGCTTTGTGTTGCTTTGAGGCATAACTTCAACAAATGCCTTGTTACAGCTGTTTACTGCCAATAAAACGGAAGTTAACGTGGATATTTTTTTAATTTGCCGCTTAAGGTGGTCGGTCTGTGGAGATAAGAGTTTCTTTTCTGTTTTTTGTTGGCTCTATCGCAACTTGCAGGGAAATGCGTTGGTTCACGCTTTCGGTTTAATTTTTAATGTTTATCCGTCGTAATCCAGTGGACGGCTGACTAATGCGCAAATTTGCGTGTGAAGTGCCCTGTTAGCTACAATATGAAAGCTAGAGGCGTTGTCAGTGAAGTAGATACTATTGACGGTACTCGTTCTCCGTCTACTCAATGATTTTGTGGGAAAAGTAAAGCAAACAAAAGGGGCAGGGATGTCGAGAGTTAGTGTAACACGCAACGAATTTGTATCAGGACAAGAAAGCAAGAGCACATGTTCAGGATCATTAACACGATCTGTTGCTGGTTAGGTAGGTAGGTATGCCAGGAAAGCCCTTTAAGACACAACTTGAATCTATACCCTGTAAAACGCCACTTTATTGAAACCATTTGGGGCTCTTGATGAAGTTGGGGATACTTTTGACGTCAGTATATGATAATTCGTCCAAGTTGTCGAAGTGATAGGCTCCCAGATACAGCTTTGAGATGACAAGTGCAGAGGAAATGGAGGATCATTTCTTCCTTCTCTTCGTCCCTGCATTTTTAGATCGAATGAGATTAAGCAAAGGCCAAATATCCCTGGCTCGTGGTACCATTCCTCCATCTTTGGTTTGTCTTACTGATCGCGTCGTACTCTAAGAGAAGTTTACATGTAAAGAGTGGTTTAGCCAGATTCCTTCATTCCGGGACGATGTCCAGAGTAGTATCACGTCTAACGAGTTCATCGGCCTTACAGTTGTCCCTATGACCAAGTACCCACTACCTAGCATGGGTGAATGTTAAAATGTTCTTCTGTCTCCATGAGAGATGAGCTTCAATCTAAAGTAGATAAGCCTGGCTATCGATAAAAATTGTAATGTCCTTGAAGGATATCACATTATGCCAAAGGTCGCCATGATTTCTGCCTGAAACACGCTATAGTGGTCAAGTAGACGGAAGGGGATGCTCATGAGAAAACACCACCTCCCACTCCATTCTCAGTTTTGGAACCGTCGGCATAGAGGTGAACGGAGTCTCTGGCATCGCCACTCTCTCACTCCACTCGGGAAGGAATGGAGTCCAGAAGTTGAGGTTGAAAGTCAACTGGTCGGTGTTTTTCGAAATAAAAGTTATGGGATCTAAGATCGAGGAGTGGCCAATATGGTTGTGTGACCAGCGGGAGGAGTCTTTCAGTCTGATGACTGCGCTAGCATCTGACTGTTTGCCAAAAAATATGTAGACGAAGTAGATGTAGGAGCACGTCAAATGCCGTGGATGGTGTGGATCTTAGTGCTCCGCTCAAGCGTATGCATGCTGATCTTTGCACTTTCCCCAACAGATTAAAGAGTAAGGCTTTGTCTAAGGCCGTCCACTAGACGATCACACCATACATGAGTGTAGGCCTGACAACAGACACGTAAAGCCAATGCGTGGTACGAGGTTGCTTATCCCATGTCATTCCAATGTCTTTTTTGCAGCAGTACAACACTCCAGTGGCTTTTCGAACGCTTTTGATAGTATTGGCTTTCCAGTCTAATTAACTGTCCAGAATAAGACCAAGAAATTTGGCTATGTTAGCAAAGCACAGGCGGGTGCCGTTTAGACCAGGAGGGTCTGTTGGAGGAATTTTGAACTTTCTGGTGAAGAGAACTAATTCGATCTTTTCGGGGTTGACACCCGGACCGCTTTTAGCTGAACATCTTGCGAGGATAGAAAGGACGTTTCGAAGAAGTTCACTAAGTGTGCTTGGTTATTTACGGAAACAGCTATCACAACATCATCTGCATAAGCTATCACTTGGCATACAGGCATTGTCAGTCACAAAAGGGGGACAGAACACCACCTTACGGCGCACCGCAGCTCACGAATCTACGGGCCTAGGCATTGCCCAGCTTGGTACTGACCTATGTACCTTCGAATATATTGTAGTTAAAGATTTAAAGACGCGTAGGTTAGTGGGCAGGCGAAAGGAGGAAGCATTCGCCACACTCAGGTCAATTCAGACCCATTGTGATACTAAAGACGCGTAAATATTGCCACAATCCCGGCAGGCATTTGCATGGCTTCTGGCCAGCCCAGACATTCTTGCATCCCTTGAAAGTCACTATTTGGTTTGGAGATGTGTTTGGGCCCAACTTTACAACTTTCACTAGGTATCAAACGTTCCAAACTATGTTACGTGTTTTCCTTAGCCAAATTGGGCGAGTTAGAAGCGATGTCATCATACATAGATAGACTTTTTATCTCGATTTGTCACGGCTAATCAAAATGGCCCTGAACATTGCAAGCTTACAGGGAAGCTATGCTACCAAGCCATAAACCCTGAGGGCCTTCAAGTAAAGCTTTTCCTAGGAGATGCACAATCGAATCACAAGCAAATCACAAGGTTAATTCAATGTATTCACTTCAACAGCAGACACAATCACACTCCGTCAGGGTAAAATGTTTTGAAAAACATTTTGACGGACATTACCGGTCCGTGACGTTCTGCATATTGCGAAACGTCCTTAATTACTTTTCTAATTCTTATACCAAACCACCCACCATCGTGCAATGTTATCTTGATCTCAACTTGCAACCATAATTGTTGCCAGCAAATGTTGCCAATTTGGATACACACACACTGTGAGCTGCTGACGCCTAGTTTGACGCAGTTCCTCCAAATTTTGACCCCAACTCGATGGAAATTTTGAATTAAAATTCAAATTAGGCTCGAGGTTTTCATCGTCTGTATCTCTTTCCCCCCCCTTCGATGGAAACAAATGAAATTTTGTATTTTGTAAATTTTATGAATGAATCAGTAGTGCTTGGCGAAACTGGTCACGTATCCAAAAGCGTCTAAGGCTCTCCTGTTCTCTCCGCAGCCTTTTCAGTGCGAAAAACAAATCGAATAATAATCAAATAAAAACTGTTAATCGAATTTATTATCGGTGGCGAATTAATTCCACACGTAACGCCAAGTCGATACGTTTATGTTTAAAGAAAAACTTTATCATCCGTCGATGTGTTATTTTCGTCAACGATTAATTAGTGTTGTTGCGCGGTGAGGGGAAGGGCAGATAAATCCACCCAAAATAAAAAAAAAACAGACCTCCTCTATCTCAATCTTGATAAGTCAGGTAATGTGAATAATTGATAGCACGTGCCCGAGGGTATGATGAAACACACTTAATTGGACGGAAGGATAAACTGAACCCTTTCGACAGTGTTGCACGCGCACGATTTCCTCCGAAACGGTCCGTTTAGGGAATAACAATGCAACAATTGTGTTCAGCCGCCTTTGGACTCTGACAAGCCGGAATATTTCACTTAATTGTGAAAAGATTTCCCGCACAGGCAAACGGAACAGGATGGAACAAGGATTGTTCGTGTCGGAGATGAGACGGGTACGTGAGAGGCATCTAGTTCGTGATACTCATTCGGAATTACTTGCCGGCCGTGTGCGTTTGAGTAGCAGCCGGCGCGAGAAGCCATCACACAAAACCTCTTTGTAAACTGTCACGAATCACGATTTCTAGATTTGGTTGGTTTCTCTAGTTTCCAATCGGATTTTTCTCTCGTTTCTTTGATTACAATGCTTGGGCTGCTCTGCTCTGCTTACACAAAACAACGAACAGAACGATTTGACCGTTTGGGTGTCGCTGTGTCTCTATGGCTCTGTGTCTCTTGAAGGAGATCAGTTCTGCTGAGGTTGATAGTTTGAGACTGGATGTGTTGAAATGCATTAAAAGGGCTTGGTTCGACGAGCCTTTGTAGTGATATATACCGACCGACACAAGGACTGAAGTGCTGGATGGAAACAATGACCCTTGGCTTTGTTGTCTCTCGAAAATGTTGTGTATGAACATTGGAGGAGTGGAGTGGTTATATTCGGTTTAATTGACTTTAATAGCTGTTGGCACACGTTTTTCATGTCGCCTCTGTCGATTCACGCTGCAGATCATTGATCACATCAATGGATCGAGACCAGATGGTTTGGGTGCGAGTGTGGTGTAGTGAACCATGGAAAATTTATTCTGTTCTTACAAATTTAAGGGAAGGGAGCATTGAGGGGTGAAGAATGATAAAAGGAACACTGCTGTCGCATTTCCGTACTTTCTGACGCCTTTCCTATTCTGCTTAGGCTGTAGTTGAAATTTAGGAGATTTGAGATCTGTAAGATCGGTCATTTCATCCTGGATAAGACAGCAAGTCCACAAAGACGTGCTCTTGCTAGAAGTTACAGCTTGCTTACTTACCTAAGGTGGCGCTAGAGTCAGGGGTGAACCTGGGCCTCAACCAACAAGCGTCTCCAGCCAGCTGCTCCAGTTTCGCACGCCAAGTTGGTTGAGGTCCCCTTCCACCTGAGTCGCGGTCTTCCTCTACTGCGCTGACCCTCGGGTGTGGATTCGAAGATTTTCCGAGCTGGAGCATTGGTGTCCATCCGCTCTACATGACCCAGCCACCTCAGTCGTTGGACCTTCACTCTTCTGGCTAAGTCGATGTCGCTGTACAGCCCGTACAGTTCGTCGTTGTATCTCCTCCTCCACTTCCCGTCTATGCAGACGGGACCAAAAATCACCCAAAGAATTTTCCTCTCGAAGCAGCCAAGAGCAACCTCATCCGTTTTAGACAGAGTCTATGCCTCTGCGCCGTAGAGCAGGACTGGGACGATTAAGGACTTATAGAGGGTCACCTTAGTTGTTCGAGAGAGGGCTTTGCTACTCAATTGCCTTCTTAGCCCAAAGAAACAGCGATTGGCAAGAGTTATTCTTCGTTTAATCTCAGCGCCGATGTCATTGTCTGAATTTATAGCGGAGCCTAGGTAGACAAAGTCCTTAACTACCTCAAAGTTATAGCTGTCTATAGTGACGTTCTGTCCGAGACGTCGGTGTTGGGAGTCCTTTCTTGTTGACAGCATATACTTCGTCTTGCCCTCATTGACCGCTAAACCCATCTTCGCCGCCTCCGTCTCGATACTCACAAACGCACCAGTAACATCACGCTGCGTTCTTCCGATTATGTCAATATCATCGGCGTATCCGAGTAATTGGACGGACTTTTGAAAGATTGTGCCTCTGGTGTTGGCGCGTGAGTTTTGCACAACTCTTTCAAGAACGATGTTGAAGAACTCGCATGACAGCGCGTCGCCTTGTCTAAATCCTTTTTTGACATCAAAGGTCTCGGTGAGGTCTTGACCGATCATGATGGAGCAGCGTGCACTCTCCATCGTCATCCTGCACAAACGGACGAGTTTGGCAGGGATGCCAAAACTAGACATGGCTCTGTATAGCTCGTCTCTATAAATGCTTTCATACACGGCCTTAAAATCGATGAAAAGGTGGTGAGTATCGATTTGAAGTTCCTGGGCTTTCTCCAAGATCTGCCGCAGTGTGAATATTTGGTCGGTGGTTGACGTTTCCGGCCTTAAGCCACACTGATATGGACCGATCAGGTTATTGACGAACGGCTTCAGGGACTCACACAACGCGGCAGATAAGATCTTGTAGGCGTTGTTAATAAGACTGATGCCTCTGTAGTTGGCGCAGTTCAGAGAGTTTCCTTTCTTGAGAATCAGGTAAACAATGCTGAAGTTCCATTCATCGGGCATACTTTCCTCCGACCATATTTTACAGATGAGTTGCATTCAGATGAGTTGGTGCCTGCTCCTTACCAAATCATCGCCTGCCGCTTTGAACAGCTCGGCAGCGAGGCCGTCAGCAACAGTAGCTTGTTCGACATAAGCTTAGGTATGGCAATCTTCACTTCGTCCAGGGTCCAGGCCGGGTGGAAGAATTGTTGGTTTTCGTCGTCCATTCTGCCTGACAGCGGGATTTGTCTCGTCATCGCCGTTAAACAGTCTGTAGAAATAATTCTTCCATATCTTCAGCAGCGACTGCGATTCTATTACGATGTCCCCTTGTTCATCCTTGCAGGCTCCGGCTCTGTACTTTTGACAAGTTCTTTTCACAGGTTGCCGTCATTAAAGAGCAAAGAGGCTTCATATGAGGAGTACCTGTTTCAATGAGAATATAAAATGGCATGGCATCCCAATAAACATGACATTGTCCAGTCACCCAGACTATGCATGTACTCTTAATGCTTTCCCCGGACCTCTAACAACACCCGATTTCGTTGATTTCATTCTCCACTGAACGACAATTGCCACAATCTAATTTAAGTTGACCCCTTTTGTAATTAAATGCCCGTACAACCCAAAACACCTATCCCAAGGTGCTTCCCCATCGATTCCATGTCAAATTTCACCTTGTTCCCGCATTTTCACTAAAACTAAAATCAAGTCTAAAAAATCAACACAAGTGAAACTTGTTATTAACTACCAGTGCATCCAACCGCAAGTTTCCCAAAGATACATTGTTCACTGTTTACTCATGGGTAATCAAAAATTACCACTCATTTTTAATGTTGCACACTAAACGACGTTCACACGGTCCGCACTTTGTTCGGTCGGTATTTGAATTGGTCTGGCCAGAGACCAGAGAGAAAATTATAATTAACCAACTGTAGTGGTGTTGAGTTTGATTACTCCTGGTGCAGTACCAGTAAGTCAAGTTTTGACACCTTGATTTGTTAAACCAAAAATTAAATTCAAAAGTGCAAACGGGTGGCAAAAACTTGTTGAAGTGTTGATTTAGGTGATCCACTGACAAGTTTTTTTTTTTGTTAATTATAATAGAACTTCAATGGGGTATATTCCTTGCGGCTATAAACAAGTACACTGACAGTAGGAAACAACGTTAAGACGCGCTAATGGAAGAAATAACTTTAAAATTTGCAACGAAACATTGTTTAGACACAAACTTGAGTACACTCTACTGACAACTACACTAGCCTTCATTTCTAGACTCATTGTAGTCTTTGTATAGCATATGTGCATCCACTTAGACCACGCCTAACATTAGAAATTTCTTGGCAATATAAGCAACATTGCTGGCAACATTTGGCAGCATTTCTCGCAACATTGGATCTGACATTTCGTGTAAAATTAATTGCTTATGTGTTCTGGAGGAATCTGCAGCTTCAATCCATGTTTATCCATTAGATTGTGGCCTTAGTTGAATATTATTTTTCCAGCAACATTGCTTGCAACATTATATGTATCTCGTTGTATGATCGAAGACAAGCAGCCGAGGCTGAATTACAATATTATAACACAGAACTAACTCGGTACTTTACTTCGGTAATAAGATTAATTTTGTAAGCAACATTGCTTGCAACATGTTTCATAAACATACAGTAAATTAGATTTTAGCAATATGTACCTTCGAAAATAATAAAGAAAATATTGAATTGGTTGTAAATGCGAGCTGATTGGAACTCAGGACCACTCGGGAATGCTAACGAGAATGTCATTTCATAGCAACATTACTCGCAACATTGTCCCACATAAATGGAATAGCTCGTTAAAACTGACTCCACCCCATGCCAGGCAAACATTCATCTAATGATCATGAAGTAACACATCCTACCAATCACTACCATCAATCGCAAACAATTTACGTCAACATTTTCAACAAGCAACAACTCCACCCACAAACCAAGAATGGTAAAAGTTTTCCAAACACAGATTTTCTCCTAGTTAGGAGAAACTACATGTGACCAGATAATGAGGATCTACAACGCCATGCAACATAAGGTGTTCATTCTCTAATCGAAAAAAAAAAACAGAACTCCCACACCACCAGCCATAAATCAATTACAATCTGTAAACGGCAAAAACAACATGCCACACCGCATTCGAACCTAACGAGACGCGGCAACATCTTTAACGCCGGCACCACAATTGCATCCGAGGAGGCTTCTGCCTCCTTCGCCATCATTACAGAGACAACCAGCCACAGTTTGTTGCACTTCGATTTAAACGGCAACTCGAAATAATTACACACATCTGTATGTTGGACGAATAACTGTCATTGATCCGCCACGCAGCAGTGAGAGTGCAAAAAACAAGTCTCCAACAGATACAAAGTAAACAACACACCATAGCCGACGTATAGAAATGCACGCACCATACCGAGCTAGATGAATGGAAGTCTTGTCGATGTAATTACGCGAAGTACTTCAGCGGAATGTTGCGCCGCGGCATACATAGTCAACAGTTGTTATTGATGGCAATGGAAGCTATGGTGTTGGTGGTCGTCTTCTTCGATGTCCTCATCATCACGGTGCTTCCGATGGAGAGAGAGATGCTGAAGATAAACAGAATGAGGGGCGACTAACGTTTGTTTTATTTTTTCCGTTGTTTTTTTGGCTCAAATTTGAGAGCACCTTTGCTGGCACAACGATAATGACGATGACGTTGGCAAAGATGGTAAGACAAACGCGCCAAGCGAAAGAAAAATTTGTCAACTCTTACAGCTGATGTATCTGGCAAATGTATCTGGCGTATCCACTCGGTGTTAACGTCTCGTTTGACGCTTGCAAACTTCTTCCACTGCCATTACCGCACACCGCTGTTGTTGTGGTAGTCATTTTTATTGTTTTTCTCTTTTCTACTGCCAGGTATTTTTTTTTTTTTTTTGGAATGTAAAGTGCTTCGCGGAGTGTAGAGTGCGCGCAAAATAAATGTCTTTTCAGACATTTTTATGCGCCGCGGCGACTCTGGAAGAGAAAAGACAAACGATGGCGACTCTTGGACTTGAATGGGTTGAACTTGAAATGACATCGAGCGCGACGGGTTTTTCTTCTTGTGGCGAGACCAGTTCAGATGACAATTAAACGTGGCTGTGGTTGGCTACAGGAACGGTTATGTTTAATTAGGTAATTGTTAGAATTTCTCCGTAGCGGTAAAGAATAAGAGTTACTTGAAGTTGGGTTCTCAATTGAAGCCATCCAAATTCACCACGTGCGTAGAAGAAACGATTTTTCGTGGTGTACCATAAGGTTCTGAACTAGGGCCGCTACTGTTTATAGTTCAAATGAACTTTGGGCAACGTTGAACCCCGTAGTGATAATGGTGAACAATTCAAAGGAAGGATCTGATTTGGTGGTGCATTTTTATGGGTCGCACATAGTTGAAGGAAGAGACATGGGGAGTTGGAGTGATGCTATCGCAAAAGACAGTCGTTAGTCATTCAGTGTTCAGAGAGCCAGTTCCAGTACGTCGTCAGTGTCAGCTTGATTAACTTTTCGCCGGGCCTTTAATTTACTAAGAACTCCATTCTGATGTAGCCATCTTCGATCGGTTTCGTAATCTTAAGTAAAGCTCGGTCTGGACAGTTGGTCCTATTGTGGTCATCTTGAAAAGCTGGAAACAGAAATCGCTTAGTTACTACACGCATACAAACAGCTCCGTGTAACAAAGAGCTCGGAAAGGACGCCAAGAAACTGGTACATCCCCTCGACGACATTTAATCAGAGAAAGGGATTTCTTTGAGCTCAATGCTCCTTCCACTCAGTTTCGAACCGATTGCTTCTTTTTTGTGTCAGGAATTGTCGTATATTATTTTTTCACTGGTGCCCCACTCCACATTGTTTCAGCTATTGTTCTGAGGTTACGTACTGCCGCCATACCTGCTTCATCACTTCTTAAATGAGGTACGTGAATATTTTCCATAACTTCATCAATTTGTGTGCCTTACAGTCGCATCTTCCTTTTAGCATAGCAAACTGCTGTGTCTCTTTTACTTTTGGACTTGAAAACTCTAAAGGGAAGCAACGTACTACGTCAAACACTTTGTTGTTCTCTGAACCATACTCCAGTGACCTTGACTAATCTATTACAATTTTTAAGCTTTTAAGCAATCATAAACAAGCCCATAAACTATCTAATAACAGAAGCAATTAAGCGCTGTTTCAAGCTCTAATATTCTAGATGAGTCAACCATGTGGAGCGCTCGTCAGGCACAGTAATTAACCTCGACGACGAACCACGATTAGTCAAATAATTATCACTTGTAAAAAGCAATTACAGCCTTATGGCGACCTTTGCCAATTCACTTCGAACTCTCTCTCATGCTTTTGAAATGTATGAACAGTCAAAACCTAGATAAATCAATCCCAACCTGTTGGGTTCCACTTTGTTGCAACAATGTTGACCTCCGCATAAATATGTAGCTACGCACAAATCCTGTTGCCATCACGCATCTGCTCTAGAATATACTCAAACGACATCTAAAGTCAACACAAGTTGTTGTCGGTTAAATAATTATTATACTCGAAATGAGACAACAAACAACGCACAGCAAGGCACTTTTGCAACATTAACCTATATTCAACAAAAAAGGCAAACGAATCAATCAACAACTACAACAACTGCCACAACATCACATTGGACAACCGCAAACGTGGTTCTGTCGTACATTCACACGCATCCTAGCATTATCCGAGGTCAATAGTGACGTTCTGACAGCACGAAATGTCGCCACTGCAACTGCTTAAGCCGTTTGATAAGTTGCTAAACAAGAATGATGCAGCAACATCATCAATGTGTAGTTGCACGAAAGAGATCTCATTCTGGAGTGTTGTGTACAGATACGGTGTGGGGCACTGTCTCGTTTTTAGTGTACGAAACCGTAAACAGGGTGGCACAAACGTCACGTATAGATTTTGCATAACTAACAAGATGATTTGCATTTTATGAATGAACGAAATGACGTGTGGATGGAAATGACTTCAAGTCAATCACTTTTATTGAAACATGTTCGCCTACCTATTTTGCCTCCGGTTTTGACGATAAAAAGTACAGAATCAGATTGTAAATATGTATGTACGTACGCGCTTGTCTTTTTTACGGAACTGATAGTTTTTTAATGTCAGAAGCAATTACTTCGTAAAATTCCAACGATCAGGTTGCTAGCTGCTGGATATCTACTTTGGATCTCAAGTTTATTCTTTGCCGGACACTGGCGGTCAATCGGGTGACAAATCAGCAATTTTACAAGCAAATCATTAGTCTGCAAAGTAGGAAGGAAGCTGACGATATTGCGATAAACCTAGACAGACAGTCTGATGTTGGAAAGTACAATGTTGCAGACACATGTTGATGGTCTGCTGATGCAACAGATATATATGTTCCGTCTCGCGAAAGACCCCAATGACGAGAAACCGTGAAAAAGAAGTTCGAAAAAGTTTAATGACGTAACAGACAAGATAAAAGAAGCTTCAAACAGTCAAGTCAGCAAAATATCAGAGAAATACGAATGTGTAAGCAATTGAAGCGGCGACTCATCGTTAAAGGCTTACAGGCTTTCTCGAACCCAACAGATGGGCAGTCTAGTCATGCCAAGATAGGATAGGAAGCCTCTGATGAACTTTAGGTTTCAGACTAGAAATGTTCTAGGAGAAGATTGTGCCGAGACCAAGGTCTTATAACAGGAGCATGACCTAATCACACCCAAAACATAGATGAGTCATAGGACTCTAGATACCTATCTTGGCCATTGTCCATACTTGTCAAACCATTAAGCGACCGCACTTTTAATGATCACTTCAACTTTATGTGAAAGCCTACTTCCTCCTCCTATCCCTGGACAATTTGTCAGCAATTTCACAAAACTAACACAGTGTCGTTAAACAATTATTTTCATATAAATTCGCAACACAACCAATTGAATCCCGACCGGCGGAAATAAATACGTGAAATGTTTACCAAAACAGACCCGAAGCCATGTGTCTTTACCGTCATGACTGCTTTTGTTACCCTACACCGCTCAATGGCTGTGTTCCTTACGATTATTTATTTATTATTTATCAAAGTGCGCCAGATATTTAAAATTCATTTCAACGCAAAGATTAATAAATGTCGTGACAAATGAGTTAAGTCTGTTTTTTGTTTAAATTAAGTCATGACAAACAGCGAGCCAAAAACAGACCTTTCTACGATAAGATTACAGAGCTGTAAACATTTTTATTGTTAATTTTAAAATTCATGGAATTAACGCGCAGTTTTGACATGAGAATTTTACTTTCTGTTCTCACTGCACTCGTTGATATGTGAGTCAACTTTTTGTCAGTTAAGGGTTTCCTTGTACAATTATTTAACTCGTATTGTCGTTATCAACCGTTTTCCATTTCTTTATTCTTTACTAGGAGAAAAGACACTAGTGAAAGTACACAACCTTGTGGTATCCGATTTTAAGAGAGTCTGCACTGCATAGACTGTCCGTGGATAACTCCGTGTAGCCCAGGAAGAGAATGACCAAGCGAATATCCAGACATTCTCCATTTAAATCAGTTCAGCTACTGTCAACTCTTCTAATGGAAGACATTAGCGAGAGGGATTAAGCCAGAACCCTCCTAGTTGGTTCTATAAATTCACAGAAACGAACAAGAGTTCCTCTTCGCTTCTTTAGAAGCTTAGCGCGCTGTATATGGTGAAAGCAAAAACACTCGCTTTCGCAGGGTTCCAGATCAATATACAGCTGCGAAAAAGCTGCATTTTCTTGGCATTCCACTAGAGTGAACGAGTTTTACCACCAGATCCTTTGACTTTGTATGACCTCTCGAAAGCACTATTGAATATATATCCGCGAAGGTATCGACATCATGGTCGACGACTAACGATGAATTAGGAATCGAGGAAGTACACCGAATCAACGTATCACTCAGTCCCTTGAATTTGTTCTTAACGGGTTTCGAAGTTTCGTGATAACAGTAGTTTTGAGTCTTAAGTCGAAAAGTGTCGCACAGACAGAGACGCCTTGCCAATTGTTGATAGTAAAAGACCTTTTCAGGACTCAGGACTAACACCTTGTGTCCATTATCGATGGACCTGCGGCTTATGGTACGGATCATTCCTAATACTGTCCGGTGCCGATGTAGAAAAGGAATAAATAGCTAGCGCCACACCTCGAGGTGAGCCAAGGTTTTGCTTCTCGGAACCATTGTGTTGCATTTTTCGCACGATAGAAGCGACCTTCAACTTATTGCCGACTCCGAACGGTGAATTAGGAAGCTTTTTTCTGACGATGCTCATTATTCCTTGACGAGAGGTGGCGACGCAAAAAGTGTTCGGTGGATATGGCTGGGGCTTAAACCCACGCAGCTCGCACAGCAGTCCAACTCATAACAACTGACCCATGGCGACTAACGATTCCAATGTTTCTTGGAGTGTAGGGTCATCTCAAGCTTAGAAACTGCACAGCCAATAGTCCTCTCTGTTATTTTGCCTAGGTAGGGTAAAGGAGTATGTACTTTTCCATGTGCTCTCTTAAGTGAAAGACCAAAAGCCTTCCATCGACTCAGTCACCATAATCAGAGGCAATCATGAAACGAAACTCAACGCTAAACATGGTGTAACGATGGTGTCAATCTGAAGGACTAAGCGTTATCCTTCCTAAGATCATCATCCGTTTTACGATAAGAAAATTCTCAATCTCCCAACTTTATCATTGAACGGTGCACAGATCCCATACTCAAGGGAAATCAAGCATCCAGCAGTACTTGAAGATGAAATCACTTGGAATGATGAATCACTTGGAATCCACATGAAAAGAACATCACCAACGTTTGCACACGACTATTTGGGAAGGAGGTGGGTCTGAGGCCGAAACAGATAATATGGACCAACCTCACTATCATATTCCCTATATTCACCTATACATCACTTGTTTGGTGGAACATATCGAACCGAATTTCGGCTGAGGGCTATGGGCACCTGAGAGCCCTTCCCTAGGCCCCCCGCCTCTACAAATGAAGGTTAAAAGGTCGACTGCAGACTGCGCCATAAAGTTCTTACATGGATAGCCATGGGGTAGTGGTTAACATCATCGGTTGTCGCATTGAAAGCCCGGGTTCAACTCCTGATGTCGGAAGAAACATTTATTTCTTAAATAAATAAAATCGATCAACTGTGAAAGCTGATGTCGGAGAGTTGAAAAAATTCCTTTGAATTATATCAATGACACAAATGTCTGCAGCTAGTCTGGACACCACCCTTGGATGCCAATGAAACCTAATACTATCGGAGTTCCAAACCACTGCAGTTCACTTGCGGTGTGTTGTATTCATATCCCCCCGATTCACGTGTAGATTCTAAAACAACACAACTTTAAAGCGGGCGGACCTGACTGTTTCCCAACCTGCACTTTACATCACGGACGGCCTTGATACTGAGAAATAACTATCATCACCCAGTTCCTTCAAAGTACCACACAATCCATTTAACCTTGTCTCGACTTTAAATCTTTCCACACAGACTACTAACCCTTCTCATCGTCTCTTAAAAGGTTTACACGACATAATATGCCAGGAAGAAGATAAAGCGCCACATAAACCTCTTTGCCTCTTTGAGTATCCAACCCAAATCTAGAACCCATGACACAATCCCAAAAAATTAGGAAACTCCTCAGAAAAACAAACAAAAAAATGCATAATCTGCTCCAAAAGCCATAAGCAAGCAGCCACTTAAACAAATCAACATCTCTGGCATAAAACGAGAGAACTTAATCCGCCGACCCGATTGTAAAGTCGGAACGATTGTATCTCACAAAGACTGCTGACGTTTACAACCATTTTCTTGTAAAAGCTGTCTTCGGTTGTATTTTTTCTTTCGTTTTTTGTTGACTGATTCTCGGTTAATTTATGCATTCGCCGCAATTGTAATTACGTACGCACGAGTGTACGTATGTACAAATTGTTTTCAGTAGCCGCTTGGTAAATCTTGACCTTTTTTTTTTGTTTTAAAACCAAAAAAGGGGCGTCGGTCGTTTGTCCGTTAATGACATTGAAAAGCACACAAACCAACACACCAACCGACCAACACACAGCTGAAGGCTTGAGTAAACAATTTCTTTTCGTACAATGACTCTTCGACTGGCAATTGGGGCCTGGTTTTTTCGGAAAACCAAGTGCATTCGGGCATGACATGTGGTTTTTTTTTTACACACATGTAGGCAAAGATGTTGCTTCTGAGTTCAAGTTTACACACACAATATGGGGGGGTTAAGAGTTAAAGTACGAACATGTGGCACATAAGGTGGAAGATTCTTGGGAGAAGGTCTTAGGGGCTAACTGAGGCGAGAAATATATTCATGGCGGGGACTTTGACGGAGAATTCTTGACGTTCGCTGGGAACTTTAAGTTGTTAGACAGACTAGGGTTTAAGAGACATTTTTGGAGAAAAATGGTGATCAGAAGCTACATGTTGTTAAAATTGCAAATCACTATCATGTACGTATGGGTATATGGCAGCAACTCTGCTCTGGAACTGTTAACAAGTTTTTCTCCAAAGTACATTATGGCCAGAGAGTGAGAGTACAGTTTCGAAAGGCTATTTGAGAAATATTAGACCGTGTCAACTGGTCAAGAAGATACGTATCCATCGGCTTAGATGGCTGGGGCATTTAGAGCGAATGGACACAGATGCTCCGGTTCGCAGAGTCTTTGAATCTAACCCGGAGGGTCAACGCAGTAGAGGAAGACCTCGCGCACAATTGGAAGGGGACCTCAACCAACTTGGAGTGCGCAACTGGAAGCATTTAGCTAAGGACTGGGCTAACTGGAGAGGCTTGGTGGTTGAGGGCCAGGTTCACCCCAAACTGTAGCGCCACCTAAGTAAGTAAGTAAGTAAGTCAACTGTTCTAATGGAGACCTCGTAGCAGACCCAAGATGTTTGGTATGGATTACCAATGGATCAAAAATGGCTTCCGAAGTTGGTGCTGGCGTCTTTGGACCCAACACTATAGTCTCGGTAACAATGGGGATGTGCCCCAGCGTGTTCCAGGCCGAAATTCATTATATTGAGATCTGCGCCAGTATAAACCTTGATAAAGGTATTAGGGGCGCAAAAATGCATATCTATTCAGATAGTCAGGACGCGCTTAAATCCTACTTCGTGGAATTTATGTCAGTCAAGTCCTGCTACGATACCCTACAATCACTTGCCGGACACAACAAGCTTAAGCTTAGTTGGGTGCCCGGCCACCAGGGCATTGTAGGTAATGAAACTGCGGATGAGCTGGCTAGGCCCGATTTGGCTTCCGCGCTTTTGGGACCGCCCTCTTGGCCGTGTCGTTAATTGGGCTACCGCCACAGCTTTGTTAAACAACTGGGTACACAAACTTCGTCTAGCTCATTGGAAAAATGTCTCCGGGCTTAGGCAAACCAAGAGACTTTCCCTACAAGGAAATTCTAAACCTTGACAGGAACAACATGAGGAAGCGCCGGCCATTGTGGCCTAAGATATCATCTCAAGAAACTAAACCTTTGTTCAGATACAGAATGTCGGTTATGTTTGGAAGAGGAATAAACCTCTGCGCACATTCTTTGTGAATATCCGGCACTATACTGGCTGCGTAGACGGATCTTTCATGGAATTTAGAGACTCGGCTACTAATGACATACTCACCTTCATTAGCAAGGTGGTAGACCTATTAGGCTAAGTAGACCGGAGACACAAAAGATCGCAGGGCAGGTTCCTGAAAAAAAATCTCCAAATTCACGCTGATGATAAATTTATTGATGTGGCTATTTCGAGCGCAGACATAATTTTCTGATGCTCTATTCGTATATTTAACGTTGTCAGTCGATAGCCGACTATTCAACAGCGAGGAGTTTAAAGAAAGAAAAAAAAAAGAAGACAACAAAATTTGAAACCGAAACATACGAGAAAAAAAGATGGGATACCCCAAAAGAGAACGAGAAGACGGGAAACAAGAAAACAACTTAGGCTAAGAATACAGGAAGAAACGACAAACATAACGAGGAAAACAGAATATAAGAAGTTAAAGACCGGGAGAACATAGGACTGTGGCGGAGAGGACCAAGGCCCTTCAATCTCATGAGTGTGTCAAGTCAAACTTCTCGCTTCGAAATCTTTGAAGTATCACACAGTGGCAATATGAGATTAAGCCTTGAACTGTAGAACAAGAACCTATGTTTCATAGCGTGATCACCTTCTTCCAGTTAATAGCGGTGGAGGGCATATGGCTTTCTTGTGAAGTGGCTCTTAAAGAACCCAATTGGCACTGGGATCCGACATTTTGAAACCACAACTGGTTGTTTGCGGGTGGAATTAAGGAAAAGGATTGGTGGTATGGTTTGGTATATGAGGGTGAGCGGAAGGCTCTTCACCTTTAATCTTCGAAACTGCAGGGAGAGGCTTGGCTTCGGACGTATGTTGGGAGGGATCTAGGGAAGGTGGAAAAAAATCATGGAGTTGACACTAGTGTACGTGTGGTCTGACGAATCTTCCTGTTTCTTTGGTGAAAGCCAGGATGCCGTCGATTCCTTTATCCTTGAGATGTTTCAGGTCCGATATCCACATGGACCCCAGGGTCTTCTGTCGCATTCTCGCTAGGGCTGTGCAATGGCATAGGAAGTTTTCGAGGTCTTCTTCTAACGAAAAGGATTAGTTCACCAATCTTTTTCTTGCAAATATCTTTTAGAGTGCGCTGCCTGACCCCCGCTAGGGCCGGACTTTACGCAGGAAATGATAGATAGATTCTTTTTCGCTGTAATCTTTGCAACTACGGCAGAAAGTTTCAAGGGAAATACCTAGCTTGGCCGCGTGGTCGTTTACTGACCAGTGGCCATGGGCCTTAGCTAACGGCTACGATTCTTGCAATATCTAGTCTTGATCTGCTTAGTAGCTCGTTTGTTTTTTGTTAATTTTAACTGAACCAGATCTTCCTTGATATGACGCAGTTGTTAAGCCTATTCCACGCTTGGTTGGCCGTCTTTAGAACGTGGTGTTAAATATTGAATATTGCGGTATATTAACAACTTCCGCTAGTGAGTCGTTAACGGCTGATCCCCGCCAGGCCAGGCCTGTGATCCAGGTGAGAGTGACCCTGCACTGGACCTCCAGCTGGTTTAGTTCCTCCTGGCATTGCTTAACCAGTTTTGAGGATGAAGTGGCCGAATCAATAGCTTTGATAACGGCTTAACTGTCAATGAACATAGCAGTGTTGGAGAATTTTTCAGCATACGGCAGACACCCCGATTAGCAAGGAGCTTTGCTTAGAAGACACTGGCAAAGATCAGACGTGCCATGGAATCCGTGCCATCGGATAGGCGTTCCCTCAGTAGGCCTAGGATGAGGTGGTTGGACCAAGTCCGAAATCTCACCTCTACCCATATGGGAATAGCCACTGATGATTTAGAGTCGATGGCGGAAGAGAGAGTCCATTTAAGCACCCCAACCCCGTGATCCTCATAGTGGATAAGCGGGTCATTAAAAATGATGATTAAAAACATCACTTGATAATTTTTGCGTTGCCCTAATTGAAAGCCTAACTGAAAAACATTTCGTGAAGTGAAACTTGGGAATTAAGTAACCAGTCAAGGACGCGACCAATTCGTTTGGTATTGTTCCCAGGACTTTACTGTGACCATAACGCTTTGCGTTCCAGCACCCAGATTCTCTGAGCCGGACTGCGCTGCATAGAGCTGCGTAAAAGCTATGCTTGCCTTCCTAATGCGCTGATCGATGTTTATTCTCCAGCGAAGGTTAGAGTCAAGGGCCGTGTCTAAGTACTTAGCACTGGAAGATAATGTCAGTTCTGTCTTGGGCGTGAGAGGTCTTGTACTTTGATTTTGGTAGCAAAGAGCTTCATTTCGGTTTTGCCCGGATCCGGATCCTAGCCCACACCTGATGGCCCAAGAGCTCACCTTATCCAGAGCGCTCTCCATATATTGGCTTATCAATGAGAGAAACGTCCCTGACACTAGGATTACCACGTCATTTGGGTACGCCACTACCTTCACCCTTTCCCTGTCTAGTCGCATCAGAATTGTATTCATGACCAAGAGCCATAGAAAATCAGAGATGACTCCGCCCTGAGGAGTTCCTCTATTTACGAACTTGGTCAAACTCCTTGATCCTAAAGTTGCCTGAATATTTCGGGTACTTAGCATGGATACTATCCATTGAAGTCCTCCACCCCTAACTCGGTGAGAGATTCTCGAATAGTTTCAAGGTAGACGTCGTTAAAAACACCTTGGATGTCTAAGAAGGTGGCAAGACTGTATTCTTTGTACTGAAGGTTTTTTTCGATTGTGTGTACAACTTCATGCAGAGCCGTCAGAAATATCCACAGGGGGGATAACATAACCCACACGTGCCTAACATGTTTTTTACCATCGGAAGTGAACTCTATTCTAAATCCCATAAAAACTAAATTCAACTCACATGTGAAGTTAACAGAAGTGACCCTTAACGACTTCCTTGTAGCAGTCCTTTGAAATTGCTTTACCACCATGTGCTCCTTCTTCTCGTTTTCTCTATTAACCTCTTTCCAAAGGATGGAAGTTAGTGCTTTAAAATTCCGTCCAATCCGTTTTCAGTGCGTCAATATATCACATTAATTGGAAATTCTTACAGTTATTACCTATCTTCATCTATCCGATCCGTTACAAGATGGGTGTTTTGAAAGGATAATCCATTAAATAAGTGGACAACGACAATTCACAGCCATTAATCCACATTTTGAAACACCATCGCTATAACTACCGACACGTCATTATCCCCATCGAGATGTGCAAACTTTGTAAATTTTCTAAGAAATCTCCATAAGCACCCAATGAAAAGATGGCACTTATCGAAAACTACACCGAGGACAATTGTCATCCTCACAAAGTCTGTCTTTAGGTTTCCATGACACAACCGATTCCGACATGTTCCTTTTTCCATTGAAAAAATCTCGTCGAAGCTGTTTCGTAAACACCATCATTTGTTTATGTTTATAGTCCTTAATTCCATTTAACCCCGAAAAAACGCTCTCAAGGACTTCGCCAAAAGTGGTTTCCAGCGTCAACACAAATTACATTCTCCATTCAGTCGTGCCAAAGGGGTTGGTTTCGCGCCCTAAAATCTCTTTTTTGCACGAGAATCGATTTCACTCGTTTTTGTTGCGCCCACACAAATACCACGAAACATTACCAACCCCATTGCCAGTGAGAGAATCCAATCTAATTCTTGCACCCACCTACCTCTTCCTTCAAACTCCAGCTTTTGGGAGGAAAAAAAACAGGAGATTGTATTTCGGAAGTTTTGGTATCACGCGCGAATTATCTTTATGGCGTAACTTCGTCAATTTAACCCTTCCACCAGAGTTTGTGGGTCCTTCCTCATTTGAAATGGGTCGACAGGGTGGTGGTGTGTGTTTGGATGTGGAACGGGTGCACATCGATTTTTTTTGTGTATCTCTACCTTTGCACTTTCTCTTTATACGGTTTAAAAATAGGAACACTTCCGCCAGCACAGTGGGTGGGAGAAGTGGGAAAGCATTCCTATGAGTTCTTTACTTTAAGGTAGATTAGGGCCAACTAAGTGGGTTAATTTTGTCTTGACGGAGAATGCGGAATGAAGTGAAATATAGGTGGGCTATGTTGAAAGGGGAACGCTGAAAGTGACTCTTCCAGGTTTGGGATGACACTTAAAAAATGAGACTCTGAGTGGGAGTTAGTGAGAGAAAAATTAAAAGGAAGCGAACTCGGTGAAATGGCAATTTGAAAGGAATGCCGTGAGGAAGTCATAAGGGTTATTTATGTTAACTTCACATATGAGGTGAATTTAGTTGTTTAGATTATCATTTTAGCGGGTTTGAGGTGCTTTTAGACAACAATATCAGTCAGGTTTGAGCAGCGAGGAGATCATAGTCTCATATCGAATTTCTTACCCTAGCTCCCTACGAACCTTAACCTTTGACTAGGACCTCATACCATATAGAGATAAAACAATGCAGAGCCACAGGAAGAACCATTTACCAACCAAAAACTAAACAATCAGTCAATGATTTAAAGGTTCTAATTTTGCTCAGTCGCCGTGGGTCAGTGGTTAATGCGTTGGACTCCTGAGCAAGGTTCGTGTCCCAGCTATTTATTTTTTTAATTTCGCTCTGGAAGGCTTTTCGACATTTTAACATGAAAGGTCTGATACCTGGGCCTTATTCTGGACAGGAAACTGAACTAGAATCTTTATGATAAGGAAAAAATCAAAAAAGCCTCGATTGCTTTTTATACTTGCAGCAGGATTTTTGGGAAGAACTGGGGACCTAAACCCTGTATAATCCTATGGCTATACTCTGCGATTGTTAGACCGATATTAAAGTATGGAAGTTTAGTCTGGTGACAAGCTGCAACAATAACCACTAACCTCAGAACCTTGACCAAGATACAAAGGCTAGCTTGTATTGGAACGACCAGTGCACTGAGATCAACTCCGACAGCAGGGTTGGAGACAATTCTCAATCTTCTACCCCTTGATCTATACATGCAAGAATCTGCAGCAATGAGCGGTCTGAGATTAGACCAGTCTGAACTATGGACAGCGAGCTCATATGGACACGCTCAGATATTGCATCTTGCATCTTTCCAAGGAAAGAGCAGTTGGAGAACAAAGAAATTCCTAGTGAGACAAAGTCCATCTTCACGGATGGCTCCAAAATGGACATAGGCACGGGTGCTGGTGTCTTCTCTGAGGAGCTAGGACTCAGCAGCTCAATAAGACTCCCTGACAACAGTAGTGTTTTCTAGGCAGAGGTTCTAGCAGTGACCAGAGCTGCCCGATTGGCGTCAATGGCCACGGTATCATGGGAGGATATCACGATCTTCATAGACAGCCAGACGGCTATAAAAGCACTAACTGCTACTCTAATCACATCTAAGCTTGTGAAGTGCTGTCGCGAAGAGCTGAGGGTTCTTGGCACGCAGCATAATTTGTAACTCTGCTGGGTTCCTGGCCACAGTGGTGTGTCAGGAAACGAGACTGCTGACGAACTGGCTAGAAAGGGATCAGCCCTGGAACCAGGCCTAGCGGATGGTACAATTAAACCTCCACTTCGTCATCTGAAGGAAATAATAAGGTCAAGATCCTTAACCGAAGCGAACAACAGGTTGAAAACACTAACCACCTGCGAAGTCTCCAGAAGGTTATGGCCAGAATATAATAGGCTACTACATATGGACAGGAAATCCCTGTCATTACTGGAAGCAATGAGGACCTGACCGAGGAAGACTTTTGCAGAGGATGCGGAGACGAGGAAGTGCATGAGGACACTACTCACTTCCTCTGTCATTGCCCAAGCCTCTGCAACATTAGGAAAAGAACATTGGGCAGACACCTGTTCGATAACATCGAGGAGTTATCCTATGGTTCACTGTCGGATCTACTCAAGTTCGCAAGGAGAGCCGGTTTCGCTGTCATCAGGCACATAAAATAACGCAGTGGGAAGTAGCTGGTAAACACATGGGTATCCCAACGGATCTACATAGACCTAAGTGAGATGAAGAGGATTTTATCGTCTTCATCGGCCCGCTAACCTAACCTAACCTAACCTAAGGTTTGTTTCCTCATTAGAAGGTGAATACTTCATTTGTTTATGATGATTCCGGCAAATGGAGCCATTCGAAATAAGGCATGGCACAACATGATAATAGGCCTCTTCTATTCTATTGCCTTGGGGACGAAACCCGTTTGAATATGAGGAAAGATCACATCACTTTTAAATCTTCCATCTGGGTCTTAAGACATAAAGGGGAGGCCTCTTGACATCCTTTGAGCGAAGGGTAGACCAAAAGAACTACCAGTAGTACTTGACTCAATACATAAGAAAACTTACTTACCACCATTATAAGGTGAAAGAGACTTTCTTACATCATAGAAGTGTGGCTTACCTGCAATAAAAAGAAAAATTTAAATTAAGAATAAAAAAGATGATTGAGTTAAGAAAACAACAAAGCAATGGACTCCATAAAAAGTAAGTTATAGCCCAAGAGCAATCTTGAGGAAACCTGCCAACTTCTACTTGAAACTCATTTCCCAGGATGCACATCCAATAGTGCTGTTCCTCCGGAACACGTTTCCAACCCATCGTCACAAGACTATAGCCTATCTGGCAAGATTTTCACTGCCAACCACATTAAATGACCCTTAGCCACCATTCAAACCACCAGGTAAGGATGGTATCTATCCTTGTGTTCTGCAGCAGGGACAAGATCAACTGATCCCCTCTTTTATACGGATCTTCAAATAGCTGGAAAGAGGTTAGAGTAGTCTTCATACCGAAGCCAGATAGTCAGACGTTCCGTCCCAGCAGCTTGAATTCCTCTTTCTTGAAAGTTATGGAGAAAATAGTCCCTCATCCCTGATCCTATAATTGCAAATCAATTTGCTTATCAAGTAAGTCCACGGAGACTGCCATTCACAGCCTGATCCAACAAATCAACAAAACACTGCCTGCGAAAGAAACCACCCTATGTGCTTTTATACATACAGGCAGCTTTTGCTAACACTTCCTTTGAAGAAAGGGTATGACCAGGAAAGGCATCGCATTCCTGATCATAAACTGAATTATAAACATGTTGCAATGCTGAAAGATAAAACTAACATGCAGAGTAGAGGAAGATGCCCGCAAGGGAGTGGGATGTCTCTCCTCTTATTGACGAACTCGTAGTACTACTACCAAAATCCGGTTTCGGAGTACAAAGATATGCGGATAATGTCGTCATAAGCGATGCGGGAAAATTTGAAGACACCATATCGTATATGATGCAATGTGCCCTTAACCTGATTTGTATCCATATGGGGTGGCCAAAAAACCTGCAAGCCAAAGCACAAGAACAGTTAAAAAAACTATTTGAACTCAACAAGGAAGAAGGACCCTAACCGGCTACCTAACTGGACATTTTCCACTAAGATACCATCTGCAAAAGCTGAGGTTATCAGACACGGACATGTGCCGACTCTGCGAAGAGTAAAAGGAGACGACTTAGCATGTTCTCTGCGAGTGCCCAGGTACCGCAAAGAAAATGCTACTCCATCCAACAGCCCAGTGGATGCTTGAACCTATAGTGCTATTAAGGATCTTGAAGACTCTCAACTTGGCTTCTGGTCACTAGGCCAGCGCAATAGATCTTACAGATCGCAATACATCCGGGGCTAAGCATCGTATCATATATTAAGATCTCATAAAAGCTGCAGATTATCACAAAAAGCCCGCACCCTTATTCATGTCTAAATACGAGTTCTTAAGCTGATTTTTTGATGCTGGCCTATCGATTTAAGACCCTGAAGAAGCTCATTGTGTTCAGCTTTCTGTTTGAGTTTAAGTAGGTCTTTAAGCGTAACTTGGCTATCGTTGTAGATTCAGCGCCGCTTCAATCTGTGTCTTATAATATAATCCACAGCCCTTAGGATGGCAAAACCGGTCATTTAGAAGGCAGAAATATGTTTACGTCATGACTAGTGAAGCCTGATGTTGTCAACTTAGACCCAGACTCTAGCCCCAAATCCTTGACTAATTTAAGATTTATCAATAAAAGTTCGACTTCTTTTCGGTCTACTTCAGTCCGAGGACCTTTTCTATGTTGTGAAACAAATAGGATTTGCCGATGCATCATGATTGTGCTAGATACGAGTTTCCGGGAGGAATTAGAATTCTAACCTGCATCGAAGAAGAGATGTCTTAATTTATTGACTTTCTTTCATAGAATAGAGACCAAGAAAAGACAGAAGAAACGGAGGAAGATCATCGACTCGATAGAGTGACAACTTCAAGAGGAGAACCGGAAATTTAGTGAATCTGGTTCAGGCTCGGAATCAGTGAAAATGGTTAGAGAAGAGCTA
Source organism: Matsumyia berberina (assembly GCA_917880715.2). Taxonomy (NCBI): domain Eukaryota; kingdom Metazoa; phylum Arthropoda; class Insecta; order Diptera; family Syrphidae; genus Matsumyia; species Matsumyia berberina. The sequence continues at coordinate 9,688,434 of OU862872.1, forward strand.
TTGTTCATTAATGGACACAAATAGCTAATTCATCATGATTACGATTGATTTCCTTAAGGCCAATCTAAGGCCAAGCGACTAAGCCGCAGAGCGGTAGAAAATTTGCTCAGAAATGACGCTTGCCGCATAACGCCTGCGTGGCCGCAACCATATGATTTCATGTTTTAATTTTGCCTTCCGCTCATTGCGTGGCAGAGCCCTAAGAGAAATATGCCTGGTTGTAGTTAGCCTGGTCTTTTTGACCTACGCTACTGGACGACATGTAATTATCGGCCTAACCTGCAGCCCCAGGTTTTTCCTGATAGATTTTCACAATTGGGAGGGCCATATGGAAGCCATGGTTTCGAGACGTTTACTCCAGAGCAATTTGCTGTCTAGTATTAGTCAGCTGAATGCATGCGCTCTAACAATCTTTTCCTAGTGAATTACATCACTATGGTTTTCGTTTTTTCGTGGAAATGTCCAGGTCTACAGCTACACGTGTAGCCAGGGGAATATGTTTCGCCGCCTATTTTAACATTTCTTTTGAAAGCCAAAGTTCAGAATTGTCAGGAATGACAAAGTTTTTGTAAATATTTACCCAGCTGTGTGCCAAATTCCTTCCCTGTTCTCTATTCATCTTCTGCCAAAAGTTTTTGCACAAAGAAAAACATTTTAATTTTAACACAATTTACTATAATTCAATTTCTATAAAACCAGACGTCCAAAAATAACAACTTTTGGTAGAAAAAATGTTCCAAAGTGAGCTCCCCCACTCCGAAAAGTTAGATGTAGACGCATCTCCATACATCTACTTTTAAATAGAAGCGAAAGGCTATATCCATAATTAATTTAATTACCCTCAAACTCATTTAATGCGGAGCATTTTGTATTTGTCTTTTTTAATGATTTAACATTTAAAAAAAAAAAAATCGACCGATTGCCAGAGATCATTGCTCCAAAATTTCACTTTCTTTTCTTAACGCGAACCACTTATCACTTGAAGGGGCATATACGCTCAATTCCAATTAAACATATAAACAATGCGAATTAATTAATTTACCCAAAAAAAACCACAATGGATAACAATTCTCTCGTGTGCATCCATTACATTGCAGCCAAGTGGCGAAGCGATAACTCTCATCATAAGCACTCGCCACCAAAAAAATGTTGAGATACAATTATGTCTGAAACAATTTTTTTTTTTTTTTTTTTGTTTTATCTTCTCAATGAATGAGTTTTCTTTTAATTGCCTGTGTGTGCCGTGCTGCTTTCTTTCTTTCTCTCCCGGGAAAATTCATCGGAAATTCCAGCGCAAAACAATGGATTGGCCAAGAGATACTTAGCGATGGCATATTTTAAATGTTGCAACTGTCATAGATAACGCATATAAGCTCGGCAATAAAACCCAAAAAAGTGTAGCAAAAGGAAATCTGTTTTTACGGCTTTGCATCCGATTTTTCCATGCATGTGCATCTCGGAATTAGTTAAAAGAAAGTGAGTCTTGCTGTAACAAAGAGGGAGAGATACATGCATCCAAGTCGAGATGTAACTGTTATAAATCTATTTTGCATAATTTCTTTATTAATACTTTTTCTTTTCGATGAACACACACAGACGGACAGATACACGCTCACTTTGTTCATTCTTGGGTTGAAAATTGAAAGTTGTCCAGCCACAGCGCGAGGTCGGGAATGTTGACAAAATTTTACGACACAATATCTACGGCAGACGAATGCCAAATCAAATGCCAATAGAGGAGCGGATTGAGACATTTTGGGAGTGCGGTCATAAGGTTTTTTGGGAGAATTTTTGACAGTGAATGTGTGAGCAGCCATTGTCTGAGGATTACGTCGTTTTTTTTTGGGGAGGGAAAGAGGTGGAAATGTCAAATGGATTTGCTGTGCAAGTGGACAGTGGCTAACAATGGTTTTACATAACCCAGTGGATGAAGTGGGTTACGTCTTACTTGGGAAATGAGTTATATTCGGTTTGACCTGCAAATGGTTAGTTCTACTTGTGTAGAGTTGTATGAGGCTTCTAAGAGTTATACTTAGAATGCACTTAAGCTTATATATAAGCTTTTCTGTAGGAAAACTGTATGAGGAGAATAGAAGGGATACGAATGCACCACCACTTTCAATTTGTTATGAGTTCGGCACTGCGTGGGCATTTATTTATACAACGAATACAATAAATCAAAATATCCAATTCTAACTGCGATTGTCGCGGCACCTGTTCCCGCGCCCCTTCCGCAAGCACGTGCCATTTCAGTGTCTTCTTTAGAATGTGTGCAAAAAATGATAAAATCGCTGATATAAAGCGACATGATGCTATACAAAAAGTTATGTCCTACAAAGCTAGCAAAACTGGATGTGAAGACAAGGTTGGTCCTTATGTTGTTGGAGTTATTGTTCGCAAATGTGTCGGTGGAAGCCCGGTCACAAATAGAATCTATTTTTGAATTAAACATGTCGTCATCATTCCAAGTTTCGTGAGGATTTTTTTTTGTCCCGTGGTATGGGGGCGAACTTAAGCCCAAGGAGGTCGAGGAGAAGAAAGAGTGGGTAACACAGAACCCTCACTTTGTGAAGAAATTTAGGAAATCAATTGTTTTGGCTCCAATTCCATACGAGTTCATTGCCTAAATACGTGCGAAAGGATGACGATTCCACAGAGTATTTGTGGCCGGAGCTGAAATGGAGCAGATGAACTGAGCATTTCGTTTTGATCGAGGTTGTCTCAGCTGCGATTGAAATTATTTACTACAATCCTATTAACATGCCTACTTATGTATAGTCTCAGTGGGGACGCTTGTCGAAAGGCCTCAATGGTAGCTAAAGGTTATCCTATATTTTACTTGATATCAGCTTGCAACTTATGTACTTTCAACAATTGTCTTTTTAAAGCCAAATTGGCTACATTGTGGATACATGAAAAGTCCCTGATCCCTATTTGCTTGCAAAATTTTCACCACTTGTACATGTGGAGAGACGTCGTGTCTAGCTGTGAAGGTAAATTCGATAACAATCGTGTCCTGTTTTCAGCTATGTTATTGTTATGCATTAACTCCTTAAGCCTGTAAATCTATCTTCGCTTTGTGGACGAGTATCTTTTTTCCAGTCCTAGTAATTGGCGCGGTTTTAGCTCTCTTAGCTCTCTTATAATAGGATCCTGCTTATCTGATCCTGCTTAGGACCTGAACTTTTTTTTAAGACTATGCTCTTACAGCATAAGGGTAAAGCGATTTACACCAACATCGATTATGTTGAAATATCGCCGCTAATAACTCGAGGATTTCCTCCTCAAGGCGAAGTCTTATCGCCACGGATCTAGTCGCTCGTCATTGACAACCTACTTCGGCCCCTAAATAACCGAGGCATTGAGGCCATTGGTTACGCAGACGACGTGGCGGTCATCGTCAGAGGCGAATATGAAAGCGCCGTTTTGGAAGTGCTGCAATATGCACTGCACTATCTGAAATACAGAGATTGTGCACCGAAGAAAGCCTCTCTGTAGCCCCCGAAAAGACGTCTATCGTTCCTTTTACCAAAAGAAACCTAAACCCTGTCATGCGCCTCTCCAACTCTGGCAGTAAATTCTCTTAGAACCCCCACATCGACCGGACCGTCGAAAAAGCCACACGAGCACTGTGGATCTGTCGCCGCATCTGTGTCAACAACTAGGGACTAAGTTCTGAAATCATGCTCTACAAATCTACACCTTGGTCGTCAGCCCTACCCTGACTTATGCGGCATTAGAAAAATACAAATTAGGCCAACACAGCCAAGAAAGTAGAACCGGTTCAGTGCTTAACTGAAATCTGCATGACAGGTTGCCTGCGAACAATCTATCCCAAAAGAAATCTAAGTTTATTCAGAATCTGAGCAGGTGGTACAATTCTAACCGGTACCCTAAGTAGCCACTGCCCCTTAAAACACCATCTACACAAGCTTGGCCTGCCACAGGACAGGACAGAACGTGAGAAAGCGGACCATAGGCAGTGAATTCGTTTCATCAACCGCACTTGCCATGCTTTACCCTGAGAAGCTGATTAGCTTCCTAACAGCCTCTGGAATAGACAAACTGCTCTAAAAACTGTGGGACAATAGGCCTCTATGGGAGACCGCAGTGCTAGAGCGGAGCAACAACTCCCCACTAATAATAATAATACAGTACAACGGAAAAAGGAATATAGGAACGAAAAAGAACAAGACTCATCTAGAAAAATATGTTCTATCTGATGAAGAACTACCCTCGCTTAGATCACTACAAATACAACACTTTATTAGAGTAATTGGATTGGCGGGCAGGCTCTAAATCAAGCGTCCCAGAACCAGAGTTGCCACGAAATGGGGCTACTATAGATTTATCTTGGTCACAGTTCCTGTATTAAACCCTAAGACCGTCATAATAAAACCGTAGGCGATGATTGCAATTCAACTCTCCTTTTTTTCATTCCCATTATCAGTTTATGGTTTCACTCTGGCGAGAAGTCTGTCGTGGGGTCTTTGCCAAAGTTCAGTTTGGGTGTAGTTGGTGTCTTCCTAAACTCGCTGCTAATGTGGAAATTCGTCATTAAGGCAAGTAAGGGAACATATTTTTCAACCTAAAGACGAAACTAAACGAAAGTGAGATTTTTACCGTTTTTCCCTGCAGTACTGCCGCTTTAACATTTTGTCGCAGGGTTATTTTAACTTTCTTATCATTCCTAACTTATTTTCACCCCGACTGGACGTGTATGTTTAGGCACGCAGTCAACGTACTTGTTGCTCATGGCTTACAATGATTTCACCGTTTTCATTTTCGTTTTCGCATAGTGAGCAATGAGGAGTGTCGCCAGGCTTGCACTTATGCAAGTACGAGGGAAACCATACATCCATTAGACAATTCGTAGGGCATCACCACGTAGATCAGAGGCCAAATCGTCTCTTTCATGATCGCATAACTCGTCAGGTAAAAAAAGAGCATTCTGAAGCCAAATCGTCTCGTTTTTACGTGACGAGTTATGCGTATTGCTACAATCAAGGGAAACAGGTTTAATTTTTTTTTTTTTTTTTTTTCAAATTTTTGACATTGTTGACGATAATATCCATGAAAAGAACTCAAGAGATCAAGACTGGCAATGACACCCATAGTGAAGGGTAGTTGGTTACTTGGTTTTAGTGATTGTCTAAGAGGGCTTTTCCAAGACTCAACTACCGTTGTATAGTGCCGTTTTGTTACATCTCGTAACCTCTAGACATAATAGTGTGTGTTCGGATGACGCAATAGCGGACGTTTACTTTTTATCCAGCCTGTGGATTTTAAAAAGATAACTGCAGTGAAATCTCCCTCAGGCGGACAGGAACAGTGCCAACATTTTTGTCCGCCCAAGGGAGTTGTCCGTCCAAGAAAAGAGGAAAAATATTTAATGTTTTTTTCTTAAGGTTTACTTAGGAAAATATGTCCGTCTAAAAGAGCTGTCCGCCTAAAAGAGCATTGGAAGATTTCACAGTATATACACGTCACCAATTTCATTGATGAGAGTATGTTTAGGCTGTTGAAGAAGGGCTTAGTCAGTACCCGATACCCTGTTCTAGTGTCTTGTTCATTCAAATGGGATACCAAGTTAAACTGCACGGTTTGCTACTGCCCGAAAATTCGTATGGATTGCGATAATTCGTTTAACGTCTGGCCAAGCTCTGCTAAGGAGATCTTTTGATCTTTTTTAGTTATACATATATGGCCAACCCTGGAGATAATGCAGCTAGAGATTCGTCCTCCTAGTATCAGAGAGCTGTCAAGGACTATACCGCTTTTGACTTGTTCTGTCTACACCCCTATTGCCTGAGAGGCGACCTCATTTCGTCAATATTCCACCAGTTTACCGAACATGTTTGGCAAAGACATGGGTCTTGATGGCTGCTTTTAGGGCAAATTAACAAATTATCAGAATTACAAAACGTTCAAAACTTATAAAAGGAAATCTCAGCAGACACTTGAAGAATTCTTAAGTTCAACATTCTCTTAAGCAGCACCAGTGCTAGTCGCTGCTGTTATGTCATCATGTCATCAAAAAACAACTACTTATCCGCAGAATCTGAATAAGTCGATGACAAGTTATGAATCCCCGCTGGGAAGTCCCCTTTCATTCAATTCTTCGACTAATTATAACCAAAAGTCATCGAACTTCAACCGACCACATCTTTGTTCCCTCAAAACTCTGCTTATTTTGAATTCAAAAAAAACTCAATTCTAAATATTTACTTTTTGATTCCATTGAAAGTCTCCTTCCTGCCTAATGGATCCGTCCGAAATGCATCCCGACAACCACAACAGAAGTCACATCTTTCTTCTGATCTCTCGCTGGTTCATTTCTCCTTCTCGTTATGTGCCACCACGAGTGGGCATATTGTAAATATCCTCCGACAATTCCATCACACAATTCGCTCAACATTTGATTCGCAAATCAACAAGTTTTACACGATTAAAACCAAATACAAGCAAAAAACAAAAAAGACGAAAAAAAAACGAAAGACATGCCTCCCGCATGCCACGAGTAAACATTTTGCAAGTTCAACGCTCCTTCACTTCAGAGCTTCATTCGCTTTGGCACTCGTGTCGATGTGAATTGTGAACCAATGCCAGCAGCAGTACTAACCACCAACCAACCAAGCAACCGACCAAACAGCCTTGACTTTCGTGCAGAAAATGTATACACACAGTACGGGCCGATATGCTACGACGAGTATCATTGTATCCAAAACCCAGAGCCTCATTGATTATGCATCAAAACAGTTACATCGTCATTATTCGATAGTTTTCTTCGTTTCCTCTTCGCCGCGCTTCTTTTGCCTTTTCATTTTTTGTTGTTTGCTTTCTTTGGTAAGTGAAAGTGCGTGGTTCCGAAAAAGCAAACAAAAAATTTTCAAAAGAGAAAGAAACGAAAGAGGTAACACAATTTGAAATCGAAAATTTTTTTATTTCGATTATCGATGACGTTTATGAGACGTCATGCTAATTTTTGTGATGACATTTCTGTCAGTTTGACAGGAATGCTGACTTGATGCAATAGACAGATGGAGATTTGGAAATAATGGACTTTGAGTGGCCAAATTCTGTGTCGATGGCAGAGTATCATGAAGCGATTCAAAAAAAAACAAAAAAAAAAATACCTCTTTCCCTGACGAAGTCCTGAATATAGTGGGGTTTTCAACCTCAAACACATTGAATCTTCGTCTTCATCATTTAACACAAAATAATTTGTTAATGTGTTTTAGTGTAAAGCTTTCAGATACAAAGCTCGTACAACAATATATGTATCCCGGAGCATCTCACAAGAACGCTATCTGGACCCTTTAAGCCATAGCTACTGTGCAAATGCTGAGGAAAACGGAAAAACAATCTTAAACTATTTAGGAGTCTCACTAAAGCAGTATAAATCGTTGAGGTCTTCTACAAGCCAACGTTCGGCGTTGTGGCTTCACTCTGTCAAAAAGTCTGCAAAAAGTTGAGTAATGACAATAAAGCGGCGCACTTAACTCAGCTCAACAATGCAAATGGATTCACGAAATACAACCGGATCGGAACCATGTTGAAGCAGCCATATCTAGGCTTAAAGCGTATCGTACGACCGCACGACCAGTTGGTTTGGCAGTTGAGCTGTTCAAAATTGCCAAAGATAACCTCTCAGAGTAAGTGCACCATCATCGGTAAGGAATATTCCGAAGAGAGCATGCCCCATGATTAGCACCTCACCTAGACCAGTTACAACGGCAAGGGTCTTGTTAAAATTGCGTACAAAATCGTATCTAGTGTAAAATTACAGATGCTGTTTTTGGGCCTAAAAAGCTTGCTATCGACCTCCCTGGCCCCTCTTGCCAAATCTTAGAGAAGACCAAGAAATTTCAGCTCAATATTCATCATCTAGTTATCACGTTTAAGGCTGCACATTTTAGTATGCAAAGACTAAGATGGCTAGGACATGAAGAGCGGATGAACACCAATGCTTCAAGAATCTTGACACGAAGAATCTAAATTGGGGACTGCTAGCGAGATCGTGCTGCCTGAAGAAGTTCATTGGATGGGACCCAAGTTCAATTCAAATGTAGCGCCCTCATAAGTTAGTAAGGAGGGGCAAACCCTGTAAGGAACGACTTAGACGGTTCCAAGTGTTAAAAGTGTTTGGTTGGACAGACACGTCATCTTATGATTCGTCATCTGACGGCGTTAGAACTTAAAAACACGAGAAAGTTGAATAAAGACAAACTCTCGACGAACTTTGATATTAGGAACAGGAAGCTTATGTAATGCCCTCTACTTCATTCCCGTTTTCGTCTTGAATAAACCCCAAACCATTCTAGTTCCGGTGCACTTACTCAGCAATTTTTCAGCTTGTTTTACTCTCTCAACTAGTCCCAAGTTAAAGAGTTACTCAACGAATTGATAACGCACGAAGGATGAGTGACCATACCTTCCAATTAGCCATACACAGAATGAAGAGATATGTTCAAGAGGGTTCCTGGTTTGTCCTTGGATAAAGCTCTTGCCAAAATACGATTCAGCCAGGATAGGGTTTCCTGGGTGATGCAATAATTTTTGTTGATGAAGTCACTGAAGTTTCATGACTTTCCAGATACTCCTTCCCTAGACCGATTTGGCAGTAAAGCGAAACAGTCGTTGCTTTGCTTTTCAACATTTTTGACAACATTCCCAAAGTACTCTTTTCTTTTCTGAATCTTCTACATACTTCCCGTTCGTTGCCATTACAATCAACTGAAATAGTGCTTCCCAAGTGGAGAACGCTTCCAATCTTCTCGATTGGTCCTCCTGCAAGTGTGTCGTCAGCACAACGCCGTCTAGATAAAAAGTTAAACTAACCTCAAACATTAGGCTTACGTGGCCTAAAAATCGTGTCATCTGAGCTGGCTTCTTGAAAATAAACGACTACACAACAAACACCAACTGAAGCTGAGCTGAGGGTTAAGAGAGAACAGTAATTCTTCAAGGTCATTGGAGCTCCAAGAATGCTGCAAAAGTTCGTTAAAACGTCTTTACCAGAGAACGGGTCACGAACCGATAGCCACAATCCAACGACGAAAGCGGCAGTGGATTGGCCACACATTTCGAAAAGGCGACAGCTCCATTGCTAACTACGCTATGCAATGTAATCCGCTGCTCAAGATGGACGAAGAGTGGGTTGACCGAGAAACACATAGCGGAGAACAGTTCAGGAGGAGTCTCGGCAATTGGGGAAGAGTTGGAGACAGCTGAAGCATATTGCCAAAAACCGCACACGATGGCACGTAAGTTAAGTAGAGGCCCTATGACCCACCAAGGGAAACAGCACATAAGAAAGTTAGTATTGGAGCCCCATGGCTAAGAAAAGTGGTGCCTTACTGAGGTAACGCAGGAAGTAGGTCTAGAGTTGGATTGTCTGAAGATGAAAAGAGTTAAGACGGTAGTCTAAATTGTTTCAAGAAAGACTCGGAGACAACGCCAACACTCACAGTGGTACCATAATGGACCTTCTTTTGGTCTAGGTTCAGTCTCCCTCTCCATCCCGACACACTGGGGAACTTGGCCACCGCTAAAATCGCATCAAACAAAGAGGAACCACTTAAGAAAAAACCTATTCTCATGCCCCTCAGCATACTCCCTACGTCAGACGTTTGACGTCTCGTTTGACTAGTTTCGAAGTATTTTACAGGTCTTAGCTCCAAAAAATGTGGAAGTACCCCCGAAAAAGTCCTTTGATCCCGTGCTGTGGTTTCTGATAGGCATTTTAACCAACCAACTAGCTCGATAAGAAAAATGTGACTTATGAAGGAAAGTAAGTTACGTTAGATTATGGGGGAAGCCCAGTCTAATGACTGCGTCCACGGGGACCTACTGGTTCATTGTGTTCGCCTTTGTGTTGTGGCTCATGTTCCAACTTTGGGTTGTAGATGAGTGGTCTATCGCAAAACCAACCTGTACTCTTGATAAAGTGGAGTATGTTCGCTATTGGCGCTTCTGTTAGGTTTCCCAGTTCTCAAAACAACCTGTTTTCAATGTGTCGGAGTCGGAGGTTTTGGAGATTGGGACACTCACAGAATAAGTGCTTGATGGTTTCCTCCTCTTCCGCATCCTGACAGCTCCTGCAGTAGTCTGGGGAGTTGATGCGTAATCTATGGCACAATAGCCCGTCAGTACACCTATTAGGATGCGAGTATCTTTTTTTTATTCGTAGCCAGGAGACATTTTGCCTTACTCTGGTCTATTCACTGCCATGATTAGCTCACGAAGCATAATAAACTTGCCTCTGGCGAACCAAGAGGTGTTGATTAGCTCTCTCATCTTGTGGTCGACGTTATCTTTCAATACACCGATAGGGATGTACTCACTTTCTAAAACGGATCCTTACCGAGCCAGTTCGACTGCTCTTTTGTCAAGGGAAGTTAAAGAATCTATGAATCCATTGTGGAGTGTTGGCCATGTAAAGTTTAACCTAAGTTTGTGAAACTGATAGCTGGCGCAGGAGCAATTCAGTACCATCAGCTTGGATCAAACAAAATCCCCATGCATTCGTCATGAAATGACACAAGAGAGATCACATATTCTCCCCGAACCCCAAGTCATTTCCATTCACCTTATATAAGACCAAAAAATACCTCTGCATGTATTATGCATCGATCTTTGCGGTATCCAAATGTTTCAGTATGATAATTGCTTTGAATTTCGTTAATCATAACAGCAATCAATAATCGGTTAGATGTCGCACTATCCTCTTCCTCTTCTTAATGGATTCACATTCAAATTTTAATTCGCATTAATTAATCGAGTGTACATGTGTGTGTTTTTTGCAAGAAAAAACCACGAAAACGTTTCTCTCAGTCACTGTTCCCCTCGCGCATCTGATGAGATTTTAAAATTCAAATTTTCTAACGCGAGAGGCATTTCCTGTTCGATGCGATTCATCCTATCGCGCACATCTTTCGTTTCTTTTTGTTTTTTTTTTTTTTTTTAAATAAATTCAGCCTTGATCTTTCCGTCCCACCGCATCCATCACACACACACACACGCCTCGTTTGCATTCAATTGAAATCATAAAGCACCGACGAGTTTAGATACAGATCGCCATTGCTGCCCTAGAAAACAATGCCCCACCTACACGCGGAGGCTTTTAACACGCTTCTCCATCGGATAAGGGTACCCATGCAGCGTTGATCTAGTTTTGTGTTTAACAATATTATTATGGAAATCATTTTTAGACTTAAAAATTAGAAGAAAAAAAATGGGAACGGATCATCGCTGCGTTCCTCGTGGCATAGTGTGTAAACAAAGCTGCACCCTTGTTTAAAAATAAATCCCTCTCCGAACTGCAGGGAATAGATTCGAAGATCACGTTCGAGATTTTTTTTTACAGCAGTGTACGAGTACACAGATACGGAGATACTCGAACCAGATAGGCAGATGCTGATGCATTTTGTTGACATAATTTTCGTGCTGCGTTTGGGTTCATGTGCGGACATGTGTGCGGTTAAATGGGTGCAGTGCGGCAACATGTCTCTGATACATTTGCCGCGATAATGATTGAGGTACTGATGGATGCCATTGTTTATCGCGACTAGAAAATTAACACGAATTTGGGAAGGAAATTCGAGAAGATATACGACGTGGAGCGATGGAGATGGTGTATAGATCGGGTTGGGTGGTACCCCATCTCATCTGTATTCTGATTTGAGATCGGTAAACGGGACAGAGTGAGATCTGACAACTCGTTTAGTAACGTTTTTTTGGGGGCCTTCATTTATCATTCAATTCGTTGCCCAGCCTAGTGGTGGTGGGCCAGGAATTTTGGAGAGATGTGTTCTAACACTTCTGTGGCTAGGTACGTGCTTATAGGGTAAAGTCATTGGATGATCCCCATAGGTAATCGTACAAGAAAACTCACTGCCTCCTAGTCTGCGGCCACTTGGCAACGCTGCTTATATCAAGACTAGCGGCATTGCAAAAGGGTAAACCTAGTGAACAGTGTACCTCACTAGTTTACTGAATTTATCGGATGGTGGTAATTATAAAATCCGTCGAATGTGGGCAACGTGGGGCGCAAACCTCATCAAAAAAAATCCGTAAACCAAGGTGGAACAGCGTACGCCGGTAGATAAGAGGGAGCTTAGCTACTAGTATGCAAACTTCGAATACCTTGGCAACCTTCGGTTTTAATCTAGCCTTCTCACGGATTACCGGGCCCCGTCATGAGCGACCTCCTTTCCCGGTTACTCGTGGGTACAAAATTTTAAACAAAAAGAAAATGATTATAGAGACAGATGTCTCTGAAATTGCATCTACATGTGGTGTTGCTGCTGAGCAACCAGATGACCTACCCTCTCGAGAAGCTGTTGAGCTCTCGACGGCCGCCTCCACCAGTGTTGCTGTAACGCACGTCTCGGTCTGCTGCTTAGCAGCCGAACCCTCCCAAATGTATGGAAGGCGTTGCCACAGGGTCTCTTTCCGCACTTTCCTCAAGTGCCAGAACCCGCGTAGAAGAAGAACTGTCTACCACTTCTGATTCTGACACATCCACTCTTGTCGACAAGAGTAAGAAGATCGGTGAGCTCCGGGTCCAACAAAGTAGATTCATAAAATTAAAATCTTATGAGACGAGGCTGTTTCAAAAAGCCATCCGCAGCGGCGAAAGTAGAGAAAGTGCACACGCTCAAGCCAAAGGGGCCCCCAAAAAAAAACCAAATGCAAAGCGAGTTAGATCAGAGGACAAAACTCCACCCGCACGGGCTGCTAAAAAGTCCAGAACAGACCCTACACCCGAAGTTCCGACCTTCAGTCAAGTTACTAGTGCGGTCAGGTTGGAAGTTGTCCCAACAGATTTATCGAACCATCAGAGCAAATGGCACTTTTCCAGGAGGCGCTCATAGACATCTCGATTGAGCTGAGTAATCAAGGCGTGTGGCCCCAATTCTTGGGCTCGCATCTTAAATCGGTATGGCAAGTCTGTTCAAACGCATCCACTGCCGAGTGGATGTGCTCGAATTTTGAAAAGATCAGAGCAAAAAGTGGATTGAACGTGACATTGGTGGAAGAAGGCTCATTCCCCAAACCACATATTGTCCAAGGGTTCTTTCCACCAAACGAAAAGATTCTGGCCACGATTGCGACCTTAAGGCGAATTCATGGAAGGTCATCCAGAAGGTGAAGGAAGGTGCACTCCTTTACCTTGTTTTGGCAATCGACGATTCCTCCATGAACAGACTTCTTGCCCTTAAGGGTAAAATCGCCGCTTTGGCAGGGTCAAACTGATCCACAAGAGCACCGATAAGGTTTGAACATCTGGTCGTGGTTCCTCTTCAACATCAACAGAGGAGGTCAGCACAGCTCATCCTTCCGGAATTGTGTCCGATAAACAGGATGATTCAACAGTCCCTCCGACTAGCAGCGCCAGTGGGCATGCGGAGTCTGGAAGAGGAACACAGCCAGTGGCAAGCAGGCCGGCCGGCACAAATTCAAAGGCCGGCAAGTCAGCCGTATTACCGGATTTGAAACAGTATTCCTTCGGTAAGCAGAGCATCTGGGTATGCTAACCCGAAAGTAGCCAAAAGGGGAAATGAGTCGGGAAAAGACAAACTATCGTGTGATCCCAACTGAGATCGTCGGACATAGGCAATCAAAGAGACTTATAAAGCTCTTTTCTTACACGGAAATTCTCAACCTTGACAGGAACAAGATGATATCATCTCAACAAACTAAACCTTTGTTCAGATACAAAGTGTCGGTTCTGTTTGGAAAAGGAGGAAACCTCTGAGCACGTTCTCTGTGAATGTCCGACACTGTACTGGCTGCGTTGACGGATCTTTCATAGGGAATTCTGTTCGTTGGCGGAATTTAGAAACTCGGCTACTAATGACACACTCACCTTCATTAGGAAGGTGCTAGACCTATAAGGCTAAGTAGACCGGAGACACAAAACATCTTGCTAGGTCGCAGGGACAGCCATAAAATTAGTCGAAAAACACTGCCTGCACGACACGACAACATACGGCAGTGACCGATTGAGCAGAAGCACACAATACGTTGAAAGGAATCACCAGGTCTCTAAGACTACCGGCAAAAAAAGGTTCCGTCCTTATCCATAATTTGGCTGAGGCCCTTTAACAGATTATATGCATGTCTGGCATGTCCTATCTCTTTTATGACGGCCATCAGCGGATAATCCTAAAAAGCATGCACTCAGTGCACCATAAACACCTCAAGTGCACTATCGATTCAATTCCATGATCCTTAGACCTTGTACTAACAGCAACAGACACCACTTATAATGCTTATCCCGTTCCTCCTGAAAGAAAGCCCTCTGTCCGAAACAAGTTCCCACACTCCGAACTCACTAATGCCTTCCATAATTTACCCCCAACACCCTAGAAGCCTTGGGTCATTGCTATCAGCTGCAGAGAGAGGCTAAAATATGCATTTTACTTGCAACACAAATCTGGAAGCCGGTAATTCGATTCTCCTGCTCTTGAAATGCTGACCCATCCACATGTGGATATGTGATCCCACGATGAATTTCACAATTCTATGGTTTGTTGTTTTGCTTTTGCTTCCAAGAACTCTAGCCCTTCTTCTGCTTCTATGAAGCCCCACAACGACACTTCCTTCTCTAATTAGGCTGGCGCGCAGACAGACAGACACAAGACGAAATGGGTGTGCAAAAAGTGCCCACTAAGAGCATGTGTTATCGCAGCCTGAACAGCCAGCCAGCAATAGGCAAAGAAAAGAAAAACACAAATACACTCAAGATTGCACTCCTTTCTAGCTTCTGGGATCTAACCTGGTTCGCATATCCGTTCTGCTTTGTTGCCACACATTGTTATTGCGATAGGTGTGCATGTGCACTTTGCAGACGGCAAAGAATTCCTGGTGCTCTCACCAGCCAACCATACATTGTTGGTTGACTCCGGTCCGCGTGCCAAAAAAGGAGAACTCCTCTCGATAGCCGTCCGCCAGGGTCTCTGTACCTGTGTGTGTGTGGAATCATTCACTTATGGTTCATTGATAGTGGTTCGTCTGCAGTCACGTTTTAGCTATCATCATCGGATCATTTGATTGGAAGACCACCACCAGCAGCAGAAGCATCACCGCCGGCAGATGTCCCGCAGTGATGTGTGGTGTGCCAAGAGAAATTCTATGCTAAAGGAGATCTCAGAGAATTATGTTGATGAAATTACCCGCGGGAATTCATCTTCTGTGAAAGAAAAAACTCGTTGATTAGGGAACTGCACCCAAAATGATGGCGCTGACGATGCTGGTGACTGTGTGAGCCGTGGTAAGGTGACACAAGGAGAACTGTGCACTCTAAATGAGGAAGCAATCGGTTTTATTTTTTGGTTTGGTTAAGCATCATTGAACGCCGGGTTGAGTGGTGACGATGCAAGGGGTGTCACACACCAATGGAATTCAATTTGTTGAAAGTTTTTCGAAGAATTCAGTTGAATTTTTCAAATTCCGCTTGTAATGTCAGTCATATGACGCGGAACAAATAAGCAAATGGCGAGGTGTCAGAAGTAAGGAATATTTTCAGTTTTTCATTCTAACAGGGGAGAAGGAGTACTCCCCGCATCTAATTGGAACTTTTAGGCACGTTTCCGTTTGGAAATCAAACAAAATTTGCTTTAGAACGGACATGTCAGAAGGGGACATGTTCAAATTTTTTTTAGAAAGTGCTGAAAACCATTACAGAAAACTCATCAACAGGACGATATTATCAATTCACTGGACGAATCGAGGCTGATTTTGTCTCGAAACTGAGAGATTCAAAAGAATCAGAGAGTCAGAAGTTTTTGTGTTAAATTAGGCTGAATAGTTTCGTTTCCTATTCGCGTTGTTTAGTCAAATTGGGGCTCTATATTGGACATACCAGACCAAACCATAGTGTATCAAACGAGACGCTTTGGACACCTTAAATTAGACGGTGAGCGACAGATTTGCGAGTTGTTTTGTTTAAGTGGCAGCAGGCTGACTGAGTGATTGTTAGGCAAGGTGCCCGGATGCAGAGCATCAAGATCTTCAATCGGAATCATGCTTTGACTCGTCAGCATATGCTTTGGACAGATTTTCAGGGATATCTTTGATATATAAAGGGTCTTCCAATAGGGACTTCCGAACTTACGACAGTTGATAGCGGCCATATTGTTGAAGCTACATCTTTCAAATTGGCTGTCATTCATTCAGTCTGTTTTGCCAAATCACCATGGATGAATATAGCGTTCAACAACACGTGCAAATAATAAAATTGTTTTATCAAAATGGGTGTTCTGTTCGGGCAACGTTCCGCGCGCTTCGTCCTTTGAGTCCACTGGTTCAGTAAACGATCAACCAACACCCATACGTCGACGAAACGCAAGATCTGCCGAAAACATTGCCGCTGTCCGTGAGAGTGTGCAGGAGAATCCGAGACAGTGGATTTGGCGTCGCTCACAAGAACTCGGCGTTACGCAGACCAAAACTTGGCGAATTTTGCGTCGTAACTTGGGCATGCAGCCGTACAAAATTAAACTGACCCAGGAGCTGAAGGTAAACTACCATAGACAACGACGTGTGTTCGCTGAATGGGCTCTGGAGCATCATCTTCAGCGATAAGGCCCATTTCTGGATGAATGGGTGCGTCAACAAACAAAATTGTCGAATTTGGGACGATAACAATCCACATGAGATCCAAGAGCGTCCAATGCATCCCGAAAAGTCACTGTTTGGTGTGGATTTTGGGCTGCCGCCGTCATCGGTCCATATTTCTTTGAGAACGACGTTGGCCAGGCCATCACCGTCAACGGCGAGCGCTACAGGTCGATAATTGCCAACTTATTTTGGCCTTAATTGGATTATGTGGACAGCAAGGACATGTGGTTTCAACAGGACGGCGCTACGTGCCACACAGCTCACGCCACATTGGAAATTCTGCACGAGCGATTCGAGATGACTATGCCATCTCACGTGGAGGTGATATAAACTGACCACCGAGATCGTGCGATTTGACCCCGTTAAACTTTTTCTTGTGGGGTTTTCTGAAGTCGCAGGTCTATGCGAATAATGAAAGACTCTTTATATCTATAAGCATCATACCTAGATCATCAGCACAGTCAGGCTAAAACAGAGCCTAGTGGTAAACTCTTGTTAAATTGCTTGGGATTACGCATCTACGATGGTTGACGCAGACTTGGAAGGATCAGTAATAATAGGAGATAACTTTTAAAAGCAGTAAAATACACAACTATAGGGCCAAGAAAGACAGCAAAAACAAAAATCAACAGATCTCACGATGAGATCGACCATGCACAGGCCCGGATGAATACAGTCAGCAATTTGTACACGATAATCTTCAAGTCGCTTTAATAGATGAGCTATTCATCGACGGTAAGTCAATCATGGACGTTTGGGGTAGCATAGAGAAGCTAACATTAACTCAAGTTTATCATGGCGAAGGATATCCCCAACATACAGATTGACCCTAGACAGCTATTTCAACATCTCCGGCAGTTCCCATGGATGACTGCACCGGCGTCAAAGCGAAGACGACTACTAAGCAGCTTTTGTTTGCTGCTGCTCATCAACAAATTCAATGAGATTTGACATCAGGCATGTCAAGGTCAAGATTTTCTTACTCTGAGGCTTAAACAACTCAGACGAAATCGTCATATTGATAAAGGACATAAGTATGGGCAAATTAGACAAACCAACACTCGAATAGTAGAGACCTTCCAATATCTCGAGAGTATTGTCTCGACCGATAGTGGAACTGGACAAGATGTTGGTAGTCAAATTGGCAAAACGAATTCGCCGCTTGGAATGCTGTACAGAATATGGCGCAGCAAGGCAATTAGCTTACGACTGTTCCAATGTTGTGACCATGATTCTTTATGGGTGCCGCACTTATAAGGTGATCTTTTCTATCACGAAAAAGCAGTAAACGTTCGTTTGGGTGTCTACGAAACATCTTAAGGATTTTCTGGTCGAAAATCTTTTCCAAAGAACGGGTCAGAACGGGTCAGAACCTACAACTATCCAACAAAAATAGTGGCAATGGATTGTTAATATATTTCGAAAACAATTTCGACAATTTCAAAGCTTACCACGTTTTGCAATGAAATCCACTTACACAAGACCACAGAACAGAGAGCCAACTGAGAAAAACGTGGCGCAGAATAATCAAGGAAGACCCTTGACAATTGGGGAAGAGTTCGAAAGACATAATGCCAGAAGCCGTACACGATGGCGCAAAAGCGTAGTAGAAGGCATAGGACCCGCAAAGTTTAACAGGTTTTAAGGCATAGGTCAGGAGTCGAACTCTCAAACACTGCAACGTTTTCTATAGACTGGGCACTTCCCCCATAACCTAACCTATCCATTGCTATCAATAGAATTGGTAGCATCTCAAACGGGCCACATCACCTCCAAACTTATTTTTGTAAAATCTTTCGCTGTAGGTTTTCCCTCCAGAGCTAAATTGCAGGATGTTGCAGTGGAAGAAGCCATGACACAGCTTTTACGTATGCTAACGATTCAAAACTGAATTGTGGAGCCATCGGTGCGCGAGTTTTCCCGGCAATGCTCATCCAAATCCTACTACCAGGCTTGCCGATTAGTTTAAAATGATCCAACACCCAAACATAATAGTGCGATCTAAGTGGATAGAGAAGCTACTATCAAAGACATTATTTTGGATTCCATATCCTTGAATGCTGAAACGAACATACACAGCTGACTGTAGGGAAACGAATGTAAAAGAAACTCTCCTTCCTCTACGTGCTCTGCAGATGTCGGGCTCTAGCGAGAGCTACATAAACAACAGATCACGTGACACATGGAATCAAAACGATGCCTTAACTCTTATTAGCTTCTTATGAACACCCACCTCTACCTTTCTACCAACCTTCTTTGTTATGGATCTTTCCAAATTTGTTTCAAAAACTTTTAAACGTCGCCACATATTTTCAAAACAAGTTACATACGTATGTACATGAATCAAAACAAGCTTTACTGCTTCAAGTACAAGCCTTTCATCATGTACTCCAATCTATAACGAATGGGTCCAATGAACCGATTATTTTGGTGATAATTTGTATACAAATATCTCTTACCATGCTAAACGTTTAAGTGCCGAAAGCAAACAAACAATTTTAAATTCTATGACTCAGTGTAAAATACAAAAACATTGTGTCTTTGTCTCCTCACCTCACTTTTCGTGACCAGCTGATCACGTCTTACCTGAAATAAAAAGAAAAGTAAAAAAATTAATAAAAAAAAAACAACGTTTTACGCACTAAAATTAAAATTGAAAAATTTAAATAAAAATCATCATATAATCTTAAGCCCTGTTTACACTCGTAAATTTTACCGACGCAGATTGTATTGTATAAGCAACTTCTGGAAAACTTACAAATTTAAACAAAACTATAAACTGGTTGTAGTTAATTTTACAAGTTTAGGCAAAGACCAGTATCGGAACGAATTTTGAAAAAAATGCAAAGGCACGTAAGCTGTCACTGGCAGAGAATATTGATTGATGTAAACTTAGGGGAATAATTGACTGCTAGAGGGCTGCTAGGTGGACTGCTATGTAACCAGTGCTACTTGGCCAAATAGTTTTGATCCACATTACACAATTGGTCAGTGGCTAAAAATCGACCAAAAATTGATAGTTGCAATGGTAAATGCCAAACAATTGACAATTAATGTTAAAATTCAAAAGTATAGTCCAAGCCTTATGACAGATGTCACTCTGATCGGCTTGAGTCATTTATAACAGAAAAAGATGCAATCATCCCAAAGTAAATTTGTTCAAATCGCTCAATTTGGACGAGATCAGGGTTCATGTGTCATCGTTTACCCCCATTTCTGTGTCTCCCTTTTCAATTAACTTTTAGAAATTGTCTCCTCGTTATCATTGAGTAACAATACAGACAAACAATTCGTTCAAGAATAAACAAACATCGAATGACCAATATTTGTCCATTAGACGAAAATTAAAATTGACCATGAAAAGATCAACAAAAAAAACTTCTTAATTTGTCGTCCAAATTTTGAATTCAAATCTTTGTTTACGCGTTTTAAATTCTAAAAATACTTTAGTCCACATAATTAAATCTTAACACAGGATTTCTTATCAAAGAACACACTCGAGAAATTAAAGTACAAACAGCGATCATGCAATATTTACTTTTATGCAAATGAACAACAGTCTGTGGTGCCAAGTCACGAACAATTGGAAATTTTCTGCGGCAGTGCCAATTTTAAACCGAGTACTTGGTGTTTTAAGAAAAACTAAAATATAAGCCTTAGATCAAAATGTTGTTAATGGAATGGCGTCCTCTGTTAATAGAACTGCATTCATATTTTTTCCCATAACATTAAAGCTACATTCTGCCTTAAGAAATTGCAGCATCAGAGAAGTCCGATAATCTGTAGTCTACTGGAAGATGTCACCATAAACCAAAAGAATCAGGTCTTTTCTGCAAGATCCAAGTAATAGACGTTGTGATCGTGTCTCTCCCTTACCTATAAATAGAAGCTCGTGCCTGTTCATTTAATGCTGGATGTTTAATTTTTTCAACAGAATTTTCTTGAGAAGCACAGGGTGACAATTGGCAAGAACTAGGACCGGTTACGCATGGATTAGGACCGCACAAAATATGGAAAGAGCTAAGGAAAAAGGAAATGAACAAATAAGCCTGGTATTGGCCTTAGGTACCCTAAGGAACTTCTGAGTAAAAACAACCAGAAGAGGGACTCTAAAAATAATCGACTTCCCACCCTAACAGGTCACTCCAGACTTAAGGAGCACGACAATAAACTGAGAAAAGAACAAGATGGGCACTGTAAATTCTAAACATATCTTGAGGAAACAACATCATACCTATTAATAGAATGTGAAGCTCTGATTCACAAAAGAAAGACCCTGTAGAGGGCCTGTACCTTATCAGAGAAGGATTATCATTCGTTATATTCACACATTATACTCCGATTCAACCAAGTAGTTAGACTGGAGGAGGTGCTCTAACTTAACTATTGCATCGACTTGGTGGAAAAAAGGAACATAGATGAGAAAAAAACTGAAGGGATCAACAAGAGGGGAAACCTTAAGAATCATGCAACTCTATAGCAGAGAAACTAGGGGAAGATGATCTCTGGCAGTCCTGATTTGAAACATTACTGACTGAAAAATTAATATCTACATCAAACAATTCCTTATCGGAAAATTGAACAGGATGAGAAAAATAGCCAAACCAGCAGGTCAGCAGATCCTAAAGAAAGGAGACCCTCTGAACTGCACCAACTACAGAGGCATCAGTCTTCTTAACATCGCTTACAAGATCTTATCTGCCGTGCAGTTGTTCCATTCATCAACAATCTGATCGGACCATACCAGTGTGGCTTCAGGCCAGGAAAGTCCGCCATCGACCAAATAATATTCACACTGCGGCAGATCTTGTAGAAAACCCAGGAAGTTCAAATCGATACCCACCACCTTTTTAACGATTTTAAGGCCGCGTATGACAGCATTTATAGAGACGAGCTATACAGAGCCATGTCTAGTTTTGGCATCCGTGCCAAACTCGTCCTTTTGTGCAGGATGACGATGGGGAAAGAATTGTGCAAAATTTACGCGCCAACACCAGAGGTACAATATTTCAGAAGTCCGTCCAGCTACTCGCATACGCTGACGATATTGACATAATCGGGACAACGCAGCTTGATGTCACTGGCGCGTTCGTGAGTATTGAGATGAAAGCTGCGAAGATGGTTTCAGCGGTTAATGAGGACAAGACAAAGTATATGCTGTCAATAAGAAAGGACACTCAACATCGACGTATCGGACAGAACGTCACAATAGACAGTTATAACTTTGAGGTAGTTAAGCACTTCGTCTACCTAGGCTCCGCTATCAATTCAGACAACGACACCAGCGCTGAGATCAAACGAAGAATAACTCTTGCCAATTGCTGTTTCTTTGGGCTCAGAAGGCAACTGAGTAGCAAAACCCTCTCTCGAACGACTGAAGTGGCCCTCTATAGGACCTTAATCGTCCCAGTCCTGATCTATGGCGCAGAGCTATAGACTCTGTCAAAAGTGAATGAGGTTACCCTCGGCTGTTTCGAGAGGAAAATTCTTCGGGTGATTTTTGGTCCACGGTGAGTGGAGCAGGAGATACAACGACGAACTGTACGGGCTTTACAGCGACATCAACTTAGACAGAAGAGTGAAGGTTCAACGACTAAGATGGTTCGTAGAGCGAAAAAACACCAATGCTCTGGCCCGAAAAATCTTCGAATCCACACCAGAAGGATGGCGCAGTAGAGGAAGACCGCTTGCTCTTACATCGAGGAGGCGCTGAATGTGAAGGAGAAAGAACAGTTAAGGTCATGTTGTCAAAACCCACCACCCCAAAATAATGCAAAAAGGTGTTCTGTCGTTGGATCGCCTAAAGATGGAGAAAATTATTTCGATAAGAGTCCAACACATCTTCGGAACAAGAGCAACCCTAAAGGTGCCTCAAGCGTTCGATTGTCACTGACATGCCCCGAATCCCAGACCTCAAAATGTGCTATCCGGGGTTAAAGACTGGTCTATTCCTGCTCCAAGTTCCCATTTTTGCCGTCTAAGTTCGTAATCCTTGACAAATGGTCTGAATACATTCTCAAGGTGTGGATAGTTGTGTGCGTAGCATAAAGGTGTCCTTTCCTTCAAACACGTGTCAAAGCTTTACGGTCTACCTAACAAATTGTTGACAACACATCCACTGTTCGGCAATATCTCTTAGGCTCGCACCACGCACCACCAGTCGCACTCTCTTGTCGCCTACTTATTGCATAACACATGACTTTTGAAAGAAAACACAATTATTTGCACAACAATAAACAATATCGACCGCATAAAAGCATTCCCCAATCGATTGTTATATTTATTTCACCTCTGTCCGAGACGTGAAAAGATTTTCGCAACACAAACTGACACCCAAGGGTGCGGGGGGACGGACGGACGGACACACAACAATCAAAAGCAACCTTTTCAAGTCACAAAATTTATGGTCGTCACATTTATTTGCGACAAAAGCATATGTCACCCCGAAGGGAAAAGTACTGCAATCGATAGTGTACTTCCACTGGAATGCAGAAACTAAGTAGACAACAGGCGCCCCCACCTTCCCCAGAGCCGAGGCGGCGGTAATATAATGCGGCCGTCTTGTCTCTGCCAAAGGAATGTGTCGCTCCACTCTAGTTGCGTTGCGCCTTTCTTTTTTGCTCTGTTTTTCGCCATTTCATCGGATAGAACAAACAAAATATGAAAAGCAAACGAAACCTGGTCACAAAGGAGAGGAAAATCGTAATAAAGTCACTTTTGGCCGGCGACCGACGTTCGGGGCGGGCCGGTGTGACACGTTCAAATATTGACTTTGAACTCAAGCTCGGGCTGTTATCACGAGGGTAACTGGGTTCGAGATACATATTTTTGTTTTTATTTTGCGTAATAATTCTCTGAGATACAAACACACACTGGCGGAACGTGACTGGCAGAGCAAATTCCGTGGATATTTGTCAGAGGGCCAGCCGGTAAATGAAGTCTGACTTCACTCACAGTCGGAGATAAATGAGGAGGGAAAAATTTCCAATTAATTGAACCCTAACTGGTGCGAGCTAAGGGGGAGGAATACGATCCCAAAAATGGGGGTTCTCCCCCTCTCTCTTTTGAAGTACCAAACTTCAGGTTCGACAATCAAAAGACGCACAATTATTGAAATTTATTCAAAAAACCCCAATCGAGTCTTTGAAGGTGACCCTTAATTGGAAATAAATATTTGCGTCGATAATTAAGAGCGTTCTGGTGTTATTCGAGCTTGAAGACGATGTGGTCGGCAAGAAAGGTGTACAAATGATAGGCAAAACTATTTTCAACTTTCTCGTCAAGGAAATGTGTTTTGTAGTCGAAATTGGTACCAACGTTTATAACTGATGTGGTACAGATCTTCAAAGCGAAACGTCTTTCCTCTACTTCGCTTTGAGACTATTTAATGTTTCTTGGGCGTTTCCAAGCCGATCGGCTTGGAACATTGGTCTGTAGTGTTTGGCGTTTTCAGACCCAGAATGTCCCAAGTGGTCCCTCACACACTCACGGTTGTTCAATACAACCGTGGATTAAGCGAATAAGCCTCGAATTTTGCAAAACTCAAGCTAAGCTTAGAAGTGTAAGGAAGTCTACACCGCGCAGTTCTCAAAATTTGGCACCCGTTTAGACATAATTACTTAACACCAGAGTTGGTTTTAATTGGGTTCAACTTGGATTCGAGGTTTCATGTCATCAGAGGATTCCCTAAAGAAAAAATGGCACTCAAAACGAAGCCGCGATAGTCCGATGGAATAATAGAAGGCCACAGAAAAAATTAGGCCTATTCAACGCTTTACCAGCGACCTCTGGAAATCCATAAGACTGATCGATATTTTTAGTAAGCAAGTAAAAGTTGGTTCGAAAATGCAAAGCAATAAGGTCATCTTGGAAGACTTTTCATTCGCTCGATGACTTTGACAATGTTTCTTCTAGATTTGGTTTGGAGCCACTCGCAGAGCTTGTAGCTGTACCTTCTTCTCCACTGACAAAATTGAGAAGAATTCTGAAAAAATTGAACGAAGTCTCCAATGAAATACAGTGGAATGCCAATTACACTGAAGCCAATCACAGTTGGGTAGTTAGTTAGTTCGGAGTAGTCCTCAAGTGCATCTAGACTAGAGGTAACTTCTTTGCTTTCGACAGAGCATCGATGTTAGTCTGGTCCTTCGCAAGTAACCTAGCGCTTTGACGTTATCAAGTTACCAACTACTGGTACGTAGAGAGCCTTAATTAGCTAGTAGATCATGAGTACCGGGATGTTGTTGTTACAAGCGACACAGTAGATTTTGAATTCGTCCAGCGATTTCGTTCAGAGATGTGAGCAGTTTTTCACTTCCCTAAATTTTATTTAACTTATTTTTCTGGATGCAAGGGAGCTAATCCCATACCAAGACGACATTGACATAAGAACAACCTAGCGAACTTTGAGCGGGTATCTGAACCGTGTCTAGTGGTTTACGAAGCCAAAATTAAATATATGCTTTCGTCAAGAGACACCGACTCAGGCACATCGTCAAAATTGACAGCTTTAATTTCGAGCTTTATAAACCTAGGCTGAGCTGTAAATACAAACAAGGTTACCAGCGCTTAAGTGTGTGACAAGGAAAGGTAAGTTATACATGGAATGTCCCAAAACTGATTTAGGTAAGTAAGTAGGGTGGCTGTCTCTGCGAAGTACAGACACACGCAGGCCAGGAAGGCCTATTGTGATACCACTTGGATCTATACCCTGAAAAACGCGACTCACTCTATTGAAATCAATTGAAGCTCTTGATCAAACTGAGGATACTTTTGACGGCAGTATGTGATAATTCGTCCAAGTTGTCGAAGTGAAAGGCTTTTAGATAGATCTTCCTTCTTTAGGATAGGGCAGGAAAAGTGCAGAGGAAATGGAGAATCGTTTCTTCTTCATCTTCGTCCGTGCAACTCTTGCAGAAGTCATTTGAGAAGAGGCCCATCCTTCTGGCATAAAGGCCAATAGGACAATGACCGGTAAGAACTCCAGTGAAATTAAGCATAGGCCAGATCTCCCTGGCGGTACAGCACGTGGTGGTACAGCACTGGCATATTCAATGAGCGGTCTGACGAAAGAGGATTTGGTGACGTGGGGGCTACAAAAATGTTATTGACAAAGGTTTGTGTAAGCCAAGTCCTGGTTTGACTCTGTTAATTATGCTGTCAATGACGATCTTCTAGATAAAATCAAGATTTATTAAACGCTTTAAATCAGTGCTTTCTGTCGATATCTTCGGGAAGCTAATGACAGCCAAAGCGGCTGTCAAGCGCTATTGTAGTATACATGGTTAGTCAGGGAGCTAAATATTAAAGTCTTAGAATCGCTGACATTATCATCAAGGTTGGTAAAGCAATGCCGCACATCTCTTAACGATTGATGTGACGTAACCCTGTGCTGGGTCCCAAGACATAGGGATGTTCCAAGCAACTGCAGGGCGGACGAGTTGGCAAAAGAAGGTGGAAGACGGCATCTCTTCGATAACTTGGAATCAGATCCGACTAAGTTAGGTTATCGGAGTAGTGCCCAGTCCAAGGACTGTGCTTCCACAGGGCCCTACTGGTAAATTAGGTTTCCCTTTGTGTTGGGGTCCATGTTCCAACCTTTGGTTCTATATACATGTGTGTTCTATCGCAAAACCAACAGGACAAAGCCAAAAAAACGTCAGAAATCAAATCAAAATTGATTCAGTACAAATTTCCCTTAGAAACCTTTAGACCACACTGTCCTCCTGTCACCAGAAATATCCTTCATTTTCTCCATCCATCCCCTCAAAGCCTCCACGGTTGTCTGTCCTAATTCAAAGTGTATTTTTTTTTCGCCGAAATTTACATCACTTAACCAATAAAATTAAATAACCAGACCAACATAATCAGCGTTCACAAAGTATAATGGCCGACACAACAAGTCCCCGAGGATGGCAAGCAAATTTGTGTGTGCTCGTCCGAACGTAACGAGGTTAAACATCCCGGAATCCCTTTGAATTCTTGAAACAATTTGCTTTATGTGAATGTTTGTGCCGCTTGTGTGCTTACAATTAAATTATACTTAAAAAATATACCGAGTGAAATTTTTCAGCACCGGCTTTGGAAGGAGTTCGAGAGCTTGTGGTTGGTATAATTAATCCGCAAATGGGTCTGCATTTTGAGGGAGACAGATACTGCGGTTATGCGGGTTGGCGACAAACTGACAACTTTGGCCTTATCTACGCCACGAGCATGTCTCCCCCATTCGACCTAGTATTCCCATTCAAGGCAAAAAAATAAAAAATCATTTCAAACCCAGACAGACGCCAGTCGATAAATTCCCAACCCAGTCCTCTTTCTATCTTTCTACAACGTGCCGCACTAGCTCTGCATCAAACAGATTCCGATTAAAATTGAAGTACCGAATAATTGCACTCTACGATCCTTGGCACTATAAGGCGTCGTCGTCGTCTATCCACACACAACCCCTGTAGGGGCAAAAAGAAAAAATAACTTTCGAGATTTTTATTTTATTGCCACGATTTGAATTTCATTGCCATCCTGTGCCTGTCTGTCTACCTACGCCTCTAGCGTGTCCACCTATCGTGGACAAAAAAAAGCAAAAATCAAAAGCATTTTTTTAATTGCCAACCAAATGTTGAATCCTTGTCGCGTCGCGGTCAATAATTGTGCGCTACACAGACCAGTCAAACAAGACTAGCAACAGCAGTGTAGTGCAGTCCTTCCTGCGCCCTTGGTTGCCTGTCGGCGGATGCGGTCTACTCTGAATCGTAAACTATTTGCCAACGAAATGTTTATCTTTGCAACACGCAAGGGGTGTCTACATGGAGCCGTTGTATGTTCCCAGCTTATTGCCATACAGCTGGGACAAGCAAGGAATGCAAAAGAGTCGATAGAAACCGAAAGTTAAATCATGGATCACGTGAGCGTGAATGGAAACATATTTCTAGGGAATTAAATCTCGAAACTACAAATGAAGGCAATAACACACAGGGAACTATGATTTATGTGGGGTTGTTGTACCCTATGATTTTGATTTAAAGGGAATTTTTCTTTTGACTACAATGTTAGACAGCTGCTGGTGAAATCGTTGGATAGCTGTGTCAACACGCTAAAAAGAAATCGGCGGCTGTTCCATCCTGACGGATCTGTGTAAGTCTAGCTAGGGCAAATGCTTCACAGTCTTTGCAAGTGTTCGACTCTTTCCAGAAAATACACCCACCAGAAAAATACACCCTCCAGAAAACAACCCACTTCTTCAAAAACCTTGGCGCTTTCAGTAGTTATGAGTAACAATTCACAAACCGAGTTCACGACATTTGTTGACCCTATAAAGCTGTGAAATGTTTTTCAATGGAGTAAGGCTACGCGCACAGTGATGCGATGCGACAAGCGAAAATCGTGCGATAAAACATTGCACATGAATTCTTATCGCTTCACTGTGCGCACGTACATACAAATGCGTGCTTACAGTTTTATTCCACGGTTCTCGCTTCTCGCATCGCATCGCTTTATCGCATCACTGTGCGCGTAGCCTAAGAAGAGCGGGATGAATCCCAGGATTCTACTACTTTTCTTTCAACTGACTGCTGCGTAATAAAACCTGACTTCAACATGGGCTGTAAACATGTTATACCGGACTCTACATCGGCCCTTACAGACGACTGAAAACCATCAGAACGAATCGGTGGCAATGTCTTTTGAAGAGTCATTGGGTGGTGTGAATAAAAACTGAGGGAACACTCTGGGCAAACCCTCTTGAGAAAAGTGTTTTCTGAAAGTAACGAAATTAATTTTTATTCAATTTATATTGAGTGTTTTTCCAAAAAATTGAGGAAACACTCTCTGCCTCAGTTTTTATCCACACCACCCATTGTCATCCACTACTACTTCAGTCTCCTTAGTCACTGTAGCATGTTTCATGCCAAAATTACACCTTTATGTCAATCAAGATGCAATAATGGCCGGTGTGCGAGCTACGTAAGTTCGAACCCAGTACCACCTCTCGGCAGGCAATGACAAACCTCCGGATTCTCGCCGTTTGAATACCCTTGAGAAGCTAGATCACGGCCCACCCTGGAGTTGTCGCGCCAGACTTTTTTAAGCTGCGATCAGATTTGATATCTGTGACAGTAAAATCTGCAATAACTCCAGGCTTTAAAGGCCGTAAAGCCTTTCAAAACTAACCAATGTCATTATGGAGTATTGCCAGTTCTATTGTAGTCTGCAACGATTTCTGCAGGACCTGCAGAGATCAGGAATAGAAGGAGACGGACAGTAGAACTTATCCTACAGGAAGAAACCAAATCTGCCGTCAATACGCAAAAGAAAGGCCCCTTCTCTACTTTTTGGATCTAAGGACCAATTTCTAGGATGAGAAACAAAGTTTCCCACTTTAATCGGCGAACACAAACGATGTACCCTACAAAATGTGTCACACGAAAACAAAATCAAAAAAAAGAGGGCAACCGGCAAAGATACGGGTGAGATAAAGCACGCCGCACCGGCAAAGATTACAGAAGAATCAAACGAAGAGGCCCCAAGAAGATGACTCTAGAGAGCCAAAATATCATCTTTTTCTTTCCGCCCCAAAAAGAATGTCGCCGCGAATATATGTTCGTTTGGTGTTTATCGGTTTTTGGCAAGGTTGCCAGCGAGTGATAATTTTAATTTATTTCATTTCCATTTTATTTTTTTGTTACTGCGGTTTGTCTCCTTTTTTTTTTTATATATAAACAGTCAAGGTCAACGAAAACAGAACAAACGAGATACAAATGTATGGCTATACGTATCCACGGCTTGTATATAAACAAATTAATTTATTTAATCAACAATAAATCGAAAAACAAACAAAGTTAAGGCAGAGTGTACTACACTCAGCCCCCCCCTCGTCGTCGGGTGTTGTTGGGTGGTGTATGCCTCTTTGTGTCAAGTGCTACTACACATGACGTTGATTGCATTTTAAGTTTTGAGTTTTTTCTTCGTTTTCATTTTTTCGTAATGAAAATAGGGAAGTGGGTTAAAGCAAGTGAGATAGTGTTGAATATTTTCTGCTGTTGACTGGCATTGATGACAAAACATTTCATAGGAGCGTTACAGTGTTGACTTAACTTGGTTGAGTTGACAGGTTTAAATTGTCATTTCAATGCAGTCAAAAAGTTGGAGTGGTAAACAAAAACAATTTTTTTGACAAAATAAAATAAACAATTGCATCATGATTTTATCAAAAAAATAAATTGAAATGTGGAAGAGTTCCTGGAACGAATATTGACCCTCCCACACAACAACAACTCGTTTAGCGTTCGGCAATAAAGTGTAGGTACCTTCCATTCGTGCGAAAAATGCGAGAAGATAGCCTGGACACCACCCGCCATTACTAGCCAAGTTTCGAACGACTGCATCGCGCGCTCTATGAATAAAATCAAAAGGGTATTCACATTCATATCCCCTTGATGCGGGTCTGGATTATAAATAAAGCTAAGCCTTGTTCCCCCACGAAGCCTGTCGCGCCACCTATTTGGAAACCCAACTGAATTGGTTGGCAGGTCTTGTGTTTAAACATAGTGCCACCTAGGTTAGATTAGGTTAGAGAGGCTATCGACATTGCTGACGCACCTAGACCAACAGTAGATCCATTGTGATGCCTCAGGAGCTAGGAGGAATTCTCTTTCCTAATCGTGAAACCAGTGGGAGCTTTTAGGAAAACGAACTAGGTTTCCGACGCCTTGTTACGCGAAGATTGTCAAAAAAGAAGGCACTGAGATGGTTGCGTCTTTTGCGAGAGAGCTCGGGGCAGATACAGAGGAGATGGAGGATCGTCTCTTCCTCGTCCCTGCAGCTTCTGCAGAAATCATTTGGAGAAACGTCAAGGCGAGTGGCATGTCTGCCGATGAGGCTGTGTTTTGTGATGACATTTATGGTAGCGCCGAGATGCTATCTACTTAGTGAAATTAATCTCTTAGAGCGCTTATGGTTTATTGAGGCCCAGATTTGTACCCTGTTTGACAGGTGCATCCATTTGGCCACCTTAGATGGGCTTCGCTGGTTGCATCTGCCTTTAATTTCAATTTTCATGAAGCTAGTACCACTCCGGGGTTCACTTTTCCAGGAAGAATCTGTATTGTAGTACCATTCTTGGCGTGTTTATCGCCCTTGCAGTTTCCCGGAATGTCTCTGTGTCCTGGTACGTTGAATTGCTCTGCCATCTCTACGAAAGACGAGTGGCAATCTAGAACTAGTCTAGATGTTACAGAGACTGATCCTAGGGACTTAATGGCGGCCCCGCTGTCTGTAAAAATGCTTATATCCCTAGTAGATATTACATTCCACCTCAGCCAAGACAGGGCTTCCTTTATCGCCATAACATCCGCCTGAAAGACGCTACAGCGCTCTGGAAGGCGAAAGGAGATCTCGAGGTGTAGATCGTCGGAGAAAAACACTTCCTCCCCCACCATCTTCGGCTTTGGAACCGTCCGAGTAGATCTCATTGATAACAAGGCTTTGCAGAAATCCACACATCGTTTGCCATAGTCATTTCGATTGATTCCCGATAATACGTCTGGGTTGTCGTTGCCGATGTACCTTGACATGCATGTCCCCCATCACCACGACCATGTCTCTATTTGAGGTCGTGTTGAAGTCGTAGCCTAGCTGGTTGTAGAAGGAGTCTTTCTCATCATCAAACTAGAGCTCCGTTGGGCCCTTTACTCCATTTGATGACGATGTTCTTTTGGGAGGAGTCTGGCCATCAAAATTCTGTCTATGTGCGGCTGCCAGTAGAGAAGAGACGGTTTTGGTGAAAGCAACAGTCCCACTCTAGATTCTATAGCTTACCAGAGTAGAGTTGAGTATAACAGTGTTTAGCTTCAGAGATTGCAACTCTCCCGCATCTAACCACCTCACTTCGCTAAGCTCCAAGATGTCCTACCGAAATTTGGTGGGCGGGAAGTGTCCCCACATTTCAGCAATCAATCTTAGTACGGATACAACACCCAAAAGGCATAAGCGTAGGATCAATTCTTATCCAAGGCATAGTATCGACTTCGGTAACCTGTTGTTTCAGTGACGCGGAATACTAACCGGCGTTACCTGTTCTAGGAGCGCAACTTAAGCGTAAGGATTAACACATGCAGGTGCTCGGGACCACCATTGTTTAGAGCAGGCAATAGATTCCCAATCAATAGCATCTTACGGACCGTTTTGAAAGCCTTTGGGAAAAAGGAAACCACACCTAGGAATCCGCACCTTCTAACAAAATTTCTTTGCAGCAAATCCTCCCAGAAGTCTGTGAGTTGACTTGACACAAACATACCCATAGACAGCCACGATTTACAAAAATTACTACAAGCCACAGTCATTCCGGTTTCATTTGTATATAATTTCCTATCGCATAATCGATAGGTAGAGGCCTATAAAAATAAACAACTTTTCCTGCTCCTCCTTGGTTATGGAATATAAAAGTCCATTAAGCGCTCAGCAAGCTCCGCAAATTAGGCGGCCATAACTCACTTGCAATTAACTTCAGCTAAAACGAGATATGTATGCGTGAATATTACAATTATTTTCGTTATAAGAACCAAAATGTAAACATCAACACCCACGGCAGAGGCAGAGCCCCCGTAGAATTATGAATGCAAACACGAATTTTATTTTAAGCACAAAACTTGTTTGTTGTTCCGCACAATCGTGTCTTTTTTTAGCTTTGATGGTTCATCCACCAGGTTTATGGAAACTATATCAAGGCCGCGACGAGAAGTGCTGCAAAAAAAAAAAAAAGAGAGAAAAGGAAAAGTATCCACATCGGTCGTGAGAACGCTCTCAACATCCATTCGTAGGACAAACTAATTCATTAGTCTGTCATGGAAGTGGGGGAGCCAGAATCTACCCTTGTTCCTTGACATCTCGTCATTTTTTAGGTTACAAAGCAGAAGCACTGAGTGTTGCTCACCAGTGGAATGGTGGAATGATTTCTATTTTGGTCGTTCCTCGAGAGCTACACAGATGATGTGATGGGGGGGAAATTTGTCATCCAACGGATATGCTCTCGAATTACAAAAACGAGTGACAATTACTAGAAGCCATCCAGACTGGTAAGGGGATACAATCTTAAAGGATTATAGACAAGTCATTCTTGTTTCTCAATGTTGATATGCTTCCTTGCGATTTCCGCTTGGCCTGGAGACATGCGTCTCATCCCCTTTTCAGTTTTATTTTTTTTTTTTTTTTTTTTCTAGGGGGAGATTCATACATAATCGTCTGTTGGATTCAGTCAGATGCAGACATTCTGAGAAGTGGAATTCTTGCCCTCGAGGTAGGCTTAGAAAAACTTTTCCTTGAAAAGGGTGACTGCCATGATATTTTTTTTTTAGTTATTTTTAGGATTATCGATTTGCCGGGGAATCTCTTAAGGACCTCAAGACGGTGGCGGAGAGGGAGTAGGAAAAAAGTGTGTGTTCGTCGTAATCATCAATTATTTATGTGAAGTACCGCACTGTGATGTACACGTGTGGCAAAAATTTGCCTGGTAGGATCGCAGAATCGATGGTTAAATGGAATGAAATGCTCAGATGAAGTCTTGCGTGTGTTGCTGTTAACTGCGTGTCTAGTTCGCTTGAGCGGAAAAAAGGATGCTAAACGGGAGGCGTCATGTAATTTGGTTAACTTTCATTCTGCGTTTAGGATGCTTAAGTGTTTCCTGGAAGCTGAGAGGTTTCGCAAATTTGTGGACTATGGCAGGTTGGGCATTCAGAATTGGTGAACCTTTTTAATCCGGGAGTCAGTATTGGAGAGAACAAGGCACTTGACATGCCAGAATCCAATCGGTGTACTGACGTCTAACAATTCTCATCGACTACCTGCCCACTGAATTAGATCCTCATTTTCCTATGGACATTCAACTTTGGACAAAGAATTGTGAACAGCGCTGCACTAACTTTTCAAACCGAGGTCACTGCCCTTTGACAAATCAAAGCCTGGTTGGTACTGTATCGCTAACCGATATCGTTGCACACATCGGCAGCCAAGAAAACCCCAACATTTTTAACGTTGGCCTCCACAACATCTTTCGGAGAAAGCCGAGAAGGCACTTCAATGATGAGGAGCTTACAGTATCATCATTCATCACATTAGCACCGAAGAACTGCCACCTGATCCGAGCAAAGGCAGGACAATCGCAAAGGCAATGATCCGAAGTATCGTCGTCCTTTCCGCAGGAATCGCAGACAGTTGTGTCACTTAAGCCTAGTACACCAAGATGCTTGGCAAAAACGAAGTGTCTCGTTCATCCTGTGTTCATAGGAAACCCAATCGTCAATGGAGGCCCTAACCGAGGACACGGGAAGACCCAACGCAGGTTCAGGGCCTGAGAAAACATTCTCTGAACTTTCTTTGAAGTTTAGTGTAGTAGACACTCACATACTTACGCGAAAGCCCCCTCCACCAAACAACCGACGCATAAGCTAGAAACGGTCTTATCACAGCCGTATAGATCCAAAGGGCCTTATTCGGTGATAAGCCCCATGTCTTGCCAAAAGCACCCTTACACTGCCAGAAAACTAAGAGCGCCTTGAATGTTTTCGACTCAGCTTTGCCCAAAGAAGTTTTTTTTTCCAAGATCACTCCTAGATATTAAGCTTCATCGGAGAGCACTTGACATGAGAAACCCTAGTGGCTTTGCACCAGAAAGTGTTCTTTTTTGTACAGACAGTTCCCAAGCAGATAGACTCTCCGGAGCCGGCATGTACACCGAAGAAATTTCTTAATTACTTGCAAAGATGCGCGACAGTTCGAAATAAGCCTGGGGCTTAACCAAAAAGCTTCTCCAGTTAGTCCCGTATTAGTATAACTGCCTCCAGCTGGAAACTTCAACTTCTACCTGTGCGCGAGGTCTATTCTGTTGTATTTCCGCGTTAGATTCAAAGAATCAACGCACCGGAGCGTTGGACTATCTACACTTATTCGGTATATCCGACTTCTCTTCCTAGAAGTATACGGATTTCGTTCCCTGGTTGCGTGTTGTGCCGTAGGGGTAACTACCGCGCTACAGAAAATACCTCGGATAAGGATGACATTACGACGACTACCGTCTTTCAGACTTGCTTGTCTAGGACCTGTATTCTCTGATGAATCTTAGGACATCTAACATTATTATTAGTGGGGAGCGGTTTGTCCACTCTAGCCCTGCGGTCTCATATAGAGGCCTATTGTGCTTTCATCTAACATCTAACATGCCTAGACGTCATCGCGCTCGAATCCGGACGATGGACCTCAATTCTCTTCACCTCTTAGTTTCCATGGGCCGCCCGCTCTTCTCCTATCCAGGGCTACTACACATCGAGCAATTCTTAGACCTTTCAACACAAATCATTTCAATCAATAAAACGACCACCATTCAAGACTCAAACCATGTGCTTCCCTTGAAAATCAATAGATGACATCAATTTAATTAGAACAAGGTTTGTCCACACCAAGGCCATCGTCTCCGTCATCCAATCGATAGAAAATTGCACCACTTCCATGCTTCTTAAAAACACCATAAAATACTTCAAGACTCCACTAACCTGATTGCGTGCCGAACTTAGTCCTTGACATACACTCGCTAATCACTCCAACTAAGTTGGCGCCTATAACGCGCTCTTATCACCTCTCTCATTTTATTCGATTCCTTCACGTATTGACGATAAAATATTCCAGCGTACCGCCATTAGCTTGGTGGACGATGATAATAGAACAAAATTCGATTACTTTCCCACTTCTCGCAGTCTTATCGTTTTTGCAAACGTCATCCCAAGCAGAACCACCAGCGTGCAGCTATAAACAATTTTTTAACGACAGCAAACATAAAAGTTTTTGCAACCATAGCCGGTCCGTTTGTGCTGCCAGAAAAGGCAGCAACCTAACCTGTGCTCACAGGGCGTGTATCCTCTTTTACTGGAGGATACAAGATAATTTTTTTTCGTTATGCAAAAAAATTCACCCTCTTTCGGGGAATATTCGTATTCGCACTCTCACTGGTGCTCTTATCTGTATATTGGCTGATCCACCCTTCCAGCGAAATGTGCAGCCAACCAAGCGTAAGCCTCTTACGTACAGTCGCCCGCGGTTCCTAAACTAAGAAATCCAAGGAGAATCATAATTAAAAACGAAATAGCTTTTCCCCCGTCTTGGAGTGCACGCACTAATAAATTTAATTACGTCTTAGTGTTTACGGGCACGGTCTCTCCCACATCCATTCTCCGCGGTGCCGTTTTCTTTTGTTCTACCTCAAAGGATTGCTGGTAATAAAACTGAAGCCAAGTCCCTAAACACTCCTATTTCTTCCTATGCCGACTGACTTATATGACCATTCCTGATGCTTGAGATCGTAGTTCAAGGCGCTGCCAATGAGAACAGAGTAATGACCACTGTTCTGGATATGAATGTGGAACCTCCTCACCGCTTCGAATAGGAAATTTATAGCGAACATTTTTCCCTTTTCTTATTGCAATTCAATAAATTCCTTCTTCGCGAAGATACACGGTACACACAATCTAGCTGCCTCTGCGCCCTCTCTGGGGCGTAATAAATCTTTGAGTGATTGTGGAACCGATACCAGCGCCAACTAGAGAGCGGAGTTCTTCGATGTGGAGGAAGGAAATTTGCATACACCATGCTGGGTAGGATACCTGCGTGATAATTATTCAGTTCTATGCCGCAGATGCTATTGGTATTTTGACAGTTGGCCTGACAACAACAAGCGCATTTACAAGGAGCACAGCAGTTTCTCGTTGCGGAGCGACTTGTAGAGTCAATGGCTTCTTGTTATCATACGCTTTGTGGTTCTGTATTGTGTGGAGAGATGCGAATGTTCTCAGAAATGGTGCTCTGGAATGGAGTACGATATGTGTTTTTGTTCTAAGATAATAGCAAAGCAGGAAGTACATGAGCAGTTTAATCGATTTTCCATGGATGGCCTGTGAAGTGTGGAAGGAATTCCGTTTAGTTCTTCGATGTGTTGAGAGGTTACACTAGTTCCTTCACCTTCTTTTCAAATGACAGGATCGAATAGGTGGAACGACGCAACAACCCAAGTTTTGCGTGTGTTATTTCCACCTCCAAACGGCGAATTGAGAAGCTTCTTCATTGATAAGGCCAGAAACTATGCAGGAGACGGTCAATGAGGGCAAGACCAAGTATAAGCTGTCAACAAGAAAGGACACTCAACACCGACGTCTCGGACAGAGCGTCACAATAGACAGTTACAACTTCGAGGTAGTTAAGGACTTTGTCTACCTAGGCTCCGCTATAAATTCAGACAACGACACCAGCGCTGAGATCAAACGAAGAATAACTCTTGCCAATCGCTGTTTCTTTGGGCTAAGGCAATTGAGTGGCAAAGCCCTCTCTCGAACAACTAAGATGACCCTGTATTAGACCTTAATTGTCCCAGTCCTGTTGGCTCCTGACTGTTTTGAGAAAAAAATTCTTCAGGTAATTTTCGATCCCGTCTGCATAAACGGTGAGTGAAGGAGGAGATACAACGACGAATTGTACGGGCTGTACAGCAACATCGACTTAGCCAGAGGAGTTAAGGTCCAACGACTGAGGTGGCTAGGTCATGTACAGCGAATGCACACAAATGATCTGACCCGTAAAATCTTTAAATCCACACCCTAGGGATGGCGCAGTATAGGAAGACCGCGACTCAGGTGGCGCACGCAAGTGTAAGGGGACCTTAACCAACTTAGTATGCGAAACTGGAGGCAGCTGGCTGAACACGCTTGTTATTTGAGGCACAGGTCCACCCCGGACTGTAGCGCCACCTTAAGTAAGAATCAAATTAATAAAAAGCTTTGGCGACATCTCATGGCTTTAAGCAACCACCCATGTTTTGCGTGTATGAAAGGGACCTACAATTTATTGTCGACTCCAAACGGCGAATTGAGAAGCTGCTTCATGATAAATCATCTTCAACGAGAGGTAAATATTGCTGAGATTCGAAACTATGTAGGTCGACCTCGGCGCCCTAACCGTAGGCCTATATTCGGTGATATACACAACTATATCGCCTATCCTCTCAAATAATCTTACCTCAGCGTTAGCTCCCGATAACCGTAAATCGGTTCTTCTCCCAATCTAGGTGGCGTTCGCAAGTGGAAAGAGGCACCAACCAAGTTGACATACGAAACTAGCAGTAGCTGACCGAAGCCAATAAATTCATCAACCATTCCAATGATAATAAGAGAAGTGAAGCGTGACACCAGGCTACAACCACAAGGCTTCTAAGCTCTTCGACAAAAAAAAAAAAAAAAAGGAAGAAGCTTCACGGAACCTTATCGAGGTATTCCAAGCAATGCTGTTATTCGGTTCGATCCGAGAAGATAAAAAAAACAATTGCTGGTGCAACATCACGGACTGTGCGGGGCCAAGCCTTTTAGCCCACACCTGTATCAGCTTCCTCATGTAAACAAGGCATTAATCACTGAACCAAGACGACCAGGGTCCTCGAAAATCGTACAGAAAGTCATTTTTCAATTGCACAAGAAGTTTCACCTTGTAGATCCTGGTTCCTGCGAAGGAAAGAGTCCTTGGAACGATCACTACGTACCTGAGCTCAATACTTCTCGACACATTCCTCCTCAAACAACTTCCGTTATTACTCCATCTTCAACAGACCAAGCAATGAATGCAAATAGTTGTATCAGAGATCAAACAAATCACTCCTGCCAATAGAAAGGAAAGGCTCCCATCGAAACGACTAATGAAGCAAACAACCTCATGAATTCTGCATTTTGTCCAACAGTGACAAAGTGTCTTCTTAAATTTCCACACTCCTACCACTCACCTACATTTACTCAGTCATAGTCAAACAATTCCCAAAGCTAATTGAGGACCTTCCGCTTCATAACCATCCCGCTCCTGCTTCACACAATGATCCAACTAAAAAGTTAAAAATCACCAGAACTTCCTCTCCACGTCTGATCAGATAAATTCTCTTTCAAAACATAAACGAGCCGCCAATTTAGTTTAGAAAAAAAAAAACTGACAAATGGCCTCAATTCCGGGGTGGAAACTTTTTCCACCAAAGCCTCCTCCATGGAACTGCCCATCACGTTAGCCTGATTCCAATTAAAAACGAACAAACTAACCGAAAAGCAAAAAACCTACTCCGACGCGACTCTCCTCCTCCAATTTAGCTTGTGAATTTCAAATTGAACTTCAACTTGGTGTACTCCAGCGCCCGCGCCCCCCGTCTGCATCTACTAGTGCCCCAGAAACCCATTGCTCTTGATGGAGTTAGAGTTTCATTGCACGAGATTTTAATCTCTCTGTTGGAACATGTCCACTATGGACTTCTCTGCCTCCCCACCATCTTTCTTTACGCTCCCTTGGGGTAGGAGCCAACAATCACCGTTTAAGCGCATTTATTCGGGGGAAAAGAAATGCAATTACACAAAATCACGAACTGCCCGACCATTTAATGTGCGCCTCTATCTCATCTTTCCATCACCTAGAGGTGGAGAGTCCTTGGCTGTGCACACAAGCAAAGATAGTGTAAAATAAATTAAATACAAAAAGCAACAACAGAAATTGTGTTTTTGTTTAAACAAAGAGCCGACATCAGACAACGACGACAACAAAAATTCATCTCATTTCGAAGTGCAAAAACCATAGCGACGTGACGGTCCTCTCGGGCTTGCAACAACAACCATCGCAGATGGACCATTTAAGCTGATTGTTTATATCGGGTAATTGAATTAAATGGCAACAAATTGTGGCCAGCGACCGGGGGGAGACAGAGTCCGTAGTGGATGAGGATTTACTTTCATAATTTATAACTTCTATGTGCGCCTTGGTGTCGGAGGGTGCAATGATGTTTTGAGACTTTTTTTTCTTGAGAAGCGAACGTGGAGGTGACGGAGTTCAGATGACAAGTTCTGGGAAGAACTAGAGTTTTACGTGCATTCACTCTGCATAGCGACAGATCTCAAATCTTATTAAGATGAATTTTAAGCAAGATATAGTGCAAGACATATCAACACCTCTGAAGATGTATGAGAAATCTCAGCTGCCACCGATGTCACTTGGGCCTGGGCTGCGATTGATTGGGAAAATATTGCCTGCTTGGAACTGTAGTGCAGAAATCAACTTGGTAACCAAGGGAAATCTTCGAATCCACAACCGAGGGACGGCGCAGTAGAGGAAGGCCA
The DNA here is from genome assembly GCA_917880715.2 of Matsumyia berberina. Classification (NCBI taxonomy): domain Eukaryota; kingdom Metazoa; phylum Arthropoda; class Insecta; order Diptera; family Syrphidae; genus Matsumyia; species Matsumyia berberina. The sequence continues at coordinate 9,728,231 of OU862872.1, forward strand.
CGACTCAAGTGGCGCACGCAGGTGGAAGGAGACCCTAACCAACTTGGCATGCGAAGCTGGAAGCAGCTAGCTAAAGATCGAGCTGGCTGAAGACGCTTGTTGTTTGAGGCCAAGGTACACCCTTGATTCTAGCGCCACCTTAAGTAAGTAACCAAGGCCTTGCTTTATCTTCTAATAGTGGGACCGAGACTAACTTTATGTGTAAATCCTTACGCACATAGGCTTGATTTAGAAATGCGAACGGTCCAGCGCTTCCTAAACAGGTGACGTCGGTCAACATTCTAAGTTACTGAAACAACAAACTAACGAAGCCCACACTACGACTAATATAGGTCGGCACCATGTTTAAGCATAAGATCTGTCACAAAGTCAGTTGAGTGTCAACCCACAGTGGAGTGAAAACAGTCAGGAGCGCAATGGATGTAACCGTCCAAACCTAGTGCTTTTTCACACCGAGAGCTGAATTAATTGTCGATCAATCGCGGGGAAGATGTAACGCCCAAAATGACAACTTCCCGAATGCGCAACATCACTCACAGTAAGGGGGAGACCACTACTGCGTTCCAGGCAATGAAAAACAAATCGGTACGACTTGACGGTATACCTGCAGAACTCTTAGGAGCTCCTGTGTCGACCATGTAAACACCTTACTGAACATCATTGAGCAGTGCCATTACATTTAAAAAAGGCGACAGCTCCATTGCTTACTACAGAATGACAGGAAGAAGGGATCGACGGAAACATATGTACATGACGCAGTAAAATTAAGGAGGAGACTCGGCAACTGGAGAAGAGTTGGAGACAGCTCAGACATATTGCCAGAAACCATACCGAAGACCGGCAATGAGACAATGGACATAAGTAAGAAAGCCCAGCCGATCTTCTTTTTTTTTTTTTCGTGTCTTTTAAGTTCACTGATAAAGAAAATGACGCATGTCATCTATGCAACCTGTTTATCGAAGCTTCAAACTACTAACTTCGGTTCGGATGCCTCTAATGAACTTTGGTTACTTTGCTTCTTGCACCAGACGCTTTAAACTCCATGAGTGGGTTGCCATTGTTCATGAGTATGGACGTTTAGGAGTTTGAGTAGAAAAAAAAAACCAAAATAGCGGGTAAACCAAGGCTTAGTTTCACGCAACCAAGGCTCTTTGACTAATTAAACTAAATTCTAGAGATGCACAAGTTGTTTCTAGCGTGCTCACTATACCTAGTGAGAATATTCTTTCTGGCGGTCCTTAGTGCTAAGCAAGCTGGTATCCGACTTCTTCACTAGACACCACAAACCCAATGATTACCTTAATAAACAGGGTACAAGGACTTCAGATTCTATCACTAGGTAAAACCAACTTGAAAGATCGCACTCCTTAGTGTTGAAGTTCATGAAGAAACTTCTGACCACTGTGTTATAGCTCGCAACAGACAACAGGGAGTTAGGCGTTCCCAGCTTCACTCAATTAATCGTCTATCCCAAGTGTGTCCCTGTTGTAGGCTTTCCAGCTTGGTACAGGAGTTCGAAGTGCTCTCTAACTCAGTGTGAGGAGCTGTCGATAAGAGCTTAAGGTTCTTGGAACAGAGCACAAGGTGACACTCTGCTGGGTCCCTAGACATGAGGGAATACCAGGAAACGAGAATGCTGACGAACTGGAGAGAAACGGCTCGGCAACAAGCCCGGAACAAACCGAGACTTCGGTGAACATCCCGTCTTGCACACTCAATCTTGAAACAGGAAATAGAGCCTTAAGGGAGGCTAACAACAGATGGACCTCTCTTGTGCAACCACAAGAAAGATATGGCCAAAATTCGTTAAGGCTAGAACCGACAGACTTTTGCAGATCGACGGAAGATACCTAAGCATCCTTATAGGAGTGATCACAGGGCACAATACGCTGCGGTACCATACGGAAAAGCTTTGAGTTACAGAAGAAGACCTCTTGTAGGTGGTGTGGCGATGAGGAGACCCATGAGGATACAACCCACTTCCTTCGCCACTGCCCTAGTATCTGACATCTAAGAAACAAGTTCCTTGAACGGCACTTTGTCGAGGACATTGAAGAATTCTTCCTTTCGCCTGCCCACTAACCTAACCTAACCGAACCTTGCTCGAGAAAATGGCGATTCGACCCTTACTGAGACTGAACTTCCCTGCGTCAAATGTTGCACGAACAGGATTCGTTCATCAACCTCAAAGCGAAATTGTAAAAATTTAGTCTCTTCAAGTTTCAAGCCATCGGGACAGGCACTCACGTACTTAAGTTTCAAACGTTGATTACACAGAAGAAGTACAGCGACGAAGAAGTAGCTCGTGCCACTAAAATTGATTGAATGGAATTACATAGATGCAAAACCTTGCATGAACCTTGAGTGATGAGCGTCGAATCCTCCACCAATTGACCCTATTTTCCAAACTAAAGGCAGACTTCTGAGGCTCTGCAGTGATCAAAAGTCTTCACCAACCGACACATCCATTCATTGACTCTTCGACGACGAATCCCTGCCCCCTTGCATATCACAAACGTGAAGAAATCTGTTTCTCGGTTCTCTGTTTTTTTTTCTGATTTCTTATCTCATCAGTACTTCCCTCCGGATGAGGAACGAGAAATGAGTTCTTCACCCTACTTCCATTTAATCACATCACAAACAATCATGCATTTCGTCGTGGCAAATTGCGCGTAAGAAATGGGAGCGCCAAAGAGTTGCACACAAACGGAAGAGGGATTTCTTCTTTTTATCAAATCTTTTGCACACTCATCAGGAGGAGTAGTCACAGCCCCATAAAACCCCCTTCTCTGTCATAAATCTGCTGTACAGTATCTTTTCTCATAAAAATTTTCCAACTCATAGATGCCATGTCATAAAAAAAAAAGGAAGAATCTGACAGATCTCTGACTGTGAGCGACTCCCTCTCGTCACCCCTTTGGATGACCATAAATGCTCGATTTACAATTTTTTTGATGGGCGCATGGACGCAGAGAGAAGAACCACAACATCATCCTCGGGATAATCGTTAATTTGAATAGATTGCCCAAAGGGGGAGCGATACGGGAAAAAAAATCCATAAATAAATGAATGAATGACCAAGTGCGTGTTTTTAACACACAGAATGGGAGCACTTTAACGAGTGGAATCGTCCTCCCTCTCTCTCTCGATGGAGATTCCCATCTACGCCATAGAAAACACTGCCGGAGCCAGACACAGTCTCTGTGCGCAGCGCAGCATAGATCATTTGCAATTTTTTGCAATTTTATATGTTTAGCCGCTGGCCGTCATGACTTGGGAATTGCATCTCGTGTTTCTGGAGAAGATGGCTGGGCTGGCCCCGAATGGGCGACTGGGCGACTTTTACGAGCATGCTCAATATAATTTCCAACCCCATTTGGAGATGCAATGCATTGGATAGAATAATGGCGCGGCGTAATTATGATGGAATCATTGAGCCATGATTTATACCGGCGCATTAAGTCAGTGATTTGCACGTTTATGGAGAGTTTGACGAGAAAGTAGACAATCGTCGTCGTCCATTTTATGGGTCATCATCGGTAACGCTGAGGGGGAATTATCGGTTCAAATTACCCATTCGTCTATCAAAACGATAGTAGGTCCGTTTTAACGACCCTGTAGCAATCAATTTCTTAAGAAAATCGCACGATTACTCGCGGCAAAAGGGAAAGCACGCTGGAAGAGATTTTTACGATATTCTATAAGACATTATCTGCAGAGTGGACAAATCAACTTGGAGACTGCCCTAACAACCTCTAAACAAACTTTTACATCAAACTGGGATAATCCTCTCTGAGGTTCGCCTTCAACTTTGACTCACCTAGTGAGCGTATTCGGAAACGTTTGCAAGGCCGAGCTGCGTTTGGTCCAGTTTTTGAGTAAAACAAGGCATTAGCCGACTTCTGATTATAATAACTTTTCTTCACTTTGTCTTCGGTCGGATCCAGGATCAGGTTAAACCGCCGTAAACACCTTTTCCTTCTTGGAAATGAAAACGACATGAATTTATAAATAGAAGAGGTGTTCCTAACCCCTTCGTGAAGGTCCTTACGATGACTTTAGAACGGTAATTGCTCGCTTCAGTCAATCTTGAAAAGACGCAAATCTGAAGATTGCCCTTTCGACTTATGAATGGAGGGACTTTCTTTTGAGGGCAAGGATCACTCCTGATATGAATTCATGGATTCCAGATATTTCTAACAAGCTTTGGGTTATGCAGGGACGTGTTTCGCAAAAAAGAGTAGAGACTGTGCTATAGAAGATGGCAATGTTGCAAACATGATACAACACAAGACATCAGGCTTGACAGAGTGATATTAATTGTTTTGGGTTATATCAGAGTCTTAGAAAGTCAAATACAACCTCCAGCCGACCTTCAACGAAAAAACCCAGACCTGAAGATTGTAGGGTAAAATTAATTCTGAAGGATGTATACAACAAGACTCTATTTCTCCTAAGTAGCAGGTGTAACAAAAATATCTAAAGAGTTGTGAGCTAACTCACGAACCTTGCAGCTTTCCAGTTTCTCAGAAAAAAAGGTTGTGATGCTAGCAATAAAAAAGGTTATGTTGACGGAGGGGTTATACCACAGCTTTCGGACCAAGGCTTTACTTGTGGTGATCAGAGAGTAACAAAGCACAGTAAACTGTCTATGGATTCAAAAGGAACTCATCCGCTCGGAAGCTAAGCAATCTTTAGGATGGAGGCAGAGTGAGGCTCCGATGCACATTGGTTTTGAATGCTTGTAAATTCTTACACCGTCGAGAGAGTAAAAGCAGTAAAAGCCTACAAAAGCTCGAAGTTAGTGAAATTGAAAATCAGTTGGAAATCAGTCACACGGACGTACAGGTTGTCGCTAACTTCTTCGCCGGGCAATCCATGCATGTTGTGCGTTGTACATTTTTCACACGAATGGAAGGGACCTACAATTTTTGCCGGCTCCTAACGGCAATTCGAGAGCTCCTTCATGATGAACTACAGGCTTTGGGAGACGTTGCCTTCCAAGCAGTGAAATTGATTTTATTTGCTTCGGTGGATTGCTGGGCTCGTACCCATGTCATCTCGATCAGTAGTCCAATGCACTAACGACCATTTGATGACCATGCCGAGCAGGTTCGGGGTAGCCGCCAATGGCCTATAAGCTACAGCTGCAACCAGAGTACTGAAGCTGAGTCTGTCATCTGCTGGTCTGGCTTGGACCAGCAAAAATAGTTCTCCTTTCCTCCGTCAACGCTATTACCTAACCCAACCTCCTATTTGACGTATTCCTAGCTTAGGTTTACCCAACTTCTTGCACTCAGTCACAGTACGATAACACCGAAAAACTACGGAGAGAAGTGGAACTTCCTTTGCTTCAATTTCTAGATTGAGGGGTTGTCAAGAAAAAAGCTAGGAGTTCGCATTAACCGGAGTAGGACCTGTCCACTATTCTTCCATCTTAGAAAATTTGACCAAAAATGTCGCCTTTGTGTTAAAGGTAAAGAAGCCAAGACCTCAGCGGGCTCAAACGAAGGGTTACCATACTCCAAATTCATCTCTCATTCGCGAAGACGATCGGTCGGCTTTACCGCATGATCTTCTCTCAAGTGCATCTTGCTACCATTAGACAAAGAGAATCCTATACTTGTCTCTTACAACCTCAGAAGTGGAAAATGTCCTGTTTGAACCAAAGCAATCTGTGCTTGAGAAGGTGGATCACGTAGAAAGCAATTGAAAGTCAAGATAATCATTCCATTCATCCTTTTTAAGCAGGCATGTTTACAGGTTTTGTTTGTTTAAGACCTTGGTCAGGATCAAACTTAACTTCGATTTCTTCTCGCAATGTCATGATGCCTACAGAGCCTTGCCACCTGTACACTATGCCACCTGTACACTAAAAAATTAGAGAACGCTGCTTTCCAGTGTCTCAATGTACATTTATTAGCTAAAGTCTAGGTTTAAGCACCAAAATATCTACTACTTCCTCGTTATACAATTAAGCTTTTAAAATGGATATAAAAAATGGCACATTGATTTCCCACAAAACTGATTCCCTCATTCCTTCCTACCGTCAGTCATATAAAACAATTTACAGGTCACTATGTACTTCACACCCACAAACGACTAGTTTATCGTAAATTATTGGTTTCACCAGCAGTGAATATTGAAATGTGTCTAAGAGCCCACGCCTTTTGACAAAATTTACGACCAGCTCAAGCTTATAAGGCAAGTGGCGTTTTATTTGCCAACCTGGGCTCAAAAGCGTGTTGTTTACGATGCGTGTGATTGTCGGCAAGTTGGGAGTTAATGTACACATCACCATGTGGTTGCACTTAGTGCAAAAAATGGGTTATGACACAACGTTTGTTGTGACTTAATTCTGTTAATAAATGTCCAAATAAAGACATGACGAGGAATGCTGCAGTTTGTCATTACCATTGACGTTGAAACGATTGCTATTCGAGGTTACCTGACGTTGGACATTATAATAAGGCAGGAGAGATGGAACAACTCGGGCATTTAAGTGTAAGAAGAGATTTTGGGAAACAAACTTCAAAACACTTGACACAAAACAAGCAGAGACATCGATTGAAGCTGAATGTGAAGACGAGCTCTTCAACGACTAAAGACCTAAGGTCAATATTTCTTTAACGACATAAGCAAACTTTCCAGGAAGCCATTAGGGACTTGTGAACTGTTGAAGGCCGAAATTGTGTTCCACCAACTGTTTTCAGTCTGAAGTTTCGACTAAGGCAGTCACCGTATCCAGTCTATAAAGTGATCCCTCACGTTTTATCTTATTCAGAAAAAAATCTTATATTACCGGGTAAGCCAGGAGTTTTCCTGTCAAAATGTAACTAGCTCCGGCCTTGCCAATACTTTGCCCAACCCCTAACCTATCAAAGAGCAACGATATATGAATATGACTCTCACACTACTTGGCCAAACCACAAGAATTTGAAACAGAAGCAATCTCCAGTTGTGAAGCTCAGATTGTCCAAGTTGTAATCGACTGGAAAAGCCCAGAAAGTCTTTATTACACCCTGTGAAGATGTTCAGCACTACTCTGAGTCACATACCGCACACTTGGCAAAATTTTCTCCGACGGCCCGAAAAACATCTCAAGGATTGATTGTGCAGGATGTTTCGTGAACCCCACTGCTTCGATCTGAGAAAGTCTTCAATACATACATACATTTGGGGTCAACTGAGGGGCAATATAACAAACTGGCGCTTAAGCACTACCTGCGTTTCTGGTTAGGCCACCACGAACCACCACTTCTAGTACTACGACAAAATAGTGCAGAGCTACCGAACCACCAAGTCCATCTCCAATGCCGAACAAGGAGGGCCAAGTTTCTACAAAACCATTTATGTTATGCTTCACTTTCCCACGAATGGAACAACCCCTTGGCTTTCAAGACTCGACACTCCTCCAGTACCACTACCTTGTTGTAGCCAAGGTAAGACTGCGGATATCCCGAATACCGCCAAGACAAAGAAATACTGTGAGGAAGTTTGACGTCGGACGGCTGCAATCGCAAGAGATCACAAGAGATCACCAGATCCTTTTCCGATCGAGTCTCTCTCAATCTCTCCAGAGGTCCTGTGCCGCCAGCATCAAGTATTGAAAACCAGTAGCAAAATTGCCATGCTGGGTTTCACTCGGCCACCACAACGAAACCTATGGTTTGACGACGAGTGCCGGCAAGCACATGCAGCGAAACAAGAGGCATACAAAGCGGCGCTGCACAGAAGAACCAGAGCTGCTCGCGAGCTCTACGAGCTGAAGAGAAGAAACGAACACAAGCTTTTCAGGAGGAAAAAGAAAGAGCATGAGAAGCGCGCGATCGAGGAAATAGAGGGATGTTACAGCAGGAATGAGGTTAGGAGGTTTTACCAAAGGGAAGGGAATAATCTGTCAAGGCTACAGAGCTCGAATCGAAGCCTGCAAGGATGAGCAAGAGATCATCGTGGTAGAATCGCAGTCGATGCTGAGAATATGGAAGAACTACTTCTGCAGACTGTTGAACGGCGACGACGAACCAAATCTCGCTGTCAGGCAGAATGAACCATTCAACCTGGACGACGAAGACCAACAATTCCGTCCACCCGACCTGGATGAGGTGAAGACAGCCATATTCAAACTTAAGTCCAACAAAGCTGCTGGAGCTGACGGCCTGCCGAGCTGTTCAAAGCAGCAGGTGATGACATGGCAAGGGGCATACACCAACGCATCTATAAAATATGGTCGGAGGAAAGTATGCCCGATGAATGGAACCTCAGCATTGTTTTCCCGATCCTCAAGAAAGGAGACCCTCTGAACTGCGCCAACTACAGAGGCATCAGTCTTCTTAACATCGCCTACAAGATCTTATCTGCCGTACAGTTGTTCCGTTTATCAAAATCCTTATCGGACCATAAGAGTGTGGTTTCAGGCCAGGAAAGTCCACCATCGACCAAATATTCACACTGCGGCAGATCTTGGAAAGAACCCAGGAACTTCAAATCGATACCCACTACCTCTTTATCGATTTTAAGGCCGCGTATGACAGCATCTATAGAGACGAGCTATACAGGGTAATGTCTGTGCAGGATGACGATGGAGAATGTACGCTGCTCCATCAAGGTCGGTCAAGACCTCACCGAGACCTTTGATGTAAAAAAATGACATAGACAAGGCGACGCGCTGTCATGCGACTTCTTCAACATTGTTCTTGAAAGAGTTGTGCAAAACTCACACGCCAGCACCAGAGGCACAATCTTTCAAAAGTCCGTCCAATTAGTCGATATTGACAAAATTGGAAGAACGCAGCGTGATGTCACTGCGTCATGTAAAGCGGATGGACACCAATCCGTCTCGGAAAATCTTCAAATCCACACCCGAGGGACGGCGCAGTAGAGGAAGACCGCGACTTAGGTGGCGCACGCAAGTGGATGGGGACCTCAACCAACTTGGCGTTCGAAACTGGAGACAGTTGGCTAAAGATCGAGATCGCTGGCGACGGTTGTTGGTTGAGGCCCAGGTCCACCCCGGACTGTAGTGCCACCTTAAGTAAGTAAGTAAGTAAGTAAGTAAGTAAGCTCCACCTGATGGACAATAGATCTTTCAGGTTGATATGACAACCAACTGTTGCTTATTCCCAAATTTGGTTTTGCTATCTTGCATCAGTCTCTCTCCACTCTCAACCTAGAATTTTTCAAAACACGTGTTCCATCCGACTGTCTTACGTATCTGCGAATAAATAACCAAGTATCATCCTTGGCATTGAAACCATTTACGCTTCCTGCACAACATTCATTCATTCATCCAGATCGGTGAGCTTTCAAGAAAATCTTCACATTTTTCTCATTCAACGAGCGGAAAATGCTCGTCATTAACAGACAACGCCTCACAAAACACTTCAAACAGAAAAAAAAAAATTCATTAAGTAACCAGCAGTCGGACACGATCAGGTGCCAACGTGTTGATTCACTTCATTAGTACCTACAAGATACATTTCATGTATCACACCCCCCTCCATCTACTACTCACCGATAAATGGAAATTTTGGCAACAAAATTATGAATTTCATCTCGCATACGCAAATGCCAGTCTTAAACTGTTCAAAGTGTTAATCAATCACAACGCCAACTCACCTGAAACCACAAAAAGAAGAAAAAAACGATTAAAATTTCAAATAAAAGTAAAAATAAACAAAAAAAAAATCTTAAAACATCTGCCGTAGATACTTTTCTGAAAGGAGAAGCGCACATCTGCTCCCACGCCACCGCCGTCAATCAATTAAAGAGTTTTACGACCGAGGAAAGAAGTCGAATTGAGTTTTTACAACTCAGCACTGGAAAGGACCTCCAATTGCATTTCAAAACGAAGTTATAAAACTTTTAGTGGGATTGTTAATTAAGGCAAAAGGCACCAATTTCGAGAGTGCTAATGAGTTTTAAAGAACCTCTCGACGGTTCTCAACTGCTGGCGATGCATTTGTGAGATGAAACACGAATTTCTTTAATAAATTTGATAAATTGTTCTTTGAAATTAAATTTTTGACGTATAAGCAATGGATGGAAGCAGGGTGCTGCGTTTTATTTGAAAGCCTGTCACGGATAAGTGGAACAAATAGGGCAATTCGGGGGCGCAATAAAAGCTTTGAAAATTTGAGTGCTGTACATGTGTCATTTTACAACAGTTTCCATCAAGCGTGTGTCGTAAATGTATCATCACTTAAGAAGTGGTATTTGAAATTGGTCATTTCAAAGAAGCGTGTGAATAAAACTTTCCGGTACCCGTATAAAAAGTTTTGAAGAAGGTATTGCGCAGACATGCTTAAACATGGGATGACGCAATTTTTGATTCCGTCGGAGACCGAAGGAGGCTCCATGCGACTGTGAAGAAATGAAGACTTTTGGAGTCTACTTTGTAGACTTCACCTTAAACAGAGTTTTGCCAGTTTTAGTTGACAGTTCACGGCTGTCAAGATGATGTGCGCTTAAACAATGCATGGACGTTCTTAAAATTTACTTAGTGAAAATTACTAGGGGAGAGAAGACTGCGATCTGATACTTGAGACAGCAAAATTCAGGCCTTGAAACAGATTTGAAGAGGTAACATCGATAGCCATGTCAAACAAGTACATCGGAAGGTATTCAACGCGAATGGATTCAGCGATTAGGCTCATTTTTGCGAAGTGAGAATAATCTAGAGGACCCTACAGACCTCAGTACTTCCAGTCAAATACACTATTTGGTGCGGTTTCCACGCTGGTTTCATCATCAGAGTATATTTTTTCAAAAATGAAGCCCCATCACGCGGTCAATAAAGATCCTTACCGGGCTAATTTTCAATGTTATGGATGACTTCTGTCCGGACGAGATATGATTTTAACAAGATGGCGCGGCGTGCTACACCCTGCACAATTGCCTACCTGTTCGTGCTGCTCTGTACTCTGGGAAGATCTCCTATCAGTCACCTCACTGTTCGGCCTAGTTACTACTCTAGAGATTCTACCAGATCGGAACAATCTGGGTATAAGAGTACGACGCGATCAGCAAGACAAACCAAAGATAGAGGAACGTTAGTAGATGCCTTACCTTCAGAGAGATCTGGCCTATGCTAAACCTCACTCGATCTAAAAGTCGAATCTTGTTTAAAAAGTCGTTCACAAGCACCGTTATCTGTGTTCTCACTGACCACTGTACCATCGGCCCTTATTGTAGAAGGATGGGCCTCTGCTCAAATGACTTTTGCAAGAGCTGCAGGGACGATGAGGAAAAAGAAACGATCCTCCATGCACTAATACTGAACTATCCCAAAGAAGGAAGCTCTATCTAGGAGTCTATCACTTCGACAATTTAGGGGAATTATCACATACAGATGTCAAAACCATCCCCAGCTTTATCAAGAGCTCCAAGTGCAGTAGTTAGAGTGGAACCTAGGGTATAGATCCCAGTGAAATCACAAAGGGCCTTTTTTTGGCCCACGAGTGTCCTAGGCCTAGGTCAATCACTGTTCTGTCTTTGATATCAAACGGACGAGTTGGAATGAGGCCTAATTTTTAAAATTAGCGGATTCGTTAGTAGTAACGTTCATGACCAGAGACCTGGAGACCTCTGCATCAACTAAGCTCTTCTGCATAATGCAGAGGTGTGTACAGGCTCACTACCCTTTCCATTTCTTTAAGGCCGAAATTTAATGAACCAATATGGAAGTCACCGTGGCTCAATGCGTTGGACTACTGACCAAGCGGCGTGGGTTCAAGCCCCAGCCATGTCCACGGAACATTTTTTGCGACACCGCCTCTCGTCGGGGAATGACAAGCTTCCGGGAGTATAATTTGTCATGAACGAGCTTCTCAGTTCGCCGTTCGGAGTCGCCAATAAATTGTAGGTCCCTTCCATTCATGCGAAAAATGTATCACGCTAGGCCTTGGCACATCCCGAGCTGTCGCGCCAGCTATTTTTTTTTTAATTTGGAAGTTAGTGCATGGATCCTACCATCGACGAGATCCAAGATGCCTTATGCGTCAAAAAGGCTGAATGCGATGCCATAAGTGTCTGCGTAACACTTTTAGACGAGCGCACTGGAGTATACAAAGTACAGTACAAAGCTGTCTCTGAGCACGTAATGTTGTCTGAACAATAAAAAATAAGTCTGCGCATCCATCCTAAAAGGGCTTCGTAGGTTTGGTTAGGTAAGAGAGACTGTCGACATAGCCGACGCACTTAGACTAACAGTAGGCCCATTGTGATGCCTCAGAATCTAGGAGGAATTCTCTTTCCTAATCGTGGAACCAGTGGGAGCTTTTAATAAAACAAAATAGGAGGATCGTATCTTCCTCTTCCTCGTCCCTGCAGCTTCGCAGAAGTCCAAAAATGAACACCGACTGTAGTACCTTTCGTCTGAGTACGTGCTTTTCGCCTCTACTTTTCTGCCCACAGACCCGACGAGCCGCTCTCGTCTTATTAGCAAGGTTGCTTTACATGCAGCAGTCAATTCGTTTGCATTTTCTTAGACGAAACCTAGCAATCCAATCACGGTATTCCTGATGGCTTGCTGGCAGTATTATCACGCAGAAGACGCGTCAAGAACTTTTCGAGAGCTAGGTTGTGGTCCGAGTCGATGCTTGCAGCATGGAATCTTCCATCGATTGCAACGTTATCACTTTGGTTGTCGAAAGCTGATAGCTTAGTAGATTTTGGAGGTGCTTGTTTTTCGAAAACCCGGTACATCCCAACGCGCTTTCTGCAGAATCCCTCAGAGGATTTCTACTTGTTCGTTAGTTACCAGCAGTTTATTTAAAGTACGAACATTTCGCTAGAGATGCTTAAATCATGGACCGATACACGTTTTCTAGGGTCCGACTGCTCCGAGAATCGTCTTGTTGTCATCGCTGAATGTTTTCCCTTTCGCAGTGACGCTGTCGCACAATGTGAATTGAATCTTTAACCGATTCTTCGTGAGTGCTCTTTGCTCAGTCCCCTACCTCCTGAGTTGAGAACTTAGGTGACCACAGGTTAAGTTCCCCTTCGCACCATTGCACCAAGTCTCATTTGAATTCTTACAGAAAAAAATACCCGAATCCCACCACCACAGCATGAGCTGTCATGCTAATCGAAGGACATTCTGACATAACTCCTCTGGCACAAACAACACTTGCATCATCCATCGTTTCATAACACTTTTAACTGCGATTTATCTCAACTCTGACGAATCACTCTGTCCAAAGCAATTAAGTAGTGCAGGCATTCACTTTAAATTCAAGCGGCACACCCATCCACTTGGCCATATCGGCCAAAACCATCTCGAATGCGCTCCCCCGACCATTACCAACGAAATGTCGTCAAAACTTTAACAACTCCATCACCTCCTTACCAAATCAATTGGGTAATCAAGCTTCGTCATCTGTTGGGAACGCTCCGTTTATTGACTTCTCGGCCATAAACACGAATTCAAAAGTGTCATTCCGATCGTCTGTGCAATGCATCTCTTCCAAAAACAGGTTCTCCAAGGAATTATCTGCTAATGTATCAATCTCCGTATGGATTCCCATGTGAATCGTGAATCACATGCTCACGACGACAGTGCCTCCGAACAATCAATAAAAACCGCCATAAACGAATTGGCAAGCGATAATTTATTTGCTTAGCCACATTAATTGCTACTTTGCACGCGACCGCTAATAATCTGCGCCCCACTCTCTGGGGGACTACAGCATCCGAGGTTCGCGCGCCAGCTCCAAGTTTGTCGCACAACCACCGCCGAAAAGCGGCCCGAAATATGCAAATAGACGTGGTTCGCACGTGGGCGTCAAAAATTACGAGCGTGGCGATTAGCCATTTACGGAATTCTGCTCAAGTGAAATACTTGAGTGGAAAATTGTAGATACATTTGCATTTTACCGCATTCGACTTTGAACACAGAAAAAACGCGGAAAAGCTAAAGAAGATTATGAATAGACAGTGTGCGTCCATCCCTCCATTCGTCAGTCAAGTGTATGATTGCGGTTTTGCACAGAAGGAAGTGCAACGCACAAACAATTTACAAAGCGTCGACGAGAAGAAGGCAGAAGAGCGTCTGTGGTGCAATGCATAAGGGAATCGTGCACGTTTCTCAAGGACGAAGCCAATGCAGCGGCAGCACTTAGTCATGCGATGGCGTACGAATTGCAAAAATTATACAATTGGTTCTGATGTCGTACAGTAGAGGACGGAAAAAAAGATTTTTACCCTTTGCATAGCGAGGTGAATGGATTTTTCTTGATAATCGATTTGGTGTGGGTTTTGCAGGCATTTATTCAACTTTTCTCTGGAGATCACTTGACATTTTGCTTTTAGTGTGTGGCGGCATTACTGGATGTGAAATCGATATCCAATGAGGAGATCGGCATTTACATCGATAACCACTGCCGCACACTTCTTATTCGCGTAGATTTGGTTAAAGCAAGGATCGACAGCGAAAAGCCGCAACTTGACGACTAAGTGAAAAGGACAGACATAGTCGAAGGGCAAGTTTTAACGGAATTACCATTGAAGTGCATCGCGCAACTAAAGCTTAATGGACTGCCGTGGATATTAAAACAAAAAATTCGACTGAGGAGCCAATCCTATACTTCCCACCTCGTATTGTGTTGTATCAAAAACAGTAATATTATAATTTATTTAATAATTAAAGAAAACATTTATCGGAGGCGAACAATTTGAATACACACTTTGTCATTGCTCCACAAAGAGTTGTTGCGCGAACTTTATAGAAAAAATGTCTTCAATTTCCACAGCATCTGCTACACCTTTTATGCTCAAAATCTAATCAGTACTAAGTTTCACGCTGACAAATAAGACAAAAAAAACCACATTGTCCTACGTTGTTTCGTTCTCCAGATATCGAAGGCGAAAAATATGATCACACACACATATACGCACACACACACAGACATCATTTCGAAAATGGATGCAAACGATTTCTAGTGTATAGTAATGTCAAGCTCTGTTCATAACTCCAAACATTTTGTTCAGACCGATTGCGATACTTCCCCTACCTAGGTGGGAAGTAAAAACAGAACAATCCCACAAATAAATAGGAATCAGATAAATCTGGTGATTCCCTTGCTGTGCCTTGTTGCAGTTTAAGTCGCTCATTCACTCAGTTTCTTAAGTGAGGCTTTGCTCATTGAATGGTGTACACACCAAGAGGTTGTACTTAAACAGAACCTCGCTGACTCTGAGCTTCATAACAGCTGACCAAGCCCTAGTCGCAAGAGAACTTCAAGATCAAACTGAAGAGCAAGTCTTAGGCAAGAACTGTACCCACAAAAAGGAGGAAAAACACCTCTCGAACTGCCAAGGAAGCACAAACGAGCGAGAGTTACATAAAGATGACGAGTTCGAGGACTTTACTGGTCCTGGGAAAATTAGGACCTCTAGAAGACGCAGCAAGAAAATTACTTAGCAAATGGAAAATGGTTCCTAGCTCAAGGTCTCAAGCCGAAAGTGGCTAGAAAAATGGTAGACCACAGAAGGGCATCAAACAGAGAAGCTTTGGCTACTAGTGAGAACCAGGCGACAAGAAATCAGTTCCACTAGTACAGTGGGCTCCAGTACCGACTCAAGATCGAGTGACGATCCTTCCAAAGCAATATGCTCAAATCACTTCACGCACGGAAGAACAGACCAAGGTCGAACATGCCACTATCGAGGAAAAAGCCTTAGGTACTTCAAACCAGGACTGGTATGGGTAAACTTTTCAAATATGGAAACGGCAAGTCGGCCCCTAAACTCAGTAAAGAAATTGAAAACGAAATGGGTGAAACGGCCTGTGCGGGAGATGAAATCCCAAAAGAACACACGAAAGAAAGAAAGACGGAGATTTCTTCCCAGAAGCACAGGGCAGGACCTAAACACACGGAATGTGAATTAAAAACTCATTTCTGGATAGAAATGATGGGCTGATGAGAAAAAGGCCACAAAATCTTTTAAACAAAAGGAATCATCATGCAATATTTCAGGGCTCTACGTGGTGTCACAATGGACTTACACTTGTTCTCAATGTGTCACTACCTAAGCGAGGACAGCCACCGTACCCTACATCACAGGAGATACCATATGTATGGACTCGGCCAAGTGCTTTCCGAAGGAGTTCCAACGACAAAAGAATACAAAACCGTTGAATAGGTAGCTCACCATGAATGTTTACCCTAAAAGTAATGAAACAGTCTCAGCAGCAACACCCATTCATCCACCCACACGCGTAACCTAACTTAACAACCGCATTCACTGCCTGAACCCCAGCTCCCTTCACTTATAATTCCATTAACACGAAACAGCAGCCGAAACACGAACCCACATAGTTCGAAAGAAAAATTACAGTCCATTGGGCCTTTAGGGCGTCTTCACATCGCTGAATATTAATATAAATCGCTAGACAATGTTAATGACATCAAATGACAGTCATTACCAGAGCAATAATAAATTGCAAAGGAGGGCTACTCGTACCTCCTCATCATCCTCCCATCCCGTCATCCTCCCATCCCGTCATCACATCTCCCTGGACGTTCGGTCTAATCAACTACTTCCGTGTCCATTTCTCATCATTGAAAGGAGAGAAGGGCACAGATGTGCGGCCGGGGTCCATGAGTCCAGCAACATGATGCAGCAACATTGACTAATGACTCTAGAACTTGATACGTTTTCCTCGTGATCTTTATCTCAACACTCGTCCCCCCGGGGCGAGTGTTGGCGATTTAACACCTTTGGGTGTGTATGGCGCTTTGATAAATGAACTGAAATTCTGCACGACATGCAAACGAGATACACAAATCTGTATCTCTATCTGTATCTCATGGAAAGCGGAGATGTTTTTTTTTTCTCTCGTTGGTTTTCCTTTCGTTCTAACAATATATCTCCACAAGGTATCTCAGGTATAACTTTCGTTGATTGAAGTTGTCGACGCAGATGAGATGGTGCGACAGTGAGACGATGAGATGGTAAGATAGATTCCCGCTGCAATTATTTAATCATAATCACAGCACGGGGAGAGTGTCACATCTGAAGTATCTACCCATCCGTCACTGTAATCGGTGTGAAACTGCAAAAGAAAAAGGTACGGGACCGTTGTAAGTGAATCAGTGAAACCATGTGTGAAAAGCCCCCCTCAACCAGAGACACAATGGCCTTTCTTTTAAATCAAATTAATTGGCGTTGCCTTGGTGTTTTCCCCCGCTCATCCGCCGTCGATGGCAGTTGATTAAGCCTCCCAAAAAAAAAAAAAAACGAAAAGCACTAATTAGTTCTCAGTTAACGAAAAGCAACAAATCATTTCATTATGATTATTACTTACAATTTTTTGTTAAACATTTTTTTTTTCTTTTTGTGGAAGTTTTACTTTCTATTGAACTTTCTCGTGCATTATTCTCAAAGTTGCAGATACAAATAGGCGTATAGTGCAGCGGTAGTTTTTTTTTTTTTTTAAGAAATTTACAACAATTACGTGTTTTATTTGGAGAAAAAAGTTGCCCTAGTTTCGGCAGATTCGGCGTTTTTAGAGCAAGGCATTGTTTTTTTTTATTCCACCTGATCATTGTGCCTAAGTCCGTAAACTGCGATCAATGTTGATTGAGAAGTGTTGGAGTGTTTTGGAAACTTTTGTGTAAACAGAAGGTGGCCTAGTTTTCACTTTTGCGGTAACCCATGACTCGGTATTCAATTAAAATGACCGACAGCAGTTCCCTTCGGTCACAGTGAGCATTTTACCAAGGTGTGCGATATTAAATTTAGTTCGGTGGAGATATAGACCAGGAAACCGAGTTCTAGCAATGTTTTCTCAAGAAGGAAAGTGGAAAGTAGTAAAAGAAAATTTTGAAACTGCTACATAAAAGCAGTTTTCACAGTGACTCCCTGGAGACTAGACCTATTGGATTCATCAGTGAGTGTTTCACTAGAGCTTATGGGCCAATCGACACCGATGTGGCAGAACTTCGGAGTTTTAGTTCAAATATTATACACTGGTTGTACACTATGATAGTTGAGCCCATTGATTAACGTTTTAAAGAGCTTCGTCCGTGTATAAATGGTTCCGCAGGAAGTATTAAGCAGTAAGGGGTTAACACCGAAAGAAAGAAAGAAGTTCACCATGCAGAGTTCCTGGTACTCTTCGCGATATCACGGCAGGCCTACACTTGATCTAAATGTGCTCCTACTTAAGCGGGGACAACCACCTAACCTAAGCCCATTGATACAAATGTAAATGAAGCTCGAGAAGTTACAAAGAATTGACTTCGTCGGACTTAGAGACTGTCATCGGTCTATCACCGGCAAACAACTTTTTTTTAAAACTTCGGCTGCTAAAGGTGGTGTAAAGCTGCAGCTAGAGCACAAATATAAACGAGGGAATGTTGTGGGATTCTTGGAATTATTTAATTCAGTTTCAGTCTTGTATCCTATCACTGTCACAGTATGGCCAAGGAGTACTGTTTTAAAACGTTTATTGAAATATTAGACCGTTTCGACTGTTCTAAGAGACAACTCTTACTGGACCGAAGAAACCTAGCCTGGTTGGCAGACGAATCGCAAATACAGCCTGGATTTGAAGCAGGTGTCTATATCTCCAAAGTCTCAGGAATGTACTTCTGCATATTTTACGTTGAAATCCATGCCAAAGGTATTAAGAGCGGTAGACTGTCAGGCAGCGCTTAAAACATGTAAATCTCCCTCAATGGAGTCTTAGACAGTCAAGTCTTGCTCGAATGCTTTACAATCCTTACAAGGTAAGGGAATATTGGAATGTGCTACCAGGAGAAATATTTCTATGAATCTCCAGTAGTTTGAAATATGTAACCATTTTGCGACGAGTTATAGGTTCGCTTTTCCCGACAAAAAAAAACCCCCCAAAGCATTGTAAGCAATCAATATGCTTCCGCGTTGTTAGTACCAAAAACCTTCTGTGGTATCAATTGGGCTATTGTCACCCCATTGATTGTATAAGGAAACCGTTAAGCATGGTAAGCTTCGTCGCAACTAATACCACTGATCTTAAACATAAATTATGGATCGCGATTCTAGCGGAAGCGAATGAAAGTTGGAGCTCCTTGGACTCCTGCAGAATAACTAGAAAACTATGGCCAAGCTACAGCGGTGCCAGAACTTATACTCTCATGCAGAAGGACAGGAAAACCCTCTCCATCCTTGTAGGAGTAATTACAGTTCATAATACTCCACGTCATCACACGAAAAAGCCAAGGCTAAGTGAGGACAACCTTTGCAGGGGTTGCGAAAACGAGGAAGTCAATGAGGGCATAACCCACTTCCTCTGCCACTGCCAGGTCTTTACCACCTCAGACATAAATCCTTTGGAAGGCACTTTTCCAGGATACCGAACAACTAAGGGACGTACCTATCTGGGACATTTGGAGGTCCATTAACGCTTCAAAATACTTCGAAAGTCTGGGGCAATAGAAGAATGCTTTGGGTACTGCTTCACGAGCAAGGAGTACCTTTCCCCCCAAAAATGGGCATCACAGTGAGTCTCTACTGATCTGAGTATGGCGCATAGGGCTTCATTCCCCTCGCCAACCCATCTACCTAACTTCTTATTTAAAAAATAACTGGCGCTACAACTAAACGTCAAGGTCTACCTACTCGAAACCATTCGTGTTGCATTTGAAGCTTTATCATGACAAATTACACTCTCGGAGGCCCGACGAGGAATGGTGCTGCAAAAAAATTTCGTTGGACATGGGTGGGGTTTGAACCCACGCAGGTCAAACAGCAGTCCAACACACCAACCACTGACCCACGGCGACCAACTGCGAATTCTTATAGAACAAATAAATCTCAACAAGGCTCGGTAGTAAGTATATTGTACTGCAGTGCCAACTGCGTAGGTTCGAGCCCCATAATATGGTGAAGAAAGCGGCAGTGGATAAAACAATTCCGTTGCGAAGGCTAAGGGGTGGGTCGTCCTAAGCAAACGTAATCCAGAGCACTTACGAAGAAATCGAGGTCACTGGAGATGCGAAAATGCTGTCGTGACTCAAAGCCTTATTCTTGCATTCGTACGCATCATAGCATTCAAGAAAATTCTACCTCATTGCCCTTGTTTTGGTAGACTACACTGGAGTTTATCTAAACCCGACGTCCCCATCTGTACGATCAAGGTGCATTGGGGTTAGGTGTCGGCCATTCCACTTGCAATCTCAAAAGTCATTGCCTATGCACTTCCTGAGGTCGTCACAAATAAAATGACTTCATTTCCTCACTCCTTGGCAGACCTCTGACAACCATAATGCAACCATGTCGGACCAGAACATTTTCAATCAAAGCATACCTCCGTCCGTGGTTACATGAAACTAATTTACCCCAAGCCAGTCAAGGAAGTAATGCAGCGACAAATTGTGCAACCCCCTGGTGTCTACCTACAGAGAGAGTTTTTTCCTTAATAGAAATCATAAAGTCTTGCAACAACAACAGGTCTACAGGTCACTCACAAAGCATCTCGATAGCATCTTGCACTAATTTCTCTCGCATCCATACCTCCCCACACACACTCACTGGTGATCATCTCGCATGAAAATTGAACTGAAATTCCTTTTGTTTTAAAATGCAACGACAGGGAACCCAGCCAATGTGCAAGCCCAAGTGTTAAGGCTCCACCATGCGCCAGTGCCGCCGCCGCCGCTACTGTCTATTCACCAGGCGAACAACAAATCTGATTACAATTAAACTTTCAACAGCAACACACAATAGCGCAACTAAGGCATTATTCGAACTCATTATTCCATGAGATGCATCTCTTTTGGAATGGGATACGCTTTTTCTGTCTGCATCTGCTCCGCATGGTGTTTTCTTTGCGGAAAATCTTTCAGCACTTTTCCCTATTTTCTTGGTGCCGCCAGCCGTGCTTGTGCCTCGCGCCATGGCGTAGCTCGCACATTAGCCCAATGCTAGACGAGATTTGCATTTCAAAGACCTAATTCCATTGCCGGGGTCTATGACTATCTGAAGATACCGAAGCGCTGCAGAGAGTCCAACATCGACACATCGTCGGCACTGACGCTTAGTGGTGCGCGCTAATCTGTGGCGTTTTGCTATCCATTTTCCAACATGTGCATGTAGCACATGTGCCAAACCAGGGGAAAGAGGGCGACCGAGACAGTGTTCGTGTTGTGTTCGAGATACAACACTTGAGAGCGCGGTAGCGGCATCGCCGATGCAGAAATCTTTTAACCTCCTTTTTCTGCAGGCGGATTCTTTTGTTTTAAGTGAATTTCCCGGCTGTAAAAGACGACGGCCGTCGTCGTCGTCGTTGTTCGTTGTCGCCCGGCAAAAACTCATTGACCGGACATTGAAGAGAAAAGATTCTTCATTCTGCAGTTTTCTATCTTTTTTTTTTTTTTTGCATGAAATTGATCTTGTGGGGCGCTCGCGCGCATTGTGCTCTTAGATGAGATTTGAGGTCAAACTATCAAATGAATGTTCTTCGCCTCCGTCGTCGTCGGCTGCTCCTCCTTCTTCTGCTTGAAGTGAGTAAATAAAATTTGATTTAGAAATTAATTGAATTAAAATAGTGTGTGCGCTCTAATGGATTTAACAGTTGTTCAGCCTATCACGTAGTGAATTTCAAAGAGAAAAAGATGCCGATGTCGATGGAGAGATGCGTCTCTAATGAACGATGGAATCTTAAGTGTTCACACTATCGATGCAATAAAAACTAATTATGATGGATGAGTACCAAATGCTTGAACTGCATCTTCTGATTGGTGGAATATTTCTTCGTCTTTTTTTTTTCTTAATAAATTTCACAGAGTTTAAGATAAATAAATTTTTTTTAGATGTAGATGTTGACATATGTGAAAAGGGTTACACCATGGAATTCGAGAAGAAATATTTCTCGGTTCGTGACAGTAATTTATTCTTTGTTAGTTTAATTGTATTGGGTTTGTGAAGAGGGTCTCATTGGTTATGTCTTTATCGAACTGATAAGGAGACGAGAAGTTATACGCTTGAGAAACGTGTTTAAAGTTTAAAAAGAACGCAACGTAATGATGGTCCTGCTGTGGGTGTACGTAATAGTAAAGCGTCCCATCTTCACTTACAGGTCAGTTGTTTGATGGCCCGCGCTGAGCACAAAACATAATCGATTTAGGGCTTCTTTTGCATCGACCTACAACCTGAATTCATGGCCACATGCAGTGGTGTCGGATTCGAAGAATCTGGATTCTGAACTGCCAAGTTATATGGTCACAGAAATAGTCTCAACTTGACACAGCAAGAAGTGGTTATGAGCCAATCTGACTACCCCTACCTTTACAGTACGCTTTCCCAGAGAAAAGGAATCGAAAAGAGGTGTAATGCCTCAATTTATACGAACGAATCAAAGCTGAACGTGGGGGTTGGGGCAAGCATTAACTTCGAAACTTTGAAGACATCGATGCTACACAGACTACCATTTTCCCTGGGAAATGTTGACGATTCTCATGCATAACTCGAGCTAAATACACACTGAGCTTTTAAACAAAAGCTAGCCATATCCATACACAGGTACAGTCAACCGGCCATTAAGTCCATAACTTCTATTACCACATTCTTTAAAGGCTAAAGGGTTTTCCAATATGGACTTCCGAACTTTGACAGTTGATAGCGGCCATATTGTTGAAGCTACATCTGTCAAATTGGCTGTCATTTATTCAGCCTGTTTTGCCAAATCACCATGGATGGATATAGCGTGGAACAACACATGCAAATAATAAAATTGTTTTATCAAAATGGGTGTTCTGTTCGATCAACGTTCCGCGCGCTTCGCCCACTTTACGGTCGTAATAATCGTCCTTTGAGTCCACTGATTCTGTAAACGATCAACCAACACCCATACGTCGACGAAACGCAAGATCTGCCGAAAACATCGCCGCTGTCAGTGAGAGTGTGCAGGAGAATCCGAGGCAGTGGATTTCGCGTCGCTCACAAGAACTCGGCCTTTCGCAGACCACAACCTGGCGAATTTTGCGTCGTGACTTGGGCCTGCAGCCGTACCAAACTCAACTGACCCAGGAGCTGAAGGTAAATGACCATAGACAACGACGTGTGTTCGCTGAATGGGCTCTGGAGCAGTTGGAGACTCACCCTATTTTTCATCGAAAAATCATCTTCTGCGATGATGCCCATTTCTGGATGAATGTGTACGTCAACAAACAAAATTGTCGAATTTGGGACGATAACAATCCACATGCATCCCGAAAAAGTCACTCTTTGGTGTGGATTTTGGGCTGGCGGTGTCATCGGTCCATATTTCTTTGAGAACGACGTTGGCCAAGCCATCACCGTCAACGGCGAGCGCTATAGGTCGAGGATTACCAACTTCTTTTGGGCTTAATTGGATGATATGGACATAGGAGCATAGCTGCGAGCGACGAGGCCAGGCGAATCTAAAGTCTTAAGAGCCTTCTTGCGAAAGGGGTGCTTATATCACTGGAATCTGTCAAATGTAGTCTGTTCTCCCACGTCCTAAAAATGAATAATCAAAGCTGTGTCGAACTAGATAGTTGCATCATTACTAGAATTAGAATGATATGGTCCACATATGTATGTACATGCAACCACACTAGAACCAGAGAGCCCCTTTCTAAAACGCACTTGGTGAAACCCGAAGGGTCATTTCTCAGAGAGCGATTCACAGGCCCTGAAAAGAGAGAGAAAAAGGTCTAGCGTATTTTAAAAGCGACGGCCTTTGAAAGGGTGTAGGGTATCCAGTTCGTATTCGGGACAAAGACGATACGTAGAGTCTGTTGAAAAGCCCATTTGAGTTTCCGTAAATGCTAGAAAGCGCTGTTTTCCTGAAGAAACGCATGTTTGAGTTAAATAAATAAATAAATAGTTGGCGCGACAGCTATTTATTTTTATTGGACGTTAAATTGTGCCTTCCGCTAGCTCTGGTTCAAGGGCTAATCTCGTCCTGGATAGTTCGTCAGCAGTCTTGATTTCTAGCACAGCACTGTGGCCAGGGACCCAGCAGAGTTTTTTATTCTGTGTCCAGAACCTTCAGGTCCTCCTGACAGCACTTTACAAGCTTGGATGTGATTTGAGTAGGAACTAATGCTAATGCTTACACACTCGCCTAGCTGTCTATGAAAATCGCGATATCCTCCCGTGATACAGCATTGATTCCAATTGGGCAGCTCTGGTCACTGCTAGAACCTCTGCCGGGAAAACGCTACTGTTGTCGGGGAGTCTTATAGAGCTGCTGAGCCCTAGTTCCTCAGAAAAAACACCTGCTCCTTTGCCTATGTCCATCTTGGAGCCATCCGTGTAGATGGACTTCGTTTCAATAAAAATTTCTTTGTTTTCCCACTGAAGAAGATTCAGGAGAGGGGTTTGACGAAGTGCAGATACGGAATCGTGTAATCGGAGTCAACACTTATGCCAGACTATTTGTCCAATATCTGGGCGTGTCCAAATGAGCTCTCTCCCCAGAATTTAGACTGATTGAATCTCAGAGCGCTATTTGCTGCAGACTCTTGCATGTCGAGAACCAGAGGGAGTAGTAGTAGTAGCAGGGTCTCCAACCCTGCTGTCGGAGTAGATCTCAATGCACTCGTCGTTCCAATGCAAGTTAGTCTCTGTATCTTGATCAAAGCTTTGAGTTGCATCATGCCACCAGACTAAGCCTCCATGCGAGCTTTAAAATTAGGCTGGGTTAAGGTCCCCAGCTCTTTCCACAAAATCGTACTGCAAGTATAGAAAATGTCCCAGGTATTTCGCACCTTTTTTGGTGCACCCCAAGGCCGCATTGTTTTGTTCAGTCCTTAAACGCGTTTGAGGCGCCTTGCCTCATTTGTCACTTTGGCTAGAGCAAAACTCTCAGTGACCACGATACTCTAGAAACGTCTAAAATATCGAAAAGCCTGACCTGTTTAGCACTAAACAAACAAATGATCCATTCTAGTCCAAGCCTACACAAAAGAGTGCATCACACTATCCGTTCCAGACGGGCTGAAACTAGTCCAAATCGTGGAGAATGTTCACTTTTCCCTAACCTCCAATCTTTCTAACAACAAACTACTTGACCCATTTCGGATGCCAATTAATCAAAAACTTAATATTCAGAGCTGGCTTTGTTCAGTGCTCGGTTGCGACATTTGAAAGTTTGCAACTGATTTTTTGTAAATATTTGTTGAATCACAAATGTGATAGCAGTGAAGAGTGACCCTATTGGCGCCGGTCTGCAGGTGAATGGTCAGATCTTGCTGCCGAATGAGGTCGTGTTTACAAAATAGTTCATCAAAGTGATTGGATATAGGGCATCTGCTTCAATTTTACAACCCCCCAAACATTAAGATCTTGCAACACAAAGCTTGTGATCGTTTACATCTCCAGCCAGCCATTCCCGTCCCTTGTTTGTAAACAATGGTTCTTTTTGTAAAACAAAGTGCCAATGCCAGTACAGTGCCAGTTTGTACAAAGCCCTTTGTTTCGCATGAGCCTATGCTCGAACATCCATAACGTGTAAACAATCCGCGTACGCTTTAACATTTTCATTTACAAATCACGTATCGATTGGCGGTAAACAACACTTGAGCTCCTTATCATCGAGAACAACGCCTCCCGCCCCCCCCATGAAACCTAAACGATTCGGGGTTCTGTTGTGTCAACACTGTGTGTATAGGGGACGATTTAACCCCAACAACCCCTTGCGATATTGAATTACGAATTTTCACACGCTCCCTACAATCCGCCTGAGAAAAATCGTCCGTCCGTGCGTCGGAACGTGCGTACATACGGACAAATTGTATGTAAATCTTCGCTTTCTCGACGGATTCATTCATAAATTTTGTTGTGTGGAAGCAAGAAAACTATTTTTAGACTCAAGACCGGGAGGAGGAAGATCGCTGGGAACACGCCGACAGAAGTGCTGAAGTTCTATTTGAGTCTCGGCTCAGCTGATTTCATTTTGATGATTTGCTTTAAACAATGAGGCACACTGTTGGTGTGTTTTTTTTTTTTTTTTTGTTGGTAATTGTATTACAATTGAGTATCTCTTTTGTGCGAATACGAATGGAAGGCGGAACAGAATGAGAACGAAGACAGAATTGATTTATTGATTAGGGCTTTTGTTTTGTGGGATAGTAATCAGCATACAGAAAGCCAGTGATGCCATGATGTCAGTTGTACAGAAAGGAGGAGTAGAACAAAGTCGAAACAAAAATTAAATTGAATGTGTTTGAGTCTAAAGCGCGTTATGACAGAAAATCCATAGAAGGTAAAGTTTCCCGCAGTGCACTGCATACCTAGGTGGCGCTATCCACAAGCCTCTTTAGTTCGCCCAGTTCTTAGCCTCCAGTTGGGCACTCGAAGTTGGTCGATGTTTCCTTCTTCCTGTGCATGCAATCATGGGCGAATGCGTTGTCCAGCTGGCTTAGATTCGCTGTGGGCTGATATCCATTTGATCTGCAATCTTAGACGTATAATACGAAGTTAGGATCTTATTCGTTCGCTTTGCATCAAATGTATCGGTGAAGTCGTTACCGACCTTGTAGGAGCGACAAGCATTCTCCACCATCATCCTGCTCAGATGGACGAATTGGGCAGGAATTCTATCATACGTATGTATTCTATCATCGCCTCTTTAAATGCTGTTATACGAGGCCTTGAAATCGATAAAGAGATCATGGGTGTCGATTTGGACTCCTTGGGACTTTCTAGGTTCTGCCAAAATGTTAAAATTTGGTCGATTATAGCCTTAAACATCATTTTTAGAATGTCCCGCTTTTCCACTATGATGGTGACCTTCAACTTTTCAGCCGCAAAACGCACTGATGTTGGCCAATCAAGTTGCTGAAGAACAGTTGCAGACGTTTACAAAATAACCCAGAGAAAATTTTTATCGCAATTCTTAGCAGACTGATGGCTCTTAGTTGACTCGCTTCGTTTTCAGAAACGGGCCAACAAAGCTGTGATTCCATTCCATATTTTCGTCCAATCGGATTTTAATTATAAGTTTGTGTGAACCTTACCGAATCATCCCTAGCTCATTTCAAAAGTTCAACAGTTCAATGCTTTTACTTCACTGGTCGCCGTGGCTCAATGGTCAGTGGGTTGAACTGTTATGCAAGCGGCGTGGTTTCAAGCCCCAGTCATGTCCACCGAACATTTTTCGCTTCCGGGAGTATAATTAGTCATGAAAGAGCTTCTCAATTCACTCTTCGGAGCCGGCAATAAATTGTATGTCCCTTCCATTCGTGCGAAAACCACCACATGAATGGTTGCTTGAAGCTAGGCCTTGACTCATCCCGAGCTGTCGCGCCAGTTATATATATTTTACTTCACTGTAGTCGGAGTCAGCAAATATCTTGCCTGTCGGCCCCTTATGTAAATAAAACATTCAGCCTGACAGCGTGGTTGTCAGCACAAACTGCGAATTGACAACGATGTTACCCTCTCTATCCTTGTTAGCCTCTATTCCTGCTTTATGGCCCTTGTATGTTCGTTTAACCATTTGGCAAAACTTTCTTTCACCTGAAACACCTTTCAATTACTTCTATCGACCGCCTATTCGTGGTCATTCCTCTTGCAAAAAAGCGTCTGCTCTAGAGTTCGTGAGCAGGTCGCATTCTTCTGTAGGCATCGAGTTTTACTTCATGAGCCTGCTTGCACTTTTAAGCCACGAAAAGGCTTCGTTCTGGTTTCTGGCACATTAGTAGCTGCATCGGATATAGGACTTCTCAAAAGGTTGAGATATATTCTCGCAGACAGTTGCGATTTTAGTCGTACGACGTTAAATTTCCCTTTTAATGTTTCAGGATCCGCGGTGTCCGTTCTCGCACTATAGCTACATCTAGGTAGTGATCAGAGTCGAGTCCTCGGAACGTGCAGACATTCAAAATATTAGGCAAATGCTAGAGGAATGCTTTTGTTTTGTCGGATTTGGAAACGCTGCACTGGAGAACTCAGATACAACTGATCCATAGGTTAGGTTAGGTTAGGTGGCTGTCCCCGCTCAAGCAGGGACACACTTAGACCAGATTGGGATTGTGATACCATGGCGAAGAAAAACCGGCTTATCGGCACCAGGGAACCAGAATGTGAAGCATAAGTACAACAAAGGTGGGCTACCGTAGCGGTGTTAACCCTAAGATTTGAACCATTTCGTCCAAGAGATGAAGTTCCTTATCTTCTAGATGTCGAGTTTAGCTAGATCGTTAAGATCGCAAGAGCAGGACATGTACACAGCAAGAACAGGACATATACACAGCAGCTGGGCCGAACTTACTAACTGATCCATTGTACCACTAGAAAGCAGAACCCAGTTTTCATCCATTTTATTGGAATTTCCTTGAATTTCGGAGAAAGCCGAGAAGGAAATTCAACGATGAGGAGCTTACAGGAGTGTCCCGTTAAAACGCCAATAAGTTGCCTGCAGTCTATTCTGCTGAGTGACAGCAAGAATGCGGCTGATTTATGTTAATAGCAAGAAGAAAATTTAAATTTAAAGTTCGACTATCGGAATAGCACAGGGTAATACCTATAAAGTGTACAACGAAGACGAAGAACTAACAGAACGCATAATGTGTCGCTGTACCTGCCTCATCGAAACACTTTACTGGCAGTTAGGCAGCTACTATAGGGTAATTCACCAAAAGGTGTCATTTCAAATTTTGCGCCATTGTTTAACTGTCAACATTCAACTATCAATGCGATGACTTTTGATAAGTAAAAACTCGGATCGAATATGGATCGATACACACTCGCACAAGGTGTTGAAATAGTGAAAATTCAAGGGAAACGTTTCGTAAAGTTCGTACTGCTTTTGGTCATCCTCTTCGTACAGTTATAGCGAATTTAATCGAAAAATTTGAACGCCTCCCACAGGTTGGTGATGTGAGGACTCTAACTCGTGTTCGCTCGGCACGGTCAGCTAAAAATTCACGCGGCCGTAGCTGAGAATGTGACTGAAAACCCAGGTGTGTCCATTTCGAGACGATCACAGGAACTGGGCCTATCCGCAACCACTTTGCACCGCATTTTGCATAAAGATTGCATGGTTATAAGGCTCAGTTGACACAAGAATTGAAGCCAGCAGAGCACGCCCAACGCCTTACTTGACACCTCTTGTTGAATGACCTTATACCTTAAAGCCACAGACTATCCAAAGACAGCTGCATTGATCACAGACTATGTAGATATGACGATAGGCCCACCAGTGGCCACGGTGATAAATGGATAGATCTCATCTGAACTATGTACACCTCTGATCTAGAAGAGAAATAAATCTTCGAACACAATCTTTGCGGATGTCCGGCACTAAACTGGTTAAGAAGGCGGATCTTCGACAAGGAATTACCTCTATGAACTCCGCTACTAACTCTCCGGAAACGAACTACAAGCTCTTCGAGGAGTTTTGTGTTCGGCACAGTTTGCTCCTGGTCCAACTTAACACCTCCTCCCTACTGTCAACTTATTTGGAAAGTTTATTGCAAGAAGCAAGAAGTCTGACTTTACTGATGACATTCTGTGACATATCCCATGCCCTTCTCATGAGTTTATTATGACACATGTGAAGTATATGAAAGAAACTTGGCCAATTCTCCAGCGAATCACAAAACTGGGTGACACAAGAAGTGACACACAGCTCAACAACAAAATTCTAAAAAAAAAAGTCTCTTGTTTCTTTTCACCCAAAACAAATGAATATTCATTTCAGTCGTTTAACTTTGAAAAGTTGTTAAACATTTTCGTCAAGTTATTATGCAAATTAATTTCTTTATCCAAAAATGTTTGAATCCATTAATTAGTCGGGCAAAACTAGACCAAAATTAGTTTGCGGCATCCACTTACCTTATAAACTTCTGAAAAGAAACCCGATCCGATTTTTTCCTTGACGAAGTCATCCACTGAATACAATGCTGAAACTGCGGTCTTTAGTGCTCGACATGATGGTCCGGTAACTAAACGATCTGAGGATATGGCCCGTGCAACTTGTGGTGGTGGTAGACCACCATTGCAATTGACAATGGCACCGCCAACCGATGGCGGACCAGGTCCACTGTGTTGATTCAGATTCATTATTATCAGCTTTGAGTTAAACGTGCGAAGTAATTGCTCATAACTTTAACCGATTCGCGGGATTACAATTTATTTTTATTTTTTTTTTTAAATTCTAAACTTTTCTTTAAACTTTTCCCTAAAAATAAATGACTTTTCTTTAAAGAAAGATATTTGAATTATTTTTTTTTTGAACAAAAAAGCAAAATTTGGCACACACTTCACTTTGAAATAGGAGAAACTGGAAAATATTTAAAACTTTTTTTTATTTTGTGTTGCAAGTATCAAGGAGAGTATTTTTTTAATTGGCAAGGTGTTGCTTATACCGGAAGCAAGCGAATTGGTGCGTCCTTTGGAAGCTTATCTGTAATGAAAAGGAAGGGGGAAAGGCATCGGTTATTTAAAATTATAAGAATTTACGATTTATTTAAACTTATAAATGGTGAAAAAGCACTCCTAACATGGACTGTTCTGAGTCACTTCATTCATTAGCTGTCAGCTTAAAGGAAAAAATGGGAGCTGAATCTCTCCATTGAATCTCCCTTTGAAAGAACAGTACTCAGTTTTGAAAATAGGCACAATGAGGCCACTAGCGGCGCGAACATCCCGCGATTGCAATTCGACACATGAACAACAACCAGAATACTGTGGCACCCGCTTGATAAAAAAAAACGTCCTTGTTAAGATTTGGTATGGTATGGTATATAAGGGGCAGCGGAAGGCTCTTCTCTTAGGCCTCAGACGTACCCGTTTTGTTCCCCTCTTCTAGTCGTCCGAACTGCAGAGATAGGTTTGGTTTGGGACTTATGTTGGGAGGGATCCAGGAAAGGGGGAAACAATTATGGAGTTGACACTAGAGTATGTGTGGTCTGGCGAATCTTCTTGTTTCTTTAGTGAAGGTCAGGATGACGCTGATTCCTTTCCGGTCCGCATCCGCATGGAGGGCTGAGCAGTGGCATAGGAAGTGTTCAAGGTCTTCTTTTTCTTCGTCGCAATTCCTACCTGGCTCTGTGTCAGCGAGGCCCAGTCTATGCATGTGTTTGTTGAGGTTAATGTGTCCTGTGATGAGTCCCACCATCAGCCTCAATTGCTCTCTTGAACCTAGAGGCTTTCTGGTGAACAGGTTGCTTGGTTTCTGTACGACTGATCTAGTCACTTTGTACGTCGGCAGGTTTTCCCAGTTATCCTCGAAATCCCTTTGCACCCTCTCGTTGATTGCTGTTTTAATTATTGTGCGCGTGTGTGCCCCTTCTCTTGTTAACATTTAGTATATGTAGAACACGAGTCATCCTAGACATTTACATACGTATTTATCAATCTGGCTGCTAAAACCATCTCAAGTGATAAAATCAAAACAAGTTATGAGACCATAACAAGTAAAACCTGCTCAGCTCACGGCGCAATGTTCACTCGTTCTACATATCATAGCCATCTCAAAAGTGGAAAGCATAGTTTTTTGGCTGAGTCAATGCTGCTTTACTACTCTGCGAATGTCCGACTCTAGCTAACATTAGACTACGGATTCTTATGAGTTCTGTCTATGACGATGAGGAGGACCTAGGTTAAGTTAGATTTGCGGGCTGATGACGGTTACCTCATCACACTTAGGTCTTTGGAGACCCATTGTTAGGGAGGATCTGAGGTGAGGAGTTTTCTGAGGTTTATACCCCAATCTTAGTTGAACCAATTCCCCCATGTGGCTCGTAGACTCTGCTACGCCTCCATGCCATCGTGGATGTCTTCTGACAATGGCCTTAGCTCAGTTCAACTTCTATCCAGCCGTAGTTACTCCTCCTCAACTCTGCGTATTTCTCGTTCGACCAAGTCTTCTCCCATCTTGGTTAAGAGGATTCCATTGCATTGAGTTGTCAGCATTGGAACTGTGGCCTATTTGAATTTTATGACCAGTCTACTGCCACCTTCGTCTTTAGACAGTTGTACCTACTGATTCGTGGCCCGTTCTCTAGTAGATTTTCGTTAGAGAGTTAGAGTTAGAGTTTGCAGCTTTCTCGTGATAGTAGACGTCGCTTTTCAGGGGCTGCACCCATATAACACCACGGATTCAACTTTAGCCGGAACAGTCATAGCTTGATGTTAAAGTTTTCCAAGCGCTGACTTTGTTTTGTCGATTGGACTGGCAATATGCTGTTCAGATCTACCATCTCTCGGACAAGACTTCCTACTTTCTCTCTACTTTCTCTATCGATTGTCCGGCAATGCTAACTTAAGATCATGAGTTCGTTCCTAGACTTATACTGCTGAGTGAGCTAACATTAGCACAGATTCGAACCCAGTCAAACAAATCAAACTTCTTCTGCGGCACAAGCTCTCGGAAGGCTATAAAAAAAAACCTCCGAAGCTACAGATCTACCTTTGAGTTTTGGATAGCGTTGATCCTTCCAGGATATATGGTAATTAAATTGTTTCAAATGTATTTACTGCAAAGGAAGACAGGCTAATAGGCTTAAAGTCGTTCGTCCCGTTTGCCGACGTTTGGTATGAAAATGACTCTTACTCGTCCTCAACCCAGAGTGACGTAGTTCAGAGAGACACAACTTGTTCTTCTAGCAAAGCGATCGATTATATGCAATCTGGCCCGGGTGACTTGAAAGCGGAAATAGTATCAATTGCGTCTACATGCGAGTATAAGATATCGTGAAGTATACACTGCAGATCCTGACAATCCAGCCCGTTCATGACCGTTTCCACAAATCATCTTGAATCTAAACTAAATGTTGAGACATGAATTATGGTCCTGCTGAGGCTTGACCGCCGTGACTCAGGCATTTTTGCGTTGGACAGGACTGGAATAACAAGCTTCCGGGAGTATTATTTGTCATGAAAGAGCTTCTCAAATCGCCGTTCAGAATCGGCAATAGGTCTCTTCCATTCGTGCGAAAAATGTAACACGCACAACATAAATGGTTGCGAGAAGCTAGGCCTTGGCTCATACCGAGCTGTCGCATCAGCTGTTTACTTTCTTGAGACTTGGACCGAGCAAGGAAAGTGTGTCCTTTTCAACGGCTTTAACGATTTTGCCGTTCATTTAATTCAGGTTCCATCTGATCTTTTTACAAAAGAAGTGAATAAATTCGGTTTGAAGATTATCTTCATTGGCCGTGCAGATTCTTTGATATTGCCAGAAGTCCGTCCAAGCCAACTTCTCGTCTTTTTCGACAGCTTTCTTGTATGTTCCCATACAATCCTTACAGAGATGCCGGAATTTTTGTATTTGTTCAAGTTCTTGCTTGTCCTCGAGCATTCAAAATCCAATCATTCCCCATCCATCCATCGTAGACTTAAATTTTTCTTCATCACACTCCACATCTGCATAATAAATGATTAAACTAAATATTTATCTACACTTGACTTTCAACATTTTCAAAATTGAAAATAAGACTTCGTTGTTGTTGTCCGCTCTTGCCAAGTCCTCTCTGTCACCCTAAGAAGTAAAGTATTGCGTAGATTTAATGACCATCGGGTAAATATCAACAAAAACCAACGTGTATTTGAAATGGCAGTTAGTAAGTTGTGACGCTACCGTTAAAGTAAACAAAAGTAAGTCATTGGAGGAGAGTAAACTTGGCGTATCAAAGGAGTTTACGAGTATATTTTTGGCACACTGTTGATTTAAGGGCTGTGCCCAGTGTTTAATATGAATAAGACTTTTGGCAAATATTGATGTAATGACGAAATTAAAACCTACGCAAGATATAGAGATACAAATGTGTAAACTACGGACGAGTATCTGCTTTAAATTCAAAAAATTTTTTGAATATATTGATATTTTGAGCGATTGAACAAACGATTCTTTATAGAGAAGGCACTTCTGCTACCTTCACAGGTATAAAGAGGTCTTTTAGGAAGATTTACACGGAATTTTTTTTTGGCAATTTCCTCCCAAGGTGGGTGTGGGAAACATTGTTCAGCTTCACCCAGTTTGCAATAACTGGGAACGTAGCACACTTCAATTTGATAGCAATTCTCTTTCATCAAGGAAGCAAAGACTGGTGGTGGTTTTGGTCAGTAGGTAGAGCTAATCTTGGCTCACTTCGTTCCTGTGCTTTGACCACCGACTTCCTAAAGCCCTAACTCAATTGCAATTATATTAAAAGGGCTAGGCCTTGGATCAGACGCATGGACTTTGTTAAAAGCAGATGAGGTTCCTCTTGGTTGCTGCGAGAGGAAAATTCTTTGGATAATTTTCGCTCTCGTCCGCATAGACGGTGAATGAAGGAGGAGACACAACGACGAACTGTACGGGCTCTACACCGACATCGACTTAGCCAAAACCTTAACTGACTTGACGTGTGAAACTGGAGGCAGCTGGCTAAAGATCGAGCTGGCTCGAGACGCTTGTTGGTTGAGACACAGGTCCACCCCGGACTGTAGCGCCATCTTAAGTAAGTAAGTAAGGCCTTGGCTCAGCTGCTATCTAATGTTAGAAGCACTACAAGGCGAGTGCTAATCTCCCTTTCGTCACAACCAATTGTAATGCATAAATTTCAGATGAGACTCTGTACAGAACAAGGCTATGCATTGACCTGTATCAATCTGGCGTAGAGGCAGAGACCATTGTCAACTTTCTCTGAAGATGCTTGTGGCTTAAAAAATTGACCTTAGCTTCTTATCAATGAACAAATCGAATCGAATTCAACTAGCGCCCCATTATCACTGAATGAAGTTAGAAGCAAAACTTTCCGATCCTTTACCACCTATGTACGTGTATGTATCTTAAGACGGAAATTTTTAAACAAAATATCTTCTTCGGTTCACTTTTACGTAACTCTTTAGTCGGTAGGACTTCCCAAACGTACTTCGAATCAAGGTTAGGTCGAAAATGACGTTAAAACTCAAGTGTAGATACATATCATGCACCTAACGATTTAAGTGCCGTGAAAAGCGAACAAAGCTAGCAAAGGTATTAACAATCTTCTTGTACGTAACTCATTTGATTTAATGAGTACCTATCACGAGGTTCTTCAAATGCAGCACCTGCTTGTGAAGTACCTGCCTTATTATAAGCCTCGTTAGAAAGAGGCACTTACACGAATGTTATAACCACTTAAAGTTATGTATAAACAAATTCCATTGGAACAGAAAATGTTACTTCTGTGCATCAAATGGATCAATGGATGTTCAGATCTTCGTAATTTGTTTAGGCTTTCGGGGACTTTTGTAATCGTTTTGTTGTTTGTGGTGTAATAATGGGGGAAAAACCTACGAAGATTGATGCAGTAGGACATCAAGTGTATTATGTAGTCGTGTCTTAAATTCTGGAGGCGTTGTTGGAGGATTTGACAAAATGCAATAAGACGCCTACGGAGTTGTTCATTCTAGTGAGAGGTCTGAAGAAAGCCTTCGAAGAAATTTGTTCATCTTACCTTCAAGACCCACAACGAACTGTCTTTGATGGATTAAAAAAAAATTTCATCCACTGAAACATTAATCTACGATCGTTCTGATGGAACTCCTTGGAAAGGGTGTGTGAGACTTGCATAGGCTACGTCAATTTGATGAGGGCCTTGTGACTTAGTCACTACTCACTTAGACCAAAACTTAGGTTCATTGTGCCTATTTTTTGCAAATTTACCCCGGGAAGCTGAGTGCTTAGGTCTCTTAGCTCAATATTGCATAAGCCCGCCAGCTCCGGCGACAAGTAACTGACAAAAGTCCTCATTCTTTTACCGAAAGGGGCAGGACATTCGCAGAGAACTTGACGTATAACCACCTCTCGTTAGGGAATGACAATATAGTCTGTCATGAAAGAGCTTCCCAATTCGCCGTTCGGAGTCAGCAATAAATTGTAGGTCCCTTCCATTCGTGCGAAAAATGTAACACGCACAACATGAACGGTTGCGGGAAGCTAGGTTTTGGCTCATCCTGACTTGTCGTGCTAGCTATTTGTTTTTGTTTTTTCGTGATGTATACTGAAACTTTCTGCATGAATATCTATGATGACACGTGTGACTCAGTTTAACCAGATAGAGGGAGAGATACCTCTTCTTGTTACAGGCCTTTCATAAAGTTTTAGACATTGTGCATGTGACAAGCAGAATCCAACGTATATTGGGTTGACATGGTGGCTTCCTTTCTTATTCTTTAGCAGTCTCGTCTCTCAGACCTGCCGATTTCAGATTTTATACACAAGCATATCCCGTCAGAAAATATCCGTCGACATATGAGCGGGCGTACCACCCAGAATTACAAACTTAGCTCGTCCGCCCAAGTTGTATTCAGGTTCATTAGGCCGCTTGGCATGTCCATCTTCTCGAAGAAACTCCGCCAGAATCTACATTAAGGCTCTGAAACCAATTTTTTGTAGAGGATCAGCCTGGTCTTGCAGGTTTTCCGGTCCAGTACTAGCCTAGTCTTGACTGCTTTGTTGCAGTTCCCCTTACTTTCGCATCAGATCTTGTAGGTTTTCCGGGACAGTATTATCATGGTCTTCTTTTGATTTGTTGATGTACATTCCTCTTGCTTTTACCTCGAAGAACATGGAGCTCTTGAAAGGAGCTTTCAAGAGGGCACAAGAGTCTTGCAGGTATTCCCAAAACTCCTATTTTCACATCCACTCGAGGCACCCTAGCTGCCTAGTTCCTGAAACTTGAGATTAAGCATCAACTTCTTTGGAAAGTTGTTGGGCGTAGCGAATGAGGAACAAGGAGAGGAGTGTATCTACTAAGGCATTATTACTATCACCCGGACAGCAGTGGACAATTCTCCAGATGAAATGAGCGTCTATAATCCAATTAGATCGAACTAGGACGCCTAACTCGACATTTTTTGAGCTCAGGCCTTTTGAAACAGGTTTATCCGACTTCTTATCATGTTTAAGGTCGTGCAGTCGTGGTAACTGCCAGCAAATGGAAAAAGCAAAAACAGACCTCGAATAGGGATGTTACTGCCGTTGACCATCCCGACAAACAAAATCAGGACAAAGATTTTTCGTTATGTGTTGACATCCTTGGCGTTACAAAGCTGATGTTCTAGAAAAGGTTGTATCCGTATATCATGCTCTATTTTGGTGGCAAAAACTACCCATTCCAGCAAGACAAGCTCATAAGACCAGAAAGCACTTAGCGTTGACTGAAGCCTTTGGATCGTCTTAGAGGTGTAGACAGAGAAATAGGATCTCGAAGCATTATAAGCAAATCTTGGTGAAAGGAATATTATCGGTACCATGGCAGAAATTTCCTTAAAAGTGATGTGCGTTTTTAGTGATATGCGATAGTTAAGTCATAGAAAATGTTAGAGAATGTTAAAGCCGGCATTATATCTTATCGACGAAACTCATGTTGGTGACTTGACTCTTGACAGGAAATTCCATTAAAAAATGTCAGAATCGCTTCAGAACACATGCATGTAAATTTGCACTTCACCTTTAGGTATGTAGGTAGAAAATAAACATGACAAACTGTCAATATCGACATAAATAATAAACTTTTCACCAGACACGACAAGGCACATTGACGTCAGTGAGTATGATAAGATTAGATTAGAAATTTTACTGACAGATAACATTCTATAGGTTTGATTTCAATAAAAGTTATTTCCTGGTTCTTTTATTTGTTAATAATAGAAATTCTGTTTCTATTGTTTTCTATTTTTGAGGTAAAAGATATGTACATATGAACAAATGCCAATTACTCAGAGACAATGGCTTCAATGTGACGGCCTTTACCGCCGATGAGGTCATTCAGCAACAGGTCATTATGGACGAGTAGCAGGCAAATTCCTTCCAATCCTAAGCGAGAGACTCAACTATGCGCTACTACTGATCAATACTTGGGCCTGCAGCAAAGGGCTGGGAGTCAATCCTACAAGGACAGAAGATGTGCTTTTCACTGAGAAGAGATCAATCACTGACTTCAAACCTCCGAAGATTAGGGGTGTTGAACTTAATCTTGTGGGCGTTATTTTTAATTCCAAACTTAACTGGAAGGAGAACATCGATAAGCGCATCAGAAAGGCATACGTAGCCTTCTACTCATGCAAAAAAGCGTTCAGTAATACATGGGGTTTTAAGCCGGCTGTGGTACACTGGCTGTACACGGCGCTTGTGAGACCCATTCTAACTAGCCTGGTGGAAGGTGCTTGAGAAGCAATATCAGCTTTCAAACCTCACTAAGATTCAGAGGGAATCCTGTAATCAATGAGAACAACACCAACAACGGCAATGGAAACCATGCTAAGTTTCGTTCCGCTAGATCTGTACTGTAGCAACACGGCAGCTAAAACTGCTTTGAGAAGGACGACAGTGGACACCGGTCACGCCACCGTACTGTCTCGATGGGAGAATGCCGACAGATCGACAAAAACAGATCATATGATCCAGACTCTGGTATTTGACAGGAGATTCAGTATCAGATTTTCTGACAGAGATGACTGGAAGAGCCACAGATGCCGTTAGAATAAACGACGACTGCAGTGTCTTTCAGGAAGAAATCACAGTCATCATCGAGGCTTCTAAAACTGTCCGCGAGGAGGGTATTACCACAAGGACAATCACGCCCTAAATCGACAGTCAGCCTGCCGTTGAGGCTCTGGAGCCTGCCATAGCTAGATCACTTGTAGGAATCTGCAAAAAGCATCTAGATGAGATATCAAGAGCCAAGAGAGGTGACGCTATGTTGGGTACCAGGGCCTAGGCCCAGCTTTTCGCAACCATTCATGTTGTGCGTGTGAACGGCGAATTGAGAAGCTCCTTCATGACAGATTATACTTCCACAGGCTTGTCATTCCCCGACGATAGGTGGTGCCGCGAAAAATATTCGGTGTTCCTAGCTGCGGCTTAAACCCACGCCGCTCGGTCAGCAGCCCAACGCACTTGAAAACTGAGCCACGGTTGGTTAAAAACTTATGGACGAGTTATAATAAGAAGAGATCTCTGTCTCTGGCCAAACTTAGTCTTCGCGAAGCAAGGATAGTCTCCGGCATCCTTACTAGACACAGTGCCATTGGTACTCATGCCTTGGTATACATCACAACGACTATTGTAGAAGTTGTAGGGACGATGAAGAAATCTTATCTGTCAGTCACCTGCTGTGTGAATGTCCTGCCCTCGCCGGTAAAAGAATAAAGATTCTTGGTAGTTACTTCTTCATGAAACTGGAGGACTTACGTAACATCGAGCTGAAGGACATCCTGAGATTTATATCCTTATCTGAGTGTTTTTAAATCAACGGCTCCACTTCTCTTTATAAGTTCCCGGAGTAGAATTAGAAGATGGGCACAACCGACCCTTGTTCTGATCTGAGTGATCAGTGACGTATGTTACAAGGCGCCAATTCTACTTAAGATTACAAGTTACACTCACTCTGTTTCAATAAAAAATTAAATAAATTCTACTTCCCCTCACAACATCCCTGCTTAATTGGCGATTGGTATAAACATATTTTTTCCACTAAAATTCTTCGTCTCGTGCCCTACAAGACCTTAATCTCCTCACATTTTTCATGCCGAGACTAATTTCTTAAATCCATTTGAAGCACAACACACGAAAAAGACCTTAATACCCCTGACAGCAAGTTCCTCCTCCACTTGTAAGTGAGAAATCTAAAAATGTCTGCTACATATCCCCCTGCGGATATACCACCATAATCCACAGAATCAGAATATATGGGACCTGTTAGGCTTCCTGCTCCAATTTGTCGGCCAATCGGGAACAATAATCTTAAAAATAAAAAACAACAAAAAAAATGCCCAATGAATCTCGATATTAATTTCGTTGTTGCCCACTTAAATCACATTCCTACGCGCGCTTCGTGCCCGAGGCGAAAAAAAAATGCGGAAGGCGAAATATTTCTCGCTCTCGCCAGCGTCAAGCACCTCAAAGTCCCCAAAATCTTGTGTTTCTTGTGCACTGCTGTGCTCTCGGGCAAATGCTGTAATAAATCTTCGTTACGAAATTCCGGTTCCGCTGTATACATAAACTCCGAATGGGTCCAGCGCACCACAGCCAGCAATGCTTTCTCATTCAAAAGATTCCCGAATCAGAATCCCGTGCTCTCTTTGTTTTGTGTAGTGGGTGCACGCTGCTCCACTTGAGAGTTAAATGCTCCTCTTTGGGAGATCTTTGAGTTATAAATTGCTTCACACGCACTAAAATATGATTCCTGGGCTTAGCCTGAAGTGGCTGCGAGATGGGGCAGACATGGTGCGTGCATGTTGACCTTTTCTTTTATTAATTTTTTGTTACGCCTTACACTATTCGTGCCGTCGTCATCGTGTGAGCTGTAGGAGCCGCCTGCCTGCATGTTTACTCTAAATAAATTGCGGGCGGAGCATTTTTCGAAATCCTATCGCTTTTTGTCTTTTGCTGTGCACGGGGAACGATGATGATATCTTTTTGTCTTCTGGGACCACCCACTGGGTTCGAGGTTTTAAGTTTCCATTTCCACTGGTCTGAGGTGAAGATTTCGCCTACAATGTCGCAGTGAGTTTGAGCCTTTGCGCCTTGGTAATGGCCTGCCTCTGGGGGGCGCTCTTGAAATTCTGTGGTATTCCGCTTGCATCACATGGCTGTGTTGTTCGAGAGCGCTTGTCAGAAGACGAGGAGGAAGGAAATCAATGAAGTTTCGCGTTTTGGTATTTCTGAAACCGCAGAGCCAGGTCGACGTGTGTGCATTTTGCTGCATTCGGCACTATTTTCGAGAATCGATTTGTGTTGCTGCCGCCGATTCGGTTTTTGCCCTGCAACGTGTGCCAGTTTTGAAGTGTTCCGAGACGGAATTTACAAAATATTTTCTTCTGCTCTATTTTTATTCACAGACGAGTATTTTTGGTTTTTTTTTTTTTCTGTTGTTTTGTTGCAATTAAATGTGCAGAAGTAGAAATAGAAAGGAAATAAAATAATTAACACTGATGGACAGCGAGGAAATGGCGTCTCTTCATTAATGTCATGATAGAAGGTTGCGGTGTTATGTACAGGGTGTACAAAAAAAAAGGGTTACTGTCATGCAAACATTCTGAAGCGGAAAGTAAATTAAAGTCAACGTTGTGGTGATCAGCAAGGTTGGAATTAGGTTAGATTTGTGGACTAATGAAGATGATTTATGCACTCTTCAGCAAATTTCTTTGGTCAACAGATTTTTGGTTGTCGGGAACACATAGTGGAACTATGTTTGAACAGAAGACCTGCCATAAAGTCAGGCGACAGGCAAGCAACCTCCAATCAAACTGACCATACGGACGTCTACTGGCATTTTGGAAGTACTCTAGTGGACGTCTGGAACAGATAAGAAGCGGATGTCGCAGCTACCGACCGACATTTAGCAATCTTGTACGCTCATGTACTTTTTGGGCATGCTACTTTCCAGGCGTTTGCATGGTTTCTTCGTTCTCCTGTAAATTCTAGTACCGATTTCCAGTCTTGAAACACTCTACTGCCTTCAAACCAAAGTCGCGCAATCGATTTAGTGATTTCTCCTTCTCTTTAGCTTGTCCCACTTGAAATTATCGTAGCGATTACGTTTTATCGGCCTGTCAGCCAATTTTATTGCTACGTTAGATGTGATTTAACGTACATTGTACCTAGGTTTCTACCCTTGCTCATAGAGTTGTACGTTGTACGATTCTGATTGCCCCCGTTGCTGAAGATTCACTTCCTTCAGTAGTTTAGGTATCAACATAAAGTTGTAATGTCTTCCACGAAACCTGGAGTCTTTACCGTCTTTACAATCTCAGCACGACATCGTATGAATATTATTTTTCAAAGAAGACACATAGCCGAACCTTTTGGAGCCTCTCCTGTGGCTGTATTGTTTTCCACTGCCAACAGCGCCGTTCATAACGCTATTATGTAGCGCAGTAGAATTTTTAAAAAGATATGCACCCCAACTCGGTTTCCAAGACGTGCCATGGAATCCGTGCCATCGGGTAGAAGTCCCCTGGGTAGGCCTAGGATGAGATGGCTGGACCAAGTCCGAAATCTCACCTTTACCCGTATGGCGATAACCCCTGATGAGTTAGAGTCGATGGTGGAAGATCGGCAAATGTGGAGAGTCCCCTCATAGTAGACAAGCGGGCTATTGGAAGATGATGATGATGTTACTCCGCCTTGTCTGGGTATGAAATCACTAAAGGGAACGAGAAAGCTGACGAACCAGAAAGAGAAGGAGCGCACACGATACAGCGAACCAGTGAAAACACAGTGGGAGTCGCATTGACAATAATTAAACTTTTCAACGACAAAGAGGCTAGATTACTCGTAAACGAACCAA
The DNA here is from genome assembly GCA_917880715.2 of Matsumyia berberina. Lineage (NCBI taxonomy): Eukaryota > Metazoa > Arthropoda > Insecta > Diptera > Syrphidae > Matsumyia > Matsumyia berberina. Next base: position 9,770,455 of record OU862872.1, read on the forward strand.
ACAATCTCGTCACTACCTTCTAGCTTCAAGCAGATCGCAATTAAGGCTGATGCTACTAACCACAGAACACGTTAATCCCAACAAGCACATGCATGGACTACGACGCACAGAGGCAGTGATATTAAAGAATTCTCCGACGTCCTCACTTTCACCAAGGTAGAGGTAGGTTCGACAGTTTCAAAGAAGCTCGAACACTTCCAATGGCACTGAGATTCTCCTGAGGTCTATGTGAATACCGGACCTCAAGTATCTCTGTGACATTCAGACTTTCACCAAGTTACAGGAAGATTCGATAGATCCAGAGCACCTCGAACCCTCCCAATACCACTGGTAGCGAGAATGCGTCAGATGCTCCTGAGGTCTATGTGAATACCAGACCTCAAGCATCTCTTGGATGAGGGATTCTGTGACATCCTGACTTTCACCACGATACTGACTGACTTTAGTCTCATTCCTTACACACCTCTCAAATCTTTCTTATTTTTACAATTCTGACGCATTAGAAAGGAAAAAACAAAGGGCCTAACTGAAGCCGAAGAGCATCTCGCTCACCCTCACATACCACACCACACATTTCTCTGGATAAATCGACCTAAGTTTGTGGTATCATTTGAGATGGCTAAGGCATGTATAGCGAATTGACAAACACTCTTCGACTCGCAGTCTTTGAATCTCAACCGGAAAGATAACACAGTAGAAGGAAAGTTATTGACAGCTTGGAGTGCACAACTGGAGTCAGTTAGCTAAGGACCAGACTTATGGAAAGGCTCGCTTGTCAAGGCCCTTATTTATTCCTAAGTGAAGGATTCTGACACAAAAATAGGTTAGGCCTCGCCCTTTGGGACCAGAGTACTGGCAAATGCTGCATTCCACCAATTCAAGGTGTTAAAAGCATCTCCTCCAATTAAATGCACAACGACAAATCTTGTCAACTAAACAGGTTCCTATTCCAACTGCAGAACAGATTGGCAAGGCGTCCCAGATGTACGAATTAAGTCGATGCAGGTCACTAGTTTATCCAAAAATTCATTCGCCACGTGTTGCGATTGGGAAACTGCCCAAACAGCGGCAATAAAACCAAAGTAATTATCTCCACTTAATTATATCTTATCTAATCCCGTGAGTTTTTTCAAGGCGAACCGATCGCTTGTCAAATGGTGTCATCCAACTCAATCGGCCAATCAGTCCAAAGACAGGAGCTGTTATGCAAAAACATTTTTGATATTTCCTCCACCACAGACCACCTTACGTAAAACAGGTGCCTCCCTCCGCCGAGAGGTGGATCTCCGAATTATCTCGGTCGGCTACTGTTCCTCACATACTAAGACATCTAATACCAACAAGGCTAACGCGGCCGAAATCCCACCGCGATGCACAACTAGACAGACGCGTTGGGCTTTATTGTGTTGCGCTCGTTTCGATTTGACGAAGATCACCTGAATCGGTTTGGGGCCGGCCCGCTTATAATTTTCGCCTCTTCATGTTTCTTTAAACAATTTCTTTTCTTTTCTTTTTTTCTTTTTATTGTTAATTGCATAATTGCATGAAAATATAATTAAAGATACGTTTTGTTGCAAAATAACTTGTGCTGTGTTCGGTTGCATAAAGGAAAAAAATATGTTTGTTTGCCAATTCCGGTTAATTGAGATCGCAAATTGGGGGTTTTTTGCTGGTCGCCTGCCGATCTAGATTGACCATTTGGATGGTCTTGATCGAAAGATCACTCGTTAGGCGGGTTCGTGCATTCTCAAGGCGATATTCAAAATTTATTTGATCTTTAACTTCCTGATGTGACAGATTCTGGGACTTTGATTGTTTGTTGTCACGCTATGGCGGTGTTGGGAGGATTTGTGCATGTTTTTTGTCTCGAAAGTGAAAGCATTTTTTGGCGGAGACTCGGAAAGTTCATCTCATGCATAATGAGACCGCGGCATTTTGAACCTTGAAAAACGTGGATGTGAGCGCGTGATAACAATAAAGCAAAATTGAATTGTTATGCAATTTCGGCTTGAAGCTGCCTCGAGATTAGAAATTATTAAACGCAAGCTAAAGCTAAGGCGAATAATGAAAGGTTGCGTGACGGGAGGAATTGTATGGTTATCTGGGAAAATTTCGCTGCCTAATCGCTGTGATAAGTTGAAGTGAAGTGACTTCGAGTTTTGTTTTTTTTTTTTTAGAAAGAAATCACGAGAATAAGTTGCACGATAGCAGTGTTTTTTTTTTATTTAAAACGAATAAGTTGTTCAAGTGATTGATTTATGGCAGACGTCTGACGGAGGCGGCGAGATAGCCTAACAATGGAAGGCAACTTGGATTGTTTGGAAAACATTTTTGATTTTCCTCATGCATCTCATGCAATACTTTCTGATGTTACAAGGTCTTGATAGCGACTATGAACGCATTTTTTTTGCACGATAGCATTGGTGGTCTTGAGTCTTGACCTCTTCCTATAGCAATGGCGTGAAGAAGAAACACAAGACCGAGTGCGAGTTTTGGTATCTCAATGGAGGTCAAACAGTTGAGAAGACGGTTAGAAACATCTGTTTTAGTGCTCCGCTTCTCTTCATGGAAAAAAATATCGCGGACCCGGTGAAAGTTTGTTCACAGATTGACTAGTCTAGGGGAAGACATTATGTGAAAATTGTGTTTAAACTGCTGTGCGAACTGCTTAGATTCGAGCAGCGACGGCATCCATCGAAAATTGTCTTGTTGGGAAATGACAAACATCTGAGAGTATAATTTGGCATGAAGAAGCTCCGCCTGTAGGGCCATTCGTGCGAAAAATGAAACATGCACAACATGAGTGGTTTGAGAACCACCTTGGATGATCCTGAGCTTTCGCTCCAGTAATTTACTCCTTTATTTACCAAGACTAACGGTGTAAAATAAAACTATGACAAAACTAGGCAAAGAGAACATCTTTGGCAGTTCTGTCGGAAAGTATAGGGCTGCAAGACACCTCCACTCATAACGGATTAAGGCTAATAGACCTTTCAGCGAACAAAACTTTGTCGGAGCTCCGCCGCTTTTTTAGCTTCTCAGTATTCACAAATAGATTGGAGATCTTATGAGCAAGCACCCAGATTGGTCACATTGTGATCGAAGCACGAAACAAAATAATAGAATCCCATTAGTTACCTACTCAGAATATAGAAGGACTACTCTTGCACACTGCACAACAACGATGACGATTCCAATTCCACTGTCAGAAAAAAATGACAAGGGATACAAGCTGCCGAAATGAGAATTCTTCGTTGTATTGCTGGGGTGACTCGCCGAGATCGGGTTAGGAACACCAGAATACGCGAGGCACTCAACGTGGAGCAGCTACTTCTTCGAACGGAGAGGTCCATACTTCGATGGTTTGGGCACGTCAAACGCATGACCCCAACTCAGTTTTCGAGACGTGCCATGGAATCCGTTCCATCAGGTAGGCGTCCCCTGAGAAGGCCTAGGATGAGATGGCTGGACCAAGTCCGAAATCTCACCTCTACTCGTATGGGGATAGCCTTTGATGATTTAGAGTCGATGGTGGAAGATCGGGAAATGTGGAGAGTCCACTAAAGCTCCCTAAACCCGCGACCCTCAAAGTGGATAAGTGAGCCATTGGAAGATGAGATGAAATGAGAGGGAAAATTACCAAAGGTAACCAACAAAGCAGCTAAAACTGACGATTTAGGTGGTAAGTTGTTAAAAGCAGCAGAAATTGACCCGGCAAGGAACTTGGACCAACTTATTTGCAAAATACCCGTTCATATGTCTAATCTTTTTTTTCGGACCTTAACAAGGTATCGTACCATCACGCTACATTCTTTCTTGGGCACAAAACGAAGGCGAACTTCACAGAATTAAATGACTTCGACAGAAGTCCCTGACAGATAAATGAACCGCCCTTCTACACAGACGCTTCGAAACATTTTGGTACAGGAACCGTTGTTGACTGCGGGATCATACCAAATTAACAAAAAACTGCAGCGCTTTCCAAGTCAAAATCAAAGCCAACTACTACAAGATTTAGGATTTTAGGGTGGTTACTCCTCAGATTCTGAAAAAACTTAGGTTTCCTTTGGGATAGAGTAGGAAAAAATATTTAGATCTGAGGAGGTCTTGTTCCCTCGCGTGGATTTTGAAAAAGAATTTGCTTAAACCACAGGCTGGTTCGGGACCAGTGTGGGGGGTTGTTGCACCTATCTTGGCCAGTTAGTCCGCTGTTTCATTGCCAATGAGGCCTTTGTATGTAGGGATCTCGTATAGTTAGACCATGTCGTTCTTTCTTTGTTGAAGAAGCCTTTTGATTGTCTCCGATTTTATTGAAGCTGAGTTCAGTGGTCCTGGACAACTTGACTGTCAGGTCAGAGAAGATAAAGATAATTTTACGGGTAGGTGTTTAAAAGCAAGTTTAAGCTAATGCATTGGTTGATAGCAAATATCTTTGCCTGGAAGATGGTTAAATGTATGTATGTTAACCTAGACTAACCGATATGCTAGTGGTAGACGGATGCCGAATATCCACTGTTAATTTATAAGCCGCCCGTATACCATAGCTGGTCGTGCTCTGAGGGACGAAGGTATGAACTTTTCACTCGGGAGATCATTACTGAATTGTTTTCAAGTCTGAAACAATGTTGCAGGGCGGTAAGTATGTTAAGGTCACCGTGCGTCGGTCGGGGAGACGATTGGTGCCGACGGTGTTTAGGTGCAGCCTAAGTTTTGCCTTCATTTCTATATAGACTTGGGCTGGCAATAAGCCGGCAAAAGCGTTAAGCAATACGCTGGGCTTGAAGTGCAGACATCATATTCTGAAGATTTCGGCTAGGCATTGCACTCGCTCCAGTTTCTTGACTGTGGTGACATTATTGCAAGAAAAATCAATTCGACCCATGTACTTATGTATGTAGGTCCGAGAGCAGAAACTAAAACAAAATGAAATCTGCTTAACATCGACCAATTGAGCTGCCAGACACTAACAACGTCGTCCTGAGATTCATTCTAACTCAGTGGTTTTACTTAAACCTTCAGGTTTTCGATGTAAGCTAAAATTTCAAGCTATGGTCTGGTGTCGTAAGGCACACAAGCGCTCTTTGCCCAACAGAAATCTTGTTACTCTTCGGGAAAATCCGAGCAAGAGTTTCAATTTCTTGCTTTGATTTCAACAATTTAAGGACATTCTTAGAAACAGCAAGGACCAACCCATAAAAAACTTGATGTTAGACTTTTGTCACCGAGAAATGCATTGATCTCTCCAGTAAAGGCCTTCTGTTATTCTGCTGAAGAAACACTTGGCCTTTGACGCTATTCCCTTTATACCATCTCAGACTTGGTCGGATGTAAGGTTGCCTAGATATTAAGTGCCTTAGATTCAGCAGACGTAAGCCTCTTTGGTAGAAATTAGTCTTTCCTTCTGTGACTCTTTTCAAATAAATGTTCCTTCAGAACCATACAGAAGCTGAAATATTAGTTGGCATTATATAGCGCGGACTACTGTGCGAGCGGCGTGGATTCAAGCCCCAGCCATGTCCGCCGAACATTTTTCGTGGCACCACCTCTCGTCAGGGAATGACAAGCCTTCGGAAGTAAAGTTTGTCATGAAAGAGCGTCAATGCGTCGCTCGAAGTCGGCAATAAATTGTAGGTCTCTTCTATTCATGCTAAAGAATGTAACACGCACAACATGAATGGTTGCGAGAAGCCAGGCCTTGGCTCATCCCGTCATCACAGCTGTATAGCGCCAGCTATTTATTTATTTTTTTGATGTTTGAGGTAAGGAGAGCGTCAAAGTCGTCGACAGATGCTCACATTTTTTCAAGTACGCTCTGAATCTGCTGACACAAATCATGAAAAGCTTAGGCACGATCAAGAAACAATCTTACAAAACCTTTTCCTAGTCGTCAGGACTGGAAAACACCAAAGAACTCCCTGGTCACACGGTCAGTTGGGCTAATATTGTTTTCCAAGCGCTCGTTTAATTTCTGGACTTTTTCCATTTGTCACCTAGGACCGTTTTTATTACAAAAAATTTGTTTTTAAAGGCAATTCGGTCAAAACCATCTACAGAAAATTGAATGTGTTACAAGTTTATCGACGTAAAATTGTACTTCTGACCACAGCACTCTGTTAGATCTCTACATCAGCACGACAAATTGGCGTCACGCTAAAGGACTAAAGTTTGTTGTATATTCCGTCCTCATACACTACACCAAGAGCTTGGTGAGAACACTTTGTTTGCCTCTACAAACAACAATGGCGCAATGTAAACATCCGATCCCCGACGACATCTTTATTGTTCACAGTTCATGAAGAAATTTCCATTTGTTATTAACGTGCATATCGAATCATACCCAACGATCGAGAGTTGAAGTTCCAACAAATATTTAGACCCGTGTGACGGGCAGGCACTTCCAATGAGCTATTACTCATTATCCACCTCTGACGTCTCTATACACCAATCAAAGAGCAATTGAATTAGCAATAACTTCTATTATTCATTTAGCAATTAACTTCAGATCGTAACTGGGGTTCAGCGGTACCAAATGGAACTTGTTTTCCATTAGGGGATTTACAATAAGCGCGCGGAAGGTAGATAGGTGCATAACTGTTTAGTATTCAATCCTATGGACGTCTTAAAACGAATAAGTCACACCTTAGGTCGTGCAAACAATTCCGATGCACCTAATCCAAGAAAAGACTTTGAGATGGAAGCACGATACATGAGAAAATGGAATCACGACGGCACACAAGTTTTGTTGATGGCCACGAGAGATGATCGATGAGAACACCTAAGAAGTGACAAAAACTACGCCATAAAGAACGTTTATGGATTCACTGCATATGGCGGGATGCAGAAGTCACTTCGGCTTATACCCATATACCTAGTGACGAGACAATTCAGGGTGTAACTGTACGACACCGCCGATAGAGTACAAGAACATCTGATAATTCTCGAAGTTTCGCAGAGACAAGTGCTAGATCCGCCCATACGATATAACCCTTGTCGTGATCGACAAGTTTCTAGAAAAACTGGAGCAAATCTACAATGAAATAAACAGAACCTTCAAGGAGAGGTATGTGATTTGTTGCCTAACAGAAAAAAAGTGCAACCAACACTCTAAGGACAGCACCCACAAATTTGTCTCGCAGCCACTAGTCATTATCGGAACTTAATTGAAATTGGGAAAACGTCTGAAGAATTCTTTGACTACTGTCAAGACTATCTTCTTCGAAAAGTCTCTTCTGTTTTGCTACATGCATACTTATGTTTGTACAGCTAAGGCTCCCTTGTCTTCCAGCTCCATATATGGATGCAAGATAGTACTAGTTTAACTTAAAACAAAACAATGGTACTTTACAGTGCAGTCCGGCTCAAAAAATTCACTGCGTCGTATCAAGAAAATCTTGGACCGCTCACAACATACCGAAAACAAACTACCTACAGAGCAGATCAAGACCAGATATTATAAGACGCGTAGCTACTAACGTTAGGTTAGCTTTTCTAGCTGTTGGTGTGAACAGCCTAAAGAATACCATAGACGAACTCTTTTTAGATTACCTCCCAGAGTTATCCCAGAAAGGTATTGATATTGTTCTAATTCCTTTCCTCAACCTTCCCAGCTCACACAGCATTTCAACCCATTTACTAGTGAGCAACATGAATAGTTGCAAAGAAGCTTAATCTTGGTCCATCCCGGGCTGTCGCGTCAGCTATTTACTTTAATTTGGGTGCGGAAGGGCTATGAAAGAAGCTGATTGAGTCCGTGAATGCATTGCACATACATATCTCCTCTATGACATGGAATTCATTGCAACCCGGTCAAGCTTTCGTTCCTAGATCCGAAAACGGCGTCAACGTGACAGACCCTCAGTATCGCGTATTGTTTTTTTGTACCAAATTTCTATCGGCGAAGATGGGCTTAGCGGTCAATGAAGGCAAAAGTATATACTGTCAACAAGAAGGGACACTAAACACCACCGTCTTGAATAGAACGTCACAAAAGACAATTATAACTTTTAGGTAGTTAGCGACTTTGTCTACCTAGGCTCCTCTATAAATTCAGACAACGACACCAGCGCTGAGATCAAACAAAGAATAACTCTTGCTAATCGCTGTTTCCTTTGGGCTAAGAAGACAATTGAGTAGCAAAGCCCTCTCTCGACCAACTAAAGTTACCCCTTTACAAGTCCTTAATCGCCCCAGTCCAGCTATACGGCGCAGAGGCATGGACTCTATCAACTCTGTGACTGTTTCGAGAGAAAATTCTTCGGGTGATTTTGGAGGACGGTGAGTGGCGGAGGAGTACAACGACAAATAGTTCGGGCAGAGGCATACAGTAGCATCGACTGAGCCAGAAGATTGAAGCTTCAACGACTGAGGTGGCTGGATCATGTAGAGAGGATGCACACCAATACTCCCGCCCGGAAAATCTTCAAATCGACATTGAATCCAGAGGAAGACCGCGACTCAGGTGGCCCACGCAAGTGAAAGAGGATCTTAACCAAGTTGGGGTGCGAAACTGGAGGCAGCTGGCTAAAGATCGAGCTGTCTGGGGACGATTGTTGGTTGAGGGTCAGGTAAGTGACTCCAAAAAAAAAGGCTTGCTACCATCAGAGACTGTTTGTCTGTCCGACACAATCCCGGCGGTATATACATGCCTCCTCTGTAACATGAAATCCATTGGACAACCACAGCACTTAGATTTGGTAAATTCGCGAGCACCGTGAACGTGACACTCTCGAGAACTCCATAAATTTTCTTAGAAAACGATTGCAAGGAAAGAAATCCTCAAAACCGCTCAAATCCCCGTTGAAATAATTCGCAAAACTGCAAACATCACCATTCTGCGCACTTGGATTATGAATTTTTGAAGAAATTTCATCTCGTGTTTACTCTACCCACTGTTTACAGTATCCAATATGTGTACCATAGACATAACCATCGTTCGCTATAAACACTGCAGCTTGTCTTCTTTTTGCAAAATAAATAAACGCGGGCATTGTTGATGTTTTCATTAAATCGCGATTATTTTGACGAAAAATACACGATACGGTGGTCTGACGGAAAGATTTTCGCAAAAAAACACTTGCCAACCAGAGAGTGAGGAATTAAAATCGAAAAGCAAGACGTGGAGCTGGAGATGCAAATAAAATGTTGGGTGAGTTCGCACTCAATTTATCTTCATCAGCTTTGGCTCGTCTGCCATTGCTGGCGGGCCCCTAATCAGATATTCTGCAGAAAGATAACACTGATCTCTCTGCGCTGTCTGGGTCTACCTGTTCTCGTTTTGTTTTCCTGAAGTTTCCGTAAATTGGAGCAAGATTTACGACCGTATCCGAAAGAAATACTCTTGCCTGTCCCAGTTCTTAATTATTCCAGTTGGATTTGAATGAAATTCTTTCGTCTAATCGAGGAATAGCTGAAGAGACATTGAAACTGAATTGTGAGGAGACCCCATACCCCAAGCACCAGAATGAGAACAAAATCTGAATAAGAAAGGAATTCAACTTGGTGTTCGTGTTGTGTGTCTTACGTTTCTTGAGGCGCCACTGCTGCAGATGACGGTGCGCCCTGAACGGGGTTGCTGCAAGTCAACGTATCCATTTTGATAAGAAATTTTTGTTTAATTCAATAACTGCGAGTATCCATCAGGGGTAAACATCACAACTTCCTCTTGATGTGTTTTCACAGAACTTCTTCTTTTTTTATCACTTTTTTTCTCTGATTGGATTCTTTGGCACTTTGGCACTTTCTTCTTCTTGCACTTTTTTCTCTCTTTTCGGAACTTGTGTGTGCCTCGAAGAAGAAAAACGTATTTTCACAATTGGAATTCTTGATAAATTATTTTCTTAACACAATACGCGATTGGAATTTTCAACAAAATCTGTGAAATTTCGGATAAAAAAAAAAAAACACTCTTCTGCTTCCGAATTCGAATTTCTCCACAGGAAAACACAACAGTACAAGCAGAAACAGAAAAAAAAAATTCTGACAGCCCGTGTAGAATGAAGGAAACAAGATGCTGTGCGGTGGGCTCCGGTGCAGTACACAGAGGGAACACGGAATAGAGAGCAAGAGCTCGCCTCGACAAGGGAGATTCTATTTATCTATCACTCGGCTCGGCTCTCTTTGACACACACGAAAATATCCCTTGGCGCGGTGAAAAGTGGAATTGAAAATTCCTTCGAAGATGGGAACGGCGATGTCTCGTTTGCACTTTACCGACGCCTATTGGAGAGTTGTCTTTGTCGCACGCACGCGATTGGAGAGCTCATAATAAACAAGATATAAAGTGCATTTTTTTTTTTTTGTGTAACTTTTTCGGGAGCCCTTAGGCTTTTTCTTTCGACTCGGAAACAAATTCACGTCACGTCACCTTTTTTCTCTTGATTTGTGCTAAAGGAAATGGGAAATTCCTTTGGTATTGTCACTGGCGAGGGGTTTTTCACATTTTTTCAGCGAGTTGTTCAATTGTCACTTGGGGAAAATCTTGTGCAGCACAAATGGGAAATGCGAATACATTTTGTTGGCTAGTTTTTCTTATTGGCGGCGCTGTGTGTACACGGCACAGCGTAGAGGAAAATAGGTGAAGAGAAAAAATGACGAACGGCGGTGTAACGGTTCGCGCAATAGAAACACAACGGAACGACAACAGAAAAGCGACTGAAACTGAGTGAACGGAGAGGAATGCGAAAAAGACTCCACATACGGCAACGGCAACATGGGGATCGGATGTGTTTACGAAAAAAAAGAGGAACATTTTCTTTTTTGTGGTATTTTGCTTTGGTGTCCGCATTCGCATGGAATAGATTGTGAGTGGTGCCAAGTTTGGTTTACGTCGGTGGTGAATTGTAGTAAATTTTGATATTGACTCTAGAAGGACAATAGGAAAAGTGTTGATGGGGCAGTATGTGCTCATCTTCTTTCTAAATTTAGTCGAAGATACTGAAACCAATGTCGTCGTCTTCTTCCTCTTCGGATTACTTATAAACAGCCTTTCTTCAGTCATTGACTCACAGTAAAGGCATAAGATGGCCTTTCCTGTGCTTAGGACAGGTAAAATTCAGAGATCCGATGAGTTTCCTAGCTCTGCTGCGCTGTCTAAGAATCTGTGACACAGAGAGCAGGCTCATCGTTCTTCTAAAGTGGGGCAGAGGTGTAGTAAACGTTTGATTCATTCAGTTTCTTCCTCGTCTCCTTAACTTCTTCAGATATCGTCGGGCTCAGCTTGTCATTTGCAAGGAATAGCTATAAGGCAGTGTCCAGTCTACTACAATGAAGGAATCCCAATTCTAAAATGCGAGTAAAAACCTTCTCCATTTTGACAGCCTGTTTTCGCTGCTGGGAAACAAGATTGGTATATCCAAATCACAGTGGGGAGTCAAAAGTGGTTGTAAGACATTCAGTGTTACATTCCCTTTCCGTGTTCTGATTCGCCGCTTGTTATGGTTCTCCAAAGCGGGTTCTGCTAATCTGTATACTCCGTTTGCTGCTGAACCTGTGATGAACAAGTCCAACGGTAGACAGTGGAGAATCTCTCCATCACTGCTGCGAGCCTTCCGATGTTGCTTTATACTTATCTATGCACTATGGGTTCTTCCGTGGTTATAGGCTTGTTAACTGCCGTTTACATGAAATAAATGGTATACATATGTATCGTTGCATGTCCCACGACTTTCCTTCACGGAGAAAAAGGGATAAAAGGTCTGTAGTTTGAAGCGTTTCCATAACATAACTCAATGCCGAGTGTTTAACTGCCCGACAGTAGCTCCAGCTGGACACTGTACAAATTCTTGTTCGATGACATTAAAGAGTTCTCTTTCTGTATTCTACAAGGCTGGGTATGAGCCCTCATTTTGCTTTAACCTATTTCTCCAGAACTACAGAAGAATGGGGGGAAAACTGCTTTACAAGGTACACAAATTCCTTTCTATGAATATTTATTCTACACAACAGCAAATAAAAACCTTTACTTGTTCTTTTTAATGTACTTCAAGTACTTCTTCGAACTGAAATTATCCTCGACTTCTTCTTCGATCCTAATCTTCTTTCTTGGTTTACGTGCATCAAGGCGGGCTTTGCGTTCGGCTTCAGTGAGTGTTGTTAAATCCAAAGGAAGCTGTAAAAAAAGGAAATACATATAAATTTCATATAAAACTTCTTATTTTCTCACTCAACCTTAATAATCTTTCTTGGCTCGTGGTATCGAATGTTGATTGATGAACCATCAGGTAAGACCACAACTGTTGGATACATTCTGCAGTAAATTGAACGATGAAGCTTGGTAACTGAAGCTGTTGCAGATGAAAGACATCTTTGTTGATTTATTGAAGTAGAAACCAAACGAGATATTTGTTTAATTATCATTTTATTTAATTGATTTAATTTTAAAACTTGTGCTGAGGAGGTTTTATAAGAACCAAGAAAAGTGGGAAACGTCAAATTGGGTAGAAGCAGCTGATTGAGTAGCGTTGCCATTTTCTACAGGAGAATGATTAAAAAATGTTTGAGGGGGTACTCATACTATTACGATGAAAATTCCTTGCAACCATGTGACGCGTTAAAATTTATATATACGAAATCTGAAACTTTGAGTTCCTATTCCTAGTTTGTTGAGAATTTTCAATTTGTTAAGAAGGGCCATGAAGAGCCACTGCACGTACATACATATGCATATGCTACCGGGATCTTTTTGGAAAGACTAAAGAGGAGTTTATGACTTAGCGAGCATTTCCTATCAAGCAAGTACAGAGAATGAGTTGCAAATATCCAACCGTGATAATGTAATCCACACATCATGTTTGACACATTTGTTTTCGGATATTCATCGCGATTAAAATATCAAATAAAAACCAGTGAAAAGCTTTAGGTATTCATATTTTGCTTCTTCTCGGACGTGGAACCACTCAGAAAGTTAAAGCTTAAGCTCAGTGCGTAGTCGTTTTGGTGAATCACCAGACCTCATGGAGCCCGAAATTTTCTTCAATTGAGTTGAAAGACTTTCCAGTCAACTTTCCAAGTTCAAAATCAACCAACTCGTCAACCATCAAACTGTTCAATTGACAAAGCCACACACGAGTTGACTTCACTGTGATTTGCCCGAGTTGATGATTGAATTGAATCGTATATGGACAGCATAACAGATATTGACGCGAACTTGATGATTATGTTAACAGTTCTCCTATCACCATTACTTCGAGCTTCTTAAATGCTGTACCCAATGCTGAGGAGACCAAAAACTCCTGCAGTTTTCGCAGTTAAAAGCAGGAAAATCAAGACCCTTATCATCTTTCATCTTTTTTATCAAAAGTTATAAAACAGTGTGAGCAATACGAAATGTCATCATGCCACAGGAGCAGATAAAAATGAGATTCCACTGGAAGAAATTGTTGTTGTTTGTTAGAATGTCAGTTCAACCATCTTGACTTTTCATCCAATTGTCAGGAGTGTCATCTTCGGTGGTAAGTGAGAAAATTCTGCAAAAATTTAGAAAATCCTTTTAATTTGCTTGATAGTGAAGAAAATACTGAACTGGTAATAGTGCACTTTTATTTCTGTTAAATAATTTTGATAGCTCTGTGCAAAATTAGCCAAATTCTCTGCGAGTTGTTCTTCGCCAAGTGCCAACCGTTTTTGTATCAGGAACTTACATAACATTCGGCTCTTAGTTGAAAAAGTATAATTTATGTTTTTCTAACTTTCACAATTATTCACAATATCAGAACATATGCTGCAGTATATCAAATACCAACTCTTACGCAACTCGTATTCCAATTGAAGCTCTAGAGAACACCTTTTACCCTTACATAACCTCAATTGACAAATATCTCTCTTTTCAGATTCGTGAAAAACTTCTTCGTGATGGCAGCAAAACGTATTGTCCAATCATCAGTCAACTGGTCTGCCTTGGCTGAGCGTGTACCAGCCAACCAGAAGGCCAATTTCCTTTCATTCAAGAGCAAATCGGATGTGTACATCCGCTCAGTGCTTGCTAATCCAGAAACTCCACCAAAACTCGACTGGGCCTACTACAAGAAGCTGATTCCAATTGCTGGATTAGTTGATAGTTTCCAGAAGCAATATGAGGCTTTGAAGATTCCATACCCACCAGACAATGTGACACCACAGGTAGAGGAACAGGCCAAGCAAACTAAGGCCGAGATCGAGGCTTTCAAGAAAGCATCCAATGATCGCATTGCCAAGTATCAGAAGGACGTTGCTCACTTGAAATCTCTCCTGCCATACGACCAGATGACCATGGAGGACTACCGCGATGCATTCCCCGATACAGCCTTGGACCCAATCAATCGTCCATCATTCTGGCCTCACTTGCCAGAGGACCAAATTGGTTACAAGGATAAGGATGCTCCACCATCAGGCCATTAAGTGCAATGAAGCTGTTTGATACGGCTAAAGCAGAAAGTATGGATTTTTTCCCCAATGTTACTATGTAATGGATGATTTGAACCCGAAAATAAACGAAAAATGCGAAGTTCATTTGTTGTTTGTAGCTTTAATGAGTTGTGCTGTTCAAATGAGAGCGTGGGCATTAGGAAATTTGGAAGAGGGACAAAGGGGATACCGATGTACGTTGGTCTTGTATGTTTGTAAGAGGAAACATAGAGTTATGCAGATCTTATGAGAGAATCCCTATCGTACGCCTGAAGATAAGCTTAAGAATAAACATATGAGCATTCGAAATATGATGCTCGACTGGGCGGAATGCAACTGGCTATTTTGCTGGAGCACTGTCTTTGGTAGAAACGATAAAACAGTAAGAAACAGTCGGTTTTCAAGGGAGTCTATCGATTTGCAATGTTCCTATCAGGCTTGGTTTCGGAGATGAAAGTAACATTCATAGGTTTGGGTAGGAGGTTTTTATTGCACTTGAGTGACCGAAGACCACATTGGGTGTTGGGCGTATTACATTCCACTCTATTAGTTGAACCCCATTTTAATTACGCTTTCGAGGTCGGAAGGTAATGAGATGCTATATTGTCGTTTTCTGTTCTAAGTCCGGGACGTGCGTTAGGGAACGAATATGAGAAATTCCGGGTAATGTCATCAGCGACGGAATAAATTGGATTAGGAGTTGCAGACAAGAAAGAGAGCCGGAGGCCGAACAGAACCTTCGGGAACACCAGCATTTATGTATATGGTGAATTGCATATTGAAACCATCAAAGACAACCGAAAAGTAGTTTTTAATCCAATTAAGAGATGTTTCGGCAAAAGAGCTTGATGGCAATCTCTGTCAAATGCCTTTGAAATGTCAAGCTAACTTTCACCAATGTGACTCAGAGTTCCTCGGTGAGATATGCCATCAAATCACCAGTGGACCTGTTACCACGAAAACCGTACTGTCGATGACGGAGACTTTTTCATGAATCAAGATATTTCGTGAGCTGACGGCTTATCAGCATTTCCTTGACCTTAGAAAAAAGTGTAGGTAGTTGGAGGGAGAAGAAGATTCGCCTATTTTATTGATGCACTGGACAAATGCAGTTTTCCATCAACGCGGCAAGAATCCAGAGCAGTAGGACAGCTGGGGAAGCTTACGCTGTTATTTTGCTAGCATGAAAGAACTGTTTGTGGCATACGATCTGGACCAGCGGATTTGTGGACGTATGAATCCTGATTTAAATCCTTATTTGGCGAGCTTACCGGAAACCCCGGAAATCAACTCTAGACAAATTTTAAGCTGCATGAACTGAGAGCTTAAATTATTTCCTTGTTGTCAGAGACAAGCAGTCTGTTTCCTGCGGAAGTTTCGTCGAACGCATTCTTTGGAATATATGTAGCTCCAGAGTGCTACGAAAGTCCTCATGAGAACTGTAGGAACAAGTGATGGGAGGACTCTGGCGAAAGTGAAAACAATTATGGAATTGATTCCTGTGAAGGCCATGATTGAACCGACATTTTTATCTTCGAGATGATTCATGTCTGCTATGCCCATGACTGCAGGATCTTCTGTTGCATTCTCGTTCAAGCTCTCCAGTGATCAAAGTTCTCCTCATTAGAAAAATTGAGGCGAGGCTTTCGGATCAGTTTGTGAGACACAAATAAGCGTCAGAGTTATTTTTCAAACAATTTTTGATAAATTTTTTCAAATATGCATAAGTATAACTGTCACCCACTTCTGTTATATTCTCCAATTCGCGCCGAAAATGGATTCTCACATCCCACTGCAACAGAATTCGTTGCTATTACTTTCTCTTTCACACACTCTCCAATTTTGGACTGACATTTGTGCGAGAATTGTTTTGGAAGCGGGCGGATTCTTCGCGTATTAAAATCGGGAACTCCGAATTCTTTTTTAATTAATTTCGTTTAATATTTCCGCTGTCACACCGTGTGTGCTGAGTCTTGTTGGCCGACAATATCAGCCTTAAACTGTGACAAGAGTTCCAATGTGTATTCGCGATTCTTTCGCTTATAGAGCAAATGTGTGTGAAAAAAGTGAAGTTCAAATCTTAATCAGAATTTCTAGTGCAACCTTTTGTCTTTGTTAATTTGACAACATAATAGTGATAACGTGGCGGATTGGTCAATCTTAATTTGCGTATTTGTTGTGGTCGTCAGCCTGGGAATTTGTTTTTATTCCTTTGTTTTAATTAGCAAGTGAAAGTGGGTGCACCGATTAAAACCGATTGAGGGGTTTGTTTACGTTCCAGTTGAAATCGAGTGATGCCAAGTTACACTAGTAACTTAACAATCGTATGTTTTTGCATGTTTTCTATATAATTTAAATGTTTTATAAGTTTTATTTATATTTGAACTGTGAATTTAATTAATATAAGCATTTCAGTGACATATTAAACCTACACGTTAAGGAAATTTTGAACTTGAATTTATTGGATAATAAAAGCTGTATGTGATTTCTTGCGTAGTAAATATAATCTCAACGCGCTTACAAATATTGAAAGCGATAAGCTGATAACGGTCTTTATTAAGATAAAAAGCGTTGATTGGGTAATAAACGAGTAAGAAAAGAATTCAAACTAGGAAGACTGCCATTTCATCGGTGTGAAAATGAAGTAAATCCAGAGAACGCGGGGATTGTACAGAATTGAACATTTGTCGGCTTTTTGGTGTCAGAATCCTTCACATTATTTGTACAAAATTGGCTTTGAACGGCGATCTTATCAATGTTTTTGCAAAAAAATGCGGACATTTACAGCGGAGATTGCCTACTTATTCGTGATAACTCCTATGAAATACGTTTAACTACAATTTGAGCTGGCTTCCAAAATACCTTTACCTTTGAGTCCAAAAATAAAGATATTAGGATGACAATTAACGTAGAGGGACATCGTTTAACGTAGACACATCAATGGAGACTCAGGGACGGGACTTACTGCCGAACACCACCTTTCATTTTGCTTTCCATCTGCAATGGACGTTAACAGAATTTATGTGTATCTGCTCAGACAGTCAAGCAGCGTTAATGGCAATGGCAAACCCTAGAACCAACTCGAATTTAATAAGAGAATGCAAAAACAATTCAACATCCTTTGCCCAGGTCAACCTGCTTTGGGAACCGAGCTACTTAACTTATATGCGGATGAGCTGGGAAGGAAAGCAAGCAGGGAGATCCCAACGATTACAACCGTACGTGCGACCCTGAAGTTTATTAACGCTGCTCTTAACGGCCCGATTGTAGAACGCCACGTCATTCATGAAAGAGCTTCCTTGCTCCTGTGTAACAAGGAGGACACTAAATTTTGGCAGGGGGCAACTAAAACTGATGTTCAGTATGTACACCAGGCACATCAACCTAAACAAGCATGCTACAGCCAGCGACTAGAGCCATCTGGTACTTAACCGGGATGTGAGACGCAAGAAAGCCTTGAACATTTCCTTTGCGACTGCCCCGCATAGGGGCGCTAAGACACAAATTCGTGAGCACTCTTAGACATTTTAGTTTCAGAAAAAGCCTGAGGTTTACTGGACGTACAGGACGTTTTATGTATAAAACCTTTCACATACATCCTCCCTTACTTCTTTTTTTTTTTGACAGTTTCCTACAGAAAAGAACATAACGAGGAAAACCGTGGCCTATGTACGTGATAGGGTTCTGATTTTTAACCTTACCCCCCAAACAAATCAACCAAGGATTTCGGGAAATGCAATGCACAGACCCCCTGCGGCGACTTGACAACAACTCATAGACAACCAGGCTCACATCTTTTCATAGATAAAAATCCGATTCTTGCTTACATCTAGTGCTGAAAGTAGCACAAGGGTAAGGACCACAGTGACACATCAGAATTAGTTTCCGCATAGAACAAGGCCATGATATACTCCGCTGATAAGAACTCATCCAATTAAATCAAATGCCCTAAATTTGAACTTTAGGATCAGTACGGAAACTACCCCACTGGCAACGTCAACACACGCCTTATCGATCACAAAAATAGATTTCTACGTCAGAATATCTGGAAGCTGTCTACTCACGTCTAACCTTCACCTCGCCACTGAACAGAGAACTATTCCAATGAAGACTACTGTCAGAATCGCTTATCAATTATCATGACGAGCCGAGGAATACACATGTAGTGCGAAAAATCAGAATTAGGTTATCATATCAGTCGGCGTCTCCAGCAACTATTCCTCTCATGATAACTAGGAACAGCCGTCGTCCAAAAAAAGACCAAGAAAACTGATGCAAGACTTGTCGATGATTACCAAGGTAAACATTCCCCGAAACAATGTCAAAGCCCTCAAACGCGAGTGGCGTGCCTCATTATCTCGTGGGTAAAGCGAACGTGATCTCGATCTTCCGATCGCCAACATGAAAAGAAACTCGAATAATGATATAGAACCGCACAGTTGCAAAACTCCACAGCAAGAATGCAGACAGCAACGTCAGCACACAGTTTAGGTTACCTGGTTTCGGACCCGCAATCCGACTGCAGTCGATCGCGTCCGTCATCGAAAGTTCCAAAAACCCCAAAAAAAGAAGCCACTTCCCCGTCCATCAGCGAAAATCCCCAATCAAAACAAAACGCATAAACAAAAGCAACGCGGAAAAAAAAATCCAAAAAGAGAACGAAATAATTCACCGGCTCCGCTGCATAACTCCAACCTAACCTGTGCCTTCAATCCAGTCCGCGTCACCTGCAAAAATTGGTAAGATCGCCGTTGATAAGCGCACCACATTGGTTTCACAGAAAACAAAAAAAATCCGAAGACATCCCCTCCTCGCGATCAAGTGTGTGGCTCCGGTTGGGTTAGCTTTAGCCAGACTCTGCCATCGGCTAACTCTCAGTTTAGTAATCGGTTAGCGACCAATCAGTCTGGAGTTGCTAAGCTTCGCCTGAGCCCAACCGATCCGTACCACAACAGCTTTTCTTACTGCACATAAATTGTAATTTTTGTTTTTTAATTTACAAGTCCGTGCGCGCGGCGATCATCACGATAGAAAACAAAAACGATTAGATAAAGATTTTCTGCTTTGTGTTAGCTCAAGGAATCGATAGATACAAATGTATCTGCACATGGATTAGGTGTTATTGTGCGGTAAGTATTTTAGAATAAAAATTCCCCGAGTGCATTGTGTGTGAAGTGTGTTGCCGACTTGCAAGAGAACACCTCTGGGAGACGTTTTGAGTTTTTTTGAAACTCAAGGCTTGAATCTATCGTCTGTCGTTTGCATTTGGGTTTCTAAACTTTTTTATGTACAAGTCAAGGTGAAGTTGGGCAGGTTGTGGCATTGCGTTGACTTTATAAGTAAATTTACTCAAAAAAAACATTTTTTTTTTGGGTGTGCTAATCTTGAGTTGTAAACATTGGCGCTACGGATATTTTGAAGAGAATGACATACGGATACGGTTTGATAGTGTTATCTGATTAAATGTGGCAGACATTGATAGGAAGTAGTTGTTTAGATCACCTGGTTGACTATTGTGTTTCTTATAATTTATTCGCATCGCACCAAACTCGTTATGGTGTTTACATTAGCCGCGCTTGGCTGACAACAGCAAAGAATTCACTAAGAAGTGTGGAAATGGTTGTTTTTACTGAAACACCTAAATAGTTTGAAAATTCAAAGTTTATTTATTTTGAAATAAAGTCTGAACTTGGGAATTATGTGTAAAAGACGATATCGGGCGAATGCCCTCCTCGGCTTCTTCGGCATGATGGGGACATTTTCCGTCCCAATTTGGCGTAATTGTGGCTCGATTTCTGTTCCGATGTTATCTTTGAGCCCTTGAATCGTTTCTGGCGTAAAACTCACTCTTAATTGTCCCAAAGGAACAAATCGAACAGCGGAGTGAAATCGCAAGACCTAAACGGCTACATAATGTCACTAGAACGAGAAATCCCCAGAGCGCAATCCACTATATTCCATGTTGCCCTATTTTGTAAGCACCACTTATCGTCTAAGTTCTCCCAATTTAATGGATTTTCTTGAATTGGTTCATTATCACTTAAATTGTAGTCGCATGTGTGATACAATTTCAATCGAACATTTTACACAATTTTTTTTTAGCCTAATAGTTATTGAATTTTGGTAATAAATTTGACAATCTTTAAGTGCCTAAAATCAATTCCCCAAGCTTTTAGATTACAACACTAGAGAAAAATAAAAATAAAATGATATGGCACGAAGGCTAAGAGGAATTTAAATCCTCTACGTCTTATTGAATCATCCTTTACTATTTTACACGGAGATCATTTGGCTCGTGGTGATTGATCTTAAGTACATGGTAGCACAGGCATCTAACTAAGCCTCATATGCAGGTTTCTGAATGAATTGTATTTGATTCGTTGATAGCATATTTGCCAAGGTGCTCAAGCTTTTAAAGAATCTGACACCCATAAAGGTTGAAAGAGATGCTCTACAGACTCTATTTCCTTTTCATCCCTCAAGCTTCTGCATAAGTCATTTGTGCTAATCTGGTTGTCATGTTTTCGATAGCGCAGAACCCAATTATTGTTCGGATTTGGCTTATTTTGACAGACAGTTGGGTCCTTCGTCTGTTTTTATCGAGCACTGGCCACTAGCTGTGGTTATGCGTTACGCTTACGTTATGGTTACGCAGCCAGTGTTGTGTTACCATTGTTCCGCAGTTTCGCAGTTTCCAGAGATTTGGCCTGCGAAGCGCTTAGCGGTACCACCTGTCTACCAATTGGTAATGTAACTACATCCGATCCTTTACTGGCCTTACGGACAACTTTTGTTAGTGCTACAGTACGAGGGAAGCCTGGCCAACAAACCCCTTAAGCCAGCTCGATCGTTTACTAACTATCTCCAGCTTTGCGGGCCAAGTTGGTTGCGGTCCCCTTTTATTTTCATTTGCTCCCTGAATCACCACAATTCTCTACTTCAGGGCACTGTCGTTATCTGAATTAAAAGCGGGACTCAGGTAGACTTCTCCCACTATCTCGAAGTTATATCCATCGAAAGTGACATTCTTCCCGAGACCTCGTTTTCGGGTGTCTTTCGCATTTTTTGTTATTCCGTTGTATCCCGGCATCCGAACGAAATTCAGAAGTAATTTCAATCTTCTGATTGAAAAAACTGGAACTAGGGTTACCTGTACCGTCTTTGCCTGTAATTATTAACAATTTCGCTGACTGCAACAAGGCACTAATTCAACAAGTCTTCAACTCAACCCAAACACATCCGAGAATTCGGAGGTTCCATTTATTAATCCCGATGAAAATGACCTACCACCTGCCCGCTTGGACCTCCAATACCCATAGCCCACTTGTCAGCCCCTTATGAAACTACGAAGATAAAAACCAGATTCGATCCACAAACGATCAGATCATTAACCTATTAACTGCTTTTAGGTTTTCTGAAAAGTTACCTCCGCTTTTCTAAAACGTCGAGATCTCAGTCCACCATGGCATGATGTAGGAGGTCACCAACGATAATATAAGCTTCAACGGATAGGCATTCCTGTAAAGGCCTCAGTTTCTTTTTTTTTATCTGATTCCTTAACGGCTTCTGGTTAGAATGGTGATTGTCTTGACTAAAGCTGGTCATCCACGATCACTCATTTCTCATTCCCGTTATGAGCGCACTCATGGATGTCGGTGGATGGAACTGCGCAAGGAATTCAAACATTTTTGAGTTCCGCACTCATGCGTGATAGTGGATAGCGGTGAGTGTCATTCTTTGGTTATCACTTGGGCTTTGACTGTCAACGTGCGCGGACGTAAACGCCAAGGTTTCACAAGATTCGTTGGAAGTTGCTTCTCAGAGGCAAAGTGAGTATTATTTTTTCGTATTACAATATTTTTGGTTTTTTTTTCTACTCTGCTAACATAATTTCCTGTCAATAACTGTAATGGCAGCATTTATTAATAGATTGATCTTGTCCATTGTTGTAGTCAGTTCAGACAAGTGGTGCCAGTGTTGTTAGAACCGTGTCTTGAACGGAGAAATTTGCTAAATTTTAATTCTAAAAATAGAGTAATTACAGACACGACGCAATATCGTATTTGGTTGAGTTTGGCCCAATTACTTTGACACCTTCTGCCCAGCTTTTGACTCCATTAAATGTTGTCACTCTAGGTGCACCTTTCCGGTCATTATTTTGCGATTATTACTCCAAACGACGCCAAACATCAGTTTAGTTTAAAATGAATTACTTGGTTGATGGATTTGGATGCTATTATAGGGGCTGTTGAACTACGTGTTTTAAGTTTAATACTAAAATTTACTGCAATTTTGTGCGGTTTCTTTTTATGTTTTTTTCATTTATTTTAATGATCAATTTCGGTTGAAATGCGTGATTTTTTAAGACTTAACTTAACGGTTTTTTACCTAATAAACAATTTATTGTAAATCCATGTTCAAACTATTAAATAAGTTGGAGCTTCAATTATTTTTTCTGTTTACAGCTACCTCAGGTGGTAAACTTATGCATTAAACTTATCCATTTGTCGATCGGTCATAAAAATTAAGTTCGTGGGAATTAGCCCTTGAATTGGAGTAGTTCATATTTACAAGCTCATGCAGTGCATTGTGTTGTCGCTCTTGTTGGCGTTGTTTTTTCATTATCAATGCCACATTGTCAAATGCGGGATACCCCGACATCCGCGAGATAGTCTACCCAGCATACCAATGCCAGTGTACCCAGGACGTAGCGTAACCGGAATACAAGGATGAAAAAGAAATCTACGACCGAAATTCCAAAGAACCATCCACCTCATGTGGTACACTTGTGACTCAAGGTCACATGACTCCTTGAGCCAGTCCGGGCAACTAAGAAGGAAAGGTGTCCAGGTCCCCGCAGCGTAAGGTATGGTAGCCTCTACGTATCCTAGCTCGTCGGAATGAAGGGGGATCTTGCTGCTGTGACTCTGGACTGTTGTTTTTCCATTGTTATTCCATTCCTGTAGATAAAAGCTTGTTTTCTAGAAATATTAAAAAGAGCAAGGCTCAAATGGTCCTTTAGCATTTCCCTATAAAGCCCACTGAAATTCCAAATAAGACAGAGCGAAAGATGAACGTGCCCTGATTTGAGTGTGCCCACCTCTACACTATCTAAATCCCTTCCACTCGACGTTCGTGATAGCCCCGAACATGGTTCTCCATGCTGCGCTATACTCTCATAGTCATCATCCTTCTTCTAAACACCTGTTGAGCATCTTCAGAGTCCTTTATCTCGCTGGCTACCTAAGCTGGTCCTCATTTGAATTCTCTTCCAGCAAATGTTATATTTTTAATTGGGAGATGGGAATTTTTAAAATATGAAACCGAACTCGCAGTTAGAAACAATATGAGATTTCCTTTCGGCCACCCAACATCACCTGTCATTTGTTCGTTATTTACATTTTCTTCAATTCCTCTCTTATCGCGCTCCAATTGCCTTAATTTTTTTGCATCTGCTTATCCTGTGACTCTAGCAAGTGATGTACCAATTCGCTTGGGTTAGGTGATGTTAGGTTAGGTAGATAGGTTGACGAGGGGAGAGAAGCCCCCAGCGCCACACTCAGGTCAGTAGAGACCCATTGTGATGCCCATTTATTGGGGGGGAAGGTACCCCTTGCTCGCGGAGCAGTACTCAAAGTATTCTACTATTGCCCCAGGCTTTCGAACCATTTTGAAGCCTTAATGAACCTCCCGATGTCCCTGATGGGTACGTCTCTTAGTTCTTCAGTATCCTGGAAGAAGTGCCTTCCAAAAGATCTATGTCTGAGGTGGTAGAGACCTGGGCAGTGGCAGAGAAAGTGGGTTGTATCCTCATTGACTTCCTCGTCTCCAAAACCCCTATAGAGGCCATCCTCACTTAGTCTTAGCTTTTTCATGTGATAACGCAGAGTATTGTGACCTGTAATTACTCCTACAAGGATGGAGAGGGTTTTCCTGTCCCTCTGCATCAGTGTATCAGTTCTGGCACCATTGTACCTAGGCCATAGTTTTCTAGTTATCTTACAGGAGTCCAAAGAGCTCCATCTTTCATTCGCTTCCTGGTTCCTGCTTCATATTTAAGCTTACATGGCGGGATTTCCACTGACTGATCAGCCTGCTCAAGGTCTAACGTAGATCCTTTCCTTGCCAATTCATCAGCCTTCTCATTCCCTGGCATGCCCTCATGCCCAGGGACCCAGCAACCTCACGCTGTGTGGCAAGAGCACTAAGCTCTTCGCGACAGCACTTCACAAGCTTCGCTTTTAGTAACAGAAATCGCTTTTAGTGCTGCCTGGCTGTTCATGAAAAAGGTGATACCTGCTCTTACGCTACAATCCATTTTGGATCCATCAGTGTAGATGGCTTTGAATCGTGGTTACTACATTGCCCATGTATTTACTTAGAATCTGATCATGCCCCGTCGTACTTGACCTCCAGCCATTCGTTTGGCTGATTCTCAAGGCACTTCTGGCCGCAGATTCCTGTATAAACAGATCTAATGAAAGCAGGTTGAGAATAGCCCCAAGTCCTGCTGTTGGCGTGGTTCTCATGGCATTAGTAGCTGCTATGCATGCCAGTCTCTATAGTTTCGTTATGGCCCTGAGGTTGGTGGTTTGAGTAGCAGCTTGCCACCACACAACGCTGCCATAGGTAGGAATAGGCCTCACAAAAGCCGTTTACATCCATAGGATGATTTTAGGGCTTGGTTCCCAAGTCTTCTCGAATATTCTACTGCAAGAGTAGAATTAATTAATTCGTCCGTTTTTGTTCGCTGGAGTTACTGTTTCTTTGATTTAACTTTGCAGTGTTTCCCTTTGATTTTAAACGCATGTGCAATGGAGAAATACATGCTAAATGTCTTATGGAGTATCGTTGAAGATTGACTGAGGGACTCTTACTTAACGTAGCACTACATCCCGAGATGGACTTTTGTTGGGCCTCAACCAAAAAGCGTATTCAGCCAGCTCGATCTTTAGTCAGCTGCTTCCAGTTTCGCACGGCAAGTTGGTTAGGGTCCCCTTCCACTTGCGTGTGCCAACTGAGTCGCGGTGGATTCGAAGAAAAGACTAGGGGACTCATCATACTAAAACCGATGCAGGTATGACCCGGAACACCTATGTACTGTAAGCAGCTGCGTCCTATCCAGGGCTCAATATTTGAAAAAACAATCAACGACCTCTACCTTTCTCAGTTTTAAGAGAAATTTGCTTGACACAGACTCTTCGGTCTTCGTCTGACAAGTATATAGCCCCACAAGGACTAACTCTGTCACTCGGGTTATAGTCATCTTCACTGCACAGATGGATGAAACTTCACATCGATGCTTTCCGATTTTTACCAGAATTTCGCGTGAAAAGCGAGATGGTAGCACTTGGACTGTTCTGGGTCTAAAGTCCATCTAAGACTGGTTTGTACAAACAGATATGGATGGTATGGATGGTATTCTTCTACCACTGATTCCTATTAATTTCGCGATAAGAACCAACTAAAACGTGACGCGATTTTAGGTATATCCACCTGAATCCCAAAATAGGTTAAGTGCAAATGCCCTACAAGTGTTCAGACGGATTAATCTCATCCGATAAAAGTCGACCATTTCCTCTAGAATGTCGTTTATTAGCCAATTTTCCACAAAAGATAACCGAAACACGTATTAGACCAACAATCGGAAACGTCAATCGGCCGGGCGGCGACTAGAACATTCGATAAAACATTTTTTTTTTTTTTTGTGGCGACAAACGATAACCTTCCGCAAGAGCGTGTCCCAAAGTTTAATTTTAATTTTTTTTTATTCATTAAAATAAACAAAACAACGCATCCAATAAACAATGTTTTGTTTAACTTTATTGGAATTATTTAACTTTTATCACGACAAACGTGTTACACATTCAAATTGGAGTCTCTATCGTCGCGTGAAGTGCATTCCTGAACTATGCCAACGCTGGAGACGCTTGCATTTCATTAGATAAAAACAGCAAACCTAACGAAGTTTGACTTTTAATTAATTTCTTTTCTTTTTTTTTTTATCAAAGTGGGTGACCTTCGCGAGAAACACAACGCACCCGGTCGGTAGTTATTAACAACAATCTCCCCTCAACTAGGTCGTTCCGAGTAATCTGGTCGATCTAAACTGAAGTACTTCACACTCATTGTAAACGTTCGACAGCAAGTCACAGCTTTGACTTTCAATTCACAACGCGGCGGTCCAGGCTTCAATTTAATGAAATTCTCCGTCCTAATGTCAAATCTATGAGAGCCGCCTGGCAGACTCAAAGTATCTCAATTAAAATTCGCATGAAAGCCGGTCTCCGCGTTAATGGCTTGTTTTGAGCATGACTTTGCGAAAAATCCTTAAACAAACTTGACACTGTAGAAATTTCGTAGAAGACCCGTGCATCTGAGCCAGCAATGCCAGTCATCGCTTCGATTGAAATGTTTTAATTGTTTGGAAATCCCTGAGATACATGTGTCAAACTCGTATCTGGATGTGTGTACAAGCGAAGGCAATTGTTAGAAGAGGTAATTATTGTTTTCGGTTTGGCAACACGAAGAAACTGATGCAATAGTGATTTGGTATTTGGTAGAGATTCCTCCTGCAGCTGCCACTGGAATTTCGATAAAGATTTCGTTTCCAGGAGGAGATGAAATTTCACTGGGGTTTTCTTATCAGAGTTTTGTATGTCTGCTCTGGTTTGCTCTTATAGGTGGTTTCGATTTAAGATTCAACTCTTTGTGTGTCAACCGTTGGGTGGTGTAGGACAAGTAGACTGAGCTCGACAGGTTGTGTGAATAGAAGTGGTGTGTGCTTAGTATTTAGATATTGTGACGTCTTTAACGTGAATCAGAGGTGAATTCGAAGGAACAACACTGACATTTCCAGTATTTCCGGTAAGGAAAACAGTCATTTCTCAGATTGTTAAGAATTTTCAAAAGATCATCTCATGTATTTCATTAAAGCACGTATGGAGTTACATTTCATGGGAAGTTGTATTGTGACTCCATTTTTCGAAAATCAACAGCATTCGATGGCGCTACAGTCCGGAAGGACCTTGCACCTCGACCAACAGGGCTCTTCAAAAAGAGCGATTGTCGAAGAAAATATTTCCTGGGCTATTAATAGTTTCTTCCCCAATAAGTCGTCATCTCGCGACGGGTTCTTACCGATAATGCATCAAAAAAACATGGAGAGTGTTAAGTTACGTAGGGTGTGTGATGGATAGGCCTCATCACTTTCACTCGGAGACCTGGAGGCCCATTGTGAGTACCCTATTAATGCTGTGGGATTAGCAATATGGTTTTCGGAACAACCTGAGGACCTCTGTTTTGTGAACCAGTTAGTGCTCTTTAAGAATCTGAGTAGGTCCGCTAACTGTAAGTCTGTTACCTCTGCTAAGCTTGCAAAGAACCTTGATCCTTGACGTAGACGTCGTTCTTGCAGGGCTGGGGGCAGTGTCCTGTGATAACTCCAGAGAGCATGCGGATAGAGGATCTGTGCAGTGCCAGAAGGCAACTTGTTCTAGCTTTATTTAATTTCGGCCATAGGCTCCGAGAGATCGCGCAATCCTCTCTGGCTAACCAGGAGAAATTCCCTTCTTTCTCTATTATGTTGTCTTTTATCCTATGCAATCTTCCTATCAGTGGTATTACAGATGTGTCTGCTTCACTAATGTTCATAGCAAAGCCGACCTCAATCTTGGTAATTCATCAGCCTTTTCTTTCGTTTCTATGTCCTTATGTCCGGGAACCCGGGTAGAATTTTGGTGCCTTATGCTGATCAGCGTGTCTCAACATTTCTTGACTCCCTTTGATTTGATTGTATTGGATTTTCTCGATTTTAAAGCTGCTTGACTGTCAACGAAGATGGTAACATCCGATGAGGAAAGGTGACAATCTCTTACGCAGCCTGCAGCTTTTTCTATTGCCAGGATCTCGGCTTGGAAGACGCTACATGTGTCTGGCAATCTAAACGATTCCTGTTTCTGTAGGGTTACCGAATAGAATTCGGCTCCTGTTCCTGTTTTCATTTCAGAGCCGTCAGTGTAAATCGCGATTTCGTGGACATGGAGAGAGAACTACCCTGGCGACTAGTAATTTATCGTTGCTCTCTTTGACTGGACCATATTCCCTCTTCTTGGGAAAGTGCTCGAGTTGTTTTCATTCCAAAACGAGGTTCAAACCTATCAACCTATTATCCTTCGTACTAAAAACCCTTAAGAGTATCCGGAACACATATGACCGGGAATCTCTCGAAGGATCCCCATTATTAGAGTCCCACCACGCCCATCTCAAAGGTGCATAAGTTTACAAACACAGCCCCGCATGAGGTCGTTAAGACGATAGCTTTCCATTAGTCTGCTCAACTTGATTTGCTGTCAAGTACTTCACAGCGTCTTTAGTGGTTATAAACGCAAGGCCTAGCTGTACCTTAAAGACAGTGAGGATCTGTTTCCTAGTCAGCAGGACTATCTCCGTGTTGTCTTTTGCTGGGCTAAGTCCATGGTCTTGGATCTTGGATTTGACACGTCTTATAACTTGGTTAAGCCGTCTTTGGTGTTTCGTAAGGTGATCACTGCCGCGATGCCATCAGCGTAACCAACCAGAAACGTACTTTTCCCTTCTTAAAAAGGAGTCCATCGTAGGAAAAGTTTCACAAGTCGGGTCCTAGGATTAAGCCCTGCCCAGAACCAGCGGTAATTGTCTCCGTTTGTGGCCGCTCTTTAGTGCCATAGTTCAATTATCTGTTTCTAGAATAACTTTTCATTGCATATGCGTAGGCTAGCGTTTAGCATATCTCTTCACCTGAGGGAGTTAAAAGCCTTTATAACGTTTAGATTTGCCAGCATGACGGTTTCTTCAATGGTGCCTGTTGCAGGTCCCAACTCTGCTATTCCTGTTGTTGAGTGTCCTTTTCTGAATCTGTGTGGCTTAGCGGATAGGATTCCTGCTCGCAGAACAGACATCAGTGTATGTCTTCTGCATTGCTAAGGCATAGTTTCGGACGCCACTGTGATTGATTTTATCGAGAAAATGCTTTGCTGCTATCTGTATTCAAAAAATAGTGTTTCAGTCGGATAACTGGATTAAAATTAAGATGTACAGACACCCAGGGTTGTCCTAAGAGTCGAAGGGGTCTTCATGGGTCGCTTAAGGGCCCAGCACTTCATCACAGACTCAGTCATTGCATCTTCATATTCATTTGGTGAAAAGTTCCGCATTTGTTCCGTACCGTGTCTGGTACTTAAATAAACTTCCAACAGAAGGTCATTACCAAGTCAGATCGTGTCTAACCAAGTGATTCCCACGACTTAACGATTTAAATAATGGTTTACACCTCCTTCTGTCGTTCGTACAAATTAAACAAATTTGCATGTTTGCAGTCCCATTCGTCATGTGCTTTTTAAAGAAAAAATAGCAAAACTAATTATGCACGGCAGCCATTATGGTAAACTATACCCCGATGCGCCATGTTACCTAATTTTTGAAAAGAACTTCAGTCGAAAATAGAGATTTTAAAAAATTCAGATCTGATATTGAGAGAAAGCAGTGAAAGTAAATGTTGGGATTCTGTTGATTAAGTTTCCTACAGCCACTTGTCTCTCATTCGTCTATCGGAATGCGAGTTTAACCTTTTTTTTTTTGGCAGCCATAATTCAGAACCAGTCGGGGCAAGTTTTTTTTTTTTTTTAAGTTACCGGTTGAACACACATAAATTTTATAAACAACAATGTGACGTGATTTTTGCAAAGTTTCCCAGAATAATAATTGAAAAAATAAAACAGAAATGATTTGATTGCCACCAACAGCAGCTTTCTTTGTGCATGTTTTTTGCCTTTTTTGCTTTAAATCATCGGGTTTTTTTTGTTTTTGGATTCGCTCTTTGTGATGGTGATTGAACTCTTACGAGTGAATTTGATTTAATTCATTTTTATGTTCAACACGAAGCATTTTGCTTACAAAGTACACTTTCAGTTTCGCTTTTTCTTTACATCGTTGTTTTAAAGGCTGGTACGAGACTTATTAATGTTGAGTGTGTGGTATGAACGATGAAATCGACTGAGACATGAATGAGACGAGATAATGATACAAAATCTTTGAATGCATCCATTGGCAAAGTTTGTAAACATATTGCTGCCATTTCTTGACAGACGTCATAAGTAAGTTTTGGCAAGTAATCATGGAATTTGAATCTATCACCTAAATTCGCTTTCTATTCGACAAGTTTTTGGTGGTTTACTTAAAATTTAAAGTCAACACGATCGTTTAACTGAACTGCTTTGCGGATTGTTCTCGAAAAGCTTTAAACAAACACCACCGTAGTTGTATCGTTCGGGCAAACAAATCCATCATTGCGATTCTTTACGAGCCCAAATCTGTTAATTCCTCGGCGTTTCCAGAAACTGAGCCTTTCGCAAACCTCATCCTGGAGAATTGCGCTCAAGAAGCTAGGCTTTCACCCGTTTAAGATCTTTTTTCGTAGGAGTTTAACCCGAACTCTTCACTGACGGGGCCTTTGAACAGTGAGAAATTTTTCCCGATTCGGCAAACAAATCATGTTTAGGGATGAAATTCTTGAATGGAGAAACTAGTCGACACGAGATCTTAGACTCGATTGACCATTGCATCTGGAACTGACTGATCCTTTCTTCTTCGAGGATAAACAGACAAGAGCCCTTACCATGAACGACGATTTAGACCTTACCGATGTTTTTACAACCAGACTACGCTCATGCCACACAGCACCTCAAGCATTCGAATTTTTGACCGAAAACTTCAACGATGGCATTATTTTATGGCCCGAAGGAAGTTTCGATCTGTCCCTGTTAGACTTTTTCTAATAGAGGTATGAGAACCCGTTTCGTTGTCGAATGGTATAGGTCCATAGTTATACTTTGTCAGCATAGTCGATAAGAATTTGATGAAATGTAGAAGGCAATCGAAATTGTTCGTGTCCCATCGATAAAGAAGCACCAGGCACATTGCTTAACCCCAATAAAAACAGTATTGAATCAAAAATCCAGTCTTGTCGAACACCAGTTTGGATCTCGTATTCCTCTGACAGCCTTTCTTGTGTACAATACGACACTTCACTCATCGTTAATTGCTTTGATAATAACGCCAGGCAACCCAAATAAATTGACGCCTTCCGAAAATCGATGAACGTTATCGACCTTTATTCGACGCTTTACTTCATCCGCATGATGTTGATGTGGTTGATACGAGTACACGAGAATTCCGAGAGGAAACATGATTGTTCGGCATCGAGTTAGTCTTCATTACTTCCTTCGCTCAAGATTCATTTTCACAGTCCATAACATTTCCTTAGAGACCTTGACGACCATATTCTTCATAGACTGACCGTGAAAGTTGTCAACCTCCCAAGCCTTTTCAAAAAGGTATACAAAAACTCAGTAGACGGCGTTGCCGCCGCTGGTATATCGTCAAATTCTACCGCTTTTGTAAATTTTTCTATGTTAACTGAAAGTTGCGGCCCATATTCGGGCAATTGTTACCGTCGACGGCTCAGTGCATATAACTGGCGGATACACGCTCCAAAATCACAGCGAAATGCTACTATCTTCGCTTGATGTGGTTCTGATCCGATATATGTAAGTAGAGAAACGTCTAGGCTTTTCACTGGAGCTAGGTTTTTCTTCCGCACGTGATTGTTCTGCTGTTGTTGTCAATGCATTGATGTAGTTTCGCTTGTCCCTGCGATTCTCTAATCTTCATGTGATAGAAGGACTCTAGCTCGTTCCATCATATAACTCGATAACTGGCAAAATAAGTTTGTGGAGTTTTCGCTTGTCGATGCACGTCTAGGTCTTTTCAGTAAGTCACGTGCTATACTTTCAGAAATCATGGATTTCACAAAAGGTCTACATAGACCTTAGTGTGATGAAGAGATTAGCTAATGTCTTCATCAACCCGCAACTTAGGCCTAATCTATACTTTCTTTGTCATGTACCGACAAAGTTTTCGTTCATTATAAAAAAGACACAGCACTCCAGAGCTCTCGGATGGCTGGGGTACTGTGTTACGATTCCTTGCGAAGGGAGTAACTCAGTACGTAATTCGACTTTAGCTATGGATGATGTTTGCTCAGATGATGATTACTTCCTTACTTACTTAAGGTGGCGCTACTGTTCGGGGTGGAACTGGGCCTCAACCAACAAGCGTTTCCAGCCCGCTCAACCTTGAGCCAACTGCCTCCAGTTTGATTACCCGTCGTCTATCGTGGAAGACCAAGAAGACAACTTCAAAAATATCGTCTGATCGCCTAATGATAAGTCTGTATGAACATTGATTGCCTGTCAGTTGACACCGGCTTTTCTGCTCAAACGTGGTTCCCCCTGGTATTAATTTGGCTCAAATCAACAAAACGCTCACGTACGCGGCACCTCGCCTCGCACGTAATAGAGGTTAAAGATCTTTCGCCAGCTATTACATACTGTTGACTGTTAAAGCATAAAGTCGCATCCAAACTTACGTATTCATACTTGACTTGGTTCAATAGCTTCTTATTGAAACGATATTCTCGTACAAGAAATCATGATCAATCTGTCTCTCAATTGACCTACAATTTCTTTAGCTATTCGTCTCATGTACTTGTTACATGAACAACATCATTTGACCTCATAACCATTTGGCCTAGGCCTTCAAATTTTCGGCTAGACAACTCTATTCACTTTGAAGGGCTTTTCTTAAGAATGTTAACCTTATCCACTTCTGATGCAATTGCCCAGAAGGTCGGAGTACTCGCATGAATGTACCTCACAGAAAAAGGGAACACACTTGATTAAACAGCTCGTATTTGCGTGTTTTTATTTCATTGAGTCATGATGCCCGGGAGATCTTAATAAAAGAAAAGAGGAAGCGGCTAGAGGGGATACTCACCTTATTCAAGTTCTTTGCAAACACTGAAGATAATAAATTATTACGTTTATTTTGCATCTTAATTATTCAAGCTTTATTTGCTCAACTCGTTTTCTATTTTGACACAACACATTTTGGTCTTTTCGAATCCCACTAGACTAGATTATTCTTGAAGCTGGAATGAACCTTATTCTTGAAGCTGGAATGAGCTTAGTCTTGAAATCAGTAGTTTTCAATACTCATCACGTAACTTTTGAGACGATTCTCATCTGGACGATAGTTCGAAACGCTATCGTCTGTAGTTTGCATCATGTAAAACCACTTTTATCGTCTCGTCTATCGTTTATTTTTTCTAAATTCAGAAATTCAGAAAAGTTGGCACGGAACTATATTACCAAAACAACTTAGGGTAGACATATTTTCACTTGTTAAAATTGATTTCTTTGATTTAAACACAAATCTCATAATTTTCTTCTTCTCTTTGATTCACAAACGATGTCGAAACGATACCGATTTTGCTATCGTCTAAAAACAACGTCGAGACGATAGTAACTGACAGCACGCGTTCAATCGTCAAAACGATATCGCCCAGACGACTATCGACTATGAGAGCTCAGGCGATTTCTAAGATGTTTGCAGTTAAGAAAATGCAACAAGTTCCCCTATACAGCGCAATGCTGTCCTCGTCACACTTTCTGAGCTAATATCCGGTCCATACATATAGGTATATACGTCAGACTGCATGAATTCTTCCATCACACCACTTCATTTACTTATGATTGTGCTACAGTTCGAGTTGAACCAGCTTCTCAGATCAGCTGCCTCCAGTTGCATCCAGTTGGTTGAGGTCACCCTCCACTTGCGCAGGCCATCGAAGATGAAGTCGTGGTCTTCTGCGTCGTCCCTTTATGATGACCCAGCCATCTTAATCGCTTGTGGTTAAAAACTCTCCTCCATGAGCCGTCAACGCAGGTGGGCCCATAAAGCGAAGGCAGAACTTCTCTCTCAAAAATTCAACTAGTTTTTATTCGATTTTGACAAAGTCCATGTTTCTGCACTTATAGTAGGACGGGGATGATGAGGGTCTCGTATCTTTGTTCTTCGCGATAAAGCCGTACTAAATACGTAGGTTAGATAAGATAAGTGGGCAGGCGAAAGAAAGAAGAATCTATTACGCCACACTCAGCTCAATTCAGACCCATTGTGATACCTTTGCGGAGAAGTAATACGTCTCCTATTCATAAAACGCTACCCAATAGTTATACAGGGTTTTGCAATAAGAGCGCTACAAAAGTTTTTTTAAATAAAACAAAAACTGTTTTGGATATCAATGAAATTCTTTATTCCTGTGAAAGTACGTTCGATGCCATTATGTATGGAACTCAATTTCTTTTGCATGGCCACCACGGGCACGTTTGCAGAAGTCCAGAAGCTGAACCCAATTTTCGACGGTTTTCAAGCATAAATCGGCCGATACTGCTGCAATTTCACGTTCGATATTCGTACGAAGTTCATCAATCGTCGCTGGCTTGTTGGCATAGACCATAGACTTGACGTAGCCCCACAGGAAATAGTCTAAAATATTCGGTTATCATTGAACGGTAGCGATCCCCATTCACAGTAACGTGCCGGTCTTGATCATCACGGAAGAAGTACGGCCCAATGACGCCGCCGGCCTATAAACCACACCAAACCGTAATTTTTTCGGGATGCAATGATGACTCATGGAGTACGTGTGGATTGCTGCCTGACCAATACCGCATATTTTGTTTATTGACGAAGCCATCCAGCCAGAAATAAGCCTCATCGCTGAAGATGATTTTTCGATGAAAATCCGAATCATTTTCAAGTTGTTGCTCAGCCCAATTCACGAACATACGACGCTTCTGGTGGTCAAGCGGCTTCAGTTCTTGCGTCAATTTAATCTTGTTAGGATGTAGGCCAAGATCTTTTCGCAAAATTCGCCACAACGACGTCACAGAGATGCCCAACGCTTGAGAACGACGTTTGAGAGACACATTTGGGCTTTCTGCAACTAAAGCCTCAGCGGCAGCAATATTCTCGACACTACGGGCACTTCTTTGTCTCACTGGCACAGGAACATTTTGTACTGTGCCTGTGGATTCAAATTTTTCCACTAGACGCTCAATTGTTGATCTGCTAGGACGATTATGACGACCATAAATTGGACGTAGCGCTCTTAACGTTGAGGCAATTGACTCCGAATTTCGGTAGTAAATTTTAATAATTTCGACTCGTTGTTGGCTCGTATATCTTTCCATCATGAAATGGCAAACCTTACTGAAGAGAAATGTCAAAAAACCGCAAGAAAAATATGGCGTCGTTTGCTGTCCCTGTCGCTCTACTTTTGTAGCGTCCCTATTGCAAAACCCTTTATAAATACATGTACATGACCAACCTACTGCATCTGTGATACAAACCAGCTTGTTGATTTGATGAATTTCATTATTTGGTTTACCGGTGTATCGGATAATTGTTCAATGTAGTGGGAAAAGTACCGTCCGAGGAACTTATTTCTTGGTACAGACTCCGACAGTGGCAAATGAAGTGTACCCTCATAGGCTTCCTCATCGCCACAGCCCCTACAGAGATCTCGTTCTGTAATTCGAAACTTTTTCACTGCGTATTATGCCCTGCAATTACTCCTATTAAGGTAGATAGGGATCTTCTGTCGATTTACAGAAGTCTGTTAGTCCTAGCGTTGTAGAATAAAGTCCATACCTTTTTTGTGATACCAGAAGTGTCTAGAGAGGTCTATCTGCTATTCGCCTCCCTTAAGCTTCTTTTCCCCGCTTCGAGCTTAAGTTTGCAAGGCGGGATGTTCAACAAAGTGTCAACTTGGTACGAGTTTGTTGCCAAGCCCTTTCTCGCTAGTTCGTCAACATTCTCGTCTCCTGTTAATAAATAGCTGACGCGACAGCTCCGTAGGTCTAGCTTCTCGCAACCATTCATGTTGTGCGTGTTACATTTTTCGCACGAATGGAAGGAACCTTCAATTTATTGCCAACTCCGAACGGTGAATTAAGAAACTCTTTCATGGCAATTTATACTCCCGGAGGCTTCTCATTCACCGACGAGAGGTGGTGCATGGCTGGAGCTTGAACCCACGCCGCTCGGTCAGCAGTCCAACGCACTAACCACTGAGCCACGGCGACCACTCTCGTCTCCTGTTATATGTCCTTAATACAATACAGTAAAAGCTATAGTAACAGCGGTTAGCAAGTGAAATTCTATGTCAGATCTCCGCTCTGATGTTTTTGACAGAGTTGATAGCACAGCCTGAAAGCTACAGTTGTTCTGGCCGAAACATCGGTGTTCATAGACGGCGTACACTTTGTTCTATCCTCGATTATTAACGGACCGATTGGAATTGATGTTTACGAAGGCGCCAGTGACGGCCTTCGTTTTGCCGATGATATCAGTGTCATCTGCAGAACCAAGTACATCTACATAGTTGTATTGATTTGTACTAATGCCTAAGTAATGTGTTGACTGAAAAATGTCGTACTATTTTCTCCAGTAGCAAGTTGAAGAAACTGCGTGACAGTACATCGTCCTATGGTTTCGAAGGTGTCGGTGGTGTGTTTTCCGACCTTGATGGTGATGATGATGATGATCTATAGTCATCCTATATAGTCGAATAAGTTTTGTGGGAATACCTAAACTAGACATGGCGCAGTATATCTCATCTCTGTTCACAACATCATATTTGGCCTTGAAATCCAGAAATAGCTGATGGGAATCGATTTGAAACTCGTCTCTCCAGAATTTGGCATTAAGTGAAGATTTAGTCAAGTGTCGATTGTTAAGTCCTAAAACCGTACTGGTAGTTCACCACCGATTCATCGATGTATGGTTTCAAGCGCTTCAGCATTACATCAGTTTATTTTGTATGCGATGTTCATTGAACCTATACCTTACATAAGTACAAACATATATATCTCATCCATCAAGCCATCAAACACTTATATGGACTCATACAAATGACTGACAAAGAACCACAAAACATCCAAACGGATGAAAAGTTCAACGTGCCTCCCTTAAATCATGTACAATTGTAGTACTAGAATAGTTTTAACGCCATGTTCAGGTTGAGGCACTTGTCCTTTTTAGTTTTTCTTCTGAAATTTAAGCATATTTCGCTACTGTCCAAGGGAACAGTCTCTGTCCTTATTGAAGTCCAAGTCCATTCAAACAGACAGACAACTCCAACGGATATTGCTGATAGCATTCCATTTGCATCCGCTATTACGTTTTATTAAGTCTCCGCCTAGTTGACATTATGTCATCAGCACAATAAGTTCGTAAAATCTAATCGATTTCACAACGCCGATAACTAAATTCCTTTCGATTACCATCAAACACTAGTCAAAGAAATGCCTTTTATTGTATAATGTCTCAATTAATCATGTGTCCTAACAAATTGTTTTAATACGACTCCGTCAATTTTTGTACGAAATTTTGCACACAGAAATCGTAGGTTTTTATTTTTATTAATTTCTTGTCAAAGTTCAATTGTTAAATTGTTTTGACGTATGACAAGTGACGTGTGAATTATTTCAGTAAGTACATAATTTCGTATTGTTGGAATTATCGAAGCGTGCGACAAAACTCGTACTTGACGAATATTGCATACTTTTCGCGATAACTCAGCAGGCAGTGAGCATTATGGTCGATTAATAAAATTGTACGCGACAATTATTCACCTTCATGTGCTCAGTGCTGGCATTGGCACTATGAATGGCGGAATTTTTGTTCGTTTTTTCCCCAATCAACTTCCGCCAAGTGGGATGTGAATTAAAATGTTTCATTCACTGAGCATTTAGATCAGATGTCGGGTGCTTTAAATATAAAGTGTTGACGGCGAACTAATTCTACAAGCACTCATGATTGTAATGAAATGGGCAATTGGTTCTGTAAATTGAGAATGCTTTGGGAGTGAGTTCAGTCATGAACTGATTACACCTAACCGACAAGGATGGGATGGAGTAACAAGTTTCTAGTATCGTGTCAAATGGGTCCAAGCTTTGTATCGACTTCAAGGCTCATCTAGTATTTTCCAAGGGGAAGAACATACTAGTCAATAGAGACACCTGTAAGGTATTCAGTCTTAATTCCACAATCAAGAACTATGTAGCAATCTTTATGAAAAGCTAGACCACCTTGGCTCTAAGTAGGCTGCCAGTTCGAGTGATCCCATCCTCTTAAATCGTACAATGTGGTTCTAGACTTTATTAACTGAACGATTCTGTCGTTTGAAACCTGACGCGCCGATGTAAGTAATCGCATTCGAAATATGTCGAAAAATATGTCCTGACGATATTGTTGATTCCATCTATTAAATAATTCTGTAAGGAATCTGTCAAAATCGTCTTCGCTGTTTGCCGTTAAAACAGTATGGCAAGATGCAACTGAAATTCCCCCACCCTATAGCAGACTACCCTACCGACAAGTAACCTTTCATGTGCATGTGCAATATTGTAACTGAAGACTAACCCCTGACTCATTTCCTATTTCCATCTGCTATTCATCGCTTCGCTTATCACAAACTTGACAGAATTGTTCCCGGAATTCACTTCGAATTCCTCTGATAGAATTCATCGCGCCAAACCTACTTAGCGGTGCGGCTTTGATCTGTAAAACTCCTCACGACAGCTAAAGCCACACCAGTATCACATGAACTCAATCTGCAGCGGAAATTTGCCTTTTCGCTTCCAAAAACCAAAACCGAATTCAATTTAATCTCTAGACCGTCTAAATTTAAATTGTTTCTAACAATAGATTGGCCATTAGGTTCGCTCAATTGAAGAGCGCTCGCTGACACAGCAGAGGCCGCCATCTAACATGGGCATAAGCACACACTCCACACACCACGCTCCTCCACACGAGGGAAATACCACCATGTGTCGATGAATTCAGTGAAACTTTCATCTGTTACCCTGAATCAGGGCCAATTTGCTTTCTTCTGCTGCGTGGTCTCGCGCCCGGCTGGCTTGACTTCTGGTATCTTTGCTTGGCAAGCGAAGCCCAGCACATTCGTACACATGTATCTGCAACTATTTGTTGACATGTTTTCACAGTCTACTAATTGAATTAAATTGACTTAGGGACGCACTCTCCAAAGCCGAATCGAGAGAAAGAAAGAAAGAAAGAAACTGTCTTGTAGCTGTCGCCCTGCACCGGGACAGCCGAGCGCCAGCAGCCGCAGCGTCACTCGTGCTTCCCGTGTTGCGGCGCGCGGATGCCTTTTGTTCATATTTTGTCGTTTATTTATTTATTTATCGCTGCCCAATTGAGATTAATTTAAAACACGAAACATCGCGCAATGCGTGTGCAACTTGCCGATTCATGCGATTTTTTTTTGTGTATTTCATTGGCACGGCACCGCCGCCGGTCGATCGTTTCGTCGATAAAAAGTATTTAATCGGATCGATTTGGTTTAGTGCGACAGACGGCGCGGCATCACTCACTCAAGGCATTGTGCTGGCCCGTTCAATGGTGTGTGATTAGTGTGTCATTTGATTTGACTTGTGTGAAAAACGGGTGCGATAAGACGCTAGTCGATAGTAATCGTTATTAGTTTATCGATTGTGCTTTACGGAACAGGGATTAGTCGAGTGCCAGTCGAGCGGCGACCCGGAACACGGTGCGTATGAGTGATTTTGTGTTCTTCACTGGTTTTCCTCCGAGGAGGAGGTGTTGGGGCGGTTATAAAATTCTGTGAGGTGGTAATCGGAGACGAAAAAGTCTCTCGCCTTGAACAAGACGGCTGTGCAAACATGGGACTGTCGTTTTATTTGGTTGAAAGTGAAATTCACAGAGCAACTTGGTGTGGAATTATACAATAAGTGCCCGTCGGCTTGTGTGTTTTTAGGTGAAATGCAAACCGGATTGACTTCCTGCAAAAGTGTTTTTTTGTTTCGAGCCTTTCAAGTCGTCGTGTGTGACAATGTTAAACGAATCCTCTTCTCAGTCAGGCGAAGAATATTTCTTTCGAACCAGTCGAGGATACTTGCAGTTGTTTTGTTTTTAATTTTGTTAACGTCCACGTCCATAAAGCAGGAGTGAGAAGATGAATGTTTTATATAGAATCCCCCTGATAGTTTTTAGGAGGGTTTTCCTCTACAGTTTCCTTCTTAGTCCAAAGAAACCGCAATTGACAAGAATAATTCTTCGCGTGAATTACTGAATTGGACAGGCAAAACCCTTATACGTACGTGTTGTCCGAATCCATACCCATCAGTTGAGGCCACAAGAATTTGGCGACCATGGAGCGGTTTCAAATGCCCTTATTGATTTCTACATTTCCGGCTTCATCTTCGCGGAAGCACATCCCAATCACTCTGCTATCTCTTGTGTTTTACTCGAGGATTGTCTGGACTCCAAATTCTATAGGTAAAATGGCGTAAAAATCATCGTTGTCTTCGTGGTTGTCCAAAACCCAACTGACAAACTGCCGGCGCTTGAAAAGGTCTGCTGGCTTAAGTTCCTATCATAAAGTCTTGAGAAATTCAGTGGACATTGCTAGTCAATTTCCGAAGTGAAATCTAATGCACAAACGTTTGTGACGATTGAACTCTATGTCCTTAATTTATGGTCAGTGGTGTAGTGCCGTTACAGTCGATTCATATTCCTTAAAGCGAAATACTTACTCTTCGAATAAGATTTTATCCATAGAATTCAGAGCTAGGCCTTTTGGAGGTTCCATTGTTTGGGTTATCGAGAATATTGTGAAAGATTTTCGGAACCATTGCCCACAATCTTCCACTATTCGTTGTTTTTCTCGCATTTGACATTCGATTTTTGTTCACTATTGTGAAGACTCGAGTCTGGTGCTGCCAAATTCGTAACAATTTTTCTTCAGATTTGCTTTTGTTTCTTGCGAAATCCAATAAGATAAATTCTCAGCTTACATCACCATATTTTACTCCCCAGAGGGCGCTAAATC
Organism: Matsumyia berberina; assembly: GCA_917880715.2. Classification (NCBI taxonomy): domain Eukaryota; kingdom Metazoa; phylum Arthropoda; class Insecta; order Diptera; family Syrphidae; genus Matsumyia; species Matsumyia berberina. Next base: position 9,811,655 of record OU862872.1, read on the forward strand.
AACCAAATCCGCTCCTGACAATTAATTTTTTCTTATTATTTTTCTCATTTATTGCTAGACTTCTGTTAAATGCACATAGCACACGTATATCAAAGCATTGTTAGAGAGGCTATAAACTGATTTATTTTAAGCTATCGATCAAGTGGATTTATTTTGCTATCGTTTCACCAAGATAACACAAAGTACACCAGGAAAGCGTATAGTTCAATCCCAGCCAAGGGTGTCTTTTCTTCTAATGAGATTATAAGTCGGTGACCCAATTCGATTCCACAACCCCCTTCTACTAGACAGAGTCGATAACATGTCTGCAAAGCACTCGACACCAGCACGTCTCTGAGCTCTGTGACCAGATATTGTATTTATTTTCATTTACGTTTTAGAGGAAATAAGCGACAAAGTTATTAAAAAAAAAACAAATAAAGTGGTCAACCCAGTCAAACCTCAAAATGGGCAGAATAAGTTTGCACAGTACAATGGCCTTAGCGGTGGCGATGGCGACAGTAACAATGTGCTTAGGTAAGTCGTCCAAACCACTTGTGCCAAGTGATTCTCAACTCAATTTGAATTTCTTTTCAGTTTCAAGTGTCAGCAGTCAAGAGCATCCATACTCCCTGTCCGTGTCACAAAGAGACATCACAGTCCTAGTGAACCAGAAAGAGGAATTCGAGTTACTCCTCAAGTAAGTAGCACACAGCGACACACACAGTTTTTCGGATAAATTTTGTGTTTCAACTTCGCAGCGGTGTACCGGATCAAGAAATCAAAATTGTATTCATCAAACAGCACGATGAGCTCATTGATCTCGAGCCACCTGTTGTGACCTTTGATGCCACCAGTCCTAAGAATGCGACAGTTAATGTGCTTGGGCGGAAGCCAGGACTGTTAGAAGTGACCGCTGAAGCTCAACCCAACGAGACATGGATGTAATATTGATTGAACGACCTGGGAACGAACTCATCATTCATTTTTTTGTGTTCCTTTTGCAGCGTCCAAGATATATATCTTCGAGTGAAGGTAGCAAACTCGATTGCAATCGTATACGTCTCGAATGTATTTGGTTGGATTTACTTTGCCGCATGGTCGATCTCCTTCTACCCGCAGATCTACTACAATTTCAGGCGCAAAAGTGTGGTCGGTCTAAACTTCGACTTCCTCGCATTGAACATTGTTGGGTTCCTACTGTACAGTATTTTCAACATCGGCCTCTTTTGGATCCCCAGCATGCAAGAGGAGTACTTCAGTCGGCATCCACGTGGTCTGAACCCGGTTCTAATCAATGATGTGGTGTTCACGCTACATGCGATGCTTGCCACTGGTATTACGATTCTCCAGTGTTTTATTTATGAGGTTAGTGTCGACAGTAACTGGGTGAAAAGAAAAGTTGTCCGATGCTGACCTTTCAAGGTGTTCGCACACCGGTTAATTTCAGAGAGCGGAGCAGAGGGTGTCGCTGACAGCTCGCGGTATCGTGGGCATATTCTCCGTGGTGGTGGTAATATCGATCGGTTTAGCTGCAGGCGGCGTGATACATTGGCTGGATTTCCTCTACTACTGCAGTTACATTAAACTGACGATTACATTGATTAAATACATTCCACAGGTAAGTCGGGGCTTGGATACAGGGGGACATAATTATCATTCCTTTAGGCGGTGTCTCAAGTTAAACGTTGCAAAAGGAACTATCAACGGTAACACAGTCTTTTGCTGGCACTGCTGTTTGTGCTTTCCAATCGCATATCTTAGTGCTTCGTTGGCATTGCCTTATGCCTACCCATTATCCTGAATAGGTTTTAAACTAGAGGTCGGAATGTTGGGAAAATAGCGTTTAGGTGAAGCTGGGTGTATGATAGGTCTTATTCTCGTCACTAGGTCATTGGACAAGAGCTCCGTTTAGGAGTAGCACTGTGTAATGCTGACGTCAAAATTCTATCTTCATATGACTGCCAGGAAATAAGACTTCTTTGTGATGGCAGCAGTTCCATACCAGATTTTTTTTTTTCCAGTCATCTCACTTCGTTTAGACCCCAAATGTCCGACTTAAACATATGCCATGAATTCCAGTTCATGTTTTGGAAATTTGCAGTGTTGAGGTCCTTCAATCTCCTAAGTCACGAAGCGGGATCACACCAATCTTAGTTCGGGTACAATAGGTAAAAGTCATCATGTGATCATCCCTGACCCGAGGGGTAATTTCGGTTTCGTTAGGTTGGTATGTACACATATTTCTGCAAAGCGAAAGCGAGGTAGATTGGAAGGCAGAAGTGTTGGTTTTAAGCAGTTGCAGATCACCACTGCCCTAAAAACAAAAACATACCTGCATGCACCAGATCTTTTTGAGAATATGAAGTATAAAATCTGTGGGCCATAAGCGATGTCGTCATGTTTATACTTACCCAAGCGAAAGCAGGAGCTAAGTTTAATTCAATCCTTTTCCGCTCTGCGCCAAACTCCGGTCAGTAGAAACCCATTGTGATGCCCATTGGGGAGAAGGTACCCCTTGCTCGTGAGTAATACCCAAAGCATTACCCATCTTAAAGCCTTAATGCACCTTCAGGTGTCCTTGATAGGTACGTCACTTAGTTCTTCAGAATCCTGAAAAAGTGCCTCCCAAAGGATTTATGTCTGAGATGGCAGAAGACAGCCCTAATTCAAATTCTTCTTTTCTTCAAATTTTTTTTAGGAAGACACGCAGATATATTTCTCGCTTCAGAAACGCTTTGATAAATTTTTGTCAACAAACTTTGGAACGAGCTTGAGGGATATATGTAAATATGTATATGTCCGGAAGAAGTCAATCTTCAATGGTTCAAAAGCGGAATCATGACACACTTACAAAGATGTTGAGCTCTATAAACGTGATGTGGGTCTGCCTGCTCTGTATGTGCATTGACGATGTGGGTAGAGAGCCTTCGTTTGGTGTTTCGTCTTTGCTTTTTCCATCGTCTTGAGGAGAAACAATATAAGGCTGACCGGTATTTAGGACTTGGCTGTTTTTTTTTTTTTTTTTTTCATTTTTGAAATCAGCCCGATATTTGCCTGCCTATGCTCGCTTAGGTCTACGAGAGGAGACTACTTACCGGATGCGGTGATGTTTTTTTTTTTTTAAGGTCTGGTGTGACGCCATTAGAACATTTTCCATTATTTCGCACCCCTAGATTGGTACTACTTTAATCAAAGCTGGACTTTCCTGTAGGATAAGTGTGTGGACTACCTCCCCCTCTTTCGTTACTTGAGAGTTCTTTAGAACCTGAAAGACTTAAATTTTAATGCTTTCTCCTTCTTTCTCAGGCTGTCATGAACTACAGACGCAAAAGTACGGTGGGCTGGAGTATTGGCAACATTTTGCTGGACTTTATCGGTGGCACGCTGAGCATGTTGCAGATGATCCTGAATGCATACAACTACGGTTTGAATCACACATTCTCCTACAACTACATTTGACTCATTTCAATTACCCTTTCCATTTCAGATGACTGGGTGTCACTATTCGGAGATCCGACCAAATTCGGTCTTGGTCTCTTCTCGGTGCTGTTCGATATATTCTTCATGTTACAGCACTACGTGTTCTACAGGTATGCTAACCAAGTTAAATTGTTCTAGACAAACAATTTGACTTACGAGTATGTACAAAACGACAGCGCCTTCCATAAGAGTATATCTTGCAAATTTATTTCAAATTTCTTTTCATTCTTATTGTTTACATCTCACACCTCATTTAAACAAAAAAAAAATGAAAATGACAATTCAACAGCATTCAAGTGTCCATTGCTGCGAAATTTAAAAGTCAACAGTTAAAAATGAACAAGTGCTAGGGAAGGGAATGACGAAGGACTCACGCCATAATCATCATCATTTCACGTGCATTACCCATCAACCGCAACTGCTTTTGTTTTTTTTTTTAATTTATTTTTTTTTGTGTGTATATCTCGAGAACAATTTTGAAAATCTTTTACAGACACTCGAAGGAAATAACCATTTCCCAAGTGACCACTGTCGAAGATCTCACTCAGAGTAAAGAGGATAATAGTTCGGAGAAGCGATTCTAAGCGAGCGCTTCCTCTCATTATTATTTGTCTTATAGTACTTAATTTAGTTTAACGAATTTTTTTCTATTAGCTTATAAGTGTGTATTATTAAATTTTGTAGGTTTAGTCGTAGTTGTATTATGCGAAGACAGAACAAATGTATAATAATAAATTCGTTTTTTATTTGTTGCGTTGTAGTTTGTATTTATTTCGATTATTTTTGCTTTTAATTTCTGCACATCATTTAGTTTTAAGTGCACTTTTGATTGTGTCTGTGTTTGGTTTGGGGGGGCGGCACTGTGTTATAGCGCACGAGGCTTGTAAAAAAAAAGATAAAATTGATTAAGGTTTGACTACATGTCTTTTATCTGATTACTGGTGTTTCACGCGATTATTTGACTTCCCATTTACGGTCATAACATCATGCATCGTCGAGGTTCTTATAGTTTTTATGTCGAAAAGGTTACGTGGATAATTTAATTGAACAATCTGTTGTGGTAGTTAATGCTTAACTGCAATCGGACGTCGACTTTTTCAAATTTCTAGTCTTGAATACCTTTTTGGTTGATTTGATGGTGTAACCATCTACACCGCCGGCAAAAATTAACGACGGGGTAGGTGTTTCCGTCTTCTACATCATTGTAGCGTGTTTCAAGCAGAAATAATGGCGTTTTAATAAGTCTTATCCTGGCTTCAGAAAAACCTGCCAGCCAAGGAGTAATCAAGTCCTCAGAATCATTTTCCCTAACCACCTCTAGATTGCCGACCGTCTCTGCTTGGGGTCCTTTTAAAATTCTCCTTTGCTGCGCGGCGGAACATAGGGATTTTTCTGTGAACTGTAGGGTGGTGAAGTCGCCAGATATGGAGCAACAATACCCCTCCTACATAAATTTAAGCTAAATGCTATCGTAAGAACAAATCTTATTTGGACAAGCGGCACTGTGTCTAGCGGGAAAACAGATTTCGCCAAAGCTGCATCTAAGACGCTCTAAGAATTGGATCTCTTTCAACAGATTGCACATTAGTGTCACAATATGTGCTATCACTAGACACTGTCTAAAAGGCAAGCATGCAACAAGGCTTGGACGATAACGAAAAGGAAACTGTTCTCCCCTTTCTTTGCATCTCTCCATTTCTCTGCAACGGAAGGAAACTTCACTTTGGAGGTTTCATTTATAACACTTTAGACAAGTTCTTCGAGATTAAGACAGTCCCAAATGAACTTTGACTCTAGAGTGTAGGATTACAACGACCTAAGTCCTGCCTAACTGTCCGAAAATATGTGAATGGGAATTCCCTTATTTTTTCTCTTCAGCATTCCCGTGCCCATAGTTCGAGTAAACCTTCGATTGGAGGATAGTAAACGCCACCAGGAACTTTCTGGAGAACCGAAATTTATTGAACATCGTATCTAGTGTCTGAAATTTGGTTCACTTTGAATGTATGTATTCCAAAATCCTCTAATATCCTGCAAGGTATCTGAGGCGACCTAAGAGCATCTTGGGTTTCAGTTTTGCCTCAAAGGCGTTGGCACTTGACATCATGTGCTTATCCTCTACTGTGCTGTGTTGTCAGGTTAGTGGCATGATTAGAATCCCACGGTACCTTTCCTAGTCAGCCTTGTTCATAGCCTCATAGAAAGTATTGTCAAAGTCTGCCTTTTTATCGGTAAGCGCACATAGGGTGGTTTTGTTTTTTCAGCCTGTGTTTTGCTGATTTGTAGTGTGAACTTCAAATGGCAGTCTCCGTGGTCATGTAATGATCAACTATTTTCTCGATAGTTTTAGTAAAAAGGAACTGACGCTCCTGGGTATATAACCTTACGTTAGACTGAATCTTAGAATCCGTAGAAGGGAGAGAGTCAGTAGTTTTTGATCCTGCTGCAGGAAACAGGGAAAGATGCCATCCTCGTCGGATGATTTGAATGGGCAAAAAGGGGACAGAACCCATTTTATATGGTTGGCAGTGAACATTTTGACACAAAGCTTTACACTCGTCTTGATTGATTAAGAACATGGTTCCTTATTTGTTTTGGGAAGGCAATACTATCACAGTTTGCATACTGGAAAGTGAGTGTCAAGTAGGAGTGGCAGTGTCCTCACGACTGCTGGTGCATTCGTCATTTTGTTTCTTTAGTAAGTGGATGTGATTCATTCTATGCTAAGACCTTTGCAACCGAACTTCGAAATTTATTATAGTGGGTCCTCCACGATTCACGCTAAGAATCAGTCCCTGCCTGAAATTATTATAATACCGTCTGGGCATTATACAGGGTTTTTCAATAAGAGCGCTACAAAAGTTTAATATAAAACAAAAACGGTTTTGAATATCAATGAAATTCTTTATTCTTATGAAAGTACGTTCGATGCCATTATGTATGGAACTCGATTTCTTTTGCATGGCCACCACGGGCACGCTTGCAGAAGTCCAGACGCTGAACCCAATTTTCGACGGTTTTCAAGCATAAATCGGCCGATACTGCTGCAATTTCACGTTCGATATTCGTACGAAGTTCATCAATCGTCGCTGGCTTGTTGGCATAGACCATAGACTTGACGTAGCCCAACAGGAAATAGTCTAACGGCGTCAATCATAGTCCATATCATCCAATTGGGGCCAAAAATATTCGGTTATCATTGAACGGTAGCGATCCCCATTCACAGTAACGTGCCGGTCTTGATCATCACGGAAGAAGAACGGCCCAATGACGCCGCCGGCCCATAAACCACACCAAACCGTAATTTTTTCGGGATGCAATGATGACTCATGGAGTACGTGTGGATTGCTGCCTGACCAATACCGCATATTTTGTTTATTGACGAAGCCATCCAGCCAGAAATGGGCCTCATCGCTGAAGATGATTTTTCGATGAAAATCCGAATCATTTTCAAGTTGTTGCTCAGCCCAATTCACGAACATACGACGCTTCTGGTGGTCAAGCGGCTTCAGTTCTTGCGTCAATTTAATCTTGTAAGGATGTAGGCCAAGATATTTTCGCAAAATTCGCCACAACGACGTCACAGAGATGCCCAACGCTTGAGAACGACGTGTGAGAGACACATTTGGGCTTTCTGCAACTAAAGCCTCAGCGGCAGCAATATTCTCGACACTACGGGCACTTCTTTGTCTCACTGGCACAGGAACATTTTGTACTGTGCCTGTGGATTCAAATTTTTCCACTAGACGCTCAATTGTTGATCTGCTAGGACGATTATGACGACCATAAATTGGACGTAGCGCTCTTAACGTTGAGGCAATTGACTCCGAATTTCGGTAGTAAATTTTAATAATTTCGACTCGTTGTTGGCTCGTATATCTTTCCATCATGAAATGGCAAACCTTACTGAAGAGAAATGTCAAAAAACCGCAAGAAAAATATGGCGTCGTTTGCTGTCCCTGTTGCTCTTCTTTTGTAGCGTCCCTATTGAAAAACCCTTTACAAGGTGGCGCAAAAGTTGTCACCCGATGTTCTTTGGCTGTAATTTTTTTTATGAATGAAAAACTTTGGTTTTGCTTTTGGATTATGTTTATTTGATGTCTTCAATGTTTTTTCATTAAGTCGAGAAAATGATATCGGCTAAGTGACCGTCGCCAGAATTGATGACCATTCGGGCCCGATTTATGGCATTTTCCATCACGCTTGCCAGAACTTCCGGCATAGGTCCTCGCATTCTTGACGGATATTCTCTTTGAGGGCTTCAAGAGTCGGAGGCTTGTTGACACAGACTCGTGACTTCAAAAAACCCCACAAATAGAAGTCTGGAACGGTTAAATCAGGCGATCTTGCCGGCCAGTGCAAATCGCCAAAACGAGAGTTTATGCGACCCGGAAATGCAGCCCTCTGAATTTCGGTTGTGCCTCGTGCAGTATGCGCCGTTGCTACATCCTGTGGGAACCACATGTTGTCCAGTCCCAATTCATCCAATTGAGGAAGGAGAAAGTCATTGAGCATGGCTCTGTAGCGCTCGCCGTTTGGCGACATCTTCAGCCACATCTGCGATATTCTCAGCAGAACGGCTGCTCCGTGGCCGGCCAGACCTGACAGCATCTCCTGTTGTCCCACATTCTTCTAGGCGAGCGGCTAAACGTCGTAGTGTTTGCTCAGTTAGTGTTGGACGACCGGGAAATCTGCGCTGAAATTTACGCTGCGCCAACGTCACCCACGAATTATTCCGCAAGAAAATCGCAACAATTATTCCGCGGTCTTTAGGAGTATAGCGATTCATGTCTTGTTGACGTGTATTTTGTACCTGTTTACTTCACAAATGTCAAAGTAGAATTGACATTTGCCGCCATTTACAAAAATTATAACATCTTCCGATAGGGTGATTAATTTTGCCCCACCTTGTATGTTTGTATAACAAAGAACTCTATTGGCTGTATAACGACATCGAACGATTTAGAAGAGTCCAAATGGAACGAGATCGCTGGGACATGTAAGACAGGTAAACACCGGCACTCCGGACCTGAATAAACTTCGAATCTACCCCACAAGGTCGGCGTTGTAGACAATTATCGCGACTCGGGTAGCGTGCGCAAGTTTAGAAGGAACTCAACCAACTTGGCGTGCATAACCGGAAGCAGCTAGTCAAAAATTGGCCGGAAGTTATTATTGGATGAAGCACCATAATAAGTAAGCTATTTAATTCTGGCCAAAAAAGAGGAAACTAATCTTAACAAACAAGAAGAACTGGGCAGATTCACACTCATCGAAATATTTCCTTGTAGGATGGAACTCGACGTATATTATTATCGTATATAACAGGTGACCTAAAGTCATTGTATCATAACGGCGCCCTAATGCCATTCATTCAATTCATTTCACTATCTTACCATTCATTTACATGTGTATTTTGTGTGGGCATGCGATATATTTTTATGGAAGGCTTCTCTAACCTTTTTCCATTCCTTTACTGAAAGCACATTAAAACTGTTTCGTTTCTTTCTTGGTTTAGAAATCTGCAACCTTATGAATCCATTCCTGGCGATGTCATCAACCAGAGAACTACAAACCAAAGACGTCCTAGACAACAAACTGATGAGCCATTTCGTTTACAAGAAGAGGCATGAAATCATAGAATATAAGAAAATTTATTAAACAAAGATGTATTACTGTTTTTTTGTTAAATGTGACACTCCTACAATAAGAGACAATATGGTACAATAATGTGATAAACTAGAAGATGGTTTATGTATAAACAAATTGTAAATTGTAGAAATGGTTTTGTAAAACAATTGGACATGTTAGAAGGTTTTCTTATAAGTATGTAGTTAAGAAATGATTTTAAAACAAATTGTAATGTTTAAGTGTGAAGAGAGTTATACGTAAACTAAAATATGTACGTAGATTTATTTAAACAAATTTATACAAAACCCACACAAATGTATTTATGTTAAGCTAACCTTTTACAAAGAAATTTCCTTACATTCAACTTAGAAACAATACAACTGGAATTAATGGTCATTATGGCTTGGGTTAGGTTAGCCTTCGGGCAGTTTTGATTCTGTTTTTCCATTTCGATTCTCCTTAGTTATGGTACCATATCTAGAGCTGTTTCTAGACATCTTGTCTCTTGCGAACTGCAAAGTTAGAAAATATAAATGGTTGCAGGAGTAGATTTCGAGTTTTCAAGCCGACTTTGGACCTAACTTTCGTCTGAATACACCTTTTTTCTAGTTCGTCACTCCAAACTGTTATTATGTTGTTTCCTTGAGTTTCTTAACTTCGTAGGAATGTGCTTTTCACAGTTGTTCACTCCATTCCTCTTTTTTTGTGATTGGATTTTATATCTTACAACGTTTTCAAGCGTGAGTATTTCCTCCAACTACGCGTTATTTTCTTTGGGATTTCGATATGCTAGGCAGTGTCCAGTTAATTGTCGGATAACTACTGGGCAGCACGAGCCATTTTATGCCTTCATAGCCTGTTTAAGCAATAGCCACTAAGAAATACCACATGAACTCATTGTCAACTAGCTATTCTTACATAATAGCCTGTAATCACAACACTACTGACCCGATTTTAACAAATCATATCCTATGTTCAAATCATCCAATAACGCGGGTTTGATCCAATTCCATCCGACTGTTCTTGAGTTTTGCCCGGACACGTTAACAAACGATTTAATATATATGTATGTAGTACACTTAATACTAATATACCTAGATAGATTTCCTAAACAATACATTCGTTCAAAGAAAACAATTGGGTAGTTAAATTCACCCATTGAACAGGTTACTTTGGAAGGTTAACTTGACGCCTAAAATGCCAATCTCTGCATATCAGTGAGCTTTCTTAAGATTAGTTAGTGCTGTTGTTTTTAACTAATGGTGTAAATTGGACTATGCCATCTTGAGCCACTCAGTACATATTGTGATATTCGGGTTCTGTTTTCTAGCGTCATCTAGCATCTGATTTAGTGTTCTTCATCTTATTTTTCATTTATGTTACATAATGCACACACTTCTGTTTCCTTGATGCCGATTTTCTTTAAGTGTGTTAGCTAGGAAACTCTTTTCTGTTTTTAGCATTAGAAGTGCTACCGCTTCTTTCGTGGGCGCTTGGGCTGTGGTGGTTTAGAGATTGGCTTTGTATTCGTATCCCTTTCCTTCCATGGCTATGCGATCCTTTTGTGCTTCTTTCCCTATGTATATTGCTTTTATTTTTTGCAATCTACTTGATAACGATATCGATTCCGGGGTTCTGTTGGTTACGTTGGCTCCATTTTGGTAACACTGCCATTTTGTCTCATTTTAAGCTGAGTTAACCCTTTCGATACGGAATACAGTCGGTTAACTTACATCAACGATTTTGTGTTGGTCTAAACGAACGTCATTCCTGTGTACCAGTTCAGTTCGCTGGTAGTAGTAAAAATTTTTCAGAATATATTACTGCGCCCGGCTCCAACGCTATCTCCTATTAGGGAACCGTCAGTATAGATGCCAAACTATTGTCTGGTGGGGAATGCGATTTGCCTAATTGCCTCAGGTGGAATAGAGTTTTTCTTTTTAGGTATTTTCAGGTCTGTGTAAACTGACATTGTTATGTAGTCCAATGGTTCTATAGATGTTCGGGTTGGCTTGACTCTAGGTAATGGTGCGAATTCTTCGTGTTAATTTCGCATTTTCCGTGTCCAATCAGAGTCTACCCTATTACTACAACACACAGCCATCAACACCAATAATTTACAAATACTTTTACCAAATAAATGTAATCACTGAAACTTAGGTGTATGTAAAGTCGTAAATAAACCAAAAAACAGTTATTTGTTTAATTTATATTTTACCTTAAGTGTATGTATGGAAGTGTGCATACAATTTGTAAAAGTACCTACTAAACATTGAATTGTAAATTATTGGAACATATCGTATTATAAAGAAAATATTGTCTGTATATTTTATGTATATTCGTGGAAATAAATATGTAATGTTATATCTGCAAAGGTCTGGGGGATTTTGTGTACCTTGACTCTGCATCTGACTACTACATCTGATCAGAAATAAAACGAACAATAACTCTTGTCAATCGCTGTTTCTTGAGGCTAAGGAGGCAATTGAGTGCTTATACTCTATCCCTAATAACCGAATTGAGACCTATACCACGAAATAACAAGCATTATACAAAAAGTGATTTTTAACATATCGTTGGAGTTTCTGTACCTATAACAGCTTCAAACGTCGGTTGGTTGGTTGGTTTAGTGGGTGTCCTAAAAACATACTTAGACCTCAAGCGGTTCCATTGTACCCATAAAAAGTATACTCATGGGAGTCAAACCAAGGGATAGGGTTGGTTAATCCGGAAACCACCCAGAAAGGGATAGAAATCTCAGAAGTTTCCTAAAATCAGCCATATTAAGGTCCTCCAGCCCATGGCCAAAGCGGGACATTCACATAGCAGGTGTCGGACGGATTCTATTTCCTCCTCGTCCCTGCAGCTTCTGCAGTAGTCGTTGTAGGGCAATCCAAGACGCTCCGGATTCCTATTCCGCAGTGTCCTGTGAGGACAAACGTCGGTTAATTTGTTAAATTGTTATTTCGTGGTATAATTCCCTGGAAGCGAATTATCAGCGTGATCTTAGGCATACAAAATTAACGATCGACGAGATTCTGAAGAAGACCCAAGAGTTCCAGATCGATACTCACCATCTACTCATTGATTTCAAAGCTACATATGACAATGCTTACAGAGATGAGCCATTTCACGTCATGTTTTGCTTTGATATTCCTACAAGACTCGCTCGTTCGATTATGTAGGATGAAGACGGAGACCGCTCGCTAGTTCGCCAAGTTGAAAAAACACCACCTTCAATAAGGCAGGGTAATGCCCTTTGCCCTTTGTGGTTAAATCTTGGAGAAGATCTTGGAGAAGATTTAACCACGAAACTATAGCTGTACAGCGACATTGACCACCCATTATACCTGAAGTTTTCTCCACATTAACCTCAGATGTCAGAGGCCATGAGGAACACTTCCAGAATATAAACGACGCCTCAAATGGAAATCAAAATAGAGAGCGGGTGTAAATTGAAAGACAAAACATATTCTTTTAAATTTAAAATATTTTATTCTTATCTCGGCTATTGTCTTAAGTTTACATTTTTACTAGAGATCTATGGCAATTCTTATGTACAACAGTCTATTGAATCTCTCTTTTGACTCGAACTCCACTTCAATCCACCTCCTCCACTGTGGGACCACTGCAACCAGCTCCAAATCCACCAGCTTGTTGACCACAACCCTGTGGGCCACTGGCGCCTCCACTATGTATCTTGGTCATGATTGGACTACAGATGCTGGACACACTCTTCATCTTATCCTCGTACTCATCCTTGTCGGCCAATGAATTCGCATCGAGCCATTTGATGGTCTCCTCACAAGCACTGCGCGCACTTTCCTTCTCTTGCTGACTGATTTTCTCCCCTGCCTGATCCAGAGCTTGCTTCACGCCAAACACATAACTTTCCAGGTTATTCCGAGCGGCGATCTTCTGTCGTTGTTTCTCGTCCTCCTCCTGGAAGCGCTCAGCCTCATTGACCATTCGGTCGATTTCGGCTTGTGACAGGCGACCCTTGTCGTTCTTGATGGTGATGTTCTTTGTGTTGCCGGTGCCGGTTTCCTTGGCGGATACGTTTAGGATACCGTTGGCGTCCATGTCGAACGTCACTTCGATCTGTGGGGTACCTCTCGGCGCTGGTGGAATGCCAGAGAGGTCGAAGTTGCCAAGAAGATTGTTGTCCTTGGTCATGACACGTTCGCCCTCGAACACTTTGATGGTTACTCCTGGCTGGTTGTCGGCATATGTGGAGAAGGTCTGAGTTTGCTTGCATGGAATTCTGCAGTTGCGTTCGATGATCTTGGCCATAACTCCTCCGGCTGTTTCAATGCCCAGTGACAATGGAGCCACATCGACTAGGAGGACATCCTGAATCGTGCTACTCTTGTCACCACTCAGGATGGCGGCCTGAACGGCAGCTCCATAGGCAACGGCTTCGTCTGGATTGATGGACAGGTTGAGGGATTTTCCGCAGAAGAACGACTGAAGGAGATTTTGTACTTTCGGGATTCTGGTGGAACCTCCCACCAGTACGATGTCGTGGATCTGGTTCTTGTCCATTTTAGCGTCGTTCAATGCCTTCTCCACGGGTTCCAGGGTTGCACGGAACAGATCACCACATAGCTCCTCAAAACGAGCACGAGTCACCCGCGTATAGAAGTCAATTCCTTCGAACAATGCGTCGACTTCGATGGTGGCCTCTGTGCTGGATGACAGAGTACGTTTGGCCCGTTCAGCTGCTGTCCTCAGGCGACGAAGAGCTCGTGGATTCGATCGCATATCCTTCTTGTACTTGCGCTTGAATTCCTCCGCCAGGTGGGTGACCAATCGATTATCGAAGTCTTCACCTCCCAAGTGTGTGTCTCCAGCTGTTGACCTCACTTCAAAGAGAGAACCCTCATCAATTGTCAGAATAGAGACATCGAAGGTTCCACCGCCCAAATCAAAGATCAGAACATTGCGTTCGCCAGACAGATTCTTGTCTAAGCCATAGGCCAAGGCTGCTGCTGTGGGTTCATTGATGATTCTGAGCACATTAAGCCCAGCAATGGCTCCAGCGTCTTTGGTTGCTTGACGCTGGGAGTCATTGAAATACGCTGGAACTGTGATGACTGCATCTTTGATGGTCTCACCCAAGAACGCCTCGGCTGTTTCCTTCATTTTCACCAGCACCATCGAGCTGACCTCCTCTGGAGCGAATCTCTTCTGCTCTCCCTTGAACTCAACACCGATCTTGGGTTTGCCACCATCGCTAACAACTTTAAATGGCCAATGCTGCATGTCATCGCGGATCTTTGGGTCGTCATACTTGCGTCCAATCAACCTCTTTGCATCGAACACTGTGTTCTTGGGGTTCATGGCAACCTGGTTCTTAGCGGCATCACCAATGAGACGCTCTGAGTCTGTGAACGCCACATAGCTGGGTGTTGTCCGGTTGCCCTGGTCGTTGGCGATAATCTCCACCTTGCCGTGCTGGAACACTCCAACGCAGGAGTAGGTGGTTCCCAAATCAATACCGATTGCTGGCATGTTGTTCTCTTTTTGTTGATACTTTTCACGGGAAATTTTATTCAAAATTTTTACTTTCGGAGAGAAAATGATTTTCCTTTGACTATTTGTATGGATTCGTTTGGATATTCAATCTGAAGATTTTCACAATTTCACTGTATTTGTTTTTTTTTGCTTTACTTTAAATAATTATTCACAGAGCACTTGCTTTGCTTTACGTTTTCTTGTGATTATTTCACCTTGTTGGTTTGTTTAATACTGAAGTGAAGAGAACGGAGCCCGGCTATTTATATGATTTTCTTCGAAGAGCGAAATTTCGAGAAAATCTGTCTCGAAGTTTGTGGAAAATTGTAGACGGACGGAAAGAACATTGTTTTGAAAAAGAAACGAAGGAAAATTTTGTTTTGATAAGAGCGAGAGGCGAGTGTGAGTGAAGAGATTGAATTTAATATTCTTTAGAGCATACTCTCTTTGGATTTTCTCAAGGATCTATAAAATGCCATTCGTACTTTGAAAAGAGAACATTGTTTTGTTTTCTGGTTTGGAAGAGAATCATTGACTTAATATATTCTCTTGACCTTCAACGCTGACCTACATTAATTGTTATTCAAGAAGAGGGGTGGAATGTTCAAGCAATTTTTGGCGGTTTAAAGAATTTTTCATGTGTGAGAATTGCAGCAGCTGCTTTCTGAGGAAAACTGATTTTATTTCAGGTCAATACTCTGGATTCTAGAACTTTCTCATGAAATTGCGTCAATACAAAGTATGAGGAACAATTAATTGCTTGTTGGATCAATTCATCTCTTCCTTCTCTCTGCAATTTTGTTTTGGTTTAGCTTTAGGCAAATAATTTTTAAATTTAGCGTTTTTCTAATTTTCCATCCAATCAATGTTTGTGTGAAGAATGGAGTCAAGAAGGTGTTTCGTTCCAAAATGATGAAATCTGTGTATGTATGTATGTAGGTTGTGTATCTGAAGATAAGACACGATGTTGATAGAAAGAAGATTTGGTGAAATGCATCAAAATTATCTGCTTTGTTTAAATTTTTTCATGCTGTGTAGGTACTCTGCTGGCCATGAGTTTGGAATCACCATACAAATTTTACATTTGTCGTATTTTTTTTAGCGTTGGCTTAGGTAAGTTACATGCATAGATAGGTTGCCGATGGAGGAATGAACCCTCTATGCCACATACAAGTTAGTAAAGACCAATTGTAAAGACCCTTTGGGGTGGGAAAGGTGCCCTTTGCTCGTGGAGTAATCTCCTATTGCCCCAGGATTTCGAGACAACTTGAAACCTGAATGAACCCAAAGATCTCCTTGATAGGTACGCCACTCATTTCTTTGGTATCCTGGAAAAAGTGTCTTCCACACTCCAACCGCCTAGTTTCTTTTGAGCAGATATAAAAGCGCCAAATGGAGCCGAAAACTACGCAGAGGTGCTTTACATGCTCAAAGGCGACGAGCATATGTACAATTGTACATACATATGTACATACATACATACATACATACTATATAACGAAGATATCGATGCCTTCAATACTCAGCATATAGATAGATAGTTCTTAGGTTTGTTAGTGGAGTCACATCTACATATGTAAGTACCGTTGCAAAATATGAAGTGTAGAGTTGACAGTGGTAAAGTGCAAGTTCCGCATAAAGGCAAGAGCACCGACAAACTCAAGGACACCATTTATTGTAATTAAGGCGAGAGCTTGGTCTTCAAAACTGAAGATCGTTCTTCTCGGTTGTCTTGATCTTCATCAGCTGTGAATCCACTATTCTCTTGACTGGATCAATGTTATCCGTTCGTTTATCTTCTCTAGTCGCGCTTATCACAAATAGAACCGGGTACATATTCTGCTTTCCTGCGAGAACCAGGAGCCGGATTACCACACTCGTTAACGAGTAACTCGTCATCGAAATGTGAGAATTTGGCATTACCGCTTCCAATGAAGTTTATGGATCATTCGATCACGAGTCCCACTCACTCACTAGTTATCTATTGCGGTAATTCGGCCCCAGTATTTCACAGAGGATCATCTTCATCTCTCATGTAAGTGGTTGACTCCTATTGCTCTCCGGGCTGCGTGAGTTCCAGCCCCAGCAATATCCACCAAACATTTTTCGCGGCACCATCTCTCATCAAAGGATGGCAAGCATTCGGCAATACGATTTGTCATGAAAAAGTTTCTCAATTCACCTTTCGAATGATACAACTGTTGCTGACTTTGACACACGAGAAAATGACAACGATCTGTAGAATGTCCGGACCCTTAGTAGGCCGCCTGAAATCAAGAAATCAGCAAAGGCCCTAGAAAGCAGAAACAGCGATTTTCGGATTTGTCGTACGCTCCAGATTCAGGCAACAAATATTAAACTTTCAACAAGTGAGCAAATGCCTTACGACCAATCGCATCGCTCACGTCAATACAGATGACGCCACCAAAAAATGTTTTTATGAGCTACTCGGCAAAGCATATGAGCAAAGTCCTAATCATGACGTTTATATCGTATTGGGCGATTTTACCACGAAAAAAGGAAAGAAGGACATAACAGTTGGAAAGCACAGTATTTACGACACCATTCGTAGAAATAGACTTAGGCTAATTGACGTTGCTGCGAGGCGGAACGTCCCAGTAGCAAACGAGGGGTTTTGTCATGAAATGATCAATCACATAGCGATCGATGCAAGGCACACCTCAAGTATCTTGGAGGAAAAACCAAGAATTTCCATATCAATTCCCATCACATTTTTATCGATTTCAAGGCCGCGTTTGACGGCATTTATAGAAACAAGCTCAGAATCGACGAGTCCCATCCATTTTCCTTGTTTGGAATTCATTCCAAAAGTCGCGCTACAATTTTCTTCGTTACGCTGCATTGTATGTGAAAAAGGCATTGCTGATAGAAATTTCCAGAATTAAGGGTGAACATATAAAAAGGTTAATTGAGGAAGGATATAATGATTGACCGAGAGACGCGTCTAGAAATTTCGTGCAAGTTCCACCCCTCAAATTGTATAAAAAAATTTGGGTTACTGAGTAAATAAGTGAAAATTGTACAGGGTTGCGAAAAGAAAAATCGAATGAATAAGTCGTCTCTTTCAATTTCTCTCTTAACTAATTCTATGTAATAAACAAAAACAAACATCTAACATTTTAACGAATAAAAGAGACGAGAAGAGAAGGAGCTCTGAAGCAATTCTCTTATGAGTTTCAATACAAATTTTACACGTTTCTCTTTTAAACAAATTCATTTATATTTTCTTCATACGTCTACAATTTTCCACAAACTTCGAGACAGATTTTCTCGAAATTTCGCTCTTCGAAGAAAATCATATAAATAGCCGGGCTCCGTTCTCTTCACTTCAGTATTAAACAAACCAACAAGGTGAAATAATCACAAGAAAACGTAAAGCAAAGCAAGTGCTCTGTGAATAATTATTTAAAGTAAAGCAAAAAAAAACAAATACAGTGAAATTGTGAAAATCTTCAGATTGAATATCCAAACGAATCCATACAAATAGTCAAAGGAAAATCATTTTCTCTCCGAAAGTAAAAATTTTGAATAAAATTTCCCGTGAAAAGTATCAACAAAAAGAGAACAACATGCCAGCAATCGGTATTGATTTGGGAACCACCTACTCCTGCGTTGGAGTGTTCCAGCACGGCAAGGTGGAGATTATCGCCAACGACCAGGGCAACCGGACAACACCCAGCTATGTGGCGTTCACAGACTCAGAGCGTCTCATTGGTGATGCCGCTAAGAACCAGGTTGCCATGAACCCCAAGAACACAGTGTTCGATGCAAAGAGGTTGATTGGACGCAAGTATGACGACCCAAAGATCCGCGATGACATGCAGCATTGGCCATTTAAAGTTGTTAGCGATGGTGGCAAACCCAAGATCGGTGTTGAGTTCAAGGGAGAGCAGAAGAGATTCGCTCCAGAGGAGGTCAGCTCGATGGTGCTGGTGAAAATGAAGGAAACAGCCGAGGCGTTCTTGGGTGAGACCATCAAAGATGCAGTCATCACAGTTCCAGCGTATTTCAATGACTCCCAGCGTCAAGCAACCAAAGACGCTGGAGCCATTGCTGGGCTTAATGTGCTCAGAATCATCAATGAACCCACAGCAGCAGCCTTGGCCTATGGCTTAGACAAGAATCTGTCTGGCGAACGCAATGTTCTGATCTTTGATTTGGGCGGTGGAACCTTCGATGTCTCTATTCTGACAATTGATGAGGGTTCTCTCTTTGAAGTGAGGTCAACAGCTGGAGACACACACTTGGGAGGTGAAGACTTCGATAATCGATTGGTCACCCACCTGGCGGAGGAATTCAAGCGCAAGTACAAGAAGGATATGCGATCGAATCCACGAGCTCTTCGTCGCCTGAGGACAGCAGCTGAACGGGCCAAACGTACTCTGTCATCCAGCACAGAGGCCACCATCGAAGTCGACGCATTGTTCGAAGGAATTGACTTCTATACGCGGGTGACTCGTGCTCGTTTTGAGGAGCTATGTGGTGATCTGTTCCGTGCAACCCTGGAACCCGTGGAGAAGGCATTGAACGACGCTAAAATGGACAAGAACCAGATCCACGACATCGTACTGGTGGGAGGTTCCACCAGAATCCCGAAAGTACAAAATCTCCTTCAGTCGTTCTTCTGCGGAAAATCCCTCAACCTGTCCATCAATCCAGACGAAGCCGTTGCCTATGGAGCTGCCGTTCAGGCCGCCATCCTGAGTGGTGACAAGAGTAGCACGATTCAGGATGTCCTCCTAGTCGATGTGGCTCCATTGTCACTGGGCATTGAAACAGCCGGAGGAGTTATGGCCAAGATCATCGAACGCAACTGCAGAATTCCATGCAAGCAAACTCAGACCTTCTCCACATATGCCGACAACCAGCCAGGAGTAACCATCAAAGTGTTCGAGGGCGAACGTGTCATGACCAAGGACAACAATCTTCTTGGCAACTTCGACCTCTCTGGCATTCCACCAGCGCCGAGAGGTACCCCACAGATCGAAGTGACGTTCGACATGGACGCCAACGGTATCCTAAACGTATCCGCCAAGGAAACCGGCACCGGCAACACAAAGAACATCACCATCAAGAACGACAAGGGTCGCCTGTCACAAGCCGAAATCGACCGAATGGTCAATGAGGCTGAGCGCTTCCAGGAGGAGGACGAGAAACAACGACAGAAGATCGCCGCTCGGAATAACCTGGAAAGTTATGTGTTTGGCGTGAAGCAAGCTCTGGATCAGGCAGGGGAGAAAATCAGTCAGCAAGAGAAGGAAAGTGCGCGCAGTGCTTGTGAGGAGACCATCAAATGGCTCGATGCGAATTCATTGGCCGACAAGGATGAGTACGAGGATAAGATGAAGAGTGTGTCCAGCATCTGTAGTCCAATCATGACCAAGATACATAGTGGAGGCGCGAGTGGCCCACAGGGCTGTGGTCAACAAGCTGGCGGATTTGGTGCTGGTTGCAGTGGTCCCACAGTGGAGGAGGTGGATTGAA
The DNA here is from genome assembly GCA_917880715.2 of Matsumyia berberina. Classification (NCBI taxonomy): domain Eukaryota; kingdom Metazoa; phylum Arthropoda; class Insecta; order Diptera; family Syrphidae; genus Matsumyia; species Matsumyia berberina. Next base: position 9,831,770 of record OU862872.1, read on the forward strand.
GAGGAATTCGAGTCAAAAGAGAGATTCAATAGACTGTTGTACATAAGAACTCTAGTTGTAGAAATGTAGAGTTAAGACTATAGACGAAATAAGAATAAAATATTTTAAATTTTAAAGAAAATGGTTTGTTTTTTTTTTAGATTTAGTAAAGCTATCGTTGCTCTCCTGTTTAGATCTGTCATCTGCTTCTCATTTACTGTCCAGCTGAGCTTGTGTCCGAGGATGACTTCAAAATGTATACTTCACTGTGGATGTAAGGGGGAGTAGAGGCGTATGGTTCATAGTTCAGCTCTGCTTTGATTGACACTAAGTCTACAGTTAGTGGCCGATGTGCTTATTTTACCCAACACATCGTTTGCCCCGTGTTCCCTTGGAATAATTAATTATTTTTCTAAAGCTCCACTGCCTTGGTGACTTCAGCTATTTATAGAAACTGCACGGTTGTCAAGTTTTAAATACAGAAGCTCTTCGCAGTCTATGTGCATAGGGGCGGCCAATTGAGTTATATACCATTCCAGATGGCAAACATCTTGGGGAATTGGTGATCAGAATAAGAACGGCTGTGGTCCTTTCGACCTATCAAAGCTAATCCGTTGTCTCATTCATCAGATCCCTTAATTGCGCTTTGCCAGTGTTAAGTTTTTAGCAATTGTGGGAATGAAAACGGCCAATTGGTATCGGCTCTTTATATGAATAGCACCTGAACATCTTAAATAATTTGGATATGAGTGGTGCAGCACGTCAACTTTTCCAAAGTAAAAATTGTATTGAGAAACCGCAGTTCTGGAGAGGATCGTCAATAATTGTATCCCTTATTCTTATAAACATGTTCAAGATTATTTGGGGAGACAAATAGCTGGCGCCACAACCCGGAACGAGACAAGGCTTAGCTTCTCGCAATTTATGGAATGGATTTGGGAAGAAGAGCCAATAATTACACTCAGGACTTGCCTTACTATGATACGAAGTCCTTGTAATCACCTATAGGTGGCCTACCTTGCACTTTTGGGTCAAAAGGTCGGCCGCAATTTGCACTATGAAGTTTCGCTCTGCGTTTAACTTCAAATGGGACATCCAGAGATACCAAAAAGCAACACCCATTCCTACAAAGCCGAGCTATTTGTACTAAGATCTTAATGATCTCGGGTCGACTTCATCACAGATGAATCAAGAAAGGAAAACGGAACCGGTGTGATAATCTGCGGCTTGAGCTTGAAGTAAGCAGTCCCTTTTGGTTGCTCCACGTCCGTCACAGAGATATAGAAAATGGGGATGTGTAGCATAGAATACCTTTAGATGTGGGCGCCGTGGCTCAGTGGTTAGTGCGTTAGACTGTGGACCGAGCGGCGTGGGTTCATGCCCCAGCCAGGAAAACACCGAACATTTTTCGCGGCACCACCTCTCGTCGGGGAATGACAATCCTCCGGGCGTATAATTTGTCATGCGGGGGTTCTAAGGAACCCAATTAGCACTGAACAGCCGGTATATTCGGGAGTATCTAAGCCCATTGTGTAGAGTCTACAAAGCAGGTTATGCCTCGTATCTTTTTAACCGAGATTTCGTCGAAGAATGGTTTATTGAGCGCACGTATGTAGTTTGGCAGGACATTTGCAGACGAGATTGGAAAGAGCTTCCTTCTGGGTATTGTAAACATAATTTTACCGCACGGTCCCCAATTGATCAATGCCTTGTGATTTTCACCGCTATTCTGGCAATATCTGTCCGGCCTCTGTTTTATCTTGTCGTAGCTGGGCCGTATTTTCTTCGATATGACACAATTGGTTAGACTTCTTCATTGGAGAGTGGCCTTTAGCAGAATGTTAAACCCTTGGCGCGAGTGAACCGCGCAGAGCTGAGACCTGCCTGGTCAGTTGATCCACACACAGCGTACCCCTAAACAGATTGCCCAGGCAGGCGTGTTTGTTACGGCACTTTTCCAACAGTGTGACAAGCCAAGCACTTAAATCAAAGCTTGGCCATCAACGAGGATAGGAATGTTCACACCAACATTCCATGGAACCCTCTTGGATTGCCACTAATTCTGGAAGAAAAATGCTGCCAAATACAGCAGCATCTTCAAATTACATTTTCACTCTATGAGTGGAATCAATAAGAATATTAATAAATAAATAAATAGTTGGCGCGACAGCTCGGGATGAGCCAAGGCCTAGCTTCAAGCAACCATTCATGCTGTGCGTGTTACATTTTTCGCATAAATGGAAGGGACCTACAATTTATTGCCGACTCCGAACGGCGAGGTGAGAAGCTCTTTCATGACAAATTATACTCCCGGAGGATTGTCATTCCCCGACGAGAGGTGGTGCCGCGAAAAATGTTCGGTGTTTTCCTGGCTGGGGCATGAACCCACGCCGCTCGGTCAGCAGTCCAACGCATTAACCACTGAGCCACGGCGCCCAATATTATATACAATATTATTGTCTTGATTTTACGGTGGCTTACTCTTTCGATCATTACCCAACTCTCATGACAATAGGTGAGAGTCGGATCAGACAAACAAAATTCTTCCAACCTGACCAATCCCACAGGATAACTTAGTACTGTTCCTTCCATCACTCTTAAATATGATCCCGAAATACTTAAACATCTGGACCGGGGTTCGAGATATTATGATTACTTCTGATTTATTCATGTTTACCCAGTTTCAAAACAGACGACTACGAAGCCATCAAGCGCTCGCTGAAGTTCGGTTCAGATGGTTCAAAGTAAGACTTCAACGAAAAGCAGATGGCTTATCCTTAAGTCTCACAATGCGAACAGTTCCTCGCCACGGTTGCGCTGTAACATCCAATCCATGTACAGAATGAAAAGGAGAGATGACAAATAGCACCCCTGGCGAAGACCAACGCCCGCAGTAAAAGATGTTTATGTAACGCCATTCACTCGAACATATCTCCTACGGTTTGTGTACAGAGATCGAATGGCCTTCAAATGAGAAGCGTCCCTCCCATACTCCTGCAGTACACTCCAGAGTTTACTTCGAGGGATCCGATCATTACTTCCATTGCACACTCCCAGGCCTTTTCAAGTACCGTTATTAGAATGAATAGCGGTTTGGCTGTGCTTCTACCTGGACGAAAGCCGCACTGCTCATCGGCCAAGTTGGATTCGACCACAGTTCTGGCACGCGCTTCCAACACTTCAGTAAAGACTTTTGCAGAAAGAGTTAAAAGAAAATGGGTGCAAACGATTTCTAATTTCAAGCCTTGTTCATATGTTGAAACATCTTGTTCGGACCGATTTCAATACTTCCCCTACCTAGGTGGGATGAAAAAATAGCGAAATTACGAATATAATTGCATTGTGGTAGAAAAAATGTATTTTCGGAAGTTAGAAAATGGTAAAGGGGCCCCGACATGGTTAATCCGGCCTCTTTATCTTTCTTCCAGTGCTTTGGTGGGAAATCCCACATGAAAGTTTGATCCAAAGTTTAATTTGGGGTCATATAGTCGGTTGGAGTCGTAACCATGCCATTTCGCAACGAGTCTAGAATGTATCTGTTTCTGTAGGCCTTTACACTCCAGCACTCCAATTCTTTGAGTTTATCTGCACTGCACAGTACAATGTTTTTCTATGTAGAGGCAAAATATATAAGGTCTAACCTGAGCTTCTTTTTCCATCACAGAGTACGCTATCTTAGTGCATACTATCAGTATTGCCTATAGTTGGTGTCCGTTGGACCCTTTAAAGTTTAGTTAAGTTGTAGTCACATCACGGAACCCTGGGTGAGCATTGGATGCACTATGGCTGTGTACATCCCCAAAACTATCTTTGGTTGAAGCCCACATTTCTTGTCAAAGGTTTCATTACAGGCACAGAAGGTTACACATGCCTTCTCAACTCTATATTCTACGCTTGGCTTCCAATTAAGTTTTGGGTCAAGCATAATGCCCAGATAACTAGTGTAAGTGATTGGCTATTCAGTCCAGAAATTTTGAATCCGGGTATGTAATTTGGTTTTGGTAGTGAATAACATCAGTTCGGTTTTGCTCGGATTAACACCAGCTAGACACTTATCACAGAGAGAAACATCGTTGTCACTAATATCAGCACGTCATCTGCGTACGCGACCACCCTGACCCCATCACTTGCAACAGGCACCACCCTATTGCGTTTCTAATTGGCGACTTTGGTTAAATGTATGCTTCCTATTGTCACCTAAGTGATTCTAGTGAATCAATCATTTGTTAGAACAATTTTGAGGCTTAAGTTCGATGGTTTGTAGGCCCAAGCGAATAACTAGCAAGGCTGTATATGATGGCTACTCTTGGTGGTACCTCAGCGATGTCCTTTTAGCAGCATAGGTGGATAGAAGTTGTAGTCTATGTAGGTTTGTGGGGTGAAATGCACTAACATATCTCCTAAGCTTTCAATCAGCACTATTCCAACCACCCCGACGGCAACAAGTTTTTCTTCCAACGAGCGGTCCCAACAAACGAATGATTCACAGAGTTACGATTTAGAGCTCGCACGATCGCCACGCACTTCCAAACATGTCCTCCACATATTCGCTAAACTAGTATCAACCTATTATGCACCAACTCATCTGTAAAATATGGTCGGAGGAAAGTATGCCCGATGAATGGAACCTCAGCATTGTTTGCCCGATCCTCAAGAAAGGAGACCCTCTGAACTGCGCCAACTACAGAGGCATCAGTCTTAACATCGCTTACAAGATCTTATCTGCCGTGTTGTGTGAACGCCTGAAGCCGTTCGTCAAAAACCTGATCGGTCCATATCAGTGTGGTTTCAGACCAGGAAAGTCCACCATCGACCAAATATTCATACTGCGGCAGATCTTGGAAAAAACCCTGGAACTTCAAATCGATACCCACCACCTCTTTATCGATTTTAAGGCCGCGTATGACAGCATCTATAGAGACGAGCTATACAGAGCTATGTCTAGTTTTGGCATCCCTGCCAAACTCGTCCGTCTGTGCAGGATGACGATGGAGAATGCACGCTGCTCCATCAAGGTCGGTTAAGACCTCACTGAGACCTTTGATGTCAAAAAAGGATTTAGACAAGGCGACGCGCTGTCATGCGACTTCTTCAACATCGTTCTTGAAAGAGTTGTGCAAAACTCACGCGCCAACACCAGAGGCACAATCTTTCAAAAGTCCGTCCAATTACTCGCATATGCCGACGATATTGATATAATCGGGAAACCGCAGCGTGATGTCACTGGTGCGTTTGTGAGTATTGAAACGGGGGCGGCGAAGATGGGTTTAGCGGTCAATGAGGGCAAGACAAAGTATATGCTGTCAACAAGAAAGGACACCCAACACCGACGTCTCGGACAGAACGTCACTATAGACAGCTATAACTTTGAGGTAGTTAAGGACTTTGTATACCTTGGCTCCGTTATAAACTCAAACAACGACACCAGCGCTGAGATTAAACGAAGAATAACTCTTGCCAATCGCTGTTTCTTTGGGCTAAGAAGGCAACTGAGTAGCAAAGCCCTCTCTCGTACAACTAAGATGACCCTTTATAAGTCTTTAATCGTCCCAGTCCTGCTCTATGGCGCAGAGGCATGGACTTTGTCAAATGCGGATGCGGTCGCTCTTGGCTGTTTCGAGAGGAAAATTCTTCGGGTGATTTTTGGTCCCGTCTGCATAGACGGTGAATGGAGGAGGAGATACAACGTCGAACTGTATGGGCTGTACGGCGGCATTGACCTAGCCAGAACAGTAAAGCTCCAACGACTGAGGTGGCTGGGTCATGTAGAGCGGATGGACACCAACGCTCCGGCCCGCAAAATCTTCGAATCCACACCCGAGGGACGGCGCAGTAGAGGAAGACCGCGACTCAGGTGGCGCACGCAAGTGGAAGGGGACCTCAACCAACTTGGCGTGCGAAACTGGAGGCAGCTGGCTGGAGAGACTTGTTGGTTGAGGCCCAGGACCACTCCGGTCTGTAGCGCCACCTTAAGTAAGTAAGTATCAACCTATTTCCTTTTCTGTGCCGATAACGTATTACTTCTGGGAATAAAATTACCGTTGAATAAGAACCACCCCAGTTCATCTAAGAAAACAGAGTCCGAAATCTAATAATCTTAAGCAAGGTTCCACATCGATCTAACGTTGCTGAAGAAATTTTTTATCTAAGCATTCTACATGTTGACACCAGATTCACTGATCGAGAATGACAATTTCAAAAACAGGCCACAAGACTTCCCCAAACCCTTTCAAAAACCCGCTGAAAGTATAGAATACAAACACCGAAACTTCTTTTCTATAAAAATTTGTTTTTTATTTAAATGCTAAATTCCTTAACTTAAATCTTAGCTCTTACAACTTAAGCGTAGTACAACATAAATCACATTTAGGAACTAAACATCAACTCAGTCTAAATAACTTAATCTACTTCTTCAACAGTGGGACCAGCATGACCTCCTGCGCCGAATCCATTCGCCTGTTGACCACAATTCGCCGACTGTGGACCTGCACCAGTGTGTATCTTGGTCATGATGGGACTGCAGATCTTTGTCAGCTCCTCCATCTTGTGTTCAAATTCTTCCTTCTCAGCGGTTGTGTTGTTGTCCAGCCACTTGATGGTCTCGTTGCAGGATTCCAGAGCCTTGTCTTTGTCGGACTGTGGAAGCTTGCCACCAGATTGCTCTACAGCTTGCTTCACATTGAACACGTATCCTTCCAGACTGTTGCGAGCGGCAATGCGTTGACGATGTTTCTCATCTTCTTCTTGGTACTTCTCAGCTTCGTTGACCATCCGGTCGATTTCAGCTTGTGACAGGCGACCTTTGTCGTTCTTGATGGTGATGTTCTTTGCAACACCAGAACCCATCTCCTTGGCGGCAACGTTCAGGATTCCATTGGCATCCAAGTCGAATGTGACATCGATCTTTGGAACTCCGCGAGGAGCTGGAGGAATGCCGGTCAAATTGAAGGTTCCCAGCAGATTGTTGTCCTTCGTCAAAGCCCTCTCTCCTTCGAACACCTGGATGGTGACCGCCGGCTGGTTGTCGGCATATGTTGTGAACGTCTTCGACTGCTTGCATGGAATTCTCGAGTTGCGCTCAATCAGCTTCGTCATTACACCTCCAGCTGTTTCGATGCCGAGTGACAACGGGGCCACATCGACTAGCAGGACGTCTTGAATTTTGCTGCTCGTATCCCCACTAAGAATAGCTGCTTGAATGGCGGCTCCATAGGCAACAGCTTCGTCTGGATTGATAGACAGGTTAAGAGCTTTTCCACAGAAGAACGACTGCAGCAGATTCTGCACTTTTGGAATCCTGGTTGATCCTCCTACCAGTACGATGTCGTGGATCTGGTTCTTGTCCATTTTAGCGTCCTTCAATGCCTTCTCCACGGGATCCAAGGTGGAACGAAACAGATCACCACAAAGCTCCTCGAAGCGTGCTCGACTTATCTTGGTATAGAAGTCGGCTCCCTCGAACAATGCGTCAATTTCGATGGTGGCCTCTGTGCTGGATGACAGGGTGCGTTTGGCCCGTTCAGCTGCTGTTCTCAGGCGACGAAGAGCTCGTGGATTCGACCGCATATCCTTCTTGTGCTTGCGCTTGAATTCCTCGGCCAGGTGAGTGACCAATCGGTTATCGAAGTCCTCTCCTCCCAAATGTGTATCTCCAGCTGTTGACCTCACTTCAAAGAGTGAACCCTCATCAATGGTCAGAATAGAGACATCGAAGGTTCCGCCGCCCAAATCAAAGATAAGAACATTGCGTTCGCCAGACAGATTCTTGTCTAAGCCATAAGCCAAGGCAGCTGCTGTAGGTTCATTGATGATTCTCAGCACATTAAGCCCAGCGATGGCTCCAGCGTCTTTGGTTGCTTGACGCTGGGAGTCATTGAAATACGCTGGAACTGTGATGACTGCATCTTTGATGGTCTCACCCAAGAACGCCTCGGCTGTTTCCTTCATTTTCACCAGCACCATCGAGCTGACCTCCTCTGGAGCGAATCTCTTCTCTTCCCCCTTGAACTCCACACTGATTTTTGGTTTTCCACAGTCACTCACAACTTTGAATGGCCAATGCTTCATGTCGTCCTGAATTTTCTGGTCGTCATACTTGCGTCCAATCAGCCGCTTTGCATCGAACACTGTGTTCTTGGGGTTCATGGCAACCTGGTTCTTAGCGGCATCACCGATGAGACGTTCTGAGTCTGTGAACGCCACATAGCTGGGTGTTGTGCGGTTGCCCTGGTCGTTGGCGATAATTTCCACCTTGCCGTGCTGGAACACTCCAACGCAGGAGTAGGTGGTTCCCAAATCAATACCGATTGCTGGCATGTTGTTCTCTGTTCTTGTTCACACTTTTCACGGGAAAATTTATTCAAAATGTTTACTTTCGGAGAGAAAATGATTTCCTTTCGACTGTATTTGTATTATTCTCTTGGATTTTCAATTAAAAGATTTCACAATTTCACTGAATTTGTTTTTCTTGCTTTACTTTAAATAATTATTCACAGAGCACTTGCTTTGCTTTACGTCTTCTTTTGATTCTTTCACCTTGATGGTTTGTTTAATACTGAAGCGAAGAGCACGGAGCCGGCTATTTATATGATTTTGAATGAAAAGAGAAATTTCGAGAAATTTCGTAAGGAATTTTGTGGAATAATGTAGAAAGAACATGAAATGAATCATGAAAATAAAATGTTTAGCGTAATGAAGAGAGAAATTTGTTTATGTTCAGTTTATAAGAGAATTTAATGAAGGGGAATCGCATCCGTAAGAGATGCGTGTATTCTCTTCTTCGTTTTGAGAGTTTTTTATGTAGAATTCTCTTATGATACGTTTTTCATCAAATCAATTTGTTGATGTTTTACGTTGAAGCTACGCAGTAGATGCGATTTCTAGACGTTTCGGCATTTAAAATGATTAATGACTACTGGGGATTTTCTTTGGCTGTGCACTTTCAAGCTAAATATTAAATTCACATACATATGTACGGATGGTATTAATGATGTAAGCACAAAACAATTGTTATTCATTTTTATCTCTGAAATTGTTTGTTTTTACTTTGACTCTCATTATGACAGAAGACACCGCCATAAGAATGAAAAATGATTCATACTGCTAAAGTCATTACTTCTCGCGATGGTGGGTGTGGGTGGCGTTATTGAACAAAAGAATAGAATAATAAAGTTTATTCGCTACCACTCGTCGCTACCACCACTACAGTGGCTGGCAACACTGCCGAAAAAATGAGCGCAATTTTTAAGATAAGAGTAGAGTTGATAGAATTTAATTACATATATCCGGCATCGTCCAGAGCTTCATTGCAATTTGTCACATTCTTAAGGATTTTCTCCAGCAGTTTCTTGGGGCTTGTACAATATATTTGACCTTGAAGAAGCAATGAATATCTGCATGTCTCCTTATAGACATCGAAATGCGGTAAGCACGTGCTAGCTACGCTAAAGTCGATTAGCTTTTCCAAACTCTACTCTTCAATTGCCAAGGTAGGACACATTAAATACCACAACCAGTAGACGTGGTCAACTTATCAGTTTTTCATCCTCTTTCTCAGCTGATAGGTCGTATCGGCCTACTTTGGTTACAGTGATATCAGCAGTGCAGCTGTCTACAGCCTCCGCATGCACAGGAATCGTTTAATAAACAAAATACATACATTCACATGTAAATATGTACCTACAAACAAACACTCTCCTCAATCCTTTCTGTTACATTCGACTTCCATCAAAAATCTATTATTTGACGCCCTTGCATATTTTTTACGCTTGAAAGTAACCCAGAACTTAATAATCGGTCTAAAAATAAAATTTAAATGTCCACAAGCCGCTTTAAATAGCAAAACGGAAGCGTTTATGTCTCCTGTCATAAATACAAACATTAAACTGGCAAATTGTCTGAAATTCAATGATCGGCAAATTGCCATATTCCAGAATCTTCCACAAACACCGGCATGACCAAAAATTGCCCTATTCTCGAGATCTTTACCCTTACGATGGAAAATCACCGAGTATGTACAAGAATACAAAAGTGACTCAACAGCTGTTTCGCATCCTTAAAAATAATCAATATTGTGTATACATAGCAAGCACTCTAAGAGAAAATATTAAGGTCAATACACTGGATTATTACATAACTAGAAAGAGAGACAGCAGGAAAACAAGAAACCACAGAAATGCTCTTAAAACGTTCAAAACATGTCTAAATAAAAGAGCAAAAAGCAGAGTATCCAACGACACAACGTAACATAAAGAGCAAAGTAATTATGATATTATTTCTCTTTTAAATAAACTGCCAATTCAACGCCATGCCTGAGCCTGATGCGTCATTCGTATTCTCCCTCCACATTTTCATTTCACAATGTCCATTTAACATTCGTGGCCATTTCTTCCAACATTCTCTTAAAAACTCTCCAATTCCACAACTTTCTACAAATTTCCATACGAAATTTCTCGAAATTTCTCTTTTCATTCAAAATCATATAAATAGCCGGCTCCGTGCTCTTCGCTTCAGTATCCTTCAAGAAATTAAGCCTGGCCCTGACGCCTTCAAAAAAATCAATTCGCTGGTTGGGAAATCAAGTACCATACCAGAGACCATTAGTCATGGTCAGCTCACAGCTACAACTGCAATCGAGAAGGCCGAAGCTTTCGCTGTCCATTTCGAAAACAATTTCACGGACCGACCACCAGCACACCTCCCTGACTTCTTAGAGGAAGTTGAGACCGAAGTATATTCGGCGACAGTCATGGGTAATAGTCTGACTACATTTTGTGAGTTGAACCCCTCTAACAACCCCTCCAGCGACGATGTCTTCACCAATACGGCAGAGGTAACTGAAGTTATCCAAAGTGGCAATGCAAAAAAATCTTCGGGAACAGATCATATTTCGAACTTTGTTCTCAAAAGGCTACCCAGTCTAGCCATTCTTCTTTTAACAATCGTTATGAACAACTGCATAAACAACAGTTACTTTCCTTCCTCATGGAAAACTGCGAAAATTGTCCCCGTGCCAAAAAAGACAAACCGCTCAAACGTGAACGGATATCGACCCATAGCACTTCTGTGCTGTATTAGCAAGGTTTTCGAATCTCTAATACTAGGCAAAATTAACCAACTGTGTTCAGAAAGAGGATTACTTCCTACCTTTCAATATGGTTTTCGAGCTAAACACTCCACCATTCATCCATTGCTCAAGCTCCACAGAGATGTAACTCGTGGACTTAACAAAAAGGAGACAACAGTAGCCTGTTTATTGGATATTGAGAAGGCCTTTGACAGCGTCTGGATCAAAGGACTAATTTTCAAGCTGATACGATTCGGTTTCCCTAACCATTTAATTAAATTAATAAATAATTTTTTAATCAACAGAAACTTTTTCGTGCAGGTCCACAACGAGAAGTCGACATCAAAGCCAATCAGAGCCGGAGTGCCACAGGGATCCAGGCTCGGTCCGATCCTCTTCAATATCTACACTGCAGACCAGCCTCAAAACATCTCGGGGACAAAGACGTCTCTGTATGCGGATGACTCGTTGACATACGCTGTCTCCCTATCACCGGAAATCGCAGCACGACGTGTAGAAGCCCACGTCAAAAATCTGTGGGAATATTACCTGAAGTGGGGCTTAAAAATCAACAGCGACAAGACAGAGCTCATCTGCTTCAGGGTACCGACAACCACTACACGTCGACGTGCATCGAACCAAGTCACCGATACCTGAGCGCAAGAGCGATCATCGATCCCACGTTAGGACACAACATCAACAACAGCACGTTCTACGAGACTAACAACCGCCAGCACTACAGGGGATAGTCCCCTGTTATCATCTTTAAAATAAAAAATAAATAAAATCAAAAATACTTTTTTATGTAGTAAAAAATTAGTTAAATTAACATGTAATAGATTAAGAAAACAATAATATGAATTTTGTTAAATGCATTGTAAAAAAATACCAATAGAAATCCGTCGGGCCCCTTTTGTTGAGCCGACATTATCATTTTAGTTATAAGTCTAGTTTTTAAGTCAATTTGTATATAAACGATTGAATAAAATAATCTCTTAAATCTAAAATTCGCTTCAGTATTAAACAAACCATCAAGGTGAAATAATTAAAAGAAGACGTAAAGCAAAGCAAGTGCTCTGTGAATAACTAACCAAAGTAAAGCAAGAAAAACAAATTCAGTGAAATTGTGAAATCTTTTAATTGAAAATCCAAGAGAATAATACAAATACAGTCGAAAGGAAATCATTTTCTCTCCGAAAGTAAACATTTTGAATAAATTTTCCCGTGAAAAGTGTGAACAAGAACAGAGAACAACATGCCAGCAATCGGTATTGATTTGGGAACCACCTACTCCTGCGTTGGAGTGTTCCAGCACGGCAAGGTGGAAATTATCGCCAACGACCAGGGCAACCGCACAACACCCAGCTATGTGGCGTTCACAGACTCAGAACGTCTCATCGGTGATGCCGCTAAGAACCAGGTTGCCATGAACCCCAAGAACACAGTGTTCGATGCAAAGCGGCTGATTGGACGCAAGTATGACGACCAGAAAATTCAGGACGACATGAAGCATTGGCCATTCAAAGTTGTGAGTGACTGTGGAAAACCAAAAATCAGTGTGGAGTTCAAGGGGGAAGAGAAGAGATTCGCTCCAGAGGAGGTCAGCTCGATGGTGCTGGTGAAAATGAAGGAAACAGCCGAGGCGTTCTTGGGTGAGACCATCAAAGATGCAGTCATCACAGTTCCAGCGTATTTCAATGACTCTCAGCGTCAAGCAACCAAAGACGCTGGAGCCATCGCTGGGCTTAATGTGCTCAGAATCATCAATGAACCCACAGCAGCAGCCTTGGCCTATGGCTTAGACAAGAATCTCTCTGGCGAACGCAATGTTCTGATATTTGATTTGGGCGGTGGAACCTTCGATGTCTCTATTCTGACCATTGATGAGGGTTCACTCTTTGAAGTGAGGTCAACAGCTGGAGACACACATTTGGGAGGAGAGGACTTCGATAACCGATTGGTCACCCACCTGGCCGAGGAATTCAAGCGCAAGCACAAGAAGGATATGCGGTCGAATCCTCGAGCTCTTCGTCGCCTGAGAACAGCAGCTGAACGGGCCAAACGCACCCTGTCATCCAGCACAGAGGCCACCATCGAAATTGACGCATTGTTCGAGGGAGCCGACTTCTATACCAAGATAAGTCGAGCACGCTTCGAGGAGCTTTGTGGTGATCTGTTTCGTTCCACCTTGGATCCCGTGGAGAAGGCATTGAAGGACGCTAAAATGGACAAGAACCAGATCCACGACATCGTACTGGTAGGAGGATCAACCAGGATTCCAAAAGTGCAGAATCTGCTGCAGTCGTTCTTCTGTGGAAAAGCTCTTAACCTGTCTATCAATCCAGACGAAGCTGTTGCCTATGGAGCCGCCATTCAAGCAGCTATTCTTAGTGGGGATACGAGCAGCAAAATTCAAGACGTCCTGCTAGTCGATGTGGCCCCGTTGTCACTCGGCATCGAAACAGCTGGAGGTGTAATGACGAAGCTGATTGAGCGCAACTCGAGAATTCCATGCAAGCAGTCGAAGACGTTCACAACATATGCCGACAACCAGCCGGCGGTCACCATCCAGGTGTTCGAAGGAGAGAGGGCTTTGACGAAGGACAACAATCTGCTGGGAACCTTCAATTTGACCGGCATTCCTCCTGCTCCTCGCGGAGTTCCAAAGATCGATGTCACATTCGACTTGGATGCCAATGGAATCCTGAACGTTGCCGCCAAGGAGATGGGTTCTGGTGTTGCAAAGAACATCACCATCAAGAACGACAAAGGTCGCCTGTCACAAGCTGAAATCGACCGGATGGTCAACGAAGCTGAGAAGTACCAAGAAGAAGATGAGAAACATCGTCAACGCATTGCCGCTCGCAACAGTCTGGAAGGATACGTGTTCAATGTGAAGCAAGCTGTAGAGCAATCTGGTGGCAAGCTTCCACAGTCCGACAAAGACAAGGCTCTGGAATCCTGCAACGAGACCATCAAGTGGCTGGACAACAACACAACCGCTGAGAAGGAAGAATTTGAACACAAGATGGAGGAGCTGACAAAGATCTGCAGTCCCATCATGACCAAGATACACACTGGTGCAGGTCCACAGTCGGCGAATTGTGGTCAACAGGCGAATGGATTCGGCGCAGGAGGTCATGCTGGTCCCACTGTTGAAGAAGTAGATTAAGTTATTTAGACTGAGTTGATGTTTAGTTCCTAAATGTGATTTATGTTGTACTACGCTTAAGTTGTAAGAGCTAAGATTTAAGTTAAGGAATTTAGCATTTAAATAAAAAACAAATTTTTATAGAAAAGAAGTTTCGGTGTTTGTATTCTATACTTTCAGCGGGTTTTTCGTGCGAGGGTTGGTGACTTTTTTTGCGACTCAGTTCCTAGATATTTGGTTTTCCACTGAGCAGTTGCTTATGTATCTCACTGCTCACATAAATTTGGAGCAACGAATCTTATTTATTTGTTAGAGTTCGAAAGACTGCACGGTCATAGTTTATTCGGTTCCTTCATTACATGCCACAGCTTAGCTATAACCTGACATTTATCACGGCAAACGGAAGTGAAGGGCTGCATGTAATGTCTAGTCAGCTAAGTTGGCTGTACACTACTGTCTTCAATTACAAGCGGTTGGAAGCTGGTTAAACACTTGGGTACCACAAACCTAATCTATCGAAATCATAGTATGCCTGACGCAATCTTAGGTAGTTTTCCAAAGCTGGCCGTTATAGAGGTCTCTGTGACTGGATTTCGAAGGGAAATCGCGTCGTTTCAAGTGACCGTGCAGGGCATTGCGCAATAAGAACTCAAGTGAAAAGACGTTAGCTTTCCTATTACGTCTACTGCAGAAGTTACAGGAGCGAAAACGAAATAGATTCTGTCCGAAACCCGCTGTGCGAATGTTCCTCAATAGTCACCAGAAGACTGAGTATAGCTTACAGTATAATTTATTTGGGGAACCCCTTACATTACAGTTCCTTCTGGAAGGGATACCGCTCTCATAAGTAAATTATTATGGGTACTTGTCTCGGACACCATACGTTATGAATTATACAACCTATTTACATTCGAACATATAATCTGTTTATTTATTTCAATAATAATAAAAAAAAGTTTAATAAAACTTTTGTTTATATTTTTAAGCTTATTTTTTGTTTAATCATAATACAAGCATAGGTACACTGCTTACAAATAAAAGAGAAACAAAAAAAAAATTAATAAATTCATTCGTTAGACATGACACCCACCAGAGCGACAAGTCCATTGTTACTTACAACTAAATTTAAACATAATAAATAATACTACGTGACATAGCGTGTTACTTAAAGTTAATATATTTAAAAAAAAAAACACACTTATCCATTTTGTTTTGCAAATAAAACTTAAAACTAAATTAACAATAATAAATTGGTTTTCGCTTTTTGTTCTCTTTCAGACAAATTAACATTGCACGGAAAAATGGAAACAAAAGTCGACTGCAATGCATTTTTACTTAACGGTATAAAATATTTAACAAACGTATTTTGATAAAAGTAAAATGAATTTACAACATTCATGCGTTTTAACGTTGGATAAAAACAAAATAAAAGAATGTTCATTTCAACAAGTTACTCTTTTTGGCACATCGAGCGTTAATTGGAGCAAAGAAGATACTCTAAGCGCTAGTACTTATAAAATACAATATATTCTTGTTTGCCTTTATTTAATGTATACAAATGGATATATAAAACGTATGAGTTGTTCGTTGTTAGAAAAAAATTTTATCACGTAGATTACCTTAAGAAATACAATATTTAATTAATTTTTTATTTTTTGTTTATATTTAAGAGGCGGTAATAAATTAAGACACACGGCGGCGAAGCATGTGGATTAATTGCTAGTGTTATCGTAACGGATAATCAGTGCATCGACGACATTGAAGATTTCGTCAAAATGTGGACGTGATTCAGCCTCGGCAGCCCAACATTTAAGCATGAGGCGGTACATTTCCGGTGGGGTGTTCTCGGGAGCGGGCATTCGATAACCTATAAAACGAAAAAAAGGGAAAAGATGAAATAAAGGCTTAAATAATTTAAGGGTACTATATAATTTGAGTTTATTTAAAAAATGACATTCCTAGGAAATCATAACTAAATAAATTCTCTTGGTGTGCTTCGCCTTAGGAATGCACTAGGCATGGTCCCCAGAGGTTGGGAGGAAATCCGATTTGTTCTTCACTTGAATTGCTAACAGAAAATTGTTGACCATGGACAGTCACTTTCGGAATATTTAATGTTTCAGCGGTCTCTTTGTTGACCGATTTAATTTAAAATTCCCAGCAGTGAGAAGTTGGGGAAAAGACAACGAAAAGAGCAGCACTTATTTGACTGCAGATTCGCCTAGAAGGTAGACTTACGCAAGATGTTCTAAAATTCCAGCATGTGCCAATCCATCTCAAGGGTAAATTTGCCAACATTGGTCTGATAAACGCAGCTATCCCGCAGAGGTGACACCGAAAGGGCTTCTATGAGTTCGTTGAAAAGACATACCAGCAGTTCCCTAGTTGTGACAAAAGGAAATGCTAGTCGATTTTGCGGCGCGCGGGGCGAATTGTATTGTATTCACAGGGGGACATATGTATGTAGGTCTTCTGATCAATCGACCGTCAACCAGATTAATGCCGTCGCAAGTGACGGAAATAAAGACACTCGTTCCGAGTAGAGACAAATATTTTGTTTCTTCCAAGATGCTTGCTGGTAGCCCAAATGCAGAATAAAGAAAACCTTTGACATGGGAAAGCTTCAATAGTAGAAGACGGCCAGAGCCTTATTCAATCGAGTGTCCCCTCATCTTTAAAAAGGTTCTATTCTAGTAGTAACGTTGCCAACATGCCATTAGAATCGCTGTAACTACTGTGCTATGTTCTTTCAGACACCACAATGGATTGGATTGGAGTCTGCGATTGAGAAGACACTGATCCTTGCAGATCATTAATACGGTTTTCAGAAGAAGCCACTGACGTCGTCCATGAATAGGGAGGAAAGCCTCCGAATGTGCATTTTGCAAGCACGGGAACAAGCAGTGCGTTAAGCTGGCACGACAGTTCTTAGGGGATCAAGGCACAGCTGCTCGGAGGTTAGTCATTGTCTGCCAAGAGGTGGTGCCGCGAAAAATGTACTGAAGCACTCGATGCTGCACCCGCTGACACAGAGAAGCTCTAATTGAGTGCAACAAAAAGTTAACGATGGCAAAAAGAGTCAGCTTCAAAGCATTTTGTGAGACTATGACGTTTCCTAATTACCTGCTGGAACTGGTCTATGTAAGACTCTGTAAAGGTACATAGAAATCAAGTGCGACATTCAATGACTGAAATAAGTACGAAATAGCTTTAAGCAATTTAAAGTACCGAAAGACAAGGATGTACTTTCCGTTCTGCTTCGAAACGAACCATGTCATCATCAAATAAGCTATTTAACTCTCGGGTACATCCCAGGAAGAACCATCAAGGAGTTGGTCAAAGACCTAAACAAATCGTAGTGAAAAGGTTAGAAGGTAGCCTTCCGATTTCGGTTGATAAGAAAACAGGTAATTGTACATATACATATGTATGTATGATGGCATTCTTATGGAAGCGGCACCAAGTTCTTTGGCAAACCTCGCCTATCCACATACTAAGAGAGTTCGGAGAAATGAAAAATTGCTAGACGTGTGGACAAATGGAATTTTCCAATCTCAAACGATTAAAAGTCACAGAGCCACTATCCTTCATTGCTTATTGAACACCTACCAGTGTCGATGCGTTCCCTGGCTCGTGAATTACTCATCCCTGAGTATGGAGTATCACCCTTTGAGAATATTTCCCACATCAGAATACCATACGACCAGACATCACATAAGGAAGTATATTTTCCGAAATTCAAAGCTTCGGGGGCAGTCCATTTCACAGGGATCTGTTTCATTCCATCGGAAACTGAAAAGAAACTTCAAAATTAGTACTCATGTGTTCCACAGTAATGCTGACAATATACCAATGTACTCCTCTTCTTCGCGAGACATTCCAAAATCAGAGATTTTCACTGAATTCTCAAAGTCAATAAGGCAATTCCTCGCCGCTAGATCCCGATGAATGCAGTTCTTTGATTCCAGATACCTCATTCCTAAAAGAGAACTCAAGTCAACAATGGTTTGTGGAACAATTTTTTATAAATATCTTGCCTGCTGCAGCATCCCGACACATGCCCATCAACTGTCTCGTCGTGTGTGTGTTTGAATTCTTTCGAAGGAAATTCAATAGCGATCCACCTGGCACCAGTTCCATCACAATCATTATGGGTTGCTTCTGTACACAGATACCTATAAGCTTTACAATATTCGGGTGATCGTATTGCTTAAGGATCCGGCCCTCCTGAAGGAATTTCCGTTTTTGTTCATCTGGTAGTGTCATGCGACATGTTTTCACAGCGACATCCTGCTTGGTGGACTTGAGTTTCGCCTTGTAGACATCACCGAAGTTGCCCTGTAATATTTAAAAACCAATGAAAAACTTTCACTGTGAAGAAGGTAATCTATGACAGTCTTACTCGTCCAATTTTTTCCAGCAACACAACATCATCATTGCTCAACTCCCAGCGTTCGCGGCATATTGGTCGTCGCAGTATCGCTCCAGACTTAACCGTAACTGGCAACTCGGATTGATATTGATGCATGATGAGTTCTTGTATACTGGGAAAAGGTGGTCCTTCGAATCGAAAATGTCCATCGACCGTTGTTTGGACAATGAAATGCTTGTGACCATTCCAACACACGCTGAGAACAATTTGACTTTCTTCGTTACGAATTGTCTCACGGACCAGAAAATCTCCGTCGTTGTTGAGTAAGCGGACCACTTCTTCACGAGGCAGGACTCCATGGAACCATTCCTCTTCGTATAGTGGACGGTTTGATGACAGAGACATCTGTAAAGGAGTGTAAAGTACATAAATGAGATGATTCCCATATAGTAAAACTGTTTAATCGAAAAAAAAGTGCTTTGTAAAGATGCATACAAGTCGAAGCGAGGTTTTTTTTTTTTTGTATTTTGACAGCGGCATGCTTTAAGGTGCTAAATACGGTGATGAGCTGGAGATACACGATGGATAGATACTTACAGATGGTCATGATAATCTAAAGTAGACAATGGTTGCAGAAAGATTAAATGCGCACTCCCGGCAAGGTTGCCCATGCAGAACATGATCTACTAAAGGTTTTGAAAGTTAAAAGATGGTAATACCCTATTCCAGTGGTGGTCTACCTCTGTCAGTTGACCAGGCAATGCCTGAAGATTTATCTGCTTTATCCCGACATGACAGCTCTATCGGTTTGGATTTAAGTTCAAAGTTAAATTTACCTAACCCCAAGTTGAATGCACTACCATCGAGGGCATCATTCAACAAAGAAGTTTCAGTAGAAAGAGGTGAGGAGCTACTTACGGGTCCCTCAGAGAGTCTTCCGGCTAAGAAAGGTTCTTGGCCCTGACAATCGCATTCTCTCTTGAGGAAGCAAAGGGATACCGTAACACTGGTTGAAAAGGCTATATCCGAAGATAATCTTAGGCGACCTGAACGAGGAAGATTAGTGAATGAGGCAACGCCATTGCAGGATACTCATCAGCAAGCGGCCGCTAGGAAGGGTCGAAGAGAAAATTCAGCCAATGGGCCCAGAACCAAGCCCTTCTCTTAGAGAGTCGTCGCTAAGGCGATATTTTTGGTTGGATTGAAGCGTGATGACCGCAAGTACAAAGTAGTTACGTACATGGCCAGTATTCCTTCGATAGAAGCGGCTTTCGCCTCGGGGTCTCAATTTCCTAGGTGTTTTCAGCTTCTTATCATAGTAGTGCTGCTCTATGACGCTAGAGCAACGGCCTTTTCTACAGTGAGATGAAGTCGCCCTCAGTACTCTTTGGTTCCGCTTGCATATAGCATGTGCAGAGGAGAATATGAAAATAATCTCAACATTGGACGTTTGAATTGGCAAGGACGTATAGAGCGAATGGACGTCAACATAGAGCGCACGAGTAAAAAGGACCTCAACCAACTCAGAGTGCGCAACACACATTTCGTCAATATTGCTTAACGATGTAAACATTTTACAAGCGCGATTGTTTTGAAAAATTTAATGAACGTCATGCCTGTCCTGCTTCAACAAATGAAGCAGTAGGCGTATACATTTTTTTTTGTTTACGTATAAGGAAATCCATATACCAACCATTAAAAGAGACTTTGGTCTCTTCTTTCTCGCCGGAGGAATGGGCGGTCCATTCGGCGACAGATTAAAATTCGATGAACTGCTACTGCTGATACCGGATGCACTCATGGTCACCGATGACGGCGAATCAACTCAAATTCAAAATTTATCCAAAATAAAATCGTTTTCACTTTAAACACTGTTTCACCAGCGATTTCCACATTCGGTTCTAGTCCGTTGCAAATAACACATACAAGGATAAATGGGAAGAAAGTGTTTATTTTGACAGGAGTAGGAGAAAATGCTTTTCCGAATTTCAACAAAAAAAAAAAACGATTTTTTTTCGCAACCACGAGACCGAAAAACAAAATTTGGATAATCAACGACTCTTTTCCTATTTCTATTTCTGTATCCGTCACAGCAATGACGCGAATTCCAAGCTTTCGAAAATCTATTACTTGCCGATACCACCGCACGAATGCACTTGTCCGCTTTGAAAAATGGGATTACTAACCCGAGTGTAAAGAACTCAATGGAATAGTTTTTAGAGCACTGACGCTAATTGAAAAACTCCAAACATAACCTGTCGGCGACGTCGAGGCCAGATTTCCAATGGGGAAACGCTCGACTCTCGCTCACTCTCTCTGCTGCCAAGGATGTTTGTGTGCTGGGCTAACGCATTTCGGAGAACGACAAGTTCTATTTTGGGATTAACCGCTCTCGAGAATTACTCAACAGATTTATTTAAATTTACAACGTCCAAGGTGAGGGGATCCGCGAGAGCGCGGTGCCACTTATAGATGCGTTATGTGATTTATCTGATGTGTCGGCTATTCCGTTCGTAGGGTGAGTTTGGACCTGTTAAACCGTCGGCAGTCAGGCTAGGTGAACTCTAATTGACTTGAAAGCGCGATGCTAATTGAGGTGAGTTAATTAGTAACGATGTTTCTGTCACAAAGATGCGGCATATTGTTGCTGATTAGAGAGATCTAGCGGTGTAGCAAGAACATTTACGAAAACTTTTGTTCAGCTGAATGCAGCCACAAATGGGAGTATTCAAGGTCAGTGGATAGATACAGGTGTGATGTGAAATTTTTTTTTTTTGGAAAATTATGAGTGTTTATATTGGGCCCTGTCGAGTGTCAAGTTTTATGATGTGGGTTAATTAGTTCAGGGTCGGATTAATAAATTTTTGAAACGAAGGCGGAAAGGTATTAGGGCGTAGACTTTTAGACGAACGAACGCTATGCTGTGCGTGTGGAGCTGAACACTTAAACATATCAACATAAATGAGTTTTAGCACATATGTACTGGACAAAGGAGCGCCTTGTTGACTTGGTTGATAAAGATGCATCTCATTAGTCTAGCAAGAGTTCTTCAGAACGAGGAGGTGTCGCTTAATAATTGTCTTGATTGAATCAACGACGATGCAACAGTGAGGCTAATGCATAGGGCCATTCGAGGATCACTAGGCAAACCTCTTGGCGTGCAAAGTGCGAAGATCGCTTCTAGAGAATCCAAATTACCTGCTCTGTAAAAAGGCTCTAGGTTCAAGCAGAGAGCATTAAGATTGATGGTGGAATTAATTTAAAAAAAACTCGATTGGGGAGCCAGTCCTATACTTCCCACCTCATATTATGTTATATCAAAAACAGTGATATTGCTATTTATTTAATAATTAAAGAAAACGTGCATAGAGAGCGGAAAATTCGAAGACACACTGTTTAATATTGTTCCACAAAGAGTTGTTGCGCGAACTCGAAAAAAAAAAAAACGTTTCTTAAATTTCCTCAGCATCCGCTAGACCGATTGTGCTCAAAATCAAATCAGCTCTAAGTTTTACGCTGACAAATAAAACAAAAAAAAACCGCATGGTCCTACGTTGTTTCGTTCTCCAGATATCGTAGGAGGAAAATATTTACACACACACACACACACGCACACACACACACACACACAGACATCATTCCGAAAATGGGTGCAAACGGTTTCTAGTATATAGTAATGTCAAGCCCTGTTCATATCTCGAAACCTTTTAATCGGACCGATTACAATACTTCCCTTACCAAGGTGGGAAGTAGAAAAATAACTGGCGCGTCAGCTCGGTATGAGCCAAGGCTTAGCTTCTCGCAATCATTCATGTTGCGCGTGTTACATTATTCGCACGACTCCGAACGGCGAATTGAGAAGTTCTTTCATGACTGGAGGCCTGTCATTCCCCGACGAGAGGTGGTGCCGTTAAAAATGTTCGATGTGGTTGGGGCTTAAAGCCACGCTGTTGGGTCAGCAGTCCAACGCAGTAACCACTGAGCTACGGCGTTTGATTACATATCATATAACCCTCAACAAACACATGTATATACTGGGCCTCACAGACGCAGAAAATTGTAGAGACTGCGAGGAATGAGAAGAAGATTTCGAACACTTCCTATGCCACTGCCCGGTTTTGGCGACAAAAGACCCTGGGATCCGTTTGAATACCGAATTTGAACTATCTCAATGATAAAGCTATCGATGACATCCTGGCTTTCACAAAGAAACAGAAACATTCGCCAGTCCACGTATACACTAGGGTCAACTCCATCGTTCCTACTCTCCCGAGATTCTTCCCAACAAACAACCCAAATCTGTCTTATTATTGGAGTTTAGACGAAGTGAAGTGCATCCTGCTCACCCTCATACACCATACCATACGTATACCATTATAGCCACAAGATCCTTGAAACAGCTAGCAGAGAAGAATCCTACAAAAGTCTCAAGAAGCACTCCTATATTCTACATTTTATAGGAATGGATCCCTAGAGAAGCTCATGACATAGAAAATACCTACGTTGAAGACATTTTGCTGGCATTGAAAATAATTCAATAATGTCCAGACGAAGGGTTGTACCACGAAAAAGGTTCGGTGGATTATGCTGGGACTTGTCTAACGTACTGCGACCACATAATCTTCGAGTTGTGTAAGTTTAGTGCCAATCATCCAAGAATTTAGTTGTCAAAACTTCTGTCCAAATAACTCAAAATTCAAACCTCATTCTGAAACGAACCGCTTACACTGAAATATCACGATGGTTTAATTCTTTAGGCGTCAGCGACTCGGTAGTGGTGTTGGAAAAACTAATCATGCACGAATTCTGCGGATTCAAAACAGCATGTAAAATGGAATCTCGGAAAAGAGACAACGGCTTGCTCGCCAAGTCTAATCACAGATCAGATAAGTATGTTTTTGCCACTGTGGCCTGAAGTTGGTTGCATTTGCATATCAACAGACGTTAAAAGAAAGCGAACTTTAAAACCGTTGATGAAGCAAAGTTAAAATGTTTCGCCTTTGGTTTGACGCTGGATTCGAGTAGCTAGGGCATTCTACACCTAAAAAGTTTACACACAATACACAAAAACAAGCAAGAGCTTATAAGCAACGCACAAGAAGCAATTAGTACTTAAAACTCTACAAAACTCTACAAACTCTAAGAAAGAAAAAAAAATCGTGCAATTATGTAAAACAAAGGACATCCAAAGGATAGCTTATTGTTCAAACCGAGATGTTTGTAAATTTCATCGCATTTCACAAGCAGCAGCCAACTAGCCATTTACAGTTTTCTGTTGACGGATCGATGCATTTTCTACTCACGCCCGCCACAGTTGCGTTGCCGTTTTTGTGATCCTTCATCGAAAGAACGTCGTCCTCATCGTTGGTCTCTTCGCCGGAACCCTCCATAAGATCATTGGTCGTGTTTGTTGCTGCTGATACCTTGCGCTGGTGGTTTCCACTACCATCATCTGGACACGCACAAAAGTCCTCCTCGTTCCAACTGGTCAGGTTGAATTCTTTGGCAAAGTCGAACACACTCTTGCTTGGGTGTATCCGTCGGCGCTTTGAACAAGACTTACACATCTTGCCGCGTCGCATTTGAAAGCTGATCAGCTTGGTTCGGAATGTGTTGCGAATGGCTTTGGACTTTTTCATTTTGGGCGTTTTTGATTTTGGTTTGGAGGTAGCATCGCTTTCGGAGCCTTCGGTGGATGGCTCCGTCAGTGGAACGGAGGCATCTTCCACAGAACCTGGCTTTTTGCTGAGCACCGTCACCCCCGCGAGGATCTCATTGATCTCATGATCTTCAGTCGATGGGTGGCTCTTGTTGCCGCGAGATAAAGGACTACGTGAGAACTTGAATTCCTTGATGTTATTCAGGATGGTGTTGATGGATTTGTGTGAGAATGACATGGAGCGCTTTTTACCGCCGGGTGTAGAGCCAGAGTCTTTTCTCGCCACTCTTGGTCGGGTGTCTGAGGAGGACGATGAGGTTCGCTTTGAGGCACATTCTTGGATTTCCCTAGCCGATGTTCTGTGTTCCACTGGACTAGATTCGATGGCATCGAGATCCACAGCCGGCGTCTGAAGGAATCGTGTCTGTGGCAATGATCGCTTCAGTTTATCGTCCAACGTTCGGTTGATCTCGTCGATCTTGTCCAAGTGGGCATCTATCGAACTTTTCGTCACTGGCTGACAGTCAGCTTCATCTGGTGGTATCGTTGGCGAAGGAGAATGCTCAGCAACAGCAACATGATTAATTTCAATCTGAACACTTTGTTGACTGGGCACAGGATTCGAATCACGGTTGGTGATCGGGGCAAACTGATTATCGTTCACCTCAAGCTCAGCATAAATGTTAGTAAGGGGCTCTTCAATCACACAAAGCATTGAGTTACGTCTCGCCGCAGAGACGTTCTTTGGCGACAACGTATCGGGAAGGGGATTAAACATAACAATGGTATCGTTGTCAAAATTATTATTTGCTTCCACACTGGCCGACAGCCTTAGGTTAGTCTTACACTCGTCATAGGCGGTATTTACCGATAGGGATCCGAGACTCTGCGACCGTGGTTGCATTTGTTTGTGAAAACGACTTCGACTGCGAATTGTGGGCGTGGTTGGTTGTGGTGTTGCTGATTTTCTCTTAAACGGTCCTCGCAGGAGTGTAAGGACACCACCGCGACGGATAAGCTCGTTCATTATACTTACGTTGGGGGAGGTTCGAGTCTTACCGAGCGGTATTGCAGTTGGATTTAGTAGAATTATAGCAGATAGAAAATAAAGAAGAAAGTATTATTGACTAAAAGAAACCCATCACCAGGGATGTTATATGTATTAAGCTAGGACTACACGATTGATTTCACGAGGAGATACTCAATGCTGAAGGTAATTGTCGAATTTTCCATTGGCTTGTCTGGCTAAGATCTCTGTAAACAAGGCTTTCTGTACGAATAGTAAAAGCACAGTTGCAGCATTTTGAAATCTAATTGACTGTCAAACTTCGATTCTTCTTCTCGGAGTCTTCAGCAGATATCGCTGGTAGAACTCTTTGTGGTATAATCGTACAAATTAATGGGCCGGACCTCTCAACTGACTACCGCCTAATGATAGGGTACCTTCCAAACCAATGCATAGACCAAGGATGGTAGATGCCTAATACGATCGTAAAAGTGGACAGACACACAGTTTTCGTCAAACGTCTCTTGGTCCGCCAGAGGCGACTGCATTATATTCCGCAGCTTATGGCAGAGAATAGACCAGAACAAAACAAAATGTCTTCTGGCTAGTAGGTGTACTGACAGGACATTGTGCCATAGATACCATGGTCAGCAGACTCGGCATCGTCTCCTCAGACTACTGCAGGAACTGCCAGGATGCAGAAGAGACAGAAACCATCAGGCACTTACTCTGTGAGTGTCCCAACCTCCAAAACCGCCGACTCCGACACATGGGAAACAGGCTGTTCGAAGAACTGAGTAACCTAACAGAAGTACCGATAACGAGCATACTTCACTTCATTAAGGGTACAAGGTGGTTTGACAGACCACCCATCTAGAACCCAAGGTTGGAACATGGCCCACATCACAAAGGGGAACACAATGGACCAGTAGGCCCCCGTGTACGCTCAGTCATTGGACTGGTCACTTCCCCCATAACCTAACCTAACCTATCGTCAAATGTTCATTTTTGTGAAATCCTTCCTGAAAGCATAAGGTATAGTAGGCTACCAGTCTCTTTAGTTCAGGTGAAGGGGTAGAAGCCTTCCATATTTTCTTTATAAGAATGATTGGATGGCTACCCTGTCGCCTTATGAGAATTTTCCACCATTCCTTGCTAATTCATCTGCAAGTCCAATTCCCTCTACACCGCAGTGTCCAGGCACACAATAGAATGGCACGATTGATGGTATTTGACTCCAGCATTTTGAAAGCGGTCTTACTGTCAATGTCCTGCCCTCGCCGATAGAAGAAGAAGGCGTCTTGGTAGTTACTTCTTTACGGAACTGGAGGACTTGCGTGACATCTTGCTGATGGACCTCCTGAGATTCATGTTTTTTTTTAATCAACGGCTCACCTTTTGAGGACACAATGGACACTATTGCTGGTCTAAGTGAGCGGTGACAAATGTCACAAGGCAGCCATTTACCAAACCTAATCTACCGTCAATACAAATAGCGATTTCCTTTTCGAAAACCGAAAACCACTCCGCAGCCCTAAGTAAGAAACCTTCTGGTTTCGATCCACACAAAGTAGATTTCAGAGCCTGTTACGTTGGTGATTAAGGAGTCATATGTGTGTATCGCAAATATATTGTGCTGGGTTACTACAAACCGTGACCAGTCAGCACTTCCAAGACCAGTCAGCTCCATACGTGTGCATAGCTCTGACTATTATTGTGTATAGCCAATGCATCATTGCTGGTTTCAACAAATGACTAAGTTGGCTTACACTTCTCAAACCCTTCCTCAGTTAAATATTTTTCATCATTAGCTTGTCTATAAGCAAAATTGTTCATCTGGTGTTCTACAATCCGGAAAAAAATCTTTCCCAAGAAATTCTAGTTCTTGGTTGCTTTCAGTCCAAGCGCTAAGTGGATTTTGAAGCTGTGAACGTTTGTTTCTTCTAAGACATGGTAACCTAACAAAAAGTCTGACCTCTAGTAGAGAAATTAAGTCTACGGGTCGTACAAACTTTCAAGTGTTTAATGGAATCTTATCTGACGACAGCTTTACTCTACAAAAGTCTTTGTTTGCTTATCACTTAGTAATTAATGACCATTGTGTAGGTGATTCAGAGAATGCTCCCATTCGGTTTCTCAAGCAAGTTTACAAAATTGAAAATTCGACAATTACTTCACCTTCAACAAAGTTATCTACTTATATTCTATGTCTATCTCAGGACGAACCCATAAAGTTAATAAAGACCCTTCACCATTGAGCACGTAACCAACCTGATTATCGTTATTAAAAGAATTTTCAATAAATGTCTGATCGACATTCAAGTGATCGTCACACCCGGACGGTAATTCTTCACAGCCAACTTCGCTCAAGGCACACTTGATCATGTCCAGGAGTTTTTGCTTCTGTTTTTCTTGACATCGCAGTGAATTGAGGTCCTTGGAGTTTCTACTGTTCAAAAAAGAAAATGGTAAAGTTAATAAATGAAGTTTGGGACTGAACAGTTTGTGGTATGAACTCTCCAAAATTCTTACTTTTGACTATCCTTGTTTGATATGCCATTTACTCCACCATTCGCAATCGGTGATCCACCATTTAGGTCCCCAATCATTTTCAATTGTTTCTCTTGACATTCCTTCACGGATCCCTCGAGATCATTCAGTCGTGATCGTAACCAATCCACGGTTAGATTATCTACAGTCAGTGTATTTGATTGCAATTTACCAGGTATGTCCTCGATGAGGGTCTCATCGAATTGAAAGACTATTGGGCTGGTGGGCGAGGTCCTGAGGAATGATTGATATTTAGAATGACTTTCTAATTTTTGGACTTTAGGGACTTGCTTATGCTTCTCCGTGAATTCTCTATACTCTTCGTTGGGATTAATATTATTTATCACATTATCAATACGCCTTTGGATTTCTTTGAATTTATCTGATGTTAGGTCACCATGTTGGCTGGCTTCCTGGAGGATATTTTTCCTATAAAAAAAAAATGTTTCAAATGAGTTAAGGTTTAGGTAGTTGGAAAAAATCATCTACTAACCATAATAAGATGAAGCTTTCCTGCACGGATTGCTGATGCTCTAGCAGGCCTGGCAACAGTACGGTTCGAAAATCTTTTTCCACCTCAACGGCTTCGGTTATCGAGAGAACGTACTCGTTGTGTGTTAAATGTAGCTTACGGCAGGCTTTCTGATATTTATCTCGGACATCGTCTAGCTTACGACCACCGCGACCACCTAGAATGAAAAAATCCAATTTAATTATTTGTTTCAATTTATGTTGCAAGGCTTTAAAAGAAAATAGAACGGAAAGCGCATTCAACGGGCGCTTGTACTGGTGAATAGAAAGGATGGTAGGCCGTTTTGTCTAAAATGTTTAAGTTCAAAACTCTCAATCAGGAAAATTATAAGACTGTACAAAGGTGTCATTGGTTTAAGCAATCATTACATAGTAGGATCTTCATTGAAGGCTTTCAATAATTTCTTGACCTTAGTGGTTAGTGCGTTGAACTGCTGACCGAGTGGCGTTGGTCCAAGCCCCAGCAATCAAATTTTTCGCGGCACCACCTCTCGTCGGATAATGCCAAGCCTCCGGGAGTATAATTTGTCATAAAAGAGCTTTTTAAAATCTCCGTTCGGAGTCGGCAATAAATTGTAGGTCCCTTCCATTCATGCGAAAAATGTAACACGCACAACATGAATGATTGCGAGAAACAACCATTTTGGGTCATTCCGGGCTGTCGTGCGAGCTATTTATTTTTTTTACACTTTGTGGCTTAGCATTTCTCAGATAAAAAAGAGGTCGTAAGTATTTAAAGGGAATATCTAACTGTGGGGCGTGTGTGCCAATTGACCAGTGGCATATGGTGATTGCTTTAATTCTTACTGGTGATGGGTGATACCTTGTGATCAAGGAAGAATTCCATTTCCTATTCGTTGAAGGAGTGGAACCTTTTGATAAAGAGAACTAGGTTACGGACATCTCGCTGTGCTAGGCTGCCAAAAAAGGCACAGAGATGGATAGACCTTTTAAAAGAGAGACCGCTGGACAAGTAGAGAAAAGATGGAGGGTTGATTCTTACTCTTATACATTCCTCCAGCTTCTGCCAAAATCATTTATAAGTAGGTCCTGTTCAATAGTCTGTCTGCCTATAAGGTAGTGCCCTGGGATGAGACTTATAGTAACTCCGAGATGCCAGCTTCTTAGCGAAATAAATGTCTTAAAGTGCTTTTGGTCACTACAAGTCTCTGCAAGGCGAAAAGAGGGATTGGGGTTTAAATCTTCGGATTAAACATTTTCTCCTACAGAATCTTTGGTTTTGGGACCATCTGTATAAATCTCCAAGGATTATTTAAGTGGTGCTTCTACTTCTCTCATTAACCTTAGCCATCGAAAAGTGGAGCGTTTTTATGGCTGCTCGGCTATCAATGATAACTGGTACATTGCTCTTCCTTGTGGAACTGTCACTGAGTACTTTACAGCCTTATTTATCGCTAGTATTTCCGCTTGAAATACACTAGAAGAGTTTGAAAGGCGATAAGAATTGGAAGCGATCAAACTCGCAGAGAAGGCAATGAAACCAAGGTGCTTCAATAGTAGTGAGTTGTTATTCCATTCTATCCTCATCGGAATGTGGACTAGTACATCATAATCACCATTTTCAATGACCTGCTTATCCACTATGATCGTCGCGGGGTTGGGGTGCTTAAGTGGACTCTCCACATCTCCCGATCTTCCGCCATCGACTCTAAATCATCAGGGGTTATCGTCATACGGGTAGAAGTGAGATTTCGGATTTGGTCTAACCATCATTTGGTCTAACGCCTACCTTATGGCAAGGAATACATTGCACGTCTTGGAAGTCGAGTTAGAGACATGTGTTGAACGTACGCAAACCATGAAAGTATGGACTTTTCCGCTCAAAGGACTAGTAGGTAATAATTGTATTAAGTACGGGTATCGAAGAGCTCTTTATGGTTGCGGAAAGACCCATAGGCAGCAGGTCAATGGCCTTGCTGTGAGCCTATGGCTTCGTGAACTAGTACCCAAATTCTCTGAATGCGCAACAGGAAACGACGTATGTGATATGAATGTCCAGGAACAGGAGTGCTTCGGTCGAGGTTGATCGTAAGGCACCTGTGGTTTTCGCACGAACTGTTTTTTGAACTCTATACTGACCTGAGAGTGATGTAGGAGGTTCTTTATTCCCTCGCCAACTCATCTACCAAATCTAGCCTAACCCGTTTGAAAAGACTTTGGTTTCCTCAGAGGGAGTTTGGAGCCATTACATTAAAATCTCGTCCTCCTTCCGGGTGGACTTTGGCTTTAGATAAGTAAAAGGTTTTCCAATAGGGAAGGGAGATTTTGACAGTTCATGGCGGCCATGTTGTTTTACCTGTTGTTAGTTTTCCCGATTTTTATTTTTCAGAAACTAAAGACAAACTACACTGGCAAGCTACAGCAACGCCGTGTGTTCACTGACTAGGTTCTGCAGCAGTTGGAAGTGAACCCCGATTTCAGCAAAAAAAGAATCTCCAGAGACAAGGCCCATTTTTGGATGAACGGGTATGTCAACAAGCAAAATTGCCGGATTTGGGACAATGCCAATCCACAACACGAGGTCCACCAAGTGGCAATGTATCCGCAGAAAGTCACTTTTTGGTGTGGATTGTGGGCCGGCGGCATCATCGATCCGTACTTCTTCGAAAATGACGATGGCATTTGCATCACCATCAACAGAGAGCGCTACCAATCGATGATAACCAATTCAAATAAAACACAAAAATTGTTGATATCTCACCCACAATTTGTATTATTCAATTTTAACATCTGCCCGTCCGCCCCTATTGGAAAACCCTTTAGATTGGAATGAACGAAAACACTCAATGTAAATTAATCGCTGTGATCGTATCACCCGCGGCATTTGCCTTCCTATTGAGAAAGCATAGAGACCAGTTAAAAGCCATTAATAGGCCTAACGCTGCTTTAGGGATAGGAGTTGTTCTTAAAGCACCAGTTATACAGGTGCATGACAGTCACAAAACTCTTTCCAGGGTTACATTTCTTTTTCAGTGTTGTTCACGGACTAAGATATGCCTGACTATTCCTATGTCGTAGCAGCAGGCTCGGTTTCGGGCCCAAAGCCCCAGTGATTTCCCAGCACAATTGATTATAATTTCTCTGCTTATTTGGCCTTGGTTTACTAGACAGAGTCGTTAAGATTGATTAGTAGTTGATTGATCACTATGAACCATCGGAGAAGTGAGAGAACTCCCCTCGGGCGGCAAGCTGAACGTCCTTTGCATGGCAAAGAAACCTAGCTAGTCAGATCAGTTCATTTAGACGATTCCCAACCAGCCAAACCCACTCGATTTTTTATACCGTCAAGTTGGTACATGTGATTTCGTTCCTCTGTCAAACTGTCAAAGTATTCGGCATTAAACCAAATTGTTTTTTTTTTAGTTTGTTGTGAAAACCATAATTTAGAGAATTTATTCAATGGATAATTTACAAAAAGAGGCATTAAATCATAACATCTTCCACCTTTGTACTCAGACGCCGGTCAAATGTCAAGAGAACAGAACAATTTGGCAGTGATACCAACACTATAAATGAGAAACGTCGCTTTTGGCGTAAAATTAATAGCCAGTTGCTATTTACTGGGTATAAAATCAAGAGTTGTAGCCAGCTGGCTGTTGTATTTGTTTTACGTATAAAATTTGACTACTGGCTGGCTAGGTTTCAAAAAAGCACGCCTATTGCGTGAATTTCAATAAAAAGAAAATACAGACTCGAAATGTTTTCGCAACGGAAAAGGTTTCCTCTTAAAGAACACCGATAGCTTTTCAATAGACAACAAGGTTACACAGCGGTAGTCCACCGGAACAGCACGGTCACTTGATACCAAAAATGATTCAAACTCCCTAAATAAAACATTGTGTCAATATTGGTTCATCACTTACATTTAATATAATGCTCCTCGAATCGAGTCCTAAGCGCTTTGTACCCCTCCAAGTGTTTTTGATATTCGGACTTCTTACGTACTACCTCGTCGGTGAGCTGCAAAAAAAATAAAAAAAAAAATTAATCAAAAACAAAGATAAAAACTATTAATTTGGTGAATAAATTTAATTGGCAAATGGTGAAATCACTCTGAAATTTCAGGCGCACGTGTTGTCTTCGGTCGTCACACCACCGGCCCACCATGAACTCATCTTCCGTCTGAATCTTAAAATCTTTCTTTTGTCTTGTCAGTGTGCGACTCCACTTAATTGAATCAGACTGTTGTTCATTTGCTTTAATTACCTTTCTCCCCGGCGAAGAGGTGACGCCTTGAAAAACGTCACTGGTAATTATTGCTGCAAAAAGTTCATAAATTTTATCCCTAACGTGGAGTCACAAGCTTGGGAGACCTTTGAACTGCGCTTTTGAAACATGAGAAGTTCACTTGAAGTTCTTTGTCATTAATTTAAAAAAACTTCCTGAGATACTTTATCTTATCAGACATCAGATAAAGGAAAGCGCAGACTTTATCTTCTGGACTGTGGGGGGTTTTTTTTCGGGCGTTGCAAGGCCGTTGAATTGTGTTATGAAATTCTTTGTGAATATTCACGACGGGAGACAAAGGCACCCGGTACTGAAAGCGATACAAACAATTTTTTATCACCCACGTCTTTATAAATGCGGAACTAAACCACAGGAAGACGAATGATGGCCGAGATGCAAATCAGGAATTGTGTTTGGGTGATTAAATAAGCTGGTGCATCTACATAAATGTATGATTAGGCAGAGAGTGAGGTGACCTCGTTCGCTTCGCCTGGGAGTCTTGACGAAAAGTTAAAATAAAAATTGATAAATTAACGATCTCGTTTGAGGTTGATTGGATGAGATTAGATTGAAAGTTTGGGACCTATTTGTCAGCACTGGTGGCCTTAGAGTCGTCAGTGAAGTTGTCACTGCCTGCCACAATTGCATCTCTAGAGACTTAATCCACTACACTCACGCGAGAAATGGGAGGAGATGGCAGTGAATCAGAGCTGTGGTAGAATGAGGAGACCGCGCTACCGAACAAGGGCATTCAATGACGGCTTCAGGGACCATGGAGAACTCTACGAAAATCTACTCACCGTAAGAAGATGCCTGAAGAATGCAAACAAGGTAAGCAGTTTTGCAGTCAAAGCCTCAAGGGTTCAAAACTCTAACAAGAGATACTTTTTTGCACAAAGGACGTCATAATAGGTCTTTATTGACCCAAGTAAGGGTCGCAGAGGCTTCTCTCTTCCTTCGCCAAGCCATTTACCCAACCTATAACCCATGTGGCAAAGTTGATTAGGTTCATGATAAAGATGCAGGACGACAGAAATCATCCGCCAATGTCCACAACGCTCTTGAAAAACGTGAAAAGAAAAGAAAGAAAAGAAACGGAAAGAACGCAACCTATACCTCTAGGAAGAGAACATAAAAATCTGCATACACATCTGAGCCGACAAAGCACCCCGTGTCGATGACAACTCCATCTGGAAAGCAGCAATTAGACAGTGTTCGCATATTTTTGCAAGTGCTTACAAGAGGTGGCACAAGTGGAACAAGTGCAGGATGCAAAGATTGGTTTTAATGTCCAAAAGAAATATACCCCTACAAGATCCTTCATAGGTGACAAACTGATATCTACGATCGATGTCAGGCATCGCTAAGAATCAATACAGCTTCCGGAACGCTATCGATGAAGTCGTCAGAATAGCGAGGAAAACCATCGAAGGTGCATGATGAAAGTAAGAAGTACTGTCCCAAAGGCTTTACACTAGGCATGTAAAATATCCATCGTGGTAGTAGCAACACTCCTGGAGAAGTTAGAGCATGGAAGCTATCAGGACGGTTCGAATTTGGCTGACAATCATGAGTCTCAAAATCACAGAACAAAAGACGGAAGTATTACAAGCATCGAAGTCGTGGAGACTGACGTTGCAGGGCCAAAAATAAAGTATCATATTTTGGAATTGATATCGACGCGAGTCTGACCTTCAGGGTGCTGGATAAAACTGATAAGGGTACTGGTACCCTCAAAAAGGGTCACGTCTCATATTTGGCCGATCCAGAGGAAAAAGACTGGCCCTACTGTCAAAAAGGAATAACCTACCACAGCGTTTAATGCTCTGGGAAGTCCACGAGCTTGCTAAACTTTGGCAAACCTAAAGCAGGGCCTAAGGTAAGCAAAAATGGGCTAAAAAATAACTTAAACTCAATAAGGAAGATTTAAGGACCTTAACGGGCTGCCTTACAGGACACTGTCCACACTCAGGTACCACCTGCATAAATTTAAGCTTAGATACAGAAATGTGTACATATATCGACTCGAAGATGAGCACAGAGAAACCGGAGAGCTCAACCTTGACGCGTGCCCAGGGGAGGCAAACCTCATTCAACGTGGTCCAGCGAAACCTTGAAACTTGGAACATAATGTCTTATTGAGGTTTATCAAGGGCCTCAATTCGCCTCCTGGTTAACCACTGGACCTGCACAATACTTCTTACTGGTCGAGTTGAGTTTCATTTTACTACGCTCAAAGAAGCACAACTCCATTGTTGTTCACTCTCATCATCATCATCGAATGCTGTTAGAGATGGTTCTGCTCCTTCGTCGCAAATTTAACAAATCAAATTCCAACATATCTGATGCGACAAATTTCATGTCTACCTTTCAATTGATTTCAATTATTGCACCCGAAATGGTTGTCTTTGATTTCGACATCAAAACAATTTCATTTGATTCAAATTTGTTCCATTGACTTGGTTTCGACAAAAACAAGGGTGCGCTGTGCCCACACGGTTTAAGTGGTGCTTTGCTCCTACTCCTGACGATTGATTTGATTCCGAATTTTCTTTCGTAAAAACAAAAAAAAACAACCAAAATTAGGTCGAAGCTTTTAAGCGCAACAATGAACCTCCCTCGTATCGATAGATCGAATCGATCTCTTACAAAATATTCGACATTTTCGTGTGACTCGAGTGCGAGTGTTGCCTTTGTCAGTAAATAAAGTCAATTAACTGAAAATTTACAAATAAATGGCTGCACAGATCTGCACAGATGTGTGTGATAGGATACAGTGTGTCAAACAAGTTAACGAACTTACTTAACACCTCCTTGACTTGTAGAGGGTCTCGCCTAAGAAACAGCAGCCTGGCTTGGTTCTTAAGGCAGAGAATCGGTCTGTTTTGTCATCTTGAACCTGGGACCTGTGACAGGTGACATCGTGATACCGCTTATAGAGTTCGCATACGAAACCAAACATTCGATGAAGGATTTTCTGCTTTTCTGCTTGTCGTCTAGCATTCGGCAGCATAATTATAGCAACACTGGCAGGATCAGAGTTCTGTAGAGCAAACACTTCGTCGTCTGAGTCGTTTCGCCAAACTGAAGTAGCATCGGTTTCATTCGTCAAATCTTCTCAAGAGTCTCATTCGTGAAGTTGATGTCTACTCCGAGGGAGGTAAATTCCTTGAACATTTCGAAGGTACTGCCGTCGATTAGGACGTTGTGTCCTAGGCGGCTGACAACTTAGATTTTTCCTCATTTACTTCAAAAGTAGTCGGAAGAACAAACAATAGACGAAACAGGTGAAAAGGAAGGCAGATTCATTGCCTTCTACCTCAGCGAAGCTCTTCACAAACAACCTGGGCAAGGACGAACACTCTAAACTCGAATTGATTGCTAGATGTACAAAGGGAGCTTCACACAACTGCACGAATTCACTTAGGGCTGCAAAAACAGGCAGGTCTCTCCCGTCATAAGGGAAGTCCTTAGGGTCGCCACAGCCGACTTAAATTATTCCGAACGCAGACTCACTGACGACCAATGCCAAGCACTGAAGCGGACAATCCTGGAAGCTGGCTACCAAGAAGTGTTTTAAACGTTTGATATGCAACAAGGAATTCACGCTTAATACCTGTCGACCTTCGATTAACAGGCAAGAAGAGCTTCTTGACATCACTTGACAGATGGGACGGCTAAATATACCTAAGCTGCGTATTCCCAGAGAGGGGATGGGGAAAAAACTTACAAATCTCAACCCAGAGCTGGTCAGTAGCAACTGGGATATTCGAAAAATGGGTGGGCACACAAGCTCAGCTACAGAGATCCTATGTTACTTGAAGTTCAGACAGCAAGAAGGAAGGAAGGAAGAGGCGAAACACACTAAACACGATGATAAACCTGCAAAAAATCGTCATTATAGCAAGGCAGCTAGCAAAAATCTTACTTATCCCTTGACAAGAAAGCCCTATTAAGGAATTCTGGGTGGTCCGCGGTAGAATACAGGGCTTGAATTCAATAAAACTGATGTCTTGCAAAGTTGTCAGATTAATATACGAGTATTTCTTCTGTCTTCCCACAGCGAGAGGTCGCTCTAATGCACTTATCACTGAGCCACGGCGACCAATCCGTTGAGTGGTTGAACACACTGCGTCTTGCTTGAACTCCGTATCACCATGGAATTAGATAAGAGGTCTTTGACAAGCTTACTGTACTGGAGTTCTTACAATTCACTACACTATAGCTCGGAATCTCAATGCGGGTTGGGCTTAAGTGACTAACACTGGTGATATTTTTTGTGGGGACCTTACACCGATTTCTACAAGACAGAGTTCAACTTAAAAGTCATCAAGGCTTAAATCTTTTCAGGTCAATGATTCTACTGTATGGCGTTGCGCCCATCCACGGATTTGGAGGCATTGTCCGCAGCCTTAAACAGAGAGTGCTGCGTCGCACCCTTATAAGCCTGCATTACTCCAAAATAGAACATATTAACATTCATTACGTCCATTTATGTTTCGAGCACACTGTGCAGGTTTCACTTAGATTCCTCAGCCCCTTTTGATTTGTCTCCCTCTGCCGGTTTGCGGCGAAGCGATTGCCTAAGCTTGGAAGGTTTTCTGGTTTTTTTTTTTTTTGTCTTTCTTTCAGTTCTGCCTTGTGTGTCGTTTTTTGTGTTGCTGTTCGCTCTCTTCAGCTGGAGAGCGGTCTAACAAGTCCGACTAGGCCTCAGGTGTGCACCATGGCATCGTGTACCAGCATGGCACTCGCGCCGCAGTAATGATAATAAACTGTACCCTGTGCTATAAGTGCAGGTAATTCCATAGACAAATAAATATCCCGAGATACCCTCAAGGAGAGGGGATCCGCGCCTCGGAAATTATTGCAAATGAACGGATAATGTCTCTTCGGCTTCTCTGCTCATTTGTTACTCTTTTTTTTTTTGTATCTTTTTCACTTAATCTTTGCGGTCACAGAACGACAGAGCGGCTGTGCACAACTGACAAAGACGATGATGATGATGACGACGACAACGACGACGATGATGGCGATGGCGATGAACAAGAAAATAAAACCGACAATTGAAGCTTTGTAATTGTTACAGTTGCGCTTGGGCTTGCGCCTCTCATCTTGATTTAGCAACGGAGACAGATCTTGGGCCGTAAAAATCAGAAGACGACGAGGGTTATAAAAAAAGGTTTGTGATCAGTGGCAGAGAGAGAGGTCAACGCATGCCAGGTGATTGTGGATGCGCACTTGTGCATGCGTACCGGACTTTGGGCTTTGCCACATGAAATCGACGTTTAGATTGTCGGACAGATTGTCCCTGAGGAAAACCCAGCGATTGGGCTCTTTTTCGAAAGGGGTTCTCGCGTTGTTGCCTTTTTTGTTTATTACATCACGTACCTGGAAATTTGATGGGGTTTCTGGTTAATTACAGATGGATTATCATGCGCGGATGCGACACTTTATTTATGAGGCCGGACGGGCCGGTAAGGACCTGGGTTTAAGCCGAGTTGATGAGTTTCTTATGAATTCTGATCGCAGTGCAAATGCAGTTCGAAGAGTCGAGGTTCGATTATAATTCAAGTCAGTTGTCACTAGTTAATGGGGTTTAGAGTGCATGTAGTCGTACGGCATTAGGGGCATGGACTCCGATTGATAGGAAAAGTAATGACTGCTCAAAACTTGGTTTGAGCCAGATCGTTATAACCGAGTTCGTAATTAAGTGGTGGCAACAATGCACATATTCATGGGTGCAAGTCCTTACGCATGAAGGCTAAAACTCCAAGTGCGTAGGGTTCAGAGCTTCTGGAATAGGTAGCGTGGATTTGCATCCCACGTTACTGAAAGGGCAAGAATGTAGCACACATTGACGGCCTTTGGCTACTGTACCCTGTAATGTGTCCTCGGCTCACAAACCTTACAACCTCAAAACACCAGTTTCCATCTTCCGCGAGAACTGGGAAGAGAGTCGTTACTGTCCGTTCCACAGTGAATGGGAATTTCGCTGAAGAATCTGCCTGCAAATAATGCGTGGGTCTCAGGCTCTGCAGAGGAATTCGAGATCTCCCACACCAGAACGAAACAACTGCTAGGACTAACCAGGAGTCAGGCTCGAATGGTTACAGGCTTCCTAACGGGACACTGTCTAGTCAAAAAACACCAAATGACTATAGGAATAGTACAAGACAACACATGTAGAATGTGCAACGAAGACGAAGAATCAGCAGAACACATTTTGTGTCACTGTAACTATCTAATCAGAACACGTCATCGTCATTTCGGCAAATTCTACCTTGAATCGCAGAATATACATATCTGCCAGCTCACTCAAAGACATCTCTGGATTCATCTCGAATTCAGGCATCATGAGCGAGCTCTAATTGGAGGAAATCACAATAGGCCCATTGGTGGCCGTAGTGATAAGGTGACTCGGTCCCACCTCTACCTACAATCTACAATCCAATCGCTGTTCTAACAGTTTGAATCTTTGGTGTTGGATCGTCCGTAAGTTTGTAAATCGTTTGGATTTCTAGTAACTTCCTGCTGCAATACTGTAGTTTGTTGGACCAAGATACCTTCAAGTGTTTCGAGATACCCTTCCACTCGTAGTTTTCTTTGAGCAAAGACGATTACTGAGCTCTCAAACAGTGAAATCTCTTCAATTCTCCCTGTCATATCTGCTGACTCTTCTCATAAAGCTGCTGGGCTCTGAACGGTCATCAATGCACAATCTTTATTTCGGATTACATCTGAGCACCAGAGCTCTTCAAAGGCCAAAGAATGCGATCTCCAAATTCATCAGAATTTTCGAAGAGCAGGTACTATCTACCGCTTGCGATTCTGACGACGTGCTCTCGAGTAAGCCAAATTGCCGGGACCAAAAAGACTAAAGCTTGCCTATAAGGCCAAAGAGTATACTTTCAATCACTTGGTCTAATGATGATGGCTTAACCTTGTTCGTCCTTTTTTCCTCTAGGCTGGGGTATATTTCTGGCCTGATGCTGCCTCAACTTCATTTCCTTCTCGAATAATACGGAAGAAAAGTTTCAAAATTCCAGCGATGGGGTCTCAGAGGACTTCCGGTTGCACGTGATCGTATTTTATTTCCTCAGCCCACAATCAACTCAAAACCAGCAGAGTTGTTTAAAAGAATTTAAACTGCCTTTGGGTTGCACTTCAAGAAGTTAATTGAATTTGGAGGTCATGTGACAACCTTTTGACCAACAAGTTTTTAGGAAAGTATGCTCATGCCACTGGTCACGTCAAGTTTGAATACCCCCGGGGCAAAACTAATGAATCATCTTGATTGCTCATCGAAGAAATAAATCCCCTGTTGAATGGTTTTCCACACCATTGGGTGCATTCCTCCGAAACTGGTGCATTTCTATGAAACCAGCTCAGGTATTGGTTTTCACTCTCGCCCTCGTATTTCTTGTCAATCCAGCCGATCCCGGTCCAATAATCTAACATAATCGTCTCGAGCCTACCGCTGGACTGACCCACAACTACTCATCAGCCACCACCTAATTAGAACATAATAACGATGTCAGTTCAGTACATGACACACAGTGCGACTTGCGAAAACTTACTTTCAATTCACCTCACATCGCATAAACAGAGACGCAGCTGATTGCACCAACAATATCGCAAGCAACTGGTTGACGGAATCGATGTTTTCAGGTCGCTTTCGCAGCCAAACAGGATGAGATTCAAGATATATTGGCTCTTTTCTCTGCCTGATGATGTGTCCAAGTCCATGTGCATGTGCGATTGGAAAATTTATTTGGTTTGGAAATTCGAAGGCAAACAAACCGAGAGATGTTTGCTAATTATTCCATTTCCATGGTGCGCGTACCGATTCTTGTGTTGTGCGATCGATTGCACAGTTGTACTAGATTTGCGGCGATAACTTGAAATGACGCATATTTTGGACGAGATTTTCAGTTCAAGACACGGTGTGTGGAAGGCAGACTCAAGCCCACCTATTATGTGGGTCACTCGTGAGTGGGGTATTGAAATTTGTTGCCAGTGCTTGGGCGACGAATTAGTCACCCAAGTGCTTATGATATCATGTCGTTGTCAGCAATGAACTTGGGAGGAAAATTCATTTTTGTATAAGCATGATTCGTTGTAACAGTGTTTAAAAGGCTTTTCTCGGTCTTCTATCCACGTCCGAACGAAGACTTTAAGCCAAAGTATCACTCCACCTTGGGGGAAAATGACTCCCACTCGACGATGACATTTGGAGCAAGTTTCGATTGGGAAACTATTGACTGGTCGAAAATTTGTTTGCACCAGTAACGCAACGAGATTTGTAAACCTTCGAGTTAGAATTCTGAGAAAATTAATTTGCTTTTGACGCAGACATCGTGAATCGGAAATGGACTGACAATTTTTGACGTCATTTGGCTATCGTGACCTGAACTCGGTCTTTGGAGTGTGAGGGCCCTCCTTGATGTGAGCGTCCTCTTTTTGTAACATTACAGCTACATTTGTTCTTGGAAGTCAACAAACAGTTGGATTTATGTGGGGACTGTTATTACTTCCCAAAGTCAAGCCGCTAACTACCATAAGAAAAAGAAGTGGTGACAGTATACAACCTTGTCGGACCCTGCTTCGAATCTTTAATTTCTCTACAGCTATTCTCTCTTTTAATTTTCGGGAGGTTTCTCCTGTGAAAGCCTTTTCGAGGTCAATGAAGGGCAAGTCCCATTCTACTTATTATCTATTTGCGATGTTCCTCAAAGCGTTCAAGACTTATTCTAGCTGTTTTCTAAGCAATTTCAAGGTGTACACATATCGAGTTGTCATTTATTCTCTAACTCGACAGGAATTGTCTTGGTATTCCAAAAACTTTCTTTAAGTGAATGCACAAGGTCTCTTAATATTGTTGATGAAGATTTGTAGAGCTAGAAAAGAATGCCATCAAGCCTTGCTACTTTATGTATCTGGAGTGCCTGGGTCGCAGTAAATATCTCATCTTAACTGGGTCCTTTGGTGCATATTCGGGAATTGTATACATTTGTCAACTGGTTCAAACTTTGAGGTAAGGATCCATCCATAAAGCGATTCAAAACGGTGAAAAAATGCTTCTTTCATCTTCTGAATCACATCCGAAATCAGCACAGAGTCTGAGCTCTTCACTAGACGTTAACATGCGCTTTGTGTTCCTTCTCTGGTGACTTTACAAACAGTTCTGCTAACGCACCTAGTTGCAGCTTTTTACGCTGATTCAGCTGGAACGTTAACGA
Organism: Matsumyia berberina; assembly: GCA_917880715.2. Classification (NCBI taxonomy): domain Eukaryota; kingdom Metazoa; phylum Arthropoda; class Insecta; order Diptera; family Syrphidae; genus Matsumyia; species Matsumyia berberina. Next base: position 9,873,570 of record OU862872.1, read on the forward strand.
GATTTCTTCCACCGCGGCCCACGATACACTGGACCTTCCTTATCTTCATGCGAAACTGAGACTTAAACTCGCTTCTACCCTCTACATGGCCCGCTGCAATTCGAGCTTCAAGACCTTTTCGCTCTTCAATTCATCTCCAGATATATGTATGTAGACAACCGCGTGTTATAGCTTCTTTGTGATCGCCTGAACTACTTACTTGTCACGATCCAAACTTTTTAATTTCACATTTTAAGTGATGCCAAATTTACATTAAAAAATTGAAGGGTTCTTTACCTATCAACACCATCTGGATATCAACCTGTCCAATCTTGCCTGAGTAAAGGTGAATGTATCTACCGCCTATAATAAAACGTAAAAAACACGACCGCTGTTACACAACAACAGCGAGATTCCTCCAAAATGAGGTCAACAAAAGCAATTAAATCTCCACAATTGTTTTGCATTCTTAACTGTAAACACAATTGAAATATCTAACAAAACGATTAAAGCGAATACGTGCTTACAACATTGTACTGATCCTCGTTTCCACCCTCACATTCTCCACAACACATTAGCCATCACAACGCAATCGGCCCAAAAATGCAAAGATCTTGCGGTAACACGCTGACACTTATTGACTCCTAAACTAACTGTCAAGGCGTTAAAATTCCATTCACTGCACCATAACTTATTCAAGTAAAATGTTTGCGCATGATCTTGTCTACCATTTTGTAGAATTATTAAACTTTTCCCGCACTGATTAGGAATTCATAACTTGCGCCAGTGTCAAAAGGGAAATGGCCATCTCTTCCGCGTGTTTGATTGTGAACTATTGTTGAATGTTAATTACAAAAAAATATTTTATAACTAAACTTAAATTTTAAGTTATGCGTACGATCGTTTGACATATCATAATGACCGCTAGCTCGTTTGTAGTTTTTTTTTTTTTGGGTTATGTAAGAAATTAAATGTCAGAGTTAGTCAAACGCAATGACATTGTCACAAAGCCCAATGGAAATCGCCTCTAGCGAACAACAAAAGAAATAATTTAGAAGGCTTAGGCTTTGGCGTTAAGCCGGGGTAATATGAGTGTGGCTGTGAAAAACTTTCGATTTCCTTTCTTTCGTCGTCGATGACAGACGTGCTCAGGCAGTATAAGGCAAAACGGGTGCGTCATGACCGCCGTATGTTGTGTGTTGCGTAGACGTGTAGCGTTGCTCTGACTTTTAATTTAATGCAAATTAAATTAATTTTCCACTGGAGAAATTGCACGGCCAATGAAAGTTCTCATTTGGATGTTAATCAATAATTTTTGTTGGCTTTGTTGCAAATGGAAATTGGATGGCGGAGGTGGAAACCAATGGCGCCGCGCGTTGTTTTTTATGAGCTGTGCAACGTTGATTTAAGGGCGAATGCAGACCGACGTGATGCATTTTGCATGCATTATGAGAGTTTTTTTTGCAGATGTCAGTCTTCGGTTGGGTGTCCTGTTAGAGTCGTGGCGAGTTCAGAACTTAGAAACGCATAGCATGCCTCGGATAAGCAATGATTAGATGTTGACAACTTTTGGTCATCGCACTCAGACAAAGGTTGGTTTCTTATAATTCCCGAACACGCACTACAGGATCCAGTAACGATAAGATTTTTGCTGCGATCAAGGCATGCGGAAGACATGGAGCAGCAGGACTTGACAACATTCCTGCTGAGCTCTACAAAGTTTCCTCGACAAAATCGGCGGACCTTATGCACTTATAATAAGGAAGGAACAAGCTCCCAAAGAAAGACAACCTAACTTAGTGTAAGAACTGAAGCTTCTCTAGTCGTTCAGAGTCAGAGTTGACAATAAATTGCAGGTCTTTTCCATTTGTGCGAGAAATTTATCACGCTTAACAAGAATGGTTCCAAGAAGCTAGACCTTGGCCAATTCCGGTCTGTCGCTTCAACTATTTATTGAGTTTAATGTGACTAGATGGGTGTCAGAATTTTACGGAAGTTTTATGAGAAACGTTAGGATTTCTTACGAATTATTGGAGAAGCATAGACATAACTTTAAATATCCCACTATAGTAACGGTGGCATTATCACTGGTAAATTCCTCCCTATAATATGAGACCTTATGGAATCTGCCCTGAACATATTGGCAAGATGGACGAAGAATTTAGGCCTCGGGGCTAATCCCTCGAAAACTAAAAAAGTCCTTTTCACACGACGCTATAAGGTTCCGTATATCACCCCTCTCAAATTAGAAGGCACGGAAATCCAATTTGAAGGCCACGCTAGGAAGGCCCCAATTGCTTTATATTCCTAACGAAAAGCTCTGGGTCCGAAATGGTGCCTGCAGCCAAAAGTAGTCAACTGGATATATTCGGCGGTGGTTAGGCCGATCTTTGTGAACGGAGTACTGCTCTGGTTGACAACACTGTACAAGAAAATAAACATACAAAGGGGATCATTCATCTTCATAACGGGTGCCTTGAGAACAACCCCCACTGATGGACTGAAGGTAATGCTCCATCTGATTCTTGTTGATATCTTTGGGAAGCTAATGGCAGTCAAACCAGCATTAAGGCTCAGAAAATTCTCCAAGCTGATCAGCACACCAACGGGTCACTCTAGTATCCTCAAGGGGAACCATATTGACTTCAACCTCAGGTACAAAACTCGGATTGCTAGCAGAAGCTCTGGTACAGTTTTGAACGATATTCACAGACGGATCTAAAACCGCGAGGAGTCTTCACCAACGCATCTGGCTTAGCCATTACCACACGACTGCCAGATCACTGTAGTGTATTTTAAGCGGAAATTACGAGAATCTCCGAAGCTGCGGCTTGTACTATACGTAGATAGTAAGCCAGCTATTAAAGCCTTGTAATCGCTGACAATACGATCAAGTTTGGTAAAGCAATGCCGCAGATTTCTCAACGAGATTGCAGGCAGGTACGACGTAACCCCTTTGCTGGGTTCTAGGACACAGAGACGTTCCAGGCAACTGCAGAGCCGACGAGCTGGCAAAAGAGGGTGCGGGACGGAATCTCTCCGAAAACCTGGGGAACCACCTGCGCCTATCGAATCGATCAAATTCCTTCTTGACACGAATGTCAAGAAACTGGCAAAGCACAGGTGTAACAATATCAGCTCTTTTGTCAAAACAAATCTGGCCTAACCTAGATCTAAGGAAGACGTAGACAACTTTTATCCACAAACCGGAAAAACCTAGGTTCACTAATAGAGATCCTCACCGGACATTGCTTGATTGGCAGACATTGCAGACTGCAGGTCCCTTCCAATGAATTCTGTAGAAGCTGCAGAGACGAGGAGGAAGAAGAAACTACAATGCCCGAACTGTGCAGGTGTCCTGCCGTTGCGACGCTAAATAGAAAAACCATCGGGGAATACTTCTACGATGATCTTAACGATCTGGCCGAACTCGACATCCAGAAAATAAGAAACTTCATCTCTTAGGGTTAATACCGTTATGGTTGCCCACCTCGATGTACTCTGTGTTATATATATACTCTGTTTCCTGGTGCTGGTAAGCCGGTTCTTCATCGTGGTATCACAATGGGCCAGTCTAAGTGGCCTAAAGGGGACATTCTTCCTTCAATTTGAAAAAAATGTCAGAAATGTTAACTTTTGAGTTCAAATATTTGCACTCCACCGCTATCAGCGCAACTTCTTGTGAACACTGATCACTTATATGATGTTTACTTTTATTTATCGCTATCACTTAGCGTTTGCAATTAAATAATTAACTGACTACCTCCCCTGAGCTTGAAGAAATATGTTGACGTAGCGGGAATATACCGCAGAGGTAATAAACACAAACTTTTACCCAAAACAATTTACTCCATGAAAAATTATGTTATTTGAACACCAAAAACAAAAAAAAAAAAAAAAACGTTTAATTAATTCCTTTTTCTAATTTTGTTTAGTTAAGACTTGGAAGTGAAATTTATTGCGCGCATTTGATGGATATCTGGGGCGTTTTTTGTTGAGCAAAGAATAACACGAATACTTGCCAATAAATATTGGATTACTCGTACTAATGAGCCCCTACATCGTTGTAGATAAATGGACTCTCTAATGCACCCTCGAGTCATAGACGATAAGGGGTTGATGGTTTTTTTGTTTAATGGTTGATACATACATTAATCATGGATCAAGTGGTATCAACTTGAATCAATCTAATCTATAGTTGTTTGCATTGACTTACCTAAAAAGAAAAGAAATTAAACGAAATTAGTGGTCATGAAAAAGTTATAATTTTGTACATGTAAAGGGTGATTCAGTAAGAGGTGGGTGATTTGTTTTATCAATAAAAAGTAAAATAATTAGAAAATTCAAAGTTGACTGATTTTGAAATAAGGCCTAAGCCTGGGAGATATATATGGAATACAATATGAGTCAAGTGCCTTTCGCGTTTATTTTTTGTCATGATACCATCCGTTCTTTCGATTCTTCTCTGTTCTGCGAAAAAATCGAACGACGTCAAATTACTAGTTCAATCTAGTGCACGGGGCTGGTCTCAACAAAGGACTCCGCAACTGGATTGTTCACATAAAAAAATCACGCACCATCAATTCGATCTCAGGGAGCACTAACAGCAGGAAGGGTGTCATTCGAGGTACCCCTCAAGGAGCCGTTCTCTCTCCACTGATATGTCTCCAAGTAATAGACGAAATTGTTAAAGTAATGGCAAAGAATGGCTTCAATGTCACAGTCTATGCATGTTAACGACGTCGCTATACAGTAGCTGGTGAGCGGCTGGACCCAGGAGCTACTCCGCCCTCTTCACTACATGAAGATCGATTCCACTACTTAGGCATGGGCTGAAGTGATCTGACACTTACAGTCGGACCCAAATCGGGGACCGCATTAAGAAGTCCTACTACATTGCTTTTATGCATAGAAATACATGTTTTTTTTTAAAGCCGACAGTACTGGCTGTAGACTGCTAAAGTAATAAAACAAATAAATAGCTGGCACAACAGCTCGGAATGAGCCAAGGCCAAGCTTCTCGCAAGCATTCATGTTGTGCGTGTTACATTTTTCGCACGAATGGAAAGGACCCACAATTCATGGCAAATTATACTCCCGGAGGCTTGTCATTCCACGACGAGAGGTGGTGCCTGGCTGCGGCTTGAACCCATACCGCTCGTTCACCGGTCCAACACACTAATCACTGAGCCACGGCAACCAAGACTAATAAAGTATGACCTATCTAAACATATGGTTCGATTGCCTGATGGCTCTTGAGAAGAAATGCCATCAAGTGTAACCAAGATTCAAGAAGCGGGCACTATCACAAGCAACTGACACAGTACCACCAAAATTGTCCCCAGCTAGTCTGGACACCATCTTCCGATGCCTTTAAAACCTTTTATCAACAGAGTTTCAAACCTCAACAACCTACTCATGCTATATGAACACTTGAGTGTGATGCCAAGCCCCTTACACTCACTCAACTATCACATCAACTAATTCGGTGCAAGTCCTTCAAACATGTGTTCACTATGTTTGACAGATGAAAAAACTGCTGCGAGTATACATGCATGCGTACGATTGTCCAACCATAACTCGAACTCGTCTTAGTCAACCAGTCTTCTTCAATCGCGATCTTGAGGTTCATATAAGACGTCGATCTAGCTCTGAATTAACATACATGGGTGCCTGGCTATAGACAACCGCCAGGAAACTCCAAGGCTGAAAAAGTCCCCAGAAACTCACCACCCTCAGTATTTTTCCAGAGAATGCATGCATGGCGTTCGCCATCTGTAACCACCCACCTAAGTTGGCTGCTATCAGCGAAGTCAACTACAGACAGAAGCATGACGTGACATGTGATGTGCCCAAAGAGACTTGGCCTAAGCTAGATCGCAGTAATAGTAATAAAAAAATATCAAAGTGAAGTTACCGTACTTCACCAGCAACATAGCCGGTCAGGCGGCTTAGGGACTTGCGAGGTTGAGTTACCGGTTCTCTTTTGCTCTGACTTGGAAACCGAACATAGAGATAAAGGGGGAAACGAAGAAGCCAGCCAAGATTCAACTTTTAATAGCCTTCTAGCAGATCTGGTATACATTTCACTTGGATCTATTAAGAAGGTCGCACTTGCTAAAACTAGTTAATGACAGTTGGCTCGAGCTTAATTTCTGACACGATATGGTCTACATCTAACTAAACTACAAACAGAAACCTTCTTAGTAAATACTAGATGGGCATTTCTCGGCTCGTGTTGTATCTTGGTAGTCGAAACGCGTAGCTGTTGCTGCTAAAACCATCGAAGCCATTGCCCTTTGTCAAAACATATTGTTTTGCTGAGGTAAGGTCAAACAACGCGAAACTCCTGTAGTGTCGAATTACCGAGTCACTGGTGTTTGGCACGAACGGATTTCCCCAAGCTTGTTCAATAGGTCAAGCAACGGAGGAATGCCGACCGTGCAGAATTACACAACTATTTGGTTGGAAGCAGAGACAGGGGTCGAGTCTAATTTGAGCGATCGAACGCGGCTGTTGTTTTTATTTTTAAGCGATACGCGGCCTACAAACTATAAGTACAACACTCACACCAATCTACTACGGTAAGCATGTAGTAAGACTAGGTATTCCATTCAGCACTAACTGGCGCCGCTGCAAGGATATTAATAGAGCAGAAATCTATTGCTATGTCCGACTATCGCCAGCACCTAGCCAAGCCTTTCTTCAACAACCTCAACAATCTTTCGAGAAAAAATATCTCTGTTATACAGTCTTTTCTTAAATCTACAGATCGGGTATAAGTACCATAGGCTTCATCAACATCACTTACGCATTCGTCACCACAAACCTCATAGCAAGAGCGCAATTATATTTTAATTAGGTCTCAGGTACTCGCGGAAGATACCTCATAAATTCATCTGCGAAAACCGATTGTTCTTGTTGAGAAGCTTTACGCACTTTTCCACTCCATAAAAACTTCTCTTGCGAGGTTCTACATCCACGTCTAGAACTGCTCCCTACTTACAACTACCATCCTGCCACTGACCGGACATAACCTTTTGAGAGTGAAGCATCAACGCAATGGTGAACTCTTCGACCGAATAAAAGACGAGTTTGGTCCAATTGGTTGAGTCTCAAATCGTGAGGAGTCATCACTTAACCAGATTCTTGACGTATCCTTAGAAAGAAACACCCAAACGCCTGCATTAAAATGTGAAAGTTAGCAACACCCCACCCATGTTATTCGTAATCCAATCTTGCCAATCGCTTGGTAAGACCTCAAACCATGTTCGCCATTCAAGTGGGACCACACGTAGAAAATCCATTGTCAAGTGTTAATTGCAAAATGTGTCTACGATCAAGTATCGCTTAACCACTAAGCCTATCAATTAGTTCGAATTTGGAGCACAGCGACCGGTGGCATTCCCAACAGGTCTCCGGCTCATTACCACCAGTTCAAGCCAAAAAAAAAAAAAGTGGATCGCAAAACTCGTAGAGTTGCAATAGATTTTTTTTTTCTTCTGTTTTACTTGTAACACATTTTGAGGCTTCAAGCCGTACGGCAAAATTCTCAAATCGAGTTTGGCTGCGACGGCGAATCTCTTTTGCTGTGGAGCTCTGGAACCAGTTTCACCAGCAGCCCGCAGCCAGACCTCGACGTTGAAACGACTGCGGTTACGACTGGTGTGGACAATCAACGTAAAGTTGATCGCCCTCTGTTTGTATAATGTCTGTGCAGCACTCCGCAAGCTCTCTCTTTCTTCGGGGGGCTTGGGATTATTTATGGAAATGCCCAATAAGACCTCGGTAGTAATAATCAATTCGTGTGATGATTCAATAACTTTGTCGCTGCTGCTCGTGGTACTGGCGATCTCAGCACGACTTGAAGCTGATTAATAATTATTATGCTGATGATGGACCCCAGTGATGGTGGAGCTGGAAGATTGAAAAAGAGACAGAACTGGACTCGACTCGACTGAGCTGATTAGCTTGGTCAAGTGAGGTTGGCGATTTTACGAGAATTACATTAAAACTTCATGTAACGCGTTTTATGTGTTTTCCAATCGATTAGTGAGTATCAGGATATGGCACACTGTCAGTCAGTCCAATTAGACACTCGGAACGACAGACTCGGGATGTTGTCAATGGAGCTTGGTCTCATTGCTGTAAAATTGTGAAAAGAAAAGCAGGGGAAATGCTGAATTGAGTCACAAACTCAGGTAGATAGTTTCGTGTAACGGAAATTACTAAGGAGAAACTTCACATGCAGGTAAGTTGGTAAGCAAAGCGTCCACAATATGGCATCAGAGAATGACTGGATTTGGCAGACGAAAATGAGCGCACATTGCATTGAAATATTGTTTCTTCAATGCATTGGAAGCCAGCTTTCGTGGGGCAAGGAGTAATGAGTTGTTAGAAGGTTTTAGGTCTGCAATTCGCCATTCAAGCGCTGGTGCTCCCCAAGGATTTGTTTTGTTTTGAAATGTATTTCTTATTTCCAGAGAGGATTTCTTGTTTGCACATTCCAATCAAATTTTTTCCTTGGATGACAACAGTACCCTCAGCTTCTCATTCTTATCTCACGTCTCCGCTCTGCTAAGTTGTTAAGCCCCTTACATTCCGCCTTGGGCAGCATCATAAAATGAGATCACAGCGGCTCAATGGTAAGTGCGTTGGGGTGCTGGGCGAAGTGCGTAGGTTCATGTCTCAGCAATATCCACCGAACATTTTTCACGGCATAACCTCGAGACGTGGTGGGGAACGACAAACCTCGGAGAGTAAAACTTGAGAAGCTAGGTCTTGACCTTGACCTCTTAGCCAATAGAGAAGAATTTATTGCGTCCAAGACCAAATGCAGTTTCCTGTCATTAAAATGAAGTCTAGCTTGCAGCCATAGCGGAATGTGCGTCGCCGAAATCGGATCCCACGAGGCGTGTGGCACTAAAAATCTTCGTTCGAAAAAAGTCCTGCGAAATACTTATCTTCTGCTGATCCATAGGGGCATCGGTGACATAAAGAGGCCGATGAACTAGTTAGGCGCGGGTAAACCTTCCCAGAACTTGCTCACATTCCACTTGGATCTGTCAAGAGAAAACTTTTCTTACACTTCCTAAAAATTATCGAAATGATGGGTCGGACTAGACAGCTGCGTCGCCTCTAGATGAATATCGCCCAACCAAATTAGGACCAGAGACCTACTTGAAAAAAAATCTGCACGGGTCACTGAATGGTCGGAAGTCATGCAGCAAGATTGCAAAGACACTGCCGCAGCTGAAAGAAGCAGAAAACCTCGACTACTTAACTTCGTACGATGCGGCGGGTAATGTAGCCGTCATGGTGCCAATTGACATTTTAGTTAAGTTAAGGAAGACCGGAAGAAGTTTAAAATCAAGAGAAACGAGTCTAATCGGATGACAACGAAGAAGGACAAAGGAAGATGGATAAACATAGAATCATACCCAATATCGAGACGTGGATAAACCTTAACAGGCCCCATCCATGCCCTCTTGCCGGAGAATGGCAAACCACCAAAAGAACAATTTGCCATGAAAAAGCTTCTCAATTCGCCGTTCGGTGTCGGCAATAAATTGTAGGTCCCTTCCATTCGTGCGAATAATGTAACATGAACGATTGAGAGAAGCTAAGTCTTGGCTCATCCCGAGCGGTCAGTTTTTTTCTATTTGCACAAGTTCAGGCACTTGTCTGCACAGAAATCACTGAAGATGGCGCGCATGGCATATAGAATTTCACCGCCCGCGCTACACAACCGAAAGGCATCAATTGCGGAGAATTTGGGACAGGATATCAACGCCGAAGATTTATAGATGGCAAAGTCTAATGAAAAATTGGAACGCAATCATCGAAAATGTTGCCATAATAATGAAGAAGCAGCATCTTGAAGAAAGACAAAGAACAGAGCAACAGCGCAATCTTAATGTAAACGAACCGATTACATAAGGCAGGAGCCGCCTCTCGCGATGAAATGCTTGAAGGCAGTCTTCAACCTCGGAGTGGTGTATTGAGTGGAAATCTTGTTAAGGAGTACGAATTCAATTTCTTCTTTAAACGATTTCCATCTTCCAAATGAAAAAACAGTTTAGTATTGTAAAGCCAGGCAGGCTTTTCCAATTCCAAGCGCTCATGTCTCTTTGACAAGCAAGAACAAGCTTCATTGCATTGTTGAATTGTCACCAAAACCACAACCAGAATGGCCGATACCTTAAGGGCAGTGCAGCAGTGACCATAAAACTTAGACTCTTCTACGAATCAAGAACTGATTATAAGCGAGTTTAGCATATGAAGGAATATAGAAGAGCGCGTTGGCCACAATAGCGATGATTAGACTCGATACAATCGGCAAATATGCGGACAAAGCAGGTAATAAATCACTTTTTTTACTATTCAAAGTTTATGTCCACGGTTGTTTTCAAAATTAAATAATTTAAAACTTGTCCAACCACTATAACCGTCAGAAACGAAACCAACCCAGACAATCAGTTTTCATTTTTTTAAACTTAATTTTCCTCTAAAGAAAAATATGAAGTATCGTCCCAAAGTTAAACGAGAAAAGGAAAAAAAAAAAGAATGCATCTCCCTCTCTTTAATTGCCAAGACTGGATCTGGTGCAGTTTGTAGTGTTGGTGTTTCTATTGCGAACACTCTGGCCTGGGCACGAAAATCACCAAATCGAGGAACATGCATCGGTGGAACAAAATGAAACGACAACGACAGGGACGACCTGTGCGTGAAGTGCACTCACTTTATGCGCTCTGCGCTTTGGTCGGCACTCGTCTGCCTTCACCGGGCAGTTCTCTAGTCTCGTCTCATGGATCCATTGGAGTCCGCGGGAACGAGTTTTCTTTTTCAGATTGTATTCCTGTTGATGTATTAGGTAGAACATCCTTCCCATACAAATGTGCTCGATGAGTTCGTTTCTTTTTCATTTTTCCCTCTTCGTCGTTTACCTTCTTTTTTTTCTTCTTTTTTACTTTCATTATTTGTGCCTTGGCGTGTTGTTTCATAACTGGTCCGGAGTTCTTGGAATCGTAGTCTTTTGACCGACAAACGATGATAGGCTGCTGCTGCAGCAGCTGGAGGAGGAGATGAGGCCAACACCGCACTATGAAGATGCGAGAGAGATCCAACAAAGGAGAACTCTGCCGGGCTAAGTAAGTGTTGGTGTACAAGACCCTAAGGCTATGCAGCCATAACATCTTTGATCGAAAGAAGTGGTAATCTTCAAGATATGTTCTCAGTGAGTAGACGCTTCGGTTGGAGGTGATTAACAGAAAATTATTTAATTAAGATGCAGCAGAAGGAGAGGGGAAACCAACAGCAACATTAGTTAAGGTTGTAATTTAAGGCGGATATTTGCATAAATGTCATTGAAAGATCCTTGGTCGGTTGGAAGTTAATGGCAACCAAATGAGAGGCAATTAGGATGCTCTTTGTGAATGAGATATCGAACGGGTTGATGGTAGACGATATAGTTGTCAATTCCGACAAGTTCGAGACCAATACGATTGCATTACAATTTCGTCATTGAGCAAGGCTTGAATAAGTCTGTTGAAAAAGATTGAATTCTAAAGAAACATCTGTCGAGGGCTTGCCCTCAGTCACCAAAGGCTACTTTCTGATTCCTTTGGCCTATCCACACCTAAGACGAAACGCAAAGAATCATCTTCTACTCGATACACTTTCCAGATAGATCCACTTGTAGAAGTGCAGACTTATTGGAAAGGTACCAAAGACCCAGGAGGGAAGACTGAACTAAGGCTATATGTATTGCAGAACGACTGAAGTAAACTTGGAAACCATCACCTTCTCCATCACAAGGAGGATGATCTATAGAAACCGCCCTTCCCCAGCTGACAAGCGTGATGTGGGCAGCCCTGGATACAAAAGAAACAGAAATAGGCGCATTTCTGGACGTCGAAGGAACCTATAGCAAAATTTCCCATGAAACAGTCAAAATACGTCTTGAAAGGAGTAGACCATACCACAACAAATTGGATGTGTGATATGCTGAGTACAAGGACTACTGAAACGAAAAAGCGGCTCAAGACCGTCACTATAAAAACCACTAGAGGACTTACTCCGATATATATGTTCATACAGTGCTAGAAACCATATTAAGAATCATCAAAGAAGATGCGGTAAAGTTTCGGTAGACACGGCTGGGGCTTGAACTCACGCAGCATGCACAGCAGTCAACCGCACTGAAAACTGAGCCATGGTACAACTCTTCAAGAGGTAACGTGGGCTTAGAATATCTACGAAAAATGGTCGAGAAGACGACAAAAAGTGACAGCCCGTGTACTTAATGGGTCGATGACACCGAGCTCAATTACTTCGAACAAAAAAGAATTGGCTCTGAAAATTGGAATACAGATAACAGATCGTTAAAGACTCCGACTTCCTTTCTTTCTGAAGAGATTTAATCAAAAACAACGAGTTTCTTCAGCCGATCCGATTATTTAAAGCTCCAAAGCGGAAGTCCTAAGTGACAGCCGCCCTTTAAAAGAATCCAAATGGGTAACGCATAGGTTGTAACACAAGCATTTGAATTTGTTAAAAGAAGGTTACAAAAGCCAGGTGTGCAATAAAAAAACTCCCATGTAACACCATTCCGATGGCAACTTTAACAATTTTTGCTCGCCAAGTCGGCCATTACGCCATTACGGTCCATTATCTTTCGCAAGTTGCAGTTTCCGTGAGAAAAATAAATTAAATCTTTGACGGCGCCCTTAAAACTCAAAGACTTTTTTAAATGACTTCATTTGCGGACACACAGACTTTAAACTAGAAAAAGTCCCAGAATGTGTTCACGGAGAAGGCAGAGCCATTATTTCGACGTGTGACAGAAGGTTATTGCTTTCAAATATTTATGTCCAACTTAAATCTCAGTGCTGCCAGATAACGAAAGAGAATACGCATTCAAATTCATAACGACATGAGTTATTTGATATTCCCTCCTTCGTTCTACACCCCGGGGGATTGGTAACTTATCGACCGAAGGAAAGAAATATGCAACAAAACGTATTTTCTTTCGATTTTTTTTTTTTTTGTTTCTTTTCCTTTTGATGGTCAATTTGCAAAAACCCTTGAGTTGTTTGTTTCTTTTTTACGTGCATAGAAGATAAACACTCACATGAAAGGCGTAAACAAAAATGACAAAAAAAGCGGATATGTCAAACGTGAACAACTGTGGAGGACGCGAAACGGAAGTTTGCTAAGCGGAACGGCTTGATGGAAGGAAACATAATCCTATCTAATTCCATTTAAGGCGAGCAGTGGTTTGAGTTGTTTTGCTTTGTTTTTTTTCCCTGTTGGCATTATTGGACGTTTAGTTTTAAGAACTGAGTGGAAAATTAAATTAACATTTCCACGTGAATGGATTGCCACGAGGTTGTAGTCACACGACCAACTACCGACTGTATTCTGATGGGTTGTCATTGAAGCGGAAAGGTTTCCTTTTGAGTACTTAATCATTGAAATACTCTAAGGAATGTCAACGCGTGCACCTATATTGATGGTTAGCACGATTTAATTCGGAATTCATAAGCAATTTTAGACAAGATTGCTGAAACAAAGTGTGGTTTCCTCGATGACAGGAACACAATTACTGACGTTTTGTCATTTTGTATGCATATGCACAGGATGGGCAAAATGACGCAGGTTTTTGAGAGACATTTTCGATTGTTAGGAAAATAGAAGAAAATTTATCACATTAAGTGACGTTTATGACAGTTTGGTTTGCGAACTCAAGATGTAAGTTATGTGTTGTCAATTTTCAGGTCATTTTGACCAGTTTGGGGTTCTTTCTCTTTCTGTTCTTAAAGGCGGATCGGTGTTTAACTACTCGGGGGTGACCAAAGTTGGTTTTGAGGTGTCTCGTAAATAGTGCCCATAATTGCAGGAATGACAAGCTAGATAGACAAATTTTAAACACTGGTCGCGTTCAATATTTTGGACAAATGGATTTGTTTACATATTTACGAGTTTTGATTGGCTGACAGCCTGAAAAATGACTAAGGATTTAATCAATTGTTGTTGTTTGACTGTAAATAAATCCATTTGCCTAGAATATTGAACGCGCGACCACTGTATCCATAGTTTCTGACTGATCAAATCAAAGCAAAAAGTTTATTTCATGTCGAATTCTTTTCATTTAGAATCCTCTATTCATCGTTCAGTTGACATAGATCAGGGACCGGATTATTAACATTAACTTCCAGTCCGCCCCGCATGTGATCTTGTCTTGAGCCAAACTGGTTCCTTTTCATTTTATTTTAATTGAAAAATTTAAACACGAATATCTGACAGCTTTACAATTAAAATTAATCGCACACGTAACCGTACGTAGCGTGCAATGCAACAAATTCCCCAACAAAATATTTTCACGGCTATAATGTTTCAATGCAATGCGCGCACCAAGAAATTGGAGACCATTATCAAACAGCACTTTTCTCCTCTGCTGGCGTCTTTTGACTGCCAAGTAAATTTACGGTGACGCACTGTGGCTAGGCAGGAAACCTGTGTGCAGGGTAGGTGAGTAAGTACATTTTTGTGGCATTGGCAAGTGAATACCTGTGGCCAATATGTATGATAGCTCTGTCATAACAGAGCCATCGGATTGCATTTCCTATTCGCATGCAATTGCCTCACTGGAAACGACCGAAGAATTTCAAATGCAGTCAGTGTCAATCGGATTTTCGCTGAATGCGATCATTAGTGGCGGTTATCACACTGTTACACAACGTCGCGAGGAGGTATTTATACCTCAGATCGGAAATGAAAATACACACGCAGTGTAGTGCTGTGATGTTCGTTTTGAGTGTGAATTACATATGAGACTTATGAACGAACTGTCAAAGGCGGAATTCCTGGAATTTTGTGATTTTGTTTGGAGTAAACAACAACAGGGCCAATAAACCCTAAACTCACGCAGTCGGCAGAGAGACACATTTGCAAACTCTTATCTGGTTATCGATGGTGTAGAATGACTGTGGAATAAAGATTTCAGACCTATTTGCCTTAATTGGTGGGTGGTAAACTTGAACATTCAAAGTAAGCTGAGCCCTAGACCAGCACTGCATGCAGGGAAAAGGGCTCGAGGCAGCGCTGCAGTACCTATAAAGACTCAATAGCCGGGGGCAATAGAACTAAAATCGAAGCTTAGGACGTGCTATGGCGAAGATCTTAGGGTCCTTTCCACATAGCTTGAGACAAAACTAAATTTTGGGGAAAAAGGGTTTCTTTCTGATGAAACTTTGTTGTAGGGATGTATAAGTCGTTTCTTGCACCATAACTGGACACTTGGGCATTAGTGTTCACGCAGATTGACTTCGGGTATGCGCATAAGTTTTGAAGCTGCAGGGACGACGAAGAAATAGAGTCTGTTCGATATCTGCGATTGGCCTTGGCCGAAGAAAACTGGGCATAACTCGATCCAAAGTTTTATGTATACAAAAGATCATTGGAGGTCTAAGTGGTCAGAGTATTATATTTCTATCCTTCTATACATCTCTGCGGCATGTTTGTCTTCGTGATTGGCCACGACAATTTTGAGTCTGTCAACGATTGCATGTGCCTGAAAGGCCCATTTTGGTTTGTTATCATCTAGTTCTTACCCCCATCTTCAGCTGTTTGATGTAGACGTGTTTTGTGTAACCTGAACGCTTCAAGCCTTTGTTGTGAGAAGTGTGCTTTGTATGTATGTCGTGGGTTCGTTACACTGTCCACAATATGAAACGTTCCTTGGTAAATTGAGCTGAATCTCCGGGTACGATGGCCAACAACTAGTTCAAAAATGTGTTCACAAAGGCCAAACATACAAGGATTGGAATACATACAATCGAGTTACTCTGCAGACTTAAATGGCGCTCTAAAAAGTGCAAATTCTTTTTCAGCGCCCTAACATATTATATTATTTTGCGGTTATTACCCAATAAAACTTCATTAAAGGCCTAGTTATGCAAATGAAGGTCTAAAAAAAAAAAGTAGGTCTGGGGGCTTTAAATCATCAACAACAACCCTAACTAACAAAAGTTGTACTGTTTCCAATAGCCACACCCTGTCTGCCGAATTTATGTTCGCAAATTTCCTTTCAACGAGTTTTTTTTCCTCAAATTTTTACGCTTGTTTTATGTAAATTTAATTATATGCCAACACTGCGGTTCGACTTCAAAGACTTTAAAGAGCTCTCGTGTCCCGCTGCCGAATGGCACCCATTAAACCATTTCAAAAATGCATGCACCAACTCTGTTGTGCAATTAATCGATAACCACTTACAAATACGAGTGCACCCTCTGCCCCAGGGTTGTTGACATTAGCGTGGAAACAAACTTTGAACCACTAGTACATAACTCCGGCCACCCCCATTCTCCCATTCCCCTAAACCAAATAATAAAGCACAACAAAGCCGGGGCTTGTACCATTTGCATCCCCTGACGCGGGGTGAGCAGACATACAAATGAAATTGTTTCAACCCCCCATCCGCATCCGAACTGAGGACACAAATGTTTTTCCCTTACTGCATTCCATCATAAATTCCCAACAATGGATGTTTCGGCTGAATCTGGGAGGCTGCAAATGACCAGAAGAGATATGGCAGCCTCTGGGGCACAGGCAACATTCCCATACGAGGGAATTTTATTCGTTTAATCTAAATGGCCTTTCAGAGGGCGGTGGAAGCGGGGTGAAAGTTTTCAGTCGCCTTGTGCACTTTAATCTGTCTGCCTGCGACGGGGTGGCAGGTTGACCCCCTCGGGTTTTGTTTTTCGGATGAGCCCGCCAGATACTTAATTGTCTGTTAGGTGCTCGTTCTCTGGCGCCATTTGGGAAAAGATTTCACTTGTAGCTGGTGAAATGCTTTACGACTCTCGTGGTGGCCTGGCAGACTATAAAAATTCCAAGGAAAACGACATTTTTGCCTGTAGTTGCAGTTAAGTTGAACGGTTTTACGATATCATGTTCATGTGCAAGTTACGGTTTGATGGGTACCTAGTACCCAAAGAGACTGCGAGATTGTAACGTCGTCGTTCTCCCTAGCACCGTATTTCTACGTTAGTTCTCCTCTGGTAATTTAATAATTTTTCAATTTTCCTCCTAAACCCTATCGCTCACTTAATTCACCGGGCAGCCATACAAAAGTCTTCTAACGAACACTCCCGGAAGATTCGTGTCTCTAAGGTTGTGTGTATCAGAATGGAAAAGAAATAAAAAAAAAAATTGACGGAAAGAACTAAAAATGGAAAATGACAACCGCAGACAGTACGCTGTGGAAAGAAAGTCGTTACGAAAGTTTGGATGAGAAGGTGGATGACGTGTTTGACATAATTCGCGAATGATTTTGACAGGACTCTGTAAGGATTTCATGGTGACATGTTTAACGGTCACATTGTCAGGGCATCAGTAAGTAAGTAAGTGCTTTTTTAACGTGCTGCTAAAATGTGGAGTTCTTAAGCCGATGACGCTACAACTGAGATACTAGACCTACATACATATGTGTGCTGCATCCACGAGACATCTTAAAGGATTCAGGTGAAAGTCAAGAAAAATTAGAATACAGAAGCACTCTGAACATCTCTTTGGCATAAATGCAACCACTTTCAAACGCATTTTGCATAAAGATCTTGGTCTACATGCTTATAAGATCCAGTTGATACATGAATTGAAGTCAGCAGACAACGTACAACGCCGTACTTTCGCAAAAAATGAATGACACCTCTTGTTGGATGACCTTGTACAACCGTGAACTTTATAAGCTGTACCAAGATGTGGATGTAATCCGAAAAACAAAAACACGTCCACTACACGGCAACATTGAGCGAATGGACAATAATGGTCCAGCCAAAAGAATCTTATAATCTCATCCCCCAGGTTCGAGCCGACAAGGAAGACCGAACCTCCGTTTTAAAGACAAATCTATCGCGGATGTCAAAGCGCTGGGTCTGAACTGGAAACAGCGTTCCCAGGATCGAAGAGGTTGGAAAGCTGCTTTGTTTCAGGCAGATCTTCTCCGCGGGAGCCCATTAAGTAAGTAAGTAAGTAGTGAGACCTTAAAGAGCTGCTTGACTATTGTTGAGCATAGTTATGGTTACAGCCTTGCTAACTTTTTGTCTACCATAGCAGCAGAAGCATAGGTGACGATAGGTCTAACTATCATGGTATACAACTAAAATATAACCTTGGGCTGTAAATCGCAGGTTTTGCCATTGAGTGACAGGCCCTCCCATATATATTAGTAAAGACTAAGCTTATTGCACTTTAAATGTTTTCCTGTAGCCAATGGCGATGTAGTCGTGGTTGTAGAGTCATCAAAGGAAAAGGGCTGTAAGTCCTATTTCTTACTCTGTGATGGCTCACACCAGCTTGTACCAACAAACTTAACCAAATAACAACAAAAAGTTGATGGGCACCACAAGGGGTCCAAAAAGATCTGATGAACAAAATGGAAATCATCTTCATTAAGCCACAAACCTAACCTAACCTTAAATTATTTAAAATTTTAAATTTTCCACTTTAACTAAGCGTGTAAAGCCTTGTGAAAACCCCAGTACATAATTGATTTTGCCTATGTAACTGTCTCGGACATAAAAATAAAACAGTTACATGACGTACCTTCCACCTCGTAGACGACTATAACCTCCAGCTTTTGCCTGAAAGAACTTAAGCTCCGATACATTGTTTCACATAGTACACCCCACCTCAACTCACATTGACATTTCTTCCATTTCGCTTTTTATTCAACTTTTTCTTCTTCTCCACTTTTTCTTTTTTTTTTTCTTCTATTTTTTGTTTTATGGATTAATGTACCTACACAGGCGGCAGCGGTGGCCGGCATTTTCCACATAAGAAAAGATTTTTCCTTGTTTTCTGTTTCGTTTTGTGGGTCGGGGTTTTCCTCTTGTTTATTGTGTCAGTAAGTTTGTCTTCGCCAAGAGTAATATTAGTTTCTGCTTTTAACTATAATTTATACTTTAGACGGATGTACGGGAATGTAGAACACAAGAAGCCAACTCTCTAACAGGTTGCAATTGGAGTTATAGCCGGATGTACGGTAAGTTGATGCTGCATTCAAGAAAATCCTCAAATGATGGAGAATAAATGGAAAATGGAATGCAGGGAGGCTTTGACGGAACGTAATGTTGAAGCTGATTTCAAACTTAGATTAAAGTATTAATGATGAGCTACATACTTGTGTTTGAGGTAAATCTGTGTTGACAGAAGTATCAGAAAGTGCGTTGAGTGAAATGGACGTGTTTGCCACGTTGATCCCTAAGGATTTAAATACAAAGTAGGTGGACGTAATCTGTAGCCTCTTACAAATCTGTTGAAACACTCATTGCGCTGAATGAGGTTGAGGCACTAACACCCCAAATTCTCAAAAGCATAGTCATCAAGGCTTCTTTTGGTAGCAGCTCAGCTAGGAGGAAACCGAAAGTTCCTTGTGAATTGGCCCTCAGATGCACTACAAAAAATTAAACAATCGCCTCGCTCCAGCCATTTTTGAAGAGAAATTGACATTTATTTACACTGCCATCTGTGTCAGTCCAATCTGTCCAAAAAGTTTGACACTTGTTGACGCAATTGTTTCAACTCTGTCTGTCATTTATGGTAATGTTTTAATGAGGACTGACTTTTGACTGGATTTTTTGACTTTTACAGGCGAGGGGTGAAGTGGAGACCGCGTTTGCGTTATTTAATTTTTTTTTGAATTTCGTGAATTAAGAACGAAAATCAAATTAATTTCGTCGACACTGACAATCAATATGTCAAAATGATTCCGCGGAAGTGTTCATGCATGACTATCAGTCTGAACACGAAACCTCAAAAAAGTCCAGTCCTGTGTGAACAGCCTTTATAAATTTATGTGAAGTATGAACTCGGGGTTATGTTTACTTCGTTGCATTGGATGAATCTAATGTAATCAGAACTTGTAACAAAATTCGGAAATGCAATGAACAAACGTCACTCAGCCAGTACGGCACCACTGTTCAAATGTCAAAAAGCGTGAAATTCTTTTAACTGAATCAATCACTTTGACATTCCTTCAAACGATCAAAGAAACATTTCAAGGACAGCATATGCAAAGTGTACGAATAAATTGAAATAATTTATGGTTTCACATGATTTATGCACTTCTGGCTGTCACTGCCGATTATGTCACCCTTCCTGATTCCGCCTCTGAAGTGTAAGTTTTTGCATTAAAATTCAAACCAAACGTCAGGTCTCTTTGGGTGGCATCGCATGCATATCCGCAAGGATTCCCATTTTTCACTTCGATTCGACCTCTTGACAAACAAGCCGCTAAAATGAGCCAGTCAATCCACGATAAATTATGAAGTTATTTTGAACATTTTCTTTGTCATCATACTGTTGGTTGATTGGTTGGTTGGTAAAGCGTTGTGTTACGCGCGCGAATAACTTGAACACGACTGACAACGACGACCTCAAGCAAGCCAAAGCAAAGCAAACATTCCACATAAACCTCCCGAAACAATTATTATTCAAACGCTAAAGCGGCTAATTGACGGCGCGGTATTCAAATTCATTGCCGACACCGCCACCGCGCTGTGTGTGGTGAGGTGTGTCTGCCGGTATGGATTATGCAGAGCTTTTAGTTTTTTTTTTTTTACCATTTTTCTGTTGTTATTAGTGTGTTGCTTTGTTTAGAGGTTGTTGTATCTCACGCCCACCGCAATTCACGCGGCAAACCTCTTTAGTGATCTGCGTTTAGAGATGGGAGGTCGAAACTGAATACCGGCGTTTTTGTTGGATAGAATTTGAAGAGATTTATGACGAACCTACTCTGTCACAAAACGCAGAGAAGCTAAAAAGAACTTTTGGAACAAAGAGATGTTAGATTAAGATTGGCCTGGTAGTTCTGAATTTATTTATACATGCGATTGTTATGGATAATATATTGTTGGGAATGTTGTGGCAGCTATTGTTTAAATGGCGCTTAAAACGGATTACTTTTCTGGTTTTCGGGCAAAAAAAAAACCCACCATTAAGTGAAGGATGTTCGAGAAGTTTTACTCCATTAAAATAATAATGGACGAATGCTTTAGGCCGGCGGTCATAAGTCTGTCAGCTGATTAATTATTTTGTTTGTTTTATTTGACATGTCGCACAAAAACACATGCAAAAAACGGGGAGACTAGTTTCGTCTTCTTCTTCATCCATACAGTTTCTAGAGAAATCATTTGAGTATACGCGAAGCCTCGTTGCATGCTTGCCTATTAGATAGTGTCCAGTGATTTTACCTATTGCGACGCTACTGTACTACACTACACTTAACAAAACTGCTTGACAATCGCTAGGAAAACAAATTGGCAATCTAGAGTGTAGGAAAAACGATTTAAAGGACTTGATTCCTGCCTGGCTTTTATTATTTTAGCTTGGGACACACTTCAATGATTTGGAAGACGAAAAGAGAGACTAATGCTCATTCCCAGTATTATGTATTCTGTACTAGGGGCCATTAATGCGCACTGCGACCTATGAAGTCTATTGCGATGTCCCACATAGTTTAACCAGAGGTTATATTGAGGTTTTTGATGTCCTGTCAGATAGCCCGTTAAGGTTCTTAACCCGTCTTTGGTGTGATTAAGTAAAGTCTTCGCCTTGTATAGGTTGGGGTTGATGAACTTTTTCGCTTGCCTGAGGTCCTGGAAGTTGGCCCAGTAGTCGCCGTGTTTGTTGATCTCCCTTTGTGTTATCTTGGAGTAGGCACTGTTAGGTGATACACCAAAACAGGGTTGGGGATCAACGAGTGGGCGGCAAGCGCCTCTTCTCGTCAGACAGTCAGCCCGTTCGTTACCCTCGAAGCCTTCATGTCTTGAGATCCAGGTAACGGTAAGCTTATTTACCCATGCAAGAATTTCGAGGAGGTTGAGACAGTCCCAGACAAGCTTGGACCTTACCATCTAGGATTTAAGGGCTAATAGTGCTGCTTGGCTGTCTGAAAAGATGTAGATGCGGGTTCCTTGGGTTCTTCTCCGCAGGCATTCTCTAGCACACAATTCAAATAGCGTGGACTTTCGCTTTAAATACTGTAACTGACTAAGCGCTAAAGCGCGTTGGAAACTGGGACCATGAACCCCAGCATCTGTGCTGCTGTTTTCCAAGCTTGAACCATTTATTTATAAGATTTGGGAATTTGGTAGTGTAGTAGGGCCTTCATTTCTCTATTAGCTGCGGTCGCCTATAACAACTTCGAAGCTTCTGTAGAATCGAAATCTCTTGTGCATGGTATTTGGAATCTTAAGAATCGGGTCACGGTGAATGTATTCTAGTATTCTCAGATGACTGGACCTACTTTAAGGTCCAGTATCTGGACAACCTTAGGGCACTAAGCATAGCTTCTTTTTGGATTGCCAGACGTATTGGCGTAAGTTTAAACATTGTTCCTATAGCTGTCGTCCCATTCCCAGTGGAACGAAAACTGAGTTTTTGACGAAAAGTTTACGAAAACTCGCTTAAACATTCCCATCGGACGCTAACTAGGTTTCGCTTGACGTTTCAATCATTTTGGCACAAGCTGTGAATGTTTTGTGTAAAGTAAAGACTTTGACTTTGATAAAAAGTTAATTCGGTTGCCTTCGGCGTAAGAATATCCAAATATAGAAATATAAATATATATACCTACATATAAAAGCATCAACAAAATCATCAGCATCAGCTATTCTGTCAAATGTGCTGAATGGCCGCATTCAGAATGTTAGGCACTAGATAGTCAACCGGCTCTGATTGGTCGAGAGGCTGAAAATTGACTAGAAAACAAGTTGTCTTTTCATGAGGTAGTGGATTGGATTCTTTGTCAAAAAATTCTCCGTCAAATTTCAGTCAGTAGAAGGAATATCAAAAATCAGCTGATTTGGCTGGAAGATGTTTAGCAAAAAAATTCATTTGTTTGCTTATAGTTAATTTCATTTGTTTATATTTATTTTACCGGAAAACAAGTGCGGCTCATCCTGAAGTGGACGCGAAATTCTTCCAAAGAGTATGCAGAAATTACTTCCTTGTTATAGTTGGTATTTCTTATGGGCAGGTCATGCAATCCATACAATGTTGGATTTTCCAAAACTCACGATTGATTCAAACAGCGCAACTAATGTAAATATGTAGTTCACTTTCGTAGCACATGTCTGCATATCATTTTACCTACATAAAATTTAATCTTTTATGCCGCCCATTTCAGCCTTTTTTTAAATATGTTTTATTTATTTTGTAGCGATACAATTTATTCCCAGTGAATTTCTCAAACAAACGCAATTCGCGAACAAATCTTAAGTGAAAACAGAAAGTAAATGTCTAAATTATGACAACTGAAATGTCAACTGCATTGCAGTCATTTGCAGTTCAATAAGTTAGGTTTTGGCTAAAATATTAATGCCTAACATTCTGAACGCGGCCAATGTTTCAAAAGGTGTCTTTGCGGTGACAATCTTACTATTGCGAGTAGTTTTTGAGAAGATTTCTTCGAAAACTACCGGAAAATGTACATACATACGTATGGGAAAACTTCGGTTTTGGATGAAGGTTTAACGAGTTTTCGTTCCGGTGGGAATGGGGTATAAGATTAGAGAAAATACCTCCACTCACAACATCGTTAGTTTCTGATCTACCGGTGAAGTATCGACTTGTCTTATATAAACGCTTCTACCTCCTATAATGACCAGAAGGGATGGTAACCTCTCACCTCAACCCGTATGGGGATTGCCCCTGATGAGTTAGAGTCAATGGCGGAAGATCGGCAAATGTGGAGAGTCCACTTGAGCTCCCTAAGCCCGCGACCCTCATAGTGGATAAGCGGGCCATTGGAAGATGATGATGATGATGAGGGATGGTAACTAACAAGTTTTTGCCAAAATATTGCCTAAGAAAAGTGTAGTCTATGTTTTTAGGAGAGCTTTGAAAATTCTGCATGAAACATGAAACATGAAATAGTATCTTATCCCGGTTTACGAAAATCAAGACATGGGAAATAGAGGATGAAAGACGAATTGTAAAGGATTGTAAATAAAAGTTTGCTTGGAATAAATTGAACAAGCCCTTAGCTCACCACATCCACTTTGGTGTGCTGAATCATTTCAATAGAAATAACCTTTCAGACAAAGGAATTAAAATGCACCCCAAAGAGCCAAACATGCCGGTTATCCTTTTTGGGGTTGTTCATGTGTACATTTGTATCTTTCATCTACAATATCATGCAAAATACGATTTCACTTTCTCACAGCTTTGCACGCAAAGCAGCATATCAACCAGTTGGACGGTTGCCAAAACAAAAACAAAAATCTACACAGCATTTTTTCGGCGATGAAAATAAAAGTTTCGTCGAGGCAAAACAAAAAGCCACAACTTACGAACGGAAAATATGTAATTCAAATTTATCAAATGGAGAGTCGTAAATTTTAAATTTTAATTGCTTCGTCTTGTCCTCCTGGTGTCTTGGTCATTTTCAGAAGAGCTTCGGTGTCCACATTGCTCAGCTGTCATGACAGCAAACGATTAATATCCCCACCACAGTTCTAGATACATTATTGCAATATTTATGAAAATTTCTTGTCGCAGATTATTCAAATATTTAGCCAGAAGAAGTCTGGTATGGGAGTTCCATCATTGGGCAGCGACAATTGATGCAGTCGACGAATTAATTTTTTATAGATGATGACTTCAGATTCCTTGTCTTTGGTCACTATGGGTTCAATTAAGTTGTCTATGCGCCTATCTTGACCACAAGAATTGTTCTGAGTCAGCGTGAAGACGTTTATCTTTTTATGAAAAGCATATGATGCATAATTAAAATGTTTTTTGTGGGGGCGGACATTCGTGCGGTCTCATCATTATGCCATATGTAGGCTGAGGACGTGGTGAGATGTAATCAATTGTAGAAAGAATATTGTAAGTGCGTTAATTGTGTGTAATTGGTGGGTTTTCCCAGAAATAGGGAACCGCCGAAAGAAAGATAGAACTTGACGACAAAGACACCTTCTATCGGCATCCGTTCATTATGACAAGATAATTCGGAGAAGGATCTGAACACATGTAAGTGTGGATTGATTGTTCATAGTGAAGTAGAGAATACTTCTTTTGGGAAGATTTACCCCCGGAACCTATAAAGAATTTTCGAAACAGAACTATCCACACAGAGATATACATCTCAGAAGGTCTCTCAGTTCAACATTGCTCAACTCTTCCAGCACAGAGGAAAAGAAATTGCCAAGAGTCCTCATTCTTCTGTCGAAAAGGGTATGACATTGGCCGCGTTCAGAATGTTAGGCACTAATATTTTAGTCAAAACCTAATTTATTGAACGGCAAATAATTGCAAATGCAGTTAACATTTCAGTTGTCATAATTTAGACATTTACTTTCTGGTTTCACTTAAGATTTGTTTGCGAATTGTATTTGTTTGTGCAATTCACTGCGAATAAATTGAATCGCTACAAAATAAATAAAACATATTTAAAAAAAGGCTGAAATGGGCGGCATAGAAGACTAAATTTTATGTAGGTAAAATGATATGCAGACATGTGCTACGAAAGTGAATTATTTACATTAGTTGCGCTGTTTGAATCAATCGTGAGTTTTGGAAAATCCAACATTGTATGGATTGCATGACCTGCCCATAAGAAATACCAACTATAACAAGGAAGTAATTTCTGCATACTCTTTGGAAGAATTTCGCGTCCACTTCAGGATGAGCCGCACTTGTTTTTTCGGTAAAATAAATATAAACAAATGAAATTAACTATAAGCAACAAATGAACTTTTTACTAGACATCTTCCAGCCAAATCAGCTGATTTTTGACATTCCTCCTACTGACTGAAATTTGAGGAAAAATTTTTTGACTAATAATCCAGTCCACTACCTCATGAAAAGTCAATTTGTTTTCTAGACAATTTTCAGCCTCTCGACCAATCAGAGCCGGTTGAATATCTAGTGCCTAACATTCTGAACGCGGCCATTCGCACAACATGTGACGGGCAGATTTTAGTGCTTCTCTGTCTCTGCGGATTTTACAGTTGTAGTTGTCATGGACACCGAAACGTCCTGCATGAATACCAATGGGGCAGTGCCCAGCAATAACGTCGAAAACGACTCCTGCATCTTGCCGTCCAAGCTTGACCAAAGTTTCTCTTGTTCTAGGCCGGTCCTTATGACTTATGCATCTACCTGAGCGTAGGGTATACATATATAGGTGGCTTCTTCTTCAAAAAGCTTTTTTAACGAGCTTATTGGAACTCATGTAATAGGGAGGTCCTGCGAGATATAAAACGGCGATCCTTTTCTTCCTAGTTCGTCGGTCCTTTGTGGTCTTGGTACCCAATAAAGGGTTATTTTAATGGTTCTGGATATACCATTTAGATGCCTTTAGCAAGTTTTGACTTGATCTAATTATCGCGGAGTCTAGAGTCTTGACAGTTGCCTGGCTGTCTATGTAGACCGTGATTGTCCTACTGGCAATATTGATTGTTTTTGTAGCCTGGAAAATGAATGTGATCTCAACTTCAAAACACTGCAATCGTCGTCTATTCTACAAGAACAGTTTATTCCAGGAGTTTTGCAGTAGACTCTGGCTTCCGTGCCAAAATCCATCTTAGAATCGTTAGCACAGAAGGCCAGTTCCTTTTTCCCGGTAACTTTTTGGTTCCTTCAGTCTTTACTATCATGAGTTCTTATAGTGAATCTCGTCCCAAATTCCAATATCGGAGTCATTTAAAAACATTGGTTCGAAACAACTAGACATTTCAAGAACATCCCCCTCAGCCCATTCACACAAAAGATTTGTAACTCAATGTTCGCAAAATTTAATTGACCCAGGAACTCAAGACATCAGACTATTCTTAGTGTCAACTGTTCATCCGGTGGCTTCTGGAGAACGGACGACTATGCGAACAAGGTCGTCATCAGGCTCGGGCACATCTTCAGTTCGGTTTCGCGAAATAAAATTTCTGAGTTCGGGGCAAATTATGCATGATAGACCGATGTATCCATTGGAGGCTGGCGTTTGATTTGGCCGTTCTTTTTCGAAGATGACGCCGCAGATGCAGTAACAGTGTTGGTCTTAGTTGATGAAATATGGTTCCAGCAGGACGACCAGACCCCGTCATCTCGCAAACAACCGTCATCAATATTGACCACCACGATTCTGGGATTTGACACCTTGCGGCTTCTTCCCTCAGGTTAATGCCACAAAAATCCGAGGCATTATTGGTGAGATTATGCCGGATCCCTACACAAACTTCATCGAAAATTACATCAGAGTTTTGCGTTATTTTCATAATTTAAGATCGTTTGACAAACTTGTTCAGATGGGTCCATCATTGTTGTTCTGTCAGTAGATTGCATTCTCCTTCCTTTGTGATACATAGACGACCTCAATTTTTTCTCTGACGTCTTTAAGTTCACAAACCAGAGAATTTCTTAACAAATCCATACCCGTCGTTAGAATAAAAACACGAGCCGTTATTCACATACTCGTAATAAGACCAAAAACCATATCAATGACAATGACGTTTGCATTGACATTGTCATGCCACAAATTTTTCTCCGAAATCCAAACCCTAAAAATATCAACAATTAATCCACATCCAACGCAACTGGTTTGGCTTCCTACGAATTGCTGACACCGCTTAGTCATAACGTCATATTTGGCATTAAGGAAACAATGTCTGTGCATCAGCCCCCGAGCGGCGAATTCCGATATTAATCGGTCATAATTTATGGAATGCCATAAATTATATTAAGAACCAATGGAAAATGCACGCATGCATGTAGGGGGGGCGCTGCAGTAGTCAGGCGCGATGACATTTTATTGCCCCCTGGTCCTAAATTAGAGCACACAGTCTGTGATTAATGATGCTGGGGGGATTCATTCTCAGTTTATTGGCCAAAAATTGATGGTTTCTGCTTGATTTACGGGTAAGTTGGTCGAATAGTTTGGAGTGCAATCCGTAACAGTGCTGCCAAAGTTAATTGAACAATTTCATTATGAAATTAAATTTTCCGACAGAAACATTTTCATGTAGCGCTGCTGGTTGCGTCGTAAATTTAACTTGCCCGTCTCCTGAAAAGGGTGCCATAGAAATGGGATTGTTCCTTGTTGTGCTGGTCGAACCGTGTGTAAAAGTGGGTATAAGTTAAAACCCATGACAACCACAGCTAATTGTGATGGGTCTATGTTTCCTTGCATCTTTTTCGAGTTGGTCTCTGGTCAGTTTCGACATGGACAATCAATGTTTGTCTATTTTCTTTTTTGATTAAGCGAATGAATGAATGAAGTCCAGACACAGACCACACCGGGCAACACAAGGAGTTCAAAAGGAGGAGGGTTGGCAAAACTTATGTAATTTATTGCCTTCACTAGTTTAATGAGAAAAACTTGGTTGAAATCTTTCGTAAAACGATTGATGTTTTCCGGGAGAGTTGGTGTTTTTATTGAAATGAAAACAAGTTAAGTGATTTCCTGGTTTTGTAAGATTTGAAGTATCAGTTAGGCTTTAATGATGCGAGAGTGTAACAAGAAATCTTGAAAAGTCATGGTTGCAAAAGAAATTGATGACCTGCAAGCAAATTCGGTTTTTTCCCATTGCGACCGACATAAAGCTGGATGTGGACGGAACAGCGAATGTCCAAACGTTCTAAGGGGCGAACATTGCCTCGGATCAAGGTACGGCTGCGGATATCCCGAACATCGCAATGCTGTGAGGAAGTTTGATATCGGATGGGTAAAATGCAGACGACATCGTCGTTATGATGATGAATCCAGGCTGGAACCACTCAACCGGTGGGGTGTCACTCAATAACTTCGTCTACCCAAACCGGATGAAATAAAGATGGCCATATCTAAATCGAAGTCCAGCAAAGTTGCTAAAACTATCGAAAGCAGCGAGAGATGACTTGGTAAGGAGCCCGCTCCAAAACATCTGCAAATTTTGCTCGGACGAGCAAAATGGCCGATGATTAGATGAATAGAACATGATCTTATCTGCTCCATTGTGTAATCGCCTTAAGCATTTTGTAAACACCCTCATTGGTCCACATCAGTGTGCATTTAGATTACAAAAGCCCACCACCAACCAAGTATTCATACTACGACAGATCTTGCAGAAAATTTAGGAATTCCAAACTCGTCCGATTGTGGAGTAAGACGATGGAGGATGCATGCTGCCTTATCAAGGTCGGTAAACACCTCACCGAAACCTTTGAGATTAGTAAAGGACTAAGTCAAGGCGTCTTGCCGTCATGCAATTTTCTAGTCCGTGAGAAATTTTGCAAAACTCATGCTCTAACGAAAATCCGTGCAATGTCAGTTGATGTCAGTAGCGCGCTCGTTAGTTTTAGGACAGAAGCGGCGATATCTCTAGAAAGTTTCTCCATATCATAGATCTGTGATCACTAATTGTACAACTTCTAACCATGGAATCTTCTATAATCTCGCGCTGTTATTGCTTTAAAGAACTTTCTCTTAAGTGATAGAGAACAGTTACAACATGAATTTCAATTTCATCACTCGAATTGCTTCTCAATTTCATTCCCATAATCAAAGCCCAATTGCCCCTAAACGTCCACAGGGGTTGAAAGTCAATTGCCCTCTTAGACGACCCATGGCCCAAAGTAAACTTGTAAAGCTACTCGAAAACAATTAGGTCAACTCGAAGTAGTGCATAATGTTCACGTTGAGAGGTCATCCACTTAAAAACACACAAAAACCCATCACAAGAGTGTAAAGCCACTACTTCCTGAAAAAACTCGCGTCCACAAAGAAAATCCCATTAAAAATGTTGAAAGTTACACACATTTAAACTGTTCAAGCAGATGGACTAACGTCACCCCATCCACGGGCGTTTTTGGGGTCGCGCCAAAGCGCAAGAGGCATTTTATGGTGCATCTAATAAATTTCATTTGTTGCATCCAAAAACGAGATATAACTCGAGTAACCTACTCTTAAACGAAGCGCATACTCGAGTGTCTTCTCTCCACAAAAAAAAAAACCGCTAAAAATGCGGAAAACAGAGGAAAAATCATTTTCGAAAATATCGGGGAAATATGTGTGCGAGCAAGTGTATAAAAATATTTCATGACACAATTTCAATTTCACTGCGTTCCTGTGAGGAACATCAACAGATGTCGGCCAAATAAACGAACACGAGAACAAGAACGACTACCGTGACAACGGCGATTGTCGTTCGGTGTAAATATTTTGAATACCGAGACACGCTTGTGAAATTAGCATGCCCACGAACGAAGCCAAGACGAAAAAAATTATCAACTTTTTGCAGAGATAGTGTGGGCGGAAAATATTCGGATTGGTAGTCTCCAATGGAATTTGTTCGCATAAATATTCGCAGGTGGAATTGAACTTTAAAGAATTTACAAACTGAAATAAACAATAAACATTGAGAGATCGGGGTGGAACATCAGTCAGTAGCCGGGTAGTCTAGTTAGAGCCGCGGCAACGTTACTGTGTAAACAAAACGTCACCACAGAAAGTAAATATTAGCTGAGAGAATCTGTGTTTACAAACACACAGTCTTACTGGCAAGGAACAGGAACAGACCGGAAACAGTGAAGGTGTCAACAGTAGATTTTTCACGGGTAAGATCCGAGTATTTGGAATGGGAGTCTAGAACTGTGACCTCATGGTCAATCATGCGCTTTGCTAGTAACTTGGAGAGAATTAATCCCAGTTAGATTTCGCCCCATTTTAAGTAATTCCATCTGGAATTTTACTTGAGAACCCCATTTCAGACTAGAATCTGACAATGAGAAACAAAAAGATAAGGAAGAACGTGTCAAAATAACAAAGCCTCTACAGAAACTTGTAAAGTTGAAGAACGAAGTCTTGGAGTAGAGCCGCAGTCCGTGCTGAGAAACTACTTGAGTGTACGTATTGCCGATCATCAGTCTACTTAGCATAGCTTAGAGGATCTTATCTGGCATATTGTGCAAACGCCCTAAACATTTCATGATGCTTTAAACAAACAACGAGCAGTGCAATGAACTTTATCGAGGGTTTGACGTTGAACCAACCTACAAGTGGATTGTTCTCCACCTTAAGTTGGGGCCACGTTAAGTTGAAGTTTGAGAATGCAGTTTCCCCTTGAACCCTGTTTTAAGCAGAATCCGAGAGTGCAATATGCCCAAGTAGCCACCTTAAATATCGCCGCCACCTAAAGACACCAAACATTACCAAGGGAAACAACAAAACTCCATAAAAAATTTATTTGTTAAACATTTAATCTCAAGTGTCACGAAATAACTTAACGCCAGTCCGCGTGTTCAAAAATACCAAATAAATTACTGTGTAATACGATAAAAGGACAATGACGACATTTTGGGATCTCAAGCTCAGCCAAAGACACAAAGTCAAGAGGAGGAAATCAACAAAAACAGGTAGTAAGGTAAATATCAACAAAGAAAATGTGGAACCCAAAAAAAAAAAATGCTTTCGGAGAACAACAACAACAAGAAATCCATTAAAACATCACAAAAGTATTCAATAAACACCACCAGAGGTAGTTTATCATTAAAACGACCACCAAGCCCAACATCACGGACGATATTCCCCATTCGTCCCACCCAAACCGGACGAACATCATCAATTTAGCGAATTAACAAATAAACGTCTGTCAATACTTCCAGATGTGATCGCCGGCCGGGGAAAACATGTACAATTTTAATTTTGTAAATCAAAAAAATCTTAAATTTTCAAAAACATACGGAGGCTGTACTGCGTACACAGAGATACGAGTATCCACCGAGTATGTTTCGACTGCCAGTCCCGCCTTTGAGCTGAATGAAGCGAGCGTTTATTTTTAACGAATCGCCAACTCGTTTGTCGTCACTGTATCACTTTTAAATGGTTCGCGAGGAAAACGGTGCAAAAATGTTTTGAAAATTAATTTTCATCAAAAGATTTCAATTTTTCTAACGAGACCAAGAGCGCAAGAGAGAGAAGGTTGGAGGGTATGTAGGCTTTAGCCTACTAAAAACGATGCCACAAGGAATGTTTTATAAACAAATGAAATTTATTTTTATGCCCATCGTAAACTATCTTGTTCTTGATTTTCACTTGGACAGCGACAGAAGTGTGGCCCAAAAGTTATCGGACTGCAAAAGAGAAGTTCAGATTTGATATTCGCAAATCTGTGTGTTCGCGATAAACTCAGTAACAGATCAATCGATTTTAATGAAGCTTCCTTTGTTTGATAGGTAATACTTCCAGCTTGGATGTGAGGTATGAGGCATTGATCTCTTGTAGCTCGAAGTGGACATATAAGTAAAATTGTCTACTAAAAATTACAGCGAATGCCAGTAGCGATCCATCCGAAATGGGCGGAAACTACCGTCAGCTGTTCGCTCACATACCATTGAACACATATGAGGGTTGATTCTGAAGGAAATAAGCAAAGCTTAGGCAAAGCAGCAATATTCTCATTTGTGTGAGGTGGCTGTTCTGAGAGGACCAGGGCACTCTTAGAACAGGTGTACATAGGTCCATTGTTGTATCACTGGGATAAGCAGGAATATCCGGGTTTACTGTGAAAACCCTGAGTAGATCTTTGGATGAGGTAGGAACATGAGAGACCTCGGTCGCCTTGGCTCAGTGAACTGCTTTGCGAGGTGTACAGACTCCTCATCGGGAGCTGACAAACTTTCGAGAGTATAATTTTTCCATTCCATGGTGGCCGTGGCTCAGTGGTTAGTGCGTTGGACTGCTGACCGAGCGGCGTGGGTTCAAGCCCCAGCCAGGAACACCGAACATTTTTCGCGGCACCACCTCTTGTCGGGGAATGACAAGCCTCCGGGAGTATAATCTGTCATGAAAGAGCTTCTCAATTCGCCGTTCGGAGTCGGCAATAAATTGTAGGTCCCTTCCATTCGGGCGAACAGTGCAACACGCACAACATGAATAGTTGCGAGAAGCTAGACCTTGGCTCACCTCGAGCTGGAAGGTAGGACCATTGACAAGTCCTGTTCCGATCCCTTCCTTACATAGAAGATATGTAGGTTCATGAATGATTCATAGGCCGTATGGACGATTGTTAGAACGGACAATGCCAGGTCTTACCGAGTAGATCTTGGAGCCCTTTTTTTCTTCGGATTAGTAGCCCTTCTAGTTATCTCCTGAGCCGATGACACGTTTTTGTGTTGAAGTTGGAAGATGATGTGAGATATTCCGAGTTTCGCTAAACTTACAAGATCGCAGAACACTTTTCATCGCTATTTTCTTTAGGTACGAGTCTATTGGAAGCAGTGCGAGGAAAGTTTTAAGGGCTGATGTTGGAGTGCTTCTGATATCACCACTGGTGCCCATGCATGGTAATGGTTGAGTCTTTTCAGATCTGTGGCCTTTTTTGACGCTGGCAAGTAGGCTAGACAGCCATAAGGCATGATAGGTCTGATATTGGCTGTTTACATTCAATGGATAAGAGCAAGTTTGGGTCTCCATGGCTGAGCTTCGCATACAATAAATACTATAGAAGTTGTTAGGATAAGGAGAAATCGAATCTATCCCATACCTTTTACCAGTATGCGACTGTCCAGCAACAGCCCTCAAGAAAAACATAGTTTTTGACAGTTGTTTGTTTTTAGGACTAGGAGACTTGCTTAGCAATATCTTTGAGATTTATAAACTTATTTAAGTGGTTTAACTTGTAATTGACAACTTGTAGGTTCCCAGGGTTATTAAACAAATTAGGAACATTGAATTCTATGTAGTCTAACAGGGGTTCACATGTAGGGTTAATGTAAGCTTTTGGTGTTGTTGCTTGCACAGTAAACGAAATAAGCATTCCTATCGCAGCCTAAGACAACCATATGCCTCGTTGCAACATCTATCTCTTAAGCCTCCTTTCTCCGTGCGCATTTCCTATTGGTTCGCCATTTACATCAAATATTTCAAAGCTCAGGTATTCTTCGCGGAAATAGACCAATGGATTGGAATACATACACTCGCAGTACTCAAAAATTTGATTAAGCTACATATCTTATCGTAAAGAGGGTCTAGTTACATACATTTCAGCGTGCTTTCGAATCACTGAGAATTTATTTTGAATTGCTTTTGGTAAATAAACGGGTGAAGAGGTTTACTTCAAGCTTTACTCTTGTGTGTCTACATTTTCAGGTAAAGATGACTTATCTGATTAAATACTTCCTTTCCAAAAAAAAATCTAGATAAAATAAAATTCACTGAAGTAAACAATTAATTGCAATTAACATCCATTCAAAAAATTCTACGAATTCTTAAGCCGCCTTGTGTATAGGTAGAGATACACCTACCGATACGTTTGGCGCAGCCCTATAGAGAAATCTATTGACGTGTGAGGCCGAATCTTTTACTGTGTAAACTGAAATGCGAGATCTATCAGCGTTTACAGAACAAAATGTATCGGCAATTGGTTAATTAGCTGAATTTGCTAAAAATACATCCGAGTTCTGTTTTTTGGGACAATCTGGAATTTCCTGTCACAAGGCGTCGTTGATGTTTGTTTTTCCAAATGCGTCTAGATATTTGGTAAACAAATGTTCAAAAGTGTAAATATTTTGATAACTACGCCAGCAGATAGTACACCGAGGTAAATACTGCCATCGTACGCAATTGAGAATGTAGATACGTGTGTTTATCTCATTTCATTACTTGCAGATACTTCTACAAACTGGCGGTCATAAATCGCGCTACAGAATAGAGAGTCGCATTGTCTGCGCCTTAGACGGTCGGTCTAATTATAGAATTTTTGTTTTCAGATACTCGTCGATACTTTAAATAGTCGTTGAGGTTATTTTAAGTTTTTGAGGGTTTTCTTTAAAAAAAAAAGGCAAAAAATTGAAAATGCGTATCGACTTACATGATTCAAACGTGCTGCAATCTTTGAGTGCTCCTCTTGATAGGATTTGCGTGCCTTGCGCTTATCCTGTGAAAGATGAGCGATTTTTTCACACACAACTTCCAATAGCTCGGCATTGATGCGAAATTGTTTTGCTTGTTGATCCAGTTCGTCCATGTAGGAGCGCCAGGATTTTGTTATGAGGCTGCCTGAAAAGGGAAAAGAACAAAAGGATTGGTATGTAGCAATGTAAGCATGTGCATTTTTTTTATTTACTGGATTTGGGAGTAAACATGAATTGATTCAGTGGAATCGTTCACTGACCTTTGAGAAACCGACACAATTTCCCTATATGAACATTGAGAAACGTTTCTCTTTTACCCAGCAGAAAGTTGGGGAATCTAACACTTTTCAGCCCTTCAAAGCACCGGGAGTATACGGTATATTCCCCGCCCAACTACCAAGAGGACAGCAGACAATCACGTGGAAACTTCTTGGGACAATGAGGAGCAGTCTAGCCCCCACATAAATATCTAAATACCTAGAACTTCGAAAACAGCTTACCAGAGGAGGGAAAGGCAAACACCAACTCAAAGAAAGGCTTTAGACGAATCAGCCTGACCCCATTCACAGTACTTGAGGACGACTGTGTTGCAGACAATACCGCTTCAACACAGGCAACATGCGCATGGGAATCAACGGAAACGGCACTATATAAGCTGACGAACTTAATCCAGGATGCACATACATAACTACAAGGAAGCAATCCATACCCATCGGAGGAGCCTTCGAATACCGTCACGTCTTAATGCTTTGTACAGTTAATAACCCCAAACGGGCCCATTCTGGCTTGTTTTCTTTAATCAGACCAGTTGAAAGCCTTGGTCGCTTATTGCTGTACAGAGTAGGTAACCTGTCAGCGGCGGTAATGTCTACATAACAACCTCTTGACCGGATCTTGCAATGAAAACAAAAAAATATTGGAAGCGTGATCGGAATGAATATTTCCGTGACATAAGCCGACTTGCATAACACTTCCACTAATTGGTTGAATTCGTTCGTACTATAATCCATGAGCAGCCTATGAAAATGTCTTCACACTTTGCCCAAGACATCAGGGTAAACCCAGTTTATTAAGCTACCAGCTTTCCACGATATCTTACGTCAATTGCCAACCAATGTGTGCTTAACAACAATTTGTCTCAATAGCACACATGTGTGTCTATAAAGTTACGGAAGCAATCCAATCGAGACACTTCATTTGTATAAACATGTGCAAATCCATCGATCGAGAGTGAAAGTTGAATCAATTCAATTAACTCATTGAATCGTGTCAAGTGTTATGAATTCATAATGACAACACTAATGGATGGATACATTTAACTACTGAAATTTAACTGCTCCTAATTTCACACCAATTGTCGTATCGCCAGCGTGTAGATAAACATCGTTGCGGTGAGTCCCCTTCGAAGAAAAGAGCCATCACGGCACGACACTATGTATACCTTTGATTGACGTATTCGCAATTCATTTTGCAAAATAAATTTTTAGGATGCTAATTAAAACTGTACTTTTTGACTGACAAAAATTCTCATCTTCCACGTACGCGGAAGAAGGAAAGAAAATAACTTCCATTGAGCTCATGTTTGCGGAATCAATTTGAACTAGTTAACACCGTCCGACAGCGATGACTTCTTTTCATGGAAAAGTATCTATTCTGCCGACTATCATTCCGCACCTCGAAATTGGAACGAGTTATACAATGCTATTGTTGTTGACACAATAATTAAAGAAGTTTCTGTAATTTCTCTAGAAATTCTCAAACTTTCCCTGTTACCTTACTAGAGTTTCACAAACAATTGTCGTTGATATGACAGTTGACAGTTGACAGATGATAGTTGACAGTGAAATTGTGTCTGACAAAGGAGTAGGTATCATTCTGGATCCGGATCCATCACTCAACTCCTTGTGTAATTAATTTAAATTGTTCGCACACTCTCTGTGTGGCTGTGTGGTTTGATTCGTTGGCACCTTAATCGAAATGCCACCGTTTGAGTGTTAATCTCTCTGGAGAATTTCTATTTTCGTGGCTCGAATGCCTGTGCAGCAGCAACACCGCCGGCAATAATCGTTTCCACACATACATACCGTCATACCAAACAAACAAAATGCCAGATAAACCGGGGCAAGCACAAAGGAAATATTATTGTATAAAAGAATAATTGATGTAACACTACTTAATTTTATTTGTTAAAAAACAATTACACAGCGGAGTGGCTTCCAAGCAAACCGGGCTGGAGTCGACATGCCTGTCGACTTGGCCAACTTTGCGAAGTGAGAGTAATGATGGTAATTACTTTTAGCAGCAGCATCTTTGTTTACCTGTCGTTGGTTGGCTGGTTGTTTATGCAATTTTGTGGCCTTGATCGTGAAAATCTGTATAATGTTGAATTTAATTTGTTTGGTTTTTTTTTTTTTAAGTTAAGTGTACACTTGGGAGTAAAAGTTTGAGCTAAAGAAGGCGGATTTCCTTAAGTTTTGACATTTCAGTGACATTTGAGTGACATTTCATTGGCATCTCAGTGACATATCAATTGTATCTCTAAAAATGTCTTGACTATTTCCCAAGAGTTGCCACTTTACTTTATAAATATCAACTGCGTACTACGCTCGGGAACGTTGTCGAAAACATTGAATACAAAAAGAGCTTTAGAATGCCAAATTCTTCTAATGTCTGTCGAGCAGAACTGCAAATGATCCTTGAGCCTTGCCGAGCTTTCAGTGACCTAAATACAACATCGCAAAGCACACAGACACTCTACTATTTCCTTAAATTGGTAAAAAAAAAAGTGTTAAAGTGTTGTTAGAGGCCGAAGAAATCACCAGGCGCTCGGTTAAGTCGTGGTCTAAAGTTGTAAGGACAGGGGAGAAAACCAATGCATTAAACAGCTATCTTGAAAAAAGAGTTTACATTCCACTTAGAACTGCCAAAGAAAGAAAATGTTAACTGAACTGTGTCATGTCCAGAAAGATATGACCCGCATACAAGCAAAATAGGACCAACAAATTTTCCATCAAGTCTCGTACAAACATTTCGTAACAAACGACTTCTAGGGGTCATTAGAATGTACGAAACCATACAACTAGACTGGGCGTCCAACTTTGATTAAGGAAAAAACCATCCAAACATCCAGTGTTTGTTCTATTCGGTGTAGGTTCAAAATAGGCGGTAACCAAACCGACCCATCGCCCAATCTCTTCATTGTTTTCCCTTCTGTCCTTTATGGATCCTCTGGGCTAAAATAATGATGCTCAACAGTCTCGTAGAAGCGCAGATTAAACCCCAGCAGCTCGGCACAATCCAAAGCTAACAGAACCTCTGAGAACATTGATTGGCTCCAATACGATTTGGTTGAGCTAAACCTGCACCTTCTGAAACTTTTTGGTAAAAAGTCTGAAAAGTATGTTAATGCAACAGTGCTGAAGTCCAAAAGTGCATGTAGATCTACCTCTTCCCCAAAGGCGCCCTTAGAACCCGCTTAACCCTCGGATGTAAGGCATATCAACGCCTCAACACGCCTTCCTGATGCGCGTTTAACACGTTAAGTGCCGCATGAGATCAACATGGCTTCACACGAATTTGGGACACTTAGGTCGCGTGGGACCACCACCTACTGTGATTGCATGGTGGCGCAAAACATGTAAAGGAAAGTAGCGTACCCGCACCCTATGGCTACAACTGGAACTCCACTCGACGAATTATCCAACATTTTGAAGAAGATTAGGAATGCATCCAAGTCCTTCTCAGAGATGGTAAAGGGCAGTCTGATGTCGATGTAAAAATCACATATGAAAAGTGGCGGCTAATTGAAGATGAGGTGAAAAAGGTGAGACAGCATTGACACTGGCGTATGGTCCTCTGAAAGAGGGTTCATTGTCTTATGGCTGTAAAAGCCTCGGAAGCTAATACAGATTAGCCTCCACCAAACTTTTTGTCATTTCTTATCTAAGGAAGTTTCTCTTGGAATCGTGCATAACATACGATGCTGCTTAATATTTTGGCCAAAAATATGACGGCAAATGTGGCCACACGTTTAAAAGTCTCCCAGTAGTGGTATAGTCATCCAACTGACCACTTCTCTGTTCTTACTGTACAAAATCTTCCTTTTGAAATTGACAGCTCTGACTACGCCCCTCCGAAACTCAACTCCGACCAAGACTTCAATGCAACCATTCTATGGATGATGACTCAGTTCACTTCTACAAAAATTGCTTTGAAATCGGAAGTGCAGTAGGCGTTAAGCACGGTTTTTGGTGTCCTCAGAGGAGACCTACAGGTATTCACACCAAAAGGCGAGGCCTCTTCTTTAATGATTTCTGCAGAAGCTGACCAGCAGATTCAATAAGCTCAAAGCGACGTTGACTATTCGCTAAGAAAAACGCAGTATTGTGATTGATGTTAACTTGCAGTAAAACAAGTGATATCCCAAATCAACTTGCAATTATGGAAAAAAAACTGCTTCTTTTTTAGAGCTATGGATTAACTCGTCTGATCCATGCTATCACCTAAAATTATTTGTGAACGTATCTATACATTTGACTCGCAAAACGTGCTAGGTCGGAAATAGTCGGCTCCAAACTCAAAACCAAGTCATGAGGTCTGCTTGCAAGAACATCGATAGTTAAGTCTCCATCAAACAAAACCATAAATTCTCAACAGTGCTGACAAACCAAAACTATGCTCTTTTCGGCCATTACGATGTCTGTGAAATGTGCAGAGCACATCTCCACCAATTTCACTGCAGGTTTTTCCCATGCTTAACATTTTTATACCCAATCCACTTTGGCCGTAAAAAAAAATCAGTTCACCAACACCAAGTCGCCGAATGCAACAGCATTCCAGTTTATTTGCTAATGCAACAGCTTCCAAGTTGTCTTTTTCAATGCCAAGCTGGTCTGTGACAACATAAAAGTTAAGGTTAAGTTTAATTTAATCCAGTTTACAAAAACTTTTACGACTTCTCCACTCGATGCATCGTGGAGAGTTATTTAAGTTTCACAAAAATTTCCCCACATAAGGTTTAACCGTGAGATTATTGGATATCAAGTGCGTCAAACCGGTCAACTTAGCCACAGAAGGGTTATCAAAACTTTCTTATGAAACACAACTGAAAAGCAGTCTAGACCGATAAGCCACAAAACGTGTGAAGGTGCTTTACAAATTTGTTTAAACAAATTTGAGTCATCGATGTCAACTTAATGAAAAACGATTTGAAAAAATAAAAATAAAAAAATTATCAATTAATTGACTTTGCTAAACGAGTATGTTAATGAGTCATCTAATGACGTTATAGCAAAATATTTAAGTTGCAATAAGTACTCTTAGTTATGTATATTAAAGAATCTATTTTTAGAACTAGTAACAAAATAATTGAACAAATATTATCCCTGTCTCTTTCACATAAATTGAATTGAAATATCTGTCTGTTATGTCAACAACTCATCAACATTTGTAAAAGATTTATGCGTGATGCATTTTTAATCAGGGCCCAGTTTAACCCCCATTTTACTGGAATTTTCTTGATTTTCTTCGAGAAGACGCTGCAATGATGACGAGCTTACAGCATCAGCCTTCACCACGTCAGCACCGAAGATCTATCACCTGATCCGACTAAAGACAGGCCAATCATAGAGGGAATGATCTGAAGTATCGTCGCCCTCCCTCAAATCGTCACAGACAGTAGAGTCACTTAAGCCTAGCACCTTAAGATGCCAATAACTGTTCTACAGTCTTTTCTACTGAGAGAAGGCAAGAATGCCGCTAATGTTTTACAGACGTTCGGGAGCACTTGTTTAGTCTGCCTGCATCCTGTAGAGCAGGGCCACACACAACTGTGTTTGTAGGAAACTCAATCGTCATTGGAGGCCCTGACTGAGCACGCGGGAAGTCCCAACAATACAGGTTCAGGTCTTGAGAAACCATTCTTTAAGCCTTGTCCAACAATATCAACTCAGAGCTCTTTTCATTTTCAGAGACCCAGAGACCCGAACAAGATTCAGAAGAACCTTGCCTTGCGACCAAGTTCAGAGAACTCTTGCATTCTCGAACTATTTTGGAACTGGTTAAAGGGTTGAGCAATGCCCAGCTATCGCTACAGACGCAGATGCTTCGACTCCTCCTTTACAATATAACCCGTAGCCAGAGGGATAGATTACTTCTCTGCTTAGAAAACATAGGCATTGTTGTCTGCCTCTACAAAGACACTAGCATCGGATCCTTGACTGGTTTATGAACCATCCGCAAAAATTCGACTACATCCCAATCTAGGCTCAGACTCTGGGCGAAGGCAGTCCGACTTTGCACAGCAGGCTAACATCTGGTATCATTGTATCAGGCGGCATATCCATGTAACTAGGGCGGCGTAAGTCCAGCAACATTTCAGTGCGGATAATATCAAAAGCCTTGGACCAGGCAGAGCATCTAGACTCGGTAAAGGTCCCATGGAATCGAAACAGGCCTTGTTTAAAGTTTAGGCTAGGCGTGAAAGTTCAGTCATGACGTGGATATTAGTCGTAGCTAAGGGGTCGCCAAAAATGTCCGACAGGTCTATCCTTCTCACAAAAGTGTGCGCAAAAAATAGCAAGCGTTGATACCATGGTAGCTCTGCGGTCGAGCTCGCGATGCAATAGACGTTATTGGCACCCCTTACACCTCGACCTTTTTATTAAAAATATTGCACTGTGTTCACCTTTGATAGAACGTTCAAGCCAATTTGTCCCTTCGTCATAATGGGCATTGAGCCTAAGTGAATCCCCTATGGGACACCTATTTTACCTTACCTGTTCCTTCATGCAGGCATTTGAACTTCATCCAAGGGAACTTTGAAGATAAGCTCAGCAATGACCATCATCTCAACCTCTGTTCCACATGATTGGAGACAAAACGCCTCTCAATAACTTGAGCGCTGCTGATCCCATTGATCCTAGCGCTAAGTGGTTCTAAGTAAGAAAATCCATCTCACCTCTAAACGGAATCCAAGTCTCATCACTTGATACTAACTGATTCGATAATTGGCTGCAATCACGATTTAAGACAACAGAATGTTCCTAAATGCGTTGCAATTCGAAATGTGTGTTCACTTTCCGTTCACTGGACAGTCTTAAAAAAAAAACCCCATAACTCACCTTGCATATCATCAGCACGATCGATTTTTAATCCCTGTTGGGCGACTGCCGCCAAACCGATAGCATACTCCCGATCGCATTTCGCCTTCATTTGGAAAGTACGTTTCATTGTCTCCATGAGACGTAGCTCAGCATCCTGGCGCACAATGAGCGCCTCATGAGCCGCACGACCCTGCAGGGCCGACGAGAACCCCATTGCCAATTGGTATAACTGAGTATCCTTAAGGTGTCCAAGTGACGAGATGAACTTGTTGAAATCCAGTGAATTGTGTTTATTTTTAGGAATTTTATCTGAATCTTAACTGAATTTCACCGCATTTCCTTCTTCAAAATGACAACTAAACCGTTAAACACGAGAAGATCTTTTCGTAAATAAAATTTATTCCGCGCGTTGCCAATCACATTTTAGTTGCGATTTTTTCCCGTACGAGGACTTTACCATTTATCTTTGAATCTGCGGTTAATAACTTTTTTTTTTCTGATCAATTCACAGGTATTGTCGCGGTCGAAAATTAATAATTGTTGTCACATTCACTTTTGATTAACGCAAAGTGCTGCTGTTGCTGCAAAAACTCGACGAAAAATAATAAAAAAAAAAACTTTCACAATTCTTTGAACTTATTTTTCTTTCCACTCTTTCCTCCTTGGGGGATTTATTGTCGATGCACACACATAAGAACCGTGGATAAATGGAACGACAACGAAAAATGCTTTTCTGCTGAACACAATAGTGGACAGAGAGACGACCCCAACAGAATGTAAAATTAGCAAAAAAAAATAAAAAATAAAAAAATTGTAATGATTTGATAATTTGAAATGAAAGATAGCCAGCGGTGCCAGGTTTTTTTTTTTTACACACGACGTATCTTTTACACTACACGACACGGGACAGGCACACAACACAACACAACAACCACCGATAACTGTGTTACACACCTTGCGGCAGCACCAGAACCGGATTACACAGAGTGTGACACAAACGATTTAGGGTAAATCTCTGAGAACACACAGAAGAAACGTACAGTGTATCCGTGAGATACATGAAGTAAACGTTCAAAACACGAATTCATCCGCTACACCAAACGATTGAAGAGAGAGCTACGAGCCGAATGGCAAATGAGTGCCACAGTCGCTGCCGGTTCGATTTCGTCGTTTCATTTTGCTCAAATTGGTTGCACTCAATCGAGAGTGAGTGTGTGAAATGGGTGGTCTTGGCCATCTTGGGCGTCTTGGTCGTGGTGCCGCCATGGTAAAGTGGTAGTGGAGTGGCTTTCTTGTTTTGCCGTGAGGTATAGTTGCCAGATGGCGAGATAAGGACTTTTATCGGGGGAAGATTAAATTAACGCTTTGGAAACGACATGCTGTGTAACCATGGTGTAATACAGAACTAACCTAGAAAAGAATTAGATACTCTGTGCTGGGAGATAAGATTAGCCAAACCGACTTACCTTTCCATTCTATTCGTGGAGTTAAGTTAGGTTAGTTTGGGTTGGGTATGACGCAGAAAGTGGCAAGATGACGCTTAAAGCAACCTCCTTACCAAAAGGACTTAAGATTCATGCAGAGTGACCAATTGAAGCTGATGGTGGTGACGTGTTTCCACAAATTGCAAATGGCACGATAGCCCGAGTGCTTCGAATGTTCGGGAGAAATTGCCGGGCCTTGAACCTACGCAG
The DNA here is from genome assembly GCA_917880715.2 of Matsumyia berberina. Taxonomy (NCBI): domain Eukaryota; kingdom Metazoa; phylum Arthropoda; class Insecta; order Diptera; family Syrphidae; genus Matsumyia; species Matsumyia berberina. Next base: position 9,917,236 of record OU862872.1, read on the forward strand.
CTCGCACAGCAGTCTAACGCACTAACTTCTGAGCCAGGTGGAGAAAATCGACAAACGAGCCAATCAATTTTTACAGCACATACATAATCTCGTAAATTTCTTCTCAGTCCTTATAGTCAGTCCTTTTGACTATGTCGATATTCCTGTACAGTTTGTCGTAGTATCTTCTCCTTAATTCTTACGTCGATGGCAATAAACAGTCCAAACAGTGAATCGTTGCGTCTGCTTCCCCGATTGCCGTCTATGGCGAAAGCGTATAGCAAAAGGAGTCCTATCGTCTCGGAACTCAGCAAGGAAAGATTGAAAAATGAAAGTTATCTACAGTTCTTATAACCGACTCCGAACGACATATCCTTCGACTGAGCTCTAAATGCGTCGAAGTAAATCGGTACATTTAAGGTATTTTCTGCTATGACTGTTGATGCCACCGTTGATTCCGTCAAGAAAATTCTTTCCCAGCATGCCCTCCTTCTGGAAATTCTTACTAGACTTCTGAAACTCATGTTTGCCACTCAAACCCACCAGAGATGCCTCGTCGGGTAAGCTATCTTAGCCGTGCTCCCAAAGGTCCACGCAACACGCGCTAATCGTGCGTTTACTATATGAAAGCTATCCGTGCCTTCTGGAAAAAGTGATATGACTATGACCACCAATATATCAATATGGCGAATGAATGGACATCAACCCTCCTAGAACCCACCACTGAGGAACAATAGAAGCCGACCTCTCATAGAGTATGGCGCCCAATTGGAAACAGTCCTAAGCACAACGCAAAGTACAAAATTTTTGGTGACAAGCCCATAGCAGTAGTAATGAACTCTCGCCTTGGACTGTTACCCAACAAAGGAAGATAGGCAAGGCGTTATCTGAAGGTTGATAGTTATCTATCCACCCCATAGAAAAATGCCGAAGCATCTAATTCTAGATACTACTAATCTCATTGTAGCAAAACAAAAAGCGGTAGGCAATCGCAACAAAAGCCTTATCCACTAAGCCCCAATCGATTTCGCAGAAACTTACCTCTTCTGTCGTAATAAAAACATCATTTTGCAGTCAATCGCCTTGAAACCAAAAGGTGATTCCATTCCCATTTTCATTCCCAAATGGGTCTAGTCGCTCTGTCGACGTCGTCGATGAGAAAAACAACAAAACGGAAAAACAATAAAAATAAAAATAAAGTTCCAAGTGTCTGAGTGGTTATGTTTGCACATTTACCCTCGGTCCTACAGGTAAAATTAGTGCCATTGGTGCCACTCTAACTCTTACCTGTTATTTTTACCTGTGTCATATAAATCAACCAGTTCCAATTCCGATTGCACGGAAAAACGACCAAGTGGAGACAAAACAAGAACACAGCGCGCAAGAAAGAAACCGAAACCTGTCTATGGTGGCGAGTGGCGAGTGGCAAAGTGCATTGTCTCGATACCACTCAAAACTTGATTCCACTCAAAAACCAAATGAGTGTGTGTGTGCGTGTTTTGTTTATGTGGATCGGATTTGATGGTTGTTATGTTGTCGGTCCTGATTGTGTTTACCACCCACCCACACGGAGATACAGAGGATTTTAGTGGCACACACGATAGACGCACGAGTATCTATTAGAACGGTGCCGGTCGGTGGTTAATCCGTGGACCCAGTGGAACTGGAGATTGTTTGTGAAGCTAGCTGGAGGATTTATTATCTCATGGGTTTATAGCTGTGTGTGTGGCTCAGTAATATGGTGCTTAGCGATTTTTTTTATAGCTTACTTAGGCAAATCTATGGGCGATAGTTTGAAAACAAAGTTCTTGGGCAAAAACAGCGGGAGGGAGGGACATTTTGGAGGAAAAATATTTGCAACCGAACTTGGTGGCTGAACAGATGCAGGCGCACGAGTATTTGTGTGGGCAAAAAGTCATCAGTTAATAAACAGACTAGACATTTCATTTTTTAAGTCTGAGAAGATGTTGGGGGTGATGATGGAAGATGGGACTGTCACAAAAATCATACTGCATGTGGTATATGTGACACTTTGAAATGTGTGCAAAGATGGCTCTCCAATCCGAGGTGGATCTTGGACACAACTTACAACCCACGCGATAGACATGTCCATCGGCATAGTGGGTCCATTTTTGACAATAAGTGTGCAATTCTGATAGGGAACACACGGCTTAGATGAGTCATTAGCTTCATTCAAGCTGGTAGCAGATCGACTTTTCAGCAGACACTTCTTAACCTAGTGACGAGTCCGATGATATCCAAAAAAAACTGACCTGGCAGACCCCAAAATCAAAGAGCCTAGGGTAAAGATCCGATGCCTAGTTGACGAACGTACTTAAGCCAAACTTTTCAAGCAACAGTTCATTGAATGTCCAGTCAGAATCAGTCACAACAAAGGAGCCAGCAGAAGTTAACTACTCCACCAAACATGGAAAGAAGTTTTTCGAACTTTCAGAGCAAAGCAGAGCGGTTGTGTTCAATTTGGTTTTTCATTTTCGATCAGAAGAATGCCACGCAAGGCCTTGGCCAGACCGAGACCGAGACCGAGATAACGCGGCAGCTTTGGGCTTGTTGGAAACTGGGAATTGAAAATTTCGTATGAATAAGGCAAGAAGGCGGGATAGGGTGACTAATTCAGTACTTAGGTTAGGTTAGGTTAGGTTTCGAAGGGTGCGTGATCAATTTCACTCGGAGACCTAAAGGTCTGTTGTGAGTACCCTTTTAATGTTGTGGGAATAACAGTATGGTTCCCGGGACAGCCAAAGGACCTATCCTATTGTTGGCTTCGCTAATGTTCATAGCCGATCCCAATCGTGCCAATTCATCGGCTTTTTTATTCCCTTCTATGTCATTATTTCTAGGAATCCAGCAGAGTTTGATAATATGGTGCCTTATAGTGATCAGCGTGTCTCGACTGCCTTTAATTTGATCGATTTTAAAGCTGCTTGGCTGACAACGAAGATAATAAAATCCGATGGGGGAAGATGACAATCTCTTATGCAGCCCGCAGCTTTTTCTATTGCCAGGATCTCGGCTTGGAAGGCGCTACAGGTTTCTGGAAATCTGAAAAATTCCTGTTTGTGTAGGGTTTCGCGTGTCCATAGGTGGTCTGCGTCCAGAGGTTGGATTCTCGCAGTCTAAGTGCACCTTTTGCAGCAGCGAAGGATGATGTTCTGATCTGCTGATGAAGGATCATGTTCTGACCTGCTTGCGGTGAACTTTTTGTTACTCCCGTTGTGCAAAATGCAGCTAGCCGTTGTACTTTATAGATTTCGTCAAGATAGCTCTTGATCTTTGATGCACTCCACCATACTAGCACCCATAGGTCTTACAATTGCTGTGTATAACCAATGAATAATACGTGGTTGCAAGCCCCATCTTTTTCCAAACGTCTTCTTGCATGCGTAGAGTGTAGTCATTCCTTTTCTCATCCTGTCTTCGACATTCCTTTCCAAGTCAGCTTGGAGTCAAGAATGACTCCGAGATATTTCGCCTCGGATAAGAGATCTATTGTGGTACCGTCCAGATTCAGTACATACTCCATTGATTGCTCTCTGTCCTTATCTGGATATGGTATTGTGGTATTGCATAACCAAATATGCTTTCCTTTTCTACTTTGCCAACAAGATCTTCTTCCTCTTGCCATCAGCCCTATCTTAACATGCTACTAAGGATGATGCAAAGAGCATAGGCTGATATCACTAAGGACCATACAAAGACAGTGTACCAGCAGACCCCTGTGAATTCGTAGTTAGGGTACTATCCAAAACCATTCCGTCGAGCTCACATATTAAGCAAAGTATCTCTTGGGTCAGACCATCTTAAAGGCCTTCAAACGCTTGTAGGTTTATGTCCCGAAAAAGGGTCGGCGAATATTGCTTTCTCTGCACATGTCCGTCTCTAGCTAAAGATAAACAAAATGCATTGGATGAACCAGTCCTTGACAATCTTAACAAAATCTTGGATGAGAGAATTGTTGCATTGACGCTTTTTCTTTTTTCTACCGAATAGATCTGAGGGTCTATGATCACACCTTCTCTCACCAAACAACAGGTCACGTGATATGTTTACTCAAAACAGCGCCTTACCGCCAACTAGCTTCTTATGAACATCAACCTCTACCTACCTAGGTTCAAATCGTCTCTTCCGTGATCATAAAACTCGTCACGTAAAAACGAGCATTCTGGAGCCAAATCGTCTTTAGGTGACGAGTTATTCGATCACGGAAGAAATGATTTGGCCTCTGATATATCCGATTTTCTGACTGCGGACGCAATCGTTCATTCGATCTAGAGAGTTCCTCAATCGTACATGCGTCTTCCTGCTGATAAACTCTTTTTAGACGTCTAAGACGAGATTCTAAGTCGATCATGTTAACAGGAGTCAGCTTTGTCTGGTTTGGTTAATGTACCCACTGAGATGTGCTTCCTCAGACCGAAGTAACTAGCTTCACACGTATAGTCTGATCCAGCAAACCCTCATCATTCGAGACTTTATCGACAAAAGGACTTTTAAAGAATCCAACCAACCTTTAAACCATCTCAGGAGAATTGATTACCTGTTCCTATGACAAGTGTCCACTTTTCATTTAACGTTGTTTACGAAAACAGATTCTGCGACTCCAACCTGAGCACCCTCCAAACAGAAGACGAAATTCCTTTCTGTTTACCTTTTTCGCGTACCCGTCTGCGCCAACATCCACGCGCCTCGTGTTAACCACGGCATTAACCAATATTTGACAATCAAACATGTGCGCACCATAAACACAAAAAGATTGAACACTTCAGTCGATCATTTTGAATACCTAATAGGATTCTGCGGGCCGGGGAATTTCCATATTTCTTTGGTCGCTGGGAGCAGAGCGCCTAAGTAGGGGACCACTTTGTATCTCATTTTTTGCAGAATTTAGGTGACACACAAAGCGCAATAGGAAAAGCTTCAACTGGGTCGCCGTCAAGTCCACAAAAAACACTCTCGATACTTTCTCCCTGTAGATTCTTCCAAGAATTCCGAATTACTCACTAGGAACACATGATAGAGCCGTTGATGGTATCGAAAGTGTATCTCCGGTTGTGGTAATTCAATTGACGCAAGTTAATATGCGAATTCAGCGACGACTAGAGATAGCACAGAAGATAAGATAAAGTCGCTGTGATAAGACGCTGCGCGGCTACGCTTTGTGTTGATCTTAGCCACCTGGGGTAGAATTTTCACTTCGTTTCGGAAAAAAGAACCTTGGCTTGGGGAGGGGAAGTTGTTTGTTCCCAGCAAAGACGACACATGCTGTGAGTCTTTATTAATCTTTTTTCCTATTTTTTTTCTTTTAAACTTTTAAAATTAATTCACGATGTCGTTTCGTTTGATTTCGGAAAAAAAAAAGTTTAAAGGCGTCTATTTTTATTTTAGGCGGTTCTTGCACGACATTCTCGGGTGTAGTCTTGAAAAACTTTTATTAACTAATAAATTGCTCGTTTAATATTTTCGGAAAATCTAAATTTGTTTTTCTGTTTTTGTTTTTAAATTTTAATTTTATCGACTTGCACGTGATTGTATTTAGAGGGACTTCTTGGATTTCGGTCACACTTTGATGATTCAGCTATATGTACATAGTCGAGGTGATGATAGATGAGAGGGGCTGTGTTATTTTTTTAGATGAAGGTCTTCGAGTACACAAGGAAAATTTGTGTCATGTATTACTTCTCGTTGGATGGATGGTTGGTTGTTTAAGAAATAGGGTTGCCACTGGTTTCCATCAACCCGGTGATGCCCAGTTTCGTACCCGTGTCAATTGTGCTTATTTTAGCTCCACGGTACAGTCATTAGGTATTGGTTGCTGTCCACCCAGACTCGACTTGCTTAACTTAGATACCACAGGGATCTATACCCTGGAAAATGTCAGTCACTTTATTGAAACCATTTGGAGCTCTTGCTGAAACTGAGGATACTTTTGACGTCAGTATGTGATAGTTCGCTCAAGTTGCCGAATTGATAGGCTCCTAGATGGAGTTTTCTTATTTGGAATAACTCAGCAAAATTCCAGAGGAAATGGAGGATCGTGTCTTCCTCCTCTTCGTGCCTGCAGCTCCTGCAGTCATTTGAGAAGAGGCCCATCCTTCTGACATGAAGGCCAATGGGACAATGGCCAGTAAAAACACTAATAACGGTGCTAATGAGCGATTTTTTTAGCAAGACCAGACTTTTAGATCGCGTGAGATTTAGCATAGGCCAGATCTCTCTTGAGGTACGGCACCTGGGACCATTCCTTTATCTTTGGTTTGTCTTACTGATCAAGTTGTTCTCTAATAGAAATTTGAATATAGCGAGTGGAATATCCAGATTCCTTCATTCCGGCAGGATGTCCAGAGTAGTACCACGTTTGGCGAGTTCATCGGCCTTACAGTTCGCTGGAATATCCCTATGACCGAAGTTTCGAACCTAAGGCCGATAAGGATATCTTAGAATTAAGTAGGGTATTAAAAGCTGGCTGTTAAAGCAGCTAAGGAGCAGTCTTGGAAGGAGTTCGGTGAGAAATTGGACTGTGATCACAGATCTGCAAACAAGGTGTTCTGGCAGACCATCCGCCGTCTCAGAGGAAGGAAGTTTAATATCATCGAAGGAGTCAAATCCAAAGATGGTGTACTTCTTTCCGATGACAAGGACATCTTGCGCAGATGGAGCGAGCACTTTTCGGAGTTGCTCAATCCCGAACAGGGCACTGAGGATGGCAGACCCATGGTTTTGAGTAGGGCGGAGAATAGTCCCACCGTAGAGGAGGTGACTTTGGCGATTAAAACGCTAAAAGTCGGCAAATCTGCTGGTGTGGATGAAATCCGGCCAGAAATGCTCAAGGCTTTGGGTAAAGAGGGAGTGGAATGGCTCTCTCGTGTCATTAAAGTGGCCTGGGAATGCGGTGAAACACCTAGTGATTGGCAAACTGGGGTGATTGTTCCTCTTTTTAAAAAAGCGGATAAGAGGAATTGCTCCAATTATAGGGGTATATCTCTTTTAAGTCTCCCCGGAAAAGTATTTGCAAAGGTGTTGGAAACGCGTTCCAGAGCTGTGGTCGAGTCCCGGTTGGGCGATGAGCAGTGCGGCTTTCGTCCAGGTAGAAGCACAACCGACCAGCTGTTCACTCTCAGAATGGTACTTGAGAAGGCCTGGGAGTATGCCAAACCTATCTACAGTTGTTTTGTGGATTTGGAGAAAGCATATGATCGGGTCCCTCGAGGTAAACTCTGGAGTGTATTGCAGGAGTACGGGATTGACGGTTCTCTTCTGAGGGCCATTCAATCTCTGTACACTAACTGTAAGAGCTGTGTTCGGGTGAACGGCGTTAAGTCGACACCTTTCACTGTGGGCGTTGGACTTCGCCAGGGGTGCGTTCTGTCACCTCTCCTTTTCATAGTGTATATGGATTGGATGTTACAGCGCAGCCTTGGTGAGGAACGTTTCGAATTGGGAGACTTAAGGATAAGTCATCTGCTTTTTGCTGATGACTTGGTCATCCTTACGTCCACCCAGACCGAACTTCAGCGCGCACTAGACAGGTTCGTCGCCGTCTGTGTTGAAACTGGGATGAAGGTAAACGTGGACAAATCAGAGGTAATGGTAATTTCCAGAACACCTGTTCAATGCACTCTGCATGTTAGTGGAGTCCCATTGAAACAGGTGGAGAAGTTTAAGTATCTCGGGGTTCTATTCACGAGTGATGGTAGGAGCAATACTGAATTATCCTGTAGGATTGGTCAGGCTGGAGCAATTTTGAGACAGCTTGGTCAATCTGTTATCAGGAGGGCCGAACTTGGCATCGAAGCTAAGTTGTCGGTCTTTAATTCAGTGTTTGTTCCGACCCTCACCTATGGTCATGAGGTTTGGGTAATGACCGAAAGAATAAGATCGCGGATACAAGCTGCCGAAATGAGATTTCTTCGTTGTATTGCTGGGGTGACTCGACGAGATCGGGTTAGGAACACCAGAGTACGCGAGGCACTCAATGTCGAGCAGCTACTTCTTCGAACGGAGAGATCCATACTTCGATGGTTTGGGCACGTCAAACGCATGTCCCCAACTCGGTTTCCAAGACGTGCCATGGAATCCGTGCCATCGGGTAGGCGTCCCCTGGGCAGGCCTAGGTTGAGATGGCTGGACCAAGTCCGAAATCTCACCTCTACCCGTATGGGGATTGCCCCTGATGAGTTAGAGTCGATGGCGGAAGATCGGCAAATGTGGAGAGTCCACTTAAGCTCCCTAAACCCGCGACCCTCATAGTGGATAAGCGGGCCATTGGAAGATGATGATGATGATGATTAAAAAAGAGATGGTGGCGGAAAAGACCCTTAGGGGGCCAACGGCGGGAATGGCATGACCGATTACCCTGAGAAACAATTAAAAGCGTCATCTAGCAATGAGCCAACATACTACCCAGCCACCTCCAGTCGTTCGACGTTCACTCTTCTGGCTAAGACGCTCTATATCCCGTACAATTCGTCATGGTATCTCCTCCTACACTCATCATTCATGACGACGGGACCAAATATCACCAGGAGGACTTTTCTCTCGAAACAACCGTACGTGATCTCATCCATTCTTGACAAAGTCCATGGCTTTGCGCCGTAGGGTAGGTCTGGGGGTGATTAAGGTCTACTTTAGTTGTTCGGGAGAGGGCTTTGCTACTCAATTGACGTCATAGCCCAAAGAAGAAGCGGTTGGCAAGAGTTAATCTTCGTTTGATCCCAGCGCTGTTGTGGTTGTCTGAATTGATAGTGAACTTGGGTAGACGAAGTACTCTAATTACCTCAAACTTATATCTGGCTACAGTGACGTTCTTCCATCCATCTTCGTCTCAATATCACGAAAGCCCCATTGATATCAAGCTACGTTCTCCTGTTGTGTCAATATCGTCGACGTATGCGAGTAATTCGACGGACTTTTGAAAGATTTTGCCTCTGACTAATCTTTCAAGAACGATGTTAAAGGTGTTCGCGTAACAGCACGTCGCGGAGTTCAAGGCTGATATTTAGTGCGTAATTGGTAAGATTACGCCGCATCTCTGTACAAGCACCATCAAGACACAGGTCTCTAGCTAGAATCTTTGCAGATATTTAGCAGAAATTTTATTCCAGATCTAATCGCAACTTATTCTCTTTGCAATGGACTTTATTTTAAAATTAAATTGTGCGCTCCTAACGGGACACACTTTACAGTAACTGAGAGACAACCTGTCTAGGATAAGAAAGAGGTCCAACTTATACTCTGTGTTTTTTGGATTATATTTTACTAAGCGTTCGGAGGTCTTTAAGCTTTCTTTATATTAAGTCTCTGATACTCACAGACAGGGGGTTTTTAGGGCGCTTTCGCTAACCGTGCTGAAGCTCATCGGGGTCCATTCAGTCACAAAGTTTGATTTCAAGAAAAAACCAGGATTTGAAGCTGAAAATCGGATCGAATTTCGCAGAAACTTTAGATTTCTATGGAAAATAGTTCCACAATCACAAGTAGAGCCCCAGCCATGTCTACCGAACATCTTTCGCTAGACCACCTCTCGTCGGGGAATAACAAGCCTCCGGGAGTATAGTGTGTTTTGAAAGAGCTTCTCAATTCGGCGTTCGGAGTCGGCAATAAATTGTAGGTCCCTTCTATTCGTGCGAAAATCGAATGGTTGCGAGAAGCTAGGCCTTGACTCATCCCGAGCTATCGTGGCAGATATTATTTTTTTTTTTATCTCAGACTATAGAAGCATTATAAATTCTGTTCATTTGCATGCTCAGGATATGTGACAACGTTTCGCTCGGGAAAGTCTTCACATTAAAAAGGAGATGCGAATAAATTTAAAGGCCATTACACATGTCTAAGACCATGTCACCACTTAGGTTGCTCCTAAATCTCGATTTGCAATTCCTGGCTCAAACCAGATCCATCGGGCACCATCGATATTGATTAAATTAAATCTGCGCATAAAAAGATCTTTGACTCCGTCCGATATTCTGGTTGTTGCTCCCATCGAACCCAATCGTTTATCTCCGCGCGAGTACAAGAACTAGTTTCGTTCACCTTGAACCTAGACCCAGTGACAAGTCGGGTATTTGTTAATTATCCACAGCACCACTGAACTGGTTTCCAGGCATTGATGGTCTTCTTCCAGAATCTAGTCACAGTTCTGTGATAATGAGCCAAAAGCATTAGCATCGCCGGACGAGAGGAATAACATGCCGTACCTCATTGTTATGGATGAAGAAGAAGGGTGGCACTGACAAGTGGATACTTGGTCGCACCATCACTTTGGATAGTTTTCTCTCTTGTATTTTTTTTTTTTTTTTTCTTTAAATGGAGACGTTGGTATTGATTCAGTTGGCCATTCATGCGTGCATATCAGTCAATTATCGTCAATTAAGTTTAATTGAGTTTTATCTCTACTGTGGTCGCCTGCTTTATGCATGTTCTCCTACTTCTTTGGTGCCATCGTCGTCGTCCCGTTGAGTGTATCTGTTGACATTTGCCTTACAATTTGTCTTTTTTTCGAACTTAAATAAAATGGTATCTTTGTGTGGATTTTTGTCTGGTTCTGTCAGATAGTTTCTGAGAAGCCCAGAAAACGATGTCGCAATTTTGAGTGCGTTAGAGGGCTCAGAAGACGGGGCTGGAGCATCATGTGTGAATTGGAAAACATTGAAATTAGAGACGGGGAGGCTCATTGAACCTTTTATTCAAATTCTATGGTGGCATTCTTTCGATTGTGCAAAAGACGACGATGAACAATGCGGATACGAGTTTATATTTGCATTCTGGCAATTTATTCAAATGGCTGTGAAATTTGTGGCATGAATGCATTGGAATTGGTTTTTATTGGAACTTATTGTTCAAAATTTTAAGTGATGGTACTTTGAAGTAGTAAGATGAGGCTTATAACAAGTCGGCTTCCGACAATTTAAATGAAGAGGCAGGTTTTGTTTTTAGAGTTATAATAAGTTATTTTTACTTTAGCGGCTCTGTGGATCGAAAGGGTTAAATCCTCAAAGATCAGAGTTTCATGGTCGCCGTGGCTCAGTGGCTAGTGCGTTGGACTGCTTACCAAGCGGCGTGGCTTCAAGCCCGAGCCAGGAACACCGAACATTTTTCGCGGCATTATCTCTCGTCGGGGAATGACAAGTCTCCGAGAGTATAATCTGTCATGAAAGAGCTTCTCAATTCGCCGCTCGGAGTCGGCAATAAATTGTAGGTCCCTTCCATTCATGCGAACAATACAAACACGCACAATATGAATGTTTGCGAGAAGCTAGGCCTTGGCTCATCCCGAGCTATCACGCCAGCTATTTTTTTTATTTTATCGGAGTTTCATTGAATGTTTATCAGCTTTCTTCTGGTCCAAACAGCCAGGCTAGGGCCACGCACTAAGCGATTGAGCGATGAGCGACAAGTTTGAGCGACGAGTGGATTTTTACTGAGCGATTAGTAGTGAAAAAAGTAGTGAACTCGTTGTCGAGTTCTGTACGTCGTAGTCTTTTACTGGAAAGTCGTGCCCATATTTATCGATTGTTTATACGGTCCAAAAAAAGAAGATTGGGTGTCCTATAAATCGAGAAAGATCGGATTACAATTACGAATTTTCCCCACTTCATTCCACTGCTTATTTGTAATTTTTTTTTTAAAGTCGTTATGGCTGTCCTGCCATAAAACCGGGCGGCTTTGGACAGCTGAAATCCAAATTTTCAAGTTTATTTGCTCCATTTTCACTTTTTCGCTTAGCGATGAACTACAAAATTAGAACAAAATTAAATTCAAAGCGACGTCGCTCTATCGCTCAGAAAAATCCCTCATCGCTTAGCAACTACGTGGCCACAGTCCTACGATTCCATGTGTTTTAATTTTTTTGTGTCGCTCAGGTGCTCGTCGCTCAATCGCTCAGTGCGTAGCCCTAGCCTTCTAATTTATTTCAAATTCACTTTGTTTAAAATAAGAAATAAGACTTAATAATTTACAGTTCGGATAGAACCTGGATTTTTTCCCTCGACACCACCAAGGTTACTTTTATCTGCCTTTGCTAGATTTCATGATACAAGAAAGCTTAATCCTTATGAAGAGGGCCTTACTACTCAATACTGAAAAGCCCGCTTATGAGTGTGGGGGGTTTAGAGTGTTTAAGTGGACCCTCCATACGTCTCGATCTTCCATTATCGACTCTAAATCATCAGGACATATATTTATATACCGAGAAAAGAAATTTTTGACTTGGTTAAACCATTTCATCGGTGGTCTACCCAGGGAACGCCTACCTGATGACACGGATTCCATGGTACGTCTTGGCAGGCGATTTGGTATTTAACGTGCCCAAACCAACGAAATAGGAAAGAAGTAGCTGCTGTTTCTAACTCGATCTAGGCGATTAAGCCCTGCAACATGACGAAGAAATCTCATTTCGGTAGCTTGTCCCAAATCTCATAACCGTAGGTGAGGGTGGGAACAAACACTCTGATAGCTTATGTGTGATGTCAAGTTTAGCATTCCTGATAAAAAATTGAGCCAGCTGTCTGAAAAACGCTAAAGCTCTATACTCTTCCTCCCATCATTTGTGAATAAGACCCCGAGCTACTTAAAATTCTCCACCTGTTTCATAACATGCAGAGTGCATTGAACAGGTGTTCAGGAGATGGTCATTGCTTCTGATTTCTTCACGTTTACCTTCATCCCAACTTCAAAATAGACGACTACGAAACTAAAAAGCAGATGGCTTATCCTATAAGTCTTCCAATTCGAATCGTTCCCCACCACGGCTGCGCTGGAGAGCTGGCAAAACAAAGAAAAACAAGGACATGTATTGGTTAGGTTAGGTTAAGATGGTTGGCAGCTAAGGCCAACACATTTGGACCGTTGTGATACCATAAGGATTTTAATATTTCCTTTGTCTACTTGTTGAACTAGTTGGACCTTTTGATAAAGCGAAGGAGGCTTCTAATATTTGTCAGATCGCGTAGCCAGGAGGCACCCATGAGGCACCTATATAAGTGAAGTTTTCTTCTATGGGAGAGAGCTGGGCAGGTACAAAGAAGGTGGAGAATGGTTTCCTCCTCTTCTTCGGCTGTGCAGTTTGTACAGAAATCATTGAAATCATTTGGGTAAACACCAAGCCTTCTTGCGTGCTTGCTCATAAGAAAGTGTCCAGTGATGACACCTATAGTGATGACACCTATAGTATGCAACCTCTTAAGGGATATTCAATCCTTTGAACGCTTCAGATCCAGCTTAGGCCAAATCTGTTTTGTCGCTATACCCGTTGTACTTCTTAACATTAGTCCTTTCGAGAGCATCTCGCTTAATTTTGAGTATACATGTAGCGATGGATGAAATGGGTGAAATAGCTGGCGAGTTCATCAGTCCCAGAATGTCCCTGTGCCGCGGTACACAACAAAGGTGAATATTGAACTGCTCTCAATCTGCAATCAAGAGGTGAATTTGTAGTAAATTATGACAAGGACTTGATTGGTGTCCGAAAAGAGGCGGATACCTATCTGAAGCGGATGTCACGTTTTTCTTTAGCCAAGATAAGACTTCCTTGACCGTCATTCTTCCCGCTTGGAACACGCTACAGTAGATTGGGAGACGGAAAGAGAGGCTGAAAAACACCTCCACCTACCCCTTCATTAGTTTTTGATCCACCGGTGTGGAAGTGAAGCGACTTGTCTTCTAAAAATGCAAAAAGGACATAGAAATATATAAAATGGCGTCAGTGTTCTATCACGAATTCAATATGGCTGATATGTGAATAATCTTTTCTAATTCGCTCATGATGCGCTACACCTACACTTAAGCCGAAGAGGATGCAGTCACTAAAACCCATCATCGAACTAAATACAAAAGACAAGCATACCACCTCAATCAATGTACTTTCCGCTGAAATTACAAAGAATCCGCATCAGCTCTCACTGCCATAATTATGTGAAAATACTCTTTAAAATCCGCATATTGTAGTTCCGTAATTACCTCGCTCGAGTTCCAAACAACGTCAAACGATTTATCATCGTTCAACATAAACTGCGCGGCCTAGTCAAGTCCGCAATTTCACCAACTCACTTGCGCAAGACTGTTAGCTCGTTGTCTTGTTTCGTCATTTCGCTGATATTACAGAAATTAGCTTTTCCCTTGTTAATTGCAAACTCATTCGTCTGATTTCAAGAAATCGCCATGTTTCGCTACAACTCCGGGCGAATTGTGTGATATTAAAGTATTGTTATGGCTTCGAGTACACAAAAGCACCCATGCACATACGAGTGTGTATCTTCACATCTTCTCTGTGTAATTCCATTGGGATACTGGTATTACCGGCAAATCACCGCGTTTCAGATAAAGAGATTCGAAAGTATCGCGATCGCGGAAGAACCCAACAAATAATTGACTTTTCCTTGCTTCTCTTGTCTTGATGATACGGAGCTCAGTAAGAGGATTGCAGTGGAGCTCCGATTGTCTGCGCTAAACTTCAAAACTAATTTGATCTGAGGTTTTGTCACCGGTGGAGTCATGGCACAATGAAGTTGTTAATGCCAGACGGTGTATTTCAATGCAAGTGGTTGACCATAATGATGTCGTGATCAGTGAAGGAAATGTTTTTGGGCGTTTAATGTTAACAACACGCAGGTGAAGCCAGCCATCCGTGGTTAAACGCCGACGTTTTGTTTAATTAAGAGAAAGATTAACCGGGTGTAATTATACCTGTCAGACAGTGGTGTGAACTTGTGATATGAAGTGTTTGGCTTCCTAATGATTTCTTTGTTTGATTTAAATTGAGCGTTGAACTTTTTATTTGCGTTTTAAGATGCATGTGACTTAAAGTTGCATATTAACTATTGCAAGGAGTTGAAGTTGACTTTTCCTGTTTTCGAAACTAACTCTTGGAGGAATATGTTGGAGAAAAAGATATTTTACTAATGGCACCAAAACGGGACAATGATCTGGTGCGGTTGTACTTATGTGTTGAGAAATCTCTCCAGGCAGCTCAATCGTCAGCTAGCTGCCTTCAGTTACGCAACTCAAGTTGCTGGCTACACCTGAGTCACGGTCCCCTTCTACTGCGTCATTTCTCTGGGTCAGATTCGGAGATTCTCTAGGCTGAAACGCTGGTGCTCATGTCCCAATATTCTTAGTGGTTGTATTTGGACCCTTCTGACTAAGTCGATGTGACTGTACCCCATAGAGTTCGTCGTTGTATTTTCTCTTCTACTAACTGTCTATAGAGAGGAAACTAAAGATCCTCCAAAGGTCTTGTCTCTCGAAATAGCTGAGTGTGACAGCATGTACTTTGTTTTACCCTGGTTGGGCTCGAGACCCTCCTTGATCACTTTTATCTCAATATTCACGTTGTGCTCTTCCAAAAACTTTATAGATGGTGTGAATAAAAACTGAGGTAGAGTGTTCACTCAACTTTTTGGAAGAAGAAGAAGAAATGAATTTCGTCAGTTTCAGAAAATACTTTCCTTAAGATGGTTTGCCCAGAGTGTTCCCTCAGTTTTTATTCACACCACCCACTATCGTCGGTGTATTCCACTAACTTTTGAAAGATGGTCCCCCTTGCGTTGAAGGAAAGTGGTGCCAATTTGTCAACCATCCAAGCATCGGCAATAGCTTGGTGTCCAAGTGATATGCGCCTCTTTTTCACCTTAAACCTCAGTACTGGGATACGCCTTGATTTATTTTTTGGCACTACATCCACATCATGGTATAAAGCATATGGTTCGAGATTGTGGGTCCTTCTCTGTTCATTGTCCTACCGGACTAATTTTCCTTTCCGAGGAACCCAATATTTGCTTGGCTTCTCGGACTATCATCGAGCAATTGCCATGAACGAGTAAGCTTAACATTCAATAGACAATCTTTGTCAGAAATAAAAAAAATAATAATTATTTCTTTCTACTTTGGTTTTAAGAATTTTCGATAAAATAAAGTAATAATATTTCTTTAAAGCTGTAATACTCATTGTATCTCCACCTTAATAATTTCATAAGCGTAACATTCAAACAAACAGGCCTAATTGCAACTAATTTAACACCTTTCAAAAAAACTGCATGCAGAAATCTGTCAGCTGTCACGCTAAGTACCACTGGAAAAGAGGAAACAATAAACTTATCCCCCCACGAATTTAAGCATAAAGTTTCGATTTCAACTATTATTTCATTTATATGTGCACATCGAAAGAAAATCCCTCTATCTCAAGTGAAATAACATGACTGCCTTAAATCCAATCAACATAAACAGTCGTAAGCCTTTAACTGTACGTGAGTTACAAAATTTAGAGTTCGCGTCCCTTATACTCTCAGAGAAGATAAGAATTCGTGATTTAGGTCCACCGCGACCTAATTTTCAAGTGAAAACCGAACGAGATTCAGCTATTACCAAGAAACAAGATAAATCATCAAACACCAGACCCAGTCATGTTTGGCAAGCATTAAAATTTTACAGGGACTACGATTGGATTTGCGGTGACGAACGCAAGAGAATGTTTTATTGTTTTCCTTGCCTGTTGATGGGTGCTGGACAGAGCAAAGGTACACCAAATCCCAATTTGGGCTATGCACGGCATCATGTAAAGACAGAGGGACACTTGAAGAATGCTGTGAATTTGGCAATGTTGGGAAAGGTAAGTAAAATGAAGGAAGGAAGGAGTTGAAAAAGAATTCTATTAAACCCTGCAGGTCTGTACCTTGAATCCTATGATTTGTGTCATTCCTCCTTCGTCACAGGAAGGATGGAGTGTTGTGCAGTGATTGGTATTCGTGGAGCTAAATGTAATTTACCTGCGCATAACGGGTTAATGCGGTTGAAGTTGAGGTATCAATTGCATGCTAGACGTCATACGTTTCAATTTCCTTAAATTTAATTGTTTGGTCACGTTGGCAGTTTACATTGTGTTCCGCAGAGAGTATGTAGATAAAATATTTCATTTCCAGTTAATTTTTATTTCTGGAACATCACTGGAGCCTTGTATATCATAAATCTTAAGCAAAACGAGTTCTTTAATCGCTACAAATGCCGCCTTGTTACCGGTGCTATCGTAAGCAACCAAAACGCTGAGTTGAAGTCCCTGTTTCGCCATTAAATGTGTAGTTCCTTCGAAAAAGCGTTGCCTCGGCCTTGAGGACTTGATTGTATTGAGCCCATTCCTTTATTCTGTGCAGAGGCAAGACATGACTTTGTGGAGCTTCTACAAACTTCGTGACTCGAGTTTTAGGTGCTCCCTTCCCACTTAGTTTGATGCCCGGCAAATCGTAGGCACTCTACCCAGTGTGGATGACCTTGTTGCATTCAGACGCAATTTTATCCTATTTTTCACGAGTCTATTTACGACAGCCACTAATAATTTGCAACACTTTCTCTTTTTCCAGGGCACAATCACAGTGGATGGCTTTTCACAGAACGGAATTCATAAAATCCACAACGAAGTGGTTAGGAGAAATCGTCAACCACTTTACAGGATAGCCAAAGGCTTCATAGAGTATGCAGACCTCTATGGCTACATGTTGAATGGCAACAACAGCACAAATGCAAAACTTGAACCGATTTCGTTCATGGAACTGCTGTACAGGGTAGACGGTACACTGAAAGAGTGCTGCGAATACTCACCGCTGATGAGTATTATTAAGCCACAAGATCTCGAAGAGCAAGTGCTCAAGTCTGCATTGACTTTATACCAAACCATGGTGCTGGAGGAGGTCAGTAAAGCCAAGTTTGTTGCCCTCATCACCGCTGAAACGACTGACATCGCGCGAAAAGATCAGCTGGTGATAATCCTGCGATATGTGCTGGACAATCGCGTTGTGGAGCGCTTCTGGAGCTTCGTAACGCCCGCAGAGAGGGATGCTAAGACATTCGCCAAATGTATTCTAGACGAACTGGACGTAATTCTTCCAACGCAGAAAGACAAGCTAATCTCCCAGAGTCACATTGGTAGCGTGGTCTTCAGTCCGCTGATATCCGACGTCCACAAACAAATTAGTGCAGAGTACAAAAACTCAATCTATGTCCACTACCATGCATACAAGCTCACCGAGGTCATGGAACGAGCCGTCTGCCAAAACAGTCGAGTGAGGGACTTCTTTGCCAATCTGTATGGAATGTATGAGTTCTTTGAGAAGCAGCCGAAAATCTTGACGGCATTCTTTGACGCAACACCTCTGTATTCCGAGGGCAGCTTTGAAAAGGGCGCTCTTGTGTTCATCTACGAGAACAAAGGAGAGATTCTCAATTTCATGATCCTGCTCCACACAGACTTGGATTCGTCGCCATATTTCATCCGGGAGGCCGATGTGTGTGAGAAACTTTTAGTCGATGATGGCTTCCTGTACTTCCTATCATTTTTCTACTACCTCATGGCCGATGTGAATGTCTTCTACGAGAGCCTCCAGAATTCTTTTGTGGATTCAGTCAAAATCGCCGAAGCAATCAACGAGTTTCTTGATGAAATCCGGAAAACCAAAGATGCCATCGCAGTGGAAAACAGCGACAACGACGATAAGTCAAGCGAAGCATTTATGCGCGCCTTCGCTAAGATAGAAATCTGCAATGTGATACTGAAGGAGATCCAGGAGCGTTTCTGTTTCACGAATCACTGGGAGGCGCATATACTATTCAAATCCGAGCAATATTACAAATTCCATGGTAACTTCCCCGAGAATATTCTCCAAAACGCCATCGAGTACTTTAAGTTCAAAGATCCCGACAAGCTACGCATCGAGCTGCAAACGCTCTACACACGTTCCGACCTAATGACTTGCAGGAATGCCCACGACCTCCTGTGGGTGTTTCATCACTGCAAGCTGAAGAGTGTGTTCGAAAAGACCACAGCACTGCTACACGTAATTCTGACCATCCCCACGATGATAAAAGAGCCAGAGACGAAAATTTGTGCTATAAAAAAAATTCGACGGGCTGCCGCGTTGGCGTCGAATGAAAACGCCGCAACAGCACTCACAATGCTTTTGTCCGAACGGGAAACACTGAAGGCCTCTCAAGGCTTCGCCGAACGCCTGGTAGAGGTTTACATTAAGCAGGAACGGAGGGAGAATGATCTTGCCTATTGTTAAGTCAATTTCTATTTAAGTCAAGTCAATTACAAAGATTCCATGTCGTTCAGTTTCGTGATGTAGAATGTAAAAAACAAAACAAAACCAAGCTAAGTTAAGTGTACCATAAAGCACAAAGTAAAAGAAAACTTTGTTTTAATGACCACATGTTGTGAGAGTTTTTATTTGCTTTACTTTGGATCGGTTGGCAGTTTGAATCCAACCAAGTCGGCGGTTTCCCTTACCGATCGTTCGCCCTTGCCGTGGTATTCTTTGCGAATTTCGTTGTATTTTCTCAAGCTAGACAAATAGGTGAGATAAGTTCGTCCCAAGAAATCTGCCTCTTGGCGTGCCTTGCAGAGCTGCTCACCGGTGGGTTGATACTTCTTGAATTGGGCCAGAATGTACCGTGAAGCTAGGTTATCTTTGATGCATCCATTCGGTGAAGCTTGGCGTAACTCGCTTAGCAACGCGCGTAGAGTTTTCACTGTCATTTCTTGTATTTACTAATAGAGAAATAGTTTTTAGATATATCTATATTTGCGTTTTAAATTTGTTAAATAACTTACGAAAAATTACGGAAAAACAAATTTTGATTTGACAATCAGCTGGGTGTTGAACGTCAAGTAATTGTCAGTTGTGACGGCATGAGTTTCATAGGTGAAGTGTAACTATGCAATATACCAATAGATGGCACACAAAACACTTTCATTTCCGTTTCCCTCGAGGTGGGGTTTTAATTTAAAGAAAGCCGTGTTACAATGTAAACGAATTAGAAGTAATTGGCTTCGCAGAAGACAAATATCATTGTTGACATTTCCTAGACGTACAGCTTAGAGAAAATAAGAAGCTGGGCGCCGTGAAGGCTTAAGACTGTGACCGACCCTTGTTCGCTCATAAATTGTATAACCCACCACATCACCACCCAAAATCGAATTCACCACTGGTAATTTTCCGACTCACAAAATAAACAGAACTTTCTTAATGACAAATGTCAAATCGTCGGCATTTGTTTTGGCATTTTGTTATCAAAACCTTTATTGAATTAACTTAAGTCGGCGATTTAGTGAAAACTTATTAATGTATAAAATGACAGACGGTAACTATTTCATCATGAAAATCATGCAGCCTATAGAGAATAACTTATTCCCACAGACGATGTTATCAAACGCCGATTGCTAATCGATGGCGACGGCACCGGAGATGACCGAAGACTGAACATCCTCCTGAAAACGTTCATAAAGTGGTGTTCCACCAAAAATGATACTCCAGAAAATAAGTAAGATCTAAAACACATTCCCTAGATTATATTTAACACTTTTCACACATTTCCAGTCAAATAATCTACGATCGTCTCCTGGCCCAGTTGGCCCAGTGCACCTTTGCCGCCACCAAATCACAGAACATTGAACAAATGATTGAACAAGAATTGAAAAACTACGAAACTCTGTCAAAGAGTATTGAGGCCAGCATCGAGCTGGCAAACAAGGAAATCGAAACCAGCAAAGCGGAACTAGTGTTGGCAAAGAAAATTCGCAAAAATCGCATGGAATACGACGTGCTTGCAAAAGTTATTCAAACACAACCCGACCGAGAGGAGACAACAAAGAAGTTGGAAATGCTAAAGACGGAACTGAAAAATTTACAAGAAGAGGAGATCCGACTAAATCGTAAATTGGACTACAGGAAAAAGAATTTCTATTTGCTGATGCATTCCATCAGGGAGTTGCAATCGAAGTTGGACGACAGCTCAAGTGAAGAGGAGCAGTACGATGATGAAAGTATCGATCGGATGTCTGAGGATGAGGATAATTTTTGGGATGAACTTAAGAGCAATGGGTTTGACGCTGTAGTTGTAACTGCTAATGGTGCAGCCAATGGTGGTGGTGGTGATGGGTCTTCAACTATAAGTGCTAAGACAACCTAATTCTATGAGAGATCCTTGTTGATGAGTATTCACAGTTGGATGTGATTCTGTTTTTTATTTGCTGGAAATTGTATGTTTGACAAAAATAAAGGAATTTTATGATTGGACAGCTAAAGGAAGCAGAAAAGTGTTTGCAAGTCTAAAGGTTTGGAGAATGTTGGCATGCATGGACGGTAGATGGTTTGTGTTATAAAATTGAAGTGACTGGTAGCGCAACAATCAAGTTGCAAATGAGTGCAACCTCTAGATTCGTACAAATTTTGTTCAAGTTAACGAAGTGAGCTAGAAAGTTGCGTAACACTTCCTCTGGCACAACACTCGGAAGGCCATGGGAAGCTTGAGTTTTATTACTGCTTTTATCTACAGCCCGTAGAGGTCTTATTTTTGCCAATCTGCAAGGAAATAAGATTTTGATAACAAGAATCCGGATACGAGCATGATGCGTCACCATTATAGTGTTACGCTCCAGCAAAGCTCTCGTCTGATGTGAAGGAAACCTACGACCGGGGGCGGAGGGATCGTCAGGTGGAGAACCAAGCTAGAGTGCCTACATTACATGAAGATGAGGGAAGTGCAGTGTAGCATGCGATGCGGCAAATGCAGTATATTCAATCAGCTGGTCATTGAAGCAAGTATGGCGATAGTAGAATCGTCTACAGAATGACAAGATACCTTATAAGTGGTTAAAACTCTAGCCAACACCCAGTAAAATGCTTAGAAGAGGACGTCAAGCGACGGCAGGAGCATTGTTTCCACCAGCGATGTGCGGCCTTTAGTAAAACATGGCGGAGAACAGTTCACAAGGAGTCACTGTAATTGGCGAAGAGTTGGAGTGAGCTGAGACATATTTCCAGAGACCGTACATTCTGGCTCCGAGGCGCGTTAGTGACCCTAGCATCTACAAACTGAAACGGTATCCACTTAAAAGTAAAACAAACAAAATATAATGAAGACTTTTTTATTTAAAAAAAACTCGACGTTATACAAAAAAGTCACGATCGTAGGTAAAGTCCAGGTCATATGGCTGTCCTCTCACTACTCGAAGCCAGAATTCGCTCTAAATGACATCTCGAACGGAAAAATCCAAACACGTACCACTCAACTCAGCGGAAATTGACAGATCCTCTCATCTTAATCCGATTCCATAGCCTCAAATCCAAATAATAGCCGATCATGATTAATGTCTTCTTCCAGTTCCATTGTATCTTTCTTCTCCTCCAGCTTCCGTTGCGTATTTAGTTTCATTTTTTGTGCCCTCTTCTGTCGTTTCACTTTCTTTCGGCGTTCAGCAAACCTCGTCTTCTTGGCCGCTATCACATTCGTCTTTTCCTGAACCTTTCTCAGGATAAATTGCCGATCATCTATGATCTTGTGAGTTACTTTGGTTCGCCATGGTGGGAACGCGCACGGTAAGAGATGATAAAAGTCATGCATTGCACTGCATAGTGCATCATCGATTGGAGTTAATTGCCTTGAAGTCATGAATGTCATGTCGCTGGGCCTTTCCTGGAGGAGACCATGCAGTGTGACGCATGTTTTACTCGTAGCTTGTTTGGTTTCACTGTAGAGCATCAGTTTTTCCTGGAAACGCGGATTGTATTGAAGGAGATACCTGCCGGGCGAGACGTTGGTCAGTAGGCCTAGAAAGTCTGCAAGCGAGCCGAGGAGACGTGAAACTTTCACGTTGTAATGTCTCTCTAGGTCCTTTTCTATGTCATCTAGTGAGAGGTTCTCGTGGAGGATAGTCTTAAATGTGCTCGCGTTGATGCGATGCCGATCTGTGGAAGAGTGTGGCAGTGTACACAGTCGTTGTTCAATCCACTCCCGAATGAGGCTGACTTTGGTAGAAACTTCACAGCCAAATTGGGGTTTGTATTCCAGTTTAAGCGACGGGCATATGTGTCCGTTTCCCTGACCATCTTTGAAGGCCAAATTCGTTCGAGTTAGGATTGAAATTTGCTTATCTCCGTTCTCCAGGTTCAGATTCCACTTGACCAGACTGGAACTCTTCACCGGTGGATTCGTGTACGATTTGCGAGTGCTCATAAAACTTTCAACGGTTTGCAGAGAGTACGTTCCATTGAATTCAGTTGCTTGGATTACCTCTACCACTTCCTGCTGTCTCCGTTGAAGGAATACCTCTGTGCATTTGATGGCAACTAATTCACCTGTGTGTACACCAGCATTTCTCGATGGGAGTGGTTCATTCACATGAATAACACATTCTCCATCATGATTCGCTACAACTTCGACCAGAACTTCAGCGGGAATATCAATGTATTCTCCGGCACAAAGGAGGAATACGAGCGCTTCTGTGGAAATTTCAAATTGAGTCTGCTTGCCGCTCGCTAGTTCCCTCTTATTCTCAGTCTTTTCAGGCGCATTAAGTTCCAAGTAAGCTTCGATTCGCGTTCTTATCTTTGACAAATCCACTGTCAAATCCATCAAACAAGGAGAACCTATGGTAGACACAACTTCAACATCGGTCACTGCTCCGTG
This sequence comes from Matsumyia berberina, assembly GCA_917880715.2. NCBI lineage: Eukaryota > Metazoa > Arthropoda > Insecta > Diptera > Syrphidae > Matsumyia > Matsumyia berberina. Next base: position 9,940,684 of record OU862872.1, read on the forward strand.
CACGTCAGAATTCCCACACAACCGCGGAATAGGAAATCCTGTGTGAATCTGAAAGATCCCATCACGATTCTCCTTAATCAGTCTCTCCGCTTCCCATTTGTACAACTTTTGATAGAGTTCCACAAGCATCAAGCCAGGTGCATAGATTTTTTCGTAATTCGCATTGTTGTACTGCAACAGGAATTGTAAGAAGGCAATTTTCTCATTCTGCCTTCTGGTTGTGGTATCTGTATAACACTGCAACTGGTGTGGAAAGATTTGTTTCTTACTTTTCAGCGACTGGAGGTAGCCAACACAAGTAGAGTGCTCCTTTTTGGTCAGTAAAGATCGATTGGCACTATCAAATAGATCTGGCTTCCAACTCACAGTGTAATCAAATATGGACTGAGTAACTGGCAACTTACTACGAGGATCGACTACTTGCAGTTGGATAAATTCGTTGTCCAGGAGTGATTCGTTTTCAAGAAATACAGGTTCTATCTCGTTCAGAGAGCAATACAACACATCACTGGGATTGTCATGGAATGATTTATCGAAGAATGATAGCGGTGGTTGTCCTTGCCTTAAATTAGACATGTTCATCCTTGGAAATTACTTATTTTAAATTATTTTAACGAAATAAATGAGAAAAAGCGAGATTTTACAAAGAAATTGTTGTGGAAACTTGCCGTTCCGTGTCAGAGAGTTGGGGAAACGTTCGAGAATCGAATAATTAGAGACGTTTGTTTTGCATGTCACTGAAATCAAATACTGAAAACTGTAGTGTGACATTTCTCGTTTAATTTCGTTACAGGGTGTTTTAAAACGTATTATTTTGATTTTGTTATGAAAGCTGTATTACAACGACAGGGGGTTTCTGATTGAAATATATTTCTTGAGAGGTTTTTCTTGATAAATATAAAAAATATTTTAACTTCTGGCTATGGTTTTGTTACTGCGAGTAGCCCGAGCTCTGTGGAATATTGAAACTTTCCATTAAATGTATTATTTCCACATTCTAGAAATTACTGTTCGATAGGATCAGAGAGAATTTAGATAAAGCTTGGGAGTCCGACAGACTTACGAATGATTATAGAGCAATATGTGCGATGAATGAAAGCCTGACGCTGACAATTCCTGAATCAGAGTACACCCTATATTTGCAGCTAAATACATCAACATCAAATCAAACTTATCTACAGTTACTTGTTGACAGCCTCTGCCCACTAATGTTATATTTTTGTTTTAAAATCAAATTAATTTCCCCGTGAAAATAGTAAATCACATCGCTTCGCTTCGCTTGTTTCCAAAGTTGATAACAGTTGATAAGGATGGGAAGAACTTGGAATGAGGACCTTCTTGAACTACTGATTACAATATTAGAGAAACACCCACACATATGGGATACGAGCCATTCTAAATTTACAAAAAGCAAAAAAATCCGCCACATTTGGTGGAAGGAAATCACAAAAAAATTCAATGGTTGTCACAAGGAAAAGCCATTCAATCAAATCGAAGTGCTAACCAAATGGAACGCGATGAAAATACAGTTTCAGAAAGAGCGCGCCAGAGCCTTTAATTTAGAACGTGATACTAGTGGTTGGAAATACTACGACTCCCTGAAATTCCTCGGAACACAACCCACACAAAAATTAGAATCGCTTTACAAAGTGCAGAAGCCTCATGTACTACGGGTAAGTTTTGCATACGAAGTGTTGGCAGAGTAATTTTTATCAACATCTTTCTACAGAAATCTGTGAAAAGTGAAGACGACCTTGAGACGGATATTGTCTCGATTGGTTCAATATCGCGCGATGAAAATGAGCTCCAACATGGACAAATCCAAGCACACGGTTGGGAACCACAGAAGTCATTTGGAAATTATATAGCCGTGGAGGTGATGCACTTGGAGCCAGATCTGCAGTTAAAGGCCAAGAAAATAATTTTCGATGTTCTCATCGACTTGCAATGTGAGCAACACAAACGAAAGAGAGATGCGCTCGTTGAATGATTCAGTTTCATATCTCTGCGAACAGCCAAACATCTGACACTACTGAATGGCCAATGGCCATCGGTCAACCATAGAATAGATTTATTTTTCATGTACATCTTAAGTGTATTTTCATATTAAAACCAATAAACTCTATAACTAGATTTATTAAGCAAATTTTTGAACTGTGTTCAGTGATTTTCCACGGCAAAGTTGTCCTAGGTTATGGCTAGGTTCGCGAATTCGTCTGTCGTAATCATTTCTCCGTCGTCATACTTGGGTGCATCTTTTGGAGTCCAAAATTCAGTCTCTTTCTCTGGCAGCAGTCCCACGGGAAAGACATGAACTGACAAATCATTGAAGACATTGTGTGTCTCATAGCAATCGTCCAAGGCAAACTCCTTTGTATAGGGCAGGATATCAAGAAGGTACGCTGAATCTAGTCGAAGTAGCCGCTCTGGCTTACTGCACGACAGGCTTTCGAAACTATTGTTTATGATCACTGCTCTGCTCAGCATCTCTGGCATCCAATTACTCCAAAGTAAATTGTTTGTCAACGAGTTTGGGCAATGCGGAAGGTAGAACAACGTAACACACTCCGTGGGATACTTTGCCTCGCAATTCTCCTTCATCAGCGCACATTTCAATGTCTTGAGCACCTCCTTCTCGGAGTCCCGAAATACTGGATCGAAATACAAGGAATCTTCGATTTGCAAGTGCTTTTGCAGTTCGAGGATGAAACTGAATTGATGGAGTGCTTGAATACTTCTTGTGAACGGCCCAATGCCAAAGCAGACGAGTTTTGTAACTCTTCCGGTGCCAATCTCTTGTAAACTCTCGTTGAGAGTGGTCAGTGATAGATGGAAGTAGTCACTTGATTCCATTTGTTCACGAACGCGTTGCAATCGCCTAGATAGGACGAGCGATATGATTATGAAAGAAAATCTAGATAATGGTAGTTGTACATACGAAAGGAACTTTGGTACATCAACTTCTTGTAGGACATTGTCGGTGGAATTTTTATACAGTGGTTGTCTTTTATTTAAACTTTTTCGAGCTAACCATTTTTTACGAGTAACAACACAAAATTCTTGATCTGTCATTTTTGATTTATTTTCACCGAAAATATGTCAAAAGTGGGGTTGCATTACGTTACGTAGAAGTTTTCTTGACTTTTTGTTCTGTAAGATGTAAGTGGGATGTATTAGTTGGACGTTATTTTTAAAATGTGGACAACCCTTGTTGGATATGGATTGGTTGAAGGTGTAAATAATACTCTCGCTGGGGTTCTTGGTTCCGGATTCTAGAGTGCAGCAGTGCTTGGAAAGTAACCAGCCGTCTTTCAAGCAATCGAACTATGTGTATGGGAATGTCTGCGGAGGAAGATGAAGAAAATTCAAATACATCCTTTAGGACCTGCTAGATAGCACTTAGGGCCTTAATTCCTATGAAATAGAGTCAGAGCTCGTCTGGGACCGTCTCAATCTCCTTGAATATCTTGTTTTCACAAGCAAGTCTTCTCAAGTCCGGATTTCTGGGCACCAAAACTTGGAAGGTAATGAACGGGCGGGTCTGGTGAAATGTTGCGCTTAGCGCCCACTTCTTGGTCCTTAACCCTATTTTAGGGTGCCACCCTGTAGTGTACATGCTGAAACAATGCATGCTGAGGAACGAGGCAAGGCCTAGCTTCTCGCAAACATTTATTAGCGTGTTACATTTTTGGCACAAATGGAAGGGACCTAAAATTGATTTCCGAATCCGAACTATGAGGTAACATCTGCATAACATGTGGCGACTCTGCGGATAACAAAAGAGACTGCATAACATATTTTCTGGGAGTAGCTGCAAGACAAGGATTCTTATCTAATATGGGACATGATAAGTCCAGTGGATGGGCAACCTAAAGCTTATGAGGAACCTCAATTTGGCTTCTGGCTAACCACTAGGCTGGGGTAATAGATCTTCCAGGTTGCAGTGCAACGCAACGACCACGCAGCAAACATTTATTACCACCATTTTCCTTTAAAGGTTAATAAATACATCACGATTAAATATAAGCCCAAAAAGGGTTTTATTTAAAATGTTTGTTACTATAAAGTTTAGTCGTTAATCAATCCTTGAGTTGCGTATCTTGGTCAATACCATATGTATAAAATAATCAAACTTCCAGCATGATTCTCGTTCATATCTTCGTTGTCTACTTCAATAATTTCTTGTTCATTGTTTTCGATTTGTTCATCATGATATTCTTCATTAGCATTCATTCTCACGTCATTACGATTTTCATTCTCAAGTCTTTCAAAGAAGTCAGAATCATAGATATCATCGAGATCGAGAATCTCTACTTGAGAATTCGTTGCCGAATCAGTGAAGGGTTCCGAAATATATCCACTGCTGCTGCCATCAAGTGTCCTTTAAAAGAAATTGAAAGTGTTAATTAATTTAAGCGATAAAATTTAAAAGAAAATGTTAACTTACCCATCACTTTGGTAAGCAATCATGCTTGCATTCAGTACGTCATCCATGTCGTCCATGAAAATCCTTTTACAAATATTAAATTTCGTAAAAATTGAAGAAGAAAATCCCGAATAGACATGAAACCTTAGAGTTGCAAATTAAGACTGATCAGTCTAAGATCTTAGAAGGGGCTTTTATAGAAAAGGTATTTACTGACAGGACCTGCGTACATAGATGATGCAATATGAAATCATAAAAATTTGACCGAAAAAGTCATTAGCGACGGAAACCCCATTTGTTAAGGAAATTTCTACCTCCCCTGCAGAAAATTCAACAGGGGCATCCATTTCGCACTGCTTAAATGTTGTAGGTAGCGAAAAGAATGTACAAAAAAAGAAGAACGGATAAATTCACTTTGTAAGGACGAAAGTGAAGCGGAAAATTTTACATGCAGCTTCGCAGTGATTGGTGGATTTTGAAAAAAGTAATAACTCGGCAAATTGCATTAAGACACCCTGTTCGTAGTAATTAGCTGTCATTACGATTTTGCATTGGGCCGCTTTATAATCCCTAAATGTAAAAGCCATTTGTCAGCGTTCGAAAAATACGTTGAATTTGTTAAAAGGTTCAAACTTCGATTAAACGAATCATGCATATTTCAAAATTTTGCATTTCGAAGGCTCTCAAACTGTCAAAAGTTGGGAAATGGCAGCATTTACTTACAACGCTTGCGGCCCATCTTTTCCGAAGTTCTGCAACCTTTTTCAGCTCCCTCCAGGTCATCCCCAGTGACCCCCCACTCTTTTGCTTGACTGCGTGTGTGGATACTCACCGATTTGGCTTTCTTGAGAGCTCTGATCTCTATTGAAATATCTGTCTTGCCAACTCTATCCGTATGGCGCAGAGGCATGGACTTTGTTAAGAGTTCGAGAAGGTCTCTGTTGTTTCGAGAGAAAAGTTCTTCGACTGTACTGTACGGCGACATAGACCTAGTAGGAAAAGTCCAATGACTGAGGTGGCTGGGACTTGTAGAAAGTATAGATACTCCTATTCGATTTGGAGAGGCTTTGAATCCACCTCGAAAGGGCTGGGTGGCGCATGGGGTTTGTGCTGTCCCATATGCTAAGAGCACTTCGTCTGCTCCAGAGGATGTCATGAAGCTTTTCCTCTGGGTGGAACGTGGCAAGTGCCGCTGGTGAGACGAGTTCACTGCCTAGGGTCCTCTTCCTCATATGAATGGTCGGCAGTGGTCGCTTAGGATTTCGGTTAGAATTCTAAGGTGGTTCCTGCTCAGATTTAGAAGAAACTTGGATTTCTTCTATTTGGTACATTTCTGTCCTACCCTTCCCATCCCAATTGTGTTGGATTTGAGCAGGGATTGCTCCCTCATGAAGCTATTAAAAATGGCTGGTTTAGGACCAGTGAGGGGGGTAGTTGCACCTATCTTGGCCAGTGAATCCGGTATTTCATTGCCGGTGTGGCCCTTGTGAGCGGGGATCTATTGTAGTAGGTATGGCCAAGTTGCTTTTTCCTAGTTCTAGAAGCAATTTGACTGTCTCTAGGACTAGTTTTGAATTAATCGTGGCTGAGTTCAGTTCTTTTTAGAGCAGCTTGAGTGTCAAAGAAGATAAAGACCATTTTGCCGAGGAAATTAGAGAGCAAGTTTAAGCTTGTGCACTGATTTATGGCTATCGATGATTACGTGCCTAGACTGACCTATAGACGACTCTCAGAATATTCCAGCCTCAGATCCACTTCACATTTTAGAACCGTCCATATACCATACTTGGTCGTGCTCTGAAGGACGGAGTTAGAATTTTTTTCCCAGTCTTTACTCTGGGGGATGACAACTGGATAATTTCGTTTGAAGCAGTACCTTGGGAGAATGTCATCCAACTGCCTGTTGAACTCGGTACTTTGGAGTAGAGAGGAAAGCGTGTTAAGGTGACTGTCAGGGGGATGTTCGGAGCTGATGTTGTTTCGATGGAAGACGGTAGACCTACAATGGCGTTAAGCAAGGCGGTGGGGCTGGAGCACAGCCAACCCGTCACGCAGTTTTCAGCTAGGCACTGTACTCGTTCTAGTTTCTTAGCTGTGGTGACCTCATTTGTCTTTTTCCACTAGACTATTGCTGCAAAGGTCAGAGTAAGTCTGACGACAAAGGTGTAGATTTGGATTAGATTTTGGGACTTAATCCCCAGTTGTTGCCACAGATGCGGCGACAGACAGTGCTCTCGTGGCTTTTCCAATAGTCCCGCCGATTTGGGGGTTCCAGGACAATTTACTGTTCAGGAACCCTAAGTACTTAACTACTTGCGAGAACTGAATGGTTTCGCCGTAGACAGAGGGGCGAATTTGAAGATTTAGGTTTTTTCTTTTGGTAAAAGGAACTATAGATGTCTTTTTAGGGTTAACAGAGAGGCCTTCTTTGGTGCACCATTTCTGCATCTCAGATATTTGCCACTGACGATAACAACCACGTCGTCTGCATAGCTGATGGCCTCGATCGCTACGTTCCTTAGAGATCAAAGTAGACTGTAAATGATGAACGATCAGGCTGGAGATGCCCGTTGGTTGAGGCCCTAGTGCAGTCAGTATCGCTTTGACTGCAGTTGCTCCCCGTACATTTCCACCATCATAAACTGCAATTTTTTGTAGTCACCATGAAACATATTGATATCGAGGACAACGAACAGGCAGACGAAGTGGGTCGACAATGATCTGCATTAGGAAGATGGGAGGATCCATCAACACCTCTTGATCAGCCAGAGGTGACTGCACTATGTCCTGCAGCGCTTGCCAGAGAATTGACAAAATCGAAACAAATTGCCTCTTAGCAATAGACAAAAGATAAACAGGTTTACTGACAGGCCATTGCATCATAAGCGTAATGACCACTAGGCTCCGTATCAACTTCCCAGAGGAGCCGTAAAGATACGAAAGAAATTAAAACCATTAGGATCCTATTCCGTGAGTGTCCAAATCTCCAAAACCGTTGACATCGACGCAGCCAACATTTATTAAGGTAGGTTATGATGAGCCAAGAGAAGTTTTCCAAAACTTATGAGGATTTAGTAAAAATTTCAAAATTGTTCTTGACATTCTAACAACGAGAAATAAGCAGCTGGAAAAAATTCACAAAAAACTATTCCAATGCCATAAGCAAGACGAACTCCAACAAGAACAGATACCCAAATCCATATGAAAACAATAAATTATTTAGTATCTCTTAAGAAATCCATTCGGCATTATCTCCGTCAATCATAAACACAACCAAATCTAAACAAAAATTTAAGATACACAGCAATAAGCAACAAAAACATAAACATACACACTACAGTGATCATTGATTGTTTTCCCAATCACGATAAGTTCTCATAAAATTAGGATCTTGCTGTAAATGCTCGTGTCCATTCCCAATCCAAGATGAACCAAAACAATCCAACTCAACCATGAGTTGAGCGGAATATCTTATTAGAAGCGAAATACTTTACTCAAACTCGAAGCGTGTATCTAACTCCACTCCAATCAGAAACACGTTGCGCCGAGTGATCACCACCGCCACGACAACTCATGCTCCACAGTACTTTTTGAGACTTTGTCGGCGTAAGTACGTGACGGGAGCCTGTATCAATTCTGTGGATCGGATACAATCATTGATCATCGAAATAAATAACAAAATTAACGCAAAACTTGGTGTGAAAAAGAATTAAAAAAAGAAACAGTTCATTTTGCTTTCTTCCACCCCCCTTCCCCGCCCGCGTGCTGTTTCTCTCTTTCTCGCGTTGTCTTGCAGACAGTCTAAAAGAAGTGGTTTTCCCGTCTTGTTTTGTGTGCTGGAGCCAGCACAGAGGAGATCTCTTGTCATCGATTCTCTTAACAGTTTCCAGTTGAAAAAAATTTCCCAATCACTCAGTACCGACTGACTAGCGAACGCCATCTGTTGTTGGCCCGACATCCGAAAGCGGACTCTCGCGATTAATAATTAAGAAAAAAAAATACAGTTTTCCCGCATCGATTAGAGTACTCTTCATAATTGTTGCTAATAAAAAAAAAAATATTAAAAATCAAATCCGAGTATATCTACCGTGAGATCACTCGGTTGTGTCTGTTCTCCCGATCCTCTATAGATCGTGTGAATTATTCATTCGTGCTATTTTTGATTTTTTTTTGCAAAAAGTTTTTTTTCAAGAATTTTCTTCTTTTCATTCCCTTAACACGCACACTAAATCAAAAAAAAAAAAGTTGAGTAAATAAACTTTCCAATTAGTAAGTGACAATCTTATGAGGTGTCACCGCGGTTTCAGTGAAATTCTTGAGTGAATCTTCCCAAGATTGTGCAAGAAATCAAGAAAAGATTGCAAAGTTCCTTTTTTTTTGCACAAAGTTAAGCTAAAGTTTAACCTACTTTCTACTCGCGAGTAAAAAAAAAATTATAGTTGTGTGAGTTTTTTTTTTTTTTTCTTAAAAGTGCAAAAGTGCAGTGATCAACACTTCATCTTCGTACTCAGTTTGAGTATCTGTTGGATACCTAACTACTCTGTACACACACCTTCATTGGAGGTCTCATCTTTCAGCAAATATAGTTGAAGAGTTGACTTTTTTGTGGAACGGAAAAAATCTATATCTTGTGGATACACGTAGTAGATACATTTGCATATAGACAGACTGTATCTGAGAAGAAAAGCACGAAACGAAGAGAGAAAGATACGACTTCTATACCTGTTGGCAGAGTTAAAGTGTGCCTGCAATTTTTTTGTCGTTTATTTTTTCAACCATTACTAGAGGTAAGCTAACAACTTTGTCTTGCATTTTGTTTTGTGACAAACTGTGGAGAGTTAACTGGTGATATTAAGCCAGTTTATGGTGGGCTTTGTAGAGCGTTGGGCAACAATTTGGTGAAAGGTAACCACAATGGAGCGGAAAGAGATACTTTTACACACAGTTGATCACATTAAAAACGCATTCATTTAAAACGCATTCAAAACAAACACACCTAATTAGAACATTCCTCCTGTGACGTTACGTCACATAACAAATAAACTTGGTCATTAACAACACGTTTATTACTTCCATCGATATGTTAATTTTGTGATTTACTCTTATTTTCATTAAATCCTCACGAGTAGTTATTGCAAAAGCGTGCGACGAATTAAAACATAGCATATCAATTTAAAGTTTTATATCGGCAACAGTATTGCAGAGTAGAACCGGCTTAAAGTGGCTTGAGTCACTCAGAACTGTAGGTCAACAAAGCGGAAGTCTGTGCAAATTTGGGCATAGCCAGAATCTGGTTTTAATTAGAATAAATCAGCGTGTATTTATTGCTGCTTAAAGTTGCAAATTGTTATATTTAATTACCTTTTGATTCAAGGTAAAGCCAGAAAACAGTTAAACAGTTCTCTTAAGTCTTATGTATATCGCGTTGCCAGCAGTCTTCTGTTATGGCTTAACTTTCGAAAATATTTAAATCATCTCGAATTGTGCGTCAGAAAGAATTCATTTCTTTCAAACAATTATTTTGTCATTTACTGGTGAGTCTAGAGTAGTTTTTCTTACTCCAGACGTAGTCAGGTGTCTTGTTTGGATCGATGGCAAGAAGGATTTTCAATTAGACAACTTCATTGGGCTTTCTGTAAAAATGCCAAGAGTGGTTTCTTTACTGTCAAGGCATATTCAGAATAGATCTAGTCAACGCTTTCATTCGATGAAGTTATTTCTTTGGAAGGCAGTGACTACTTCTTCTATAGGTAGTTAGGGCTACAGGAGGAGAAGATTTAATCACGAACCATACAAGCTGTACAGCCGACGTTTGAGATAGCTAGAATGGACACCAATGCTCCGGTCTTTGAATCCAACCCGGAGGCACAACGCAGGAAGGAAGGTGGCGCCCACAAATAGAAGGGGGCCTCAACCTACTTGGCGTGCGCAACTGGATGCTAAGGACCGGAGGAACAGGTCAGGTTCACCCAGAATTTTAGTGCAACCTAAGTATATTAGTATGTAACTAAGCAAGTTAATGCTACAAGGTTGCTTTTATCGAAGTTAAGCATTGTTTTGAGATAGTGAGTTCTGCCAAGCTTCATTGAATATCGATAGGTATGCATTTTTCAAATGACTTTGGAAATGTACTTTGCTGAACCCGCAGAAAGAGCTTTGATTTGTGTATGATGCGTTCTTTTTACCTTACTACAATTGAGATCAACCTGAGTCTCAGTCAACAAGCGTCTCAAGTTAGCCCGGTCCTTAGCTCCAGTTGGAAAGTTTTAGTTTGTTGAGGTCTCTTCTATTGCGATATCGCACCTAGTTACATTCGAATACTCTGCTGGGAGCATTCTATATGCCATAACCATTTCCAATGTCAAAGTACTCAGTCCAAGGTCAATGTTACCTGTTTAGCTGGAATAATGCATCCTTGAATCTGTTGCCTAAAATCAAGCAAAGCAAACCGAACCGAATTTTATATAAAATGGATGGCCAGACGTCCAAGAATATATTCATTCGCTTTCGGGATCTGGGCTGCGATTGATCGGGAAACTAAATTGGTCAAAACTTGGTTTGAGTCAGTAGCGCAACAATCATGTTCGTAGTGTTTGCCTTACCTCCTCAATGTGGTATCTGGCAACTCCATGTATAATCCTTGTACATGGAGGCTGCAATTGTAAACGTCATAGCGGCTCTATAATGGATAACGTGGGTTAGCATTCCGCGTGAAACTGACACTACGTCTCGGATAAGGACTGATCACACTTTGATGACTTTTAGCTCTTGTACTCGGACTGAAATTGATCTCTGGAATGTGAGTACGCTTCTCAACTCAGGGAGTGAAGAACCTCAAAACGTCAGATTCCTTCAGCTTAAGTAAGTAAGTTTCGATAGAGCCTATGGCTGCGTTGCTTTCCTGCTTATTCGCCACCATATATAGCAGAACTGAAAGGATCTGTATTTTGTAGTGTATCTACTCGTATTTCGTCTTCCAAGTTGGGAGGTTTGAACCTATTTGTTTCGCTGATATCAACATCGAGTCAAGTCAAGACAAGTCAAAATGGCGATCTGTTGGCTACACAGAGAGAGAAGTTTTAAGCCTCACGCAAGAAGCTCTCAAATGAATTGTAGCATGGGAACCTCAGAGGACTCATAAGGAAAATGGGGCTAGTGGAAGATGACAACCGCAGACTATGCCTTAAGGATGTCAAGACAGTGGCGCATGTACTCTGCCAATGTCCAGCTCTGACTAGAAAAAGTAGTCAGATTTTTGACTGTACTTGGATGAAAACGCTAACGATGGCAAGAAGTATCGTGATTAGGAAAGAATTGCGAAGGTATTCTCTGGGTATCCTGGATTAGGATTTTGAGTGGAAAAGAGACGAAAAGGGGTCCAACCAAGGTGACCTGGTTCAACATCTCTGTCTAAAAATAGTAATAAAACCAATGAGTTCAAAATGGCAACATAAAACTGCACTTTGCCTTAGTATTCGTCTTCCAATCGGAGATTTATGAAAAACTTATGGCTGTTAACTACATTGTAAATACAAATGTAGTGTCTGAGTCTAAAGCAATAGGCAGACTAATCAAACCTCTACTAAAAGGTCCTAAACCTAGAAGCTGAACGTGGCAAAGTGGAGATAAAAATTAACACAAAATTAACAATGTCTACCAATGTCACTCCCAGATGCGTCATTTTGGGCTTATTTTCGACCCGAATTGGATTTTAATTTAATAATTTTCCTCTAGAACAAATCAGAGACTAAAGAGCCGAAGAAAGCTGCAATCTCGACGAAAATTGGCTCTGTCTAGGCAAGCTTGGCATAGAACCATCAAAGGTGAATTCAGCTGGTACTTACTGCCAACATTATCAATGTACGTTATTTAACTTTCCTTGTACTTATCAATTAAATGACATCTAAAAAAAAACCTGTTTACCTATGAAAAATGAAGGCTTACACCACTACATCTGCAGGCTGATGCGTTGCAAGACCCACCGGCAAACCGAGAGGGTATTCAGCATCACGTTTCAGCTATCTCCGGTTGTTTGCTAAATGCTCTATGTTCCACTGCGGATGCTGCAATGCAGCCTGCACTCCGTTAGATGCACATATCTGTGTATCTACAGAGTATATGCGCCTAGCGATAATTGCGTCTATTGTTACATCGAGGAGGCATTGTGCAAAAATTCACCTCTCTTGCGAGTGTGTGCGCGACGACGCGCACTCTTTCAGCTTCGTGTATACCAGCAATGTAATGCAATGAACTTTTGAAATAAAAAAAAAAATTAAAAAAAAAACAGAAAAAAACGTGTAATGTTGCTTGGAGTACGTTTCCATCTGTGCTACGCTGGCCCCACTGCCACCGCTTCGTTCAATGCTATTAGTAACAATAGCCGGTCTGAGGTCTTGACTTAATTTGTTTATGGGTTGCGATCGTATGTACTCGTACTTGTGCTGAAATTGAAACCGAAGAAGATGCACAGCGAACAGAGAGAGATGATGTTTTGGGATAAGAAATATTGAAATGCTGTTTCAATACAATGAACAGGGAAAGATTGTTGTTTTGATTTTTTTTTACCATGTTATTGTCGGTTGATTACTTTCACTGGATAACAAGGGCGAACAAGGTTCCAGTCTCATCAAGGTAATGGTTGTAGTCGGTGGTATTGTTGAGGTAGGTATTCTGCGTTTATATGCACAGCTTGCGCGGTTCCAAAGCTCAAATTTTATGGAATGATGAAACATACGAGAAACTAACTAAATTTGTTGGGAACTGACCTTCTTGGAGATTGAAAAGATTTGTTTGGACAGTTTTTTCTGGCTCTATGTATGCACTCATGGCTTATTCTTAGTACTTTAGGGCAAATAGTCTCTTTCCAGTGGACCATTTACGTCCATATATGTACATACAAGCATGCACCACCTGAGTGCCGCCTTTCCTCTAAGGCGCCGTACCTCTGGGATGGGTAGGTAGGCTGGTAAAAGTGGTCGTATCAGCTCTATCAAGTGTCAAGTACCTGCAACGGAAGTGGTCGAGGGTTTCCTTCTTATTTAAGGCTATGCAGCTGTGGCAGTGTTCGTTGAAAAGCATTCCAAGGTTCCTAATGCCCAGTGGTCCGTAAAGATGTTCAGGTTCTGCTGAAAAGATCATTTGTTTTCGAGTGGTTGTAAGTTAACCGACTTTTTAGGTTTAAAAAACTAAAACTAAAACTGTCAAAACTATCGGCTGCCTGACCATCGGAAAAAATTGCTACATTTCGCTTAGGTGTTGGGTCTTCATTAAGCGCGAGGCAGGCCTCATGGATTGCGAGTACTTTGCCTTGAAAGACGCTGGCGAAGTTCGGAAGTCTGTATGACATTGATATTTCCTTCGGGTCGCATTCCATCTTTGAACCGTGACACTGGCGAAGTTCGGAAGTCTGTATGACATTGATATCTCTTTAGGGTCGCATTCTATCTTTGAACCGTCCGTAAAAATTGATGTGTCGTTCATTTTTCTTTTTCGATCTTAATGGAACACACATAGCGTGTCTGTGGATAAGGACTGGCCGAGCAGCACCCAGACTCCCTAAGTTCAACCGCACTGCAGGTAGCCATCTTAAACACGACGAATGCGATCGTCGGGGACGACAATAGTGCACATGTGGTTCCTATGCGGACAGTTTTCTGGATTCTGTTTAGTTGATGGTGTTTAGTGATGGTGTAACCTTTACTCAGTGTGGGCCACCAGACCCAGGACCTGTGTATGAAAATTGGTCATACAACGGCAATGTACATTCACTAGGTCATTTTTGGTCTTATTCCGTACTTCTTCCCAAAAGTTCTGCTAGACACAGAATGATATACACGTCTTTGTGTTGGTTAAATCCTTTTTTGACATTAAAAGGTCTCGGTGAGGTCTTTATCGACCTTGATGAGGCAGAGTACATTTTCCAGTGTCATCTTGCGCAACAGGCAATGACAAAACTAGATAGTGTCCCCTTGAAATTGATGAAAAGGTGGTGAATATCAGCTTGGGATTCATAAAATGTCTCTTAAGTGAACATTTGGTCGATTATGGACATTCCTAGCCTTAAATTCTACTAGATCGCATGTAATGACCATGCAGTTGAGTGGGGGAGGTGCGCTCTGACAATGTCCGGCGTCATTGCCGCCATAAGCCGCTCTAGAAACGACGTTCAATCATTAATTCCATGATGAGTCCTCACGTCTACGGAATATTTGTTCTTTTCCATGGTAAGCTACTACCAATATTTTTGTCAGTTTCGTCCTGTGATCTAAAAACTACGAACTCAGGTCAGCATCTACGAGTTACAGCATTGAAATTGATTCAACTTAAAGACGACCTCTTTCAAGATTTCATAGGCAATCACGGTAGTTAAACAGGCTTTGACCCCTGATCTGTTACTAAAATAACCAATAACAGGTTTGGCAACTGATTCCTGCATGCACCAAAGTTGGGTCATTAATTAAATACCAAAAACAAACTTAATCAAAATAAACTTTAAAAAAATGCTTTAAATATTTCACCCGACTACTTTGAATTATTTAACCAAAAAAATTTAATCTGAACCGTAAATATTCACTGCATAGAAATGACAGCGAAAAAAAAAAAAAAAGAAAGTCACATTCAACATGAAGCCTAGTCGACAACATCATCAGATACCATGTCATTAACACTATCGCCAGCCATGATCTTTTTACTTGTTTACTTAACCACCAGGTTGCGCATCATCTATGTCATAACAAACAGCCATACCCGCCATGTCCATGCACAATAAAGAGAAGATCATGTAACAGGTGAGCCACCAACATGGATACCATCAGAGAAATCTCATTAAAGCACCTAATTTCAACTTAACCTGACAGTATCACCGTCGAATTATATAAAACACACACAATTTTTTTAGATTTACCACTTAATTAGTATTGACAGCTGTAACAGCTGTCATAAAGCCCAAAATGAACTGTTAATCATGGTGGAAAGGGTTACCATTCCGGATTACACGGAACGGTGCGACAACCATTATTTTTAGTTCCGTTTGGGTTGCATAGTTCGTGAATAGGGAAATGGGAGTAATTGTCAGTTTGACAGGTACATACTATGGAATTATTAAACAAAAACTACAAGAGACCGGCGCTAGAGAAGCGAAAAGAAAAAAATGCACATTCGTGTTTGTTGGAATCTCCAACTTTCACCAAATGACTGTGCCGACATGAATAATATTCGTTTAGCTCTAGATGCATCATTTGGCTTACTGCTAGACAGTTATTTTTATTGTTTTACTGGTACAAGATTCTTGTCGATTAGTGGAAAAGCAATTAGCGAATGGGAGCAAATACCATTGAAAATAACGGTTGCGTTTTAATTGATTTTAAATTGCAAGTGATGGGAATCGACAGGATGGATGGGAAATTATTTTATTTTTTAACGAAAACAAGTTTGGCTTTAGGTTAGTAACTGTATGATGGATGACGTTCTGTAATGGCAACAACGTGTAGACTTTACAATCTTGAAGATCCACAAAACTTAATCCTATTTTAGTTCTGTTTGTCGATTTAAGAATACCTATAGCCCGTACGTTCAAGTTTTAAAGGTCTGATCATATTTGGGCAACATTTTATCAACGTTCAGCTGTCTTCCTAACTTGGGATAGAACGCCCTATGGAGTTATACTGCCATTGTATGACAAATTTTCACCTACGGGTCGAAAGTCTGATGACATGTCCCTTTGTAAGGGACAGTGAAGGTTGGGAAGCTACAGAGAATTTCCCGTCTTGGTATCACACTTGGACTGACTGATTCAGGCGTTAAATGGAGTGATCTTGACTTTGATCTCCACAGAGCCGGTATATCTCAGTATTTGACAATTTTATTTTATTTAGATGATATCTGAGTGGATAATGTCCCGTTAGGTAATCCGTTGAGGTTATTAGCTCGTCTTTGTTGAGATCGTAAAAGTCTTGGTCTTATATCGATTGGGTTTGATGAACTTATTCGCTTGTCTCAGAACCTGAAGGTTGACCTAGTAGTCTGTTTGTTGACCTCCCAAAACAGTGCTCAGGACCAATGAGTGGGCCTCTTCTCGACAGGCAGTCAGCCCGTTCGTTACTTAAGAATTCCTCATGACCTGGAATCCAGACTATGATAATCTTGTTTGTCGATACAAGACTTCGAGGAGGTGGAGACAGTTCCAGAAAAGTTTGGACCATACCGTATAGGATTTAAAGGCTAATAAAGCTGTTTGACTGTCTGAGACAACGTAAATGCGGGTTCATTTGATTCTTCGCCATGCATTCTCTTGCATACAGTTCAATGGCGTGGACTTCCGCTTGAAATACTGTTGGTGACTTTCCAAGCGTGGCTGCACCTTAGAAACTGTGACCATCCGTATACCAGATTGGGGAATTTGGTAATGTTGTAGGACCTTCATTTCTTCATTGGCGCGGTTGCTTATAACAACTTCATCTGGTCTCTGGACCCAACATCAAAGTATTGAAACCAAGGGAAAAGCAAATAGTGAATGGTGTTCCGGGCTGTAATCTATGCAATTAAGATCTTCGTTAGAGTAAACCTTGGAAAAGGTGTAAAGGGCGCTTTCAGACAGTCAGGCAGTGCTTCCAGCACTGATATGCTACTCATAAGCTAAGTCAGACATCTTGCTGCTACGATGCCCTACAACCACCTTTCTAACATAACAAGGTTAAAGTTCGAATTGTAGGAAATGAAGCTGCGGATGAACTGGCTAGGGTCGGCTTCCGTGCTTTGACGACTTGAACCATTCTATGGGCTTTGGCCAACCGGACTTCCACAGCCACAGCGCTGATAAACAATTGAAAACACAAACTTCACCTAGCCTACTGGAAAAAATGTTCCAAAGCTGAGCCAATCCAAAAGACAAATCAAATCTTAAGGGGAGGAATCTTTCAAGCACATTTTCTGTAAATGTCCGACACTTTACTGGCGATCACTGGTGGAGTTCAGAAGCGCCTCTAGTAAGGACATACACACCTTCATAAGGAAAGTGGTAAATTATAAGGTCGCAGTGTCAGCAAGTAGGAGGTGTTAACAAAAAATAAATATGTGAAAGGGAAGAATGTTTCTGCATCTCTTGTTTGCAAGTGATTGGAGCTCAATCTCCAGCCAATTGGCCAATTAGGCCTTAGGGATTGACCGAGCGAAGGTGAGAATAGAAAATAGAAAGAAAAAACCCGATACGTCGTCAAACTTTTTGCGATGTCTAAATGCCTGGACGCACCTCTAGTGCAGTCGGGTCTTCCGCCATCATAAGCACAAGATGGATTCACCTTAAAGAAACTTTTAATTACTATCCTGGCACGAGTTAATTTAAAACTCCCACGTTGGTGTATCGCATTAATTATTAAAAAATCAATTTTCTGGTACCCTGAAGCAAAATTCACTTTTCTTTCACCACAAAGTTCCGCATATTAAACAATTTTTTCCAAGCCCCCATAACAGGCGAAATTACGCTCCACAAACTGCACCAACTAAGTGACTTACTTATGCCAGACGTGGCAGAAACAAAACAAAAATTCAAACAACTTTTCCTTCTAACGAAGTGCAAATAATTATGTTTGAACGCACTCGCCTAGTACCTGCACCACGACGTCACGTACTCGTCAAGCCG
Source organism: Matsumyia berberina (assembly GCA_917880715.2). Classification (NCBI taxonomy): domain Eukaryota; kingdom Metazoa; phylum Arthropoda; class Insecta; order Diptera; family Syrphidae; genus Matsumyia; species Matsumyia berberina. The sequence goes on from OU862872.1 coordinate 9,958,746, forward strand.
AACGACGAAGACGACGTCAGACCTGACTTGGAACAAGTTGACTCGAGAAACCTGCCAAACAAATGGGGAATAACAATGCGCCCGTCTGGGCTTCGTTTGGATATTGAATTTTTTGTTATTTTCGTTTTCTGCAGGCATGGTATTCATACAGGGAAAATTTCTCAATATTTATGGCTTCGGGAGGAGGTCCTTCATTAGGCATGCCTTGGGTTAATTGCCTTCGAAGTTGTACTTGCACGCTGAACGCATTTTATCACACATTGACTTTTCCTTTTGGGCAATAAATTAGTGTAATGGAAACGAGCAAATTGGAAAGAAAAGATCACCTCAGGGAAAATCGACGTCGAGAAAGTGTGATGTGCGACAAAGTGATTAACCTGTCGGTGGTTTGATGAGATACCACCTTCGTTCATCGTGGTGGCAACCATGCTGAATTTCCCCCTACATTTGGGTATTTTGCGGCAATTGCAAGTGTGGAGACTTTTCTCTTTTTCTTTAAGGGGTTTTTTGTTAGTTAATTGATTGATGCAATCAAATAGTCATTCCTTGGTTGGTCAATAAGCATAACCATACATTCCCATCCATATTATTGTCTAACTTAGGTTGCAGCTAAATCGAGTTGAGTAATTCGACGCTCCAAATTCCCGCATTTAGACCTCAAGTCTTGTTGAATGTAAAAATCAAACAGAGCTTTAGGAATTTTGACTTCTTTCAGCGGCTCCGACCAAATGGGCAGACCTTTACCATCCATTTGAAGAGAGAGAACTTATGAGGTCTAGAGTCTTTCTGAGAAAGGAAACTTAGCAAAGTTGGAACGATAACCACCGAAGAGTCTATGAAAGAATATCTTGAAGTCCTCTTGAAGGCGATAGGAAGATTTAAAGACCCTGACGGGCTGCCTAACTAGACACTGCCCACTCAGGATCCATCTTCATAAAGTGAAAATATTAGATGCAGACATATTATGTCGACCCTATAAGGAACAAAATGAGACCTTAGAATATATTAGTAGTGAGTGCCAAAGAGGTCGCTGAGAAAAGACTACTGAATCTAACGCGGCACACTTATCGTGACCAGCGGATATTTGGAACATTGAGGTTTGTTTAACAAGGCTCTTTGGCTTTTGGTTAACCAATGGACGAGCAGTATATGTAGATCCTACAGGTAGCAGTGCATCTAGGCCTCAGCATTGTATCAAACCAGGATAAAGAGACTGAGTAAATCGCCTAAACTGACAGACGATAACGACCACCTTCTCTGGGTCTCCTCTAGATCTTTACTCATTTACTTAGGTGGCGCTACAGTTCGGGGTGAACCTGGGCCTCAACCAACAAGCCTCTCCAGTTAGCCCTGTTTGGTTGAGATCCCCTTCTACTTGTTCGCGCCACCTTAGGCGAGTTCTTCTTCTACTGCGTTGTCCCTCTGGGTTAGATTCCAAGACTCTGCGTGCCGAAGCATTAGTGTCTATTCGCTCTACATGCCCCAGCCATCTTAGCCGATGGATACGTATCTTCTTGACTAGGGCGATGTCGCTGTACAGCTCGTATAGTTCGTGATTAAATCTTCTCCTCCAAAGCCCGTCAACGCATACGGGACCGAATATCTTCCGAAGAATTTTTCGCTCGAAGCAACCAAGGATATCTTCATCCGCTTTCGACAGTGTCCATGCTTCAGCGCCATAAAGCAGGACTGGGATGATTAAGGTCTTATACAGAATCTCCTTAGTTCTTCGGGATAGGGCCTAACTACTCAATTGCCTTACTAGCCTGAAGAAACAGCGATTGGCAAGAGTTATTCTTCGTTTGATTTCCGACGTGGTGTCATTATCGGAGGTAATAGCAGAGCCAAGGTAGTCAAAGTCCCTTACTACCTCGAAGTTATAGCTATCAACTGTGACGTTCTGTGTTGGTGTCCCTTCTTGTTGACAGCAAATACTTAGTTTTGCCCTCGTTTACCGCTAAACCCATTTTGGCCGCTTCTGTCTCTATACTCGAAAAAGCACCGGTGACAGCTCGCTGCGTTCTGCCTATAATGTCCATATCGTCAGCGTAAGCAAGCAGTTGGACAGATGTATGAAAGATTGTGCCTATACAGCTCGTCACTATAAATGCTGTACTAGGCGGCCTTAAAATCGACAAAGAGGTGGTGTGTATCGATTTGGACTTCTTGGGTTTTTTCCAGGATCTGCCGAAATCTAAAAATTTGATCAATTGTGGACTTTTCTGGTCAAAACCGCACTGATAGGGGCCAATCAGGTTGTTGACAAAAGGTTTCAGGCGTTCATTCAGTATGGCAGATAAAATCTTGTACGCGATGTTGAGGAGGCTGATACCCCTGTAGTTGGCGCAGTTGAGAGGGTCTCCTTCTCCTCTAGATCCATTACTTCCTAAAGAGAACCAAGGAAGAAGGATCTATAGTTGAAAAAACTGGACGTTAACTTGAAATGCAGCTGCATGATACCAAAGCATCACGATTGCTAAAGTTGCTTTTTTCTCGGACTGATCCGGAGGGCAACTAGTATTCGCAATTAAAATTAGGCCCTTTGAAGCCTCATACCTAAGAGACGATGGTCGAAAATACACTGCGACCTAAGTCGAGTTTCATTTCTACTTTAAGGGAGCACGGTTTCGAGAATACAGTTTCGGAAGGCTATTTAAGTTAGAAATATGAGACCGTGTCGATTGGTCTAATGGAGAACCCGCACCAGACTTAGGGTGTTTGGGTGTTTGGTATATTTTACCGACGGATCAAAAATGTCTCGGTAGCAATGGGGACGTGCCCCAGCATGATGTAGGCTGAAATCCATGCTTTTAGATCTGCGCCGGGATAAACCCCGATAAAGGCATTAGGGGCGCAGAAATACATATTAATTTAGATAGTCAGGCCGCGCTTAAATCCCACTTCGGGGAATCTATGTCAGTCAAGTCCTGCTATGATACCCTACAATCACTAACCAGCCACAACAAGGTCAAGCTTGGTTAGGTGCCCGACCACCAAGGCATTGTAGGCGATGAAACTGCAGATGAGTTGGCTAGGGCTGGTTCGGCTTCTGTGCTCTTGAGACCGGAATTGGGCTTCCGCCACAGCTTTGTTAAACAGCTGGGATAACAAACTTCGCCTAGCCCATTGGGAAAATGTCCCCGGGCTTAGGCAATCCAAGAGCCCTTTTCTTACAAGGAAATTCTAAAGCAAGCTAGTCGGCTTCCTTTTCGGTCATTGTGGCCTAAGACATCATCTCAACAAACTTAACCTTTGTTCAGAAACAGAGTATCGGTTCTGTTTGGAAAAGAGAGAAATCTCTGAGTACATTCTCTGTGAATGTTCGGGACTAAACTGATTGCGTAGATGGATCTTTCACAGGGAATCCTGTCCGTGGAGTTTAGAAACTCGGTTACTAATGACATACTTACCTTCATTAGGAAGGTAGTAGACCTATTAGGCTAAGTAGACCGAAAACACGATAGATCTTGCTTGATTGCAGTGTCAGCCATAAGGGCAGGTTCTTTATAAAAAAACAGACGTCGAGATCTAATTACAATACCTAAGAACTTTGATTCTTGCACCGAGATGTGAAATAGTACGAATCCAGCTATTCATAGGAAGATCCTGAATCCTGTGAAAAAGGGAGTAAGGAATTTTGAATCCGTTATAGATGATTGAGTGGAGGCATTCTTTTTATTCTCAGAATATACCCAGAAAAGTAACATTTCTTTCTTCGATATCGCAAGTAGGGGATGACCTCAACCAAAATAATTTAACATTGACTTGAATTAAAGAATATGCAAGTATCAAAGAAAATGAAAAGGCAGACCACCTGACGAACCAGGAGTTTTAGCCGCTGAATTTCTGGATACTTAGCTATTAGCTACTTACTACTTACTATTCGATAGCACTCGGCTTACAAGGGGGCATTCGAATAGGGGAAAAAGTGGTCATATGTTGGCTGAACCAAGAGGAAAATTCTAACCATAACTTCAAATACCATTTGTCAACAGGGTGACACTGAGCCTCTAACTCCAAACGATCCGTATAAAAACACAACAGAAAGTTATTCACGCCAAAATCGAATCTCAACAAACGAATTCTCCACAAACTAACGTAACCTAACCATCGTGTCATACAATATGAGATCACCCATTAAACTCATCCAACTGTGGAATAAATTTAAAAATAATAAATAAATTTGCGTTTCACATGCAAATCTCTTCTCACATCCGGCAATATTTTCCATTACATCGCACAATTGCCAATGAGGTATACAGAAACCTCCACCGCTCGGTCCGATCATTGCTCCGCTTCGGTTTCCATATTCAAATTAGAATTGAAATTGATTTCATCAATTTCCATCGGCCGCGATCTAGATCAATTATCATTGATCTCACTTGGCGATCTTCGGTGCGTCTCTTGGCGAGTTACTTCGGCCAGATTTCTTTGTTTGCACAAACAATCTCGAACAAGTCTAAATGTCTCTGACACACATTTGAGTATTCTGCCGCTCGAATGATAATTGAATTATGCTTACACCGTTGAGACGGGGCGAATTCATCTCCAGGGTGTTACTCAACTAATTAGCGCGAAAGGAAAGTCGGTGTTCATCGAATCGCATCACTAATGCATCACCAGCTGCATTTACCGGCGACTTAACACGATTAACCCGATTAAAACAGTCTTGTTACAGTTGTTGACCCTAACGATCTATTGAAGGTTTTAGGAGAAAAACTTGTCTGTCTACGAGTATCTGTCCGGATTTACGATAGACACCATCGAGGCGCAGAGATACGAGCAGTTCCCCAAATATTCATCGAAACTGCTCGAATTAATGATTAAATTGTACCGCAGAGTGGATGACAAAAGGCTTTTCGACAGATTCGTGCCGCTTATTAACCAGAGCAGGAGTCAATGCAGAAAATCACTGACGACTTTTGTTGGGGCATCTTTTGATGGCTTTGGTAATTGCTTTCAGTTGCGGGATGCTTTGTGATCAAAATTGATCGCTGATTTGAAATGTTAGTTATGTAACTGGTAGTGGTTAACGCTGGTGTCTGACGCTTTGTACCGGAACTAACATGGGTAACAGACAATTTTTAGAAACTGAAAGACGACAATGTTTTTTGTTTTGACCTGATTTTCTAGAAAATTGGAAGACATACCGCTTGTCTTACATTTCTAGACCGTTATAGAAAAAGAGTAGATGAACCATCGCCTTAAAAGGACTAAAGCACGTCATATGTATGTAGCCAGCTTGAAGGAGCAGTCGCAAGGTTGGACGACTATCCAAACACCAATGTAAATTTGGAAAAGGACACTCAACAGAGGATGCCATCAAAGTAATGACTATCATAGCAGAAACCGCTATAAAGTGAAACAGATGGAAGGTTAGGTTAGGTTAGGTAAGGTGGCAGCCCCTGCTCAGACAGGGACCAGATTCGCCCATTGTGATACCACGATGAATAGTCGGCTTACCAGCACCAGGAACTAGAGTATGTAACAGAGAGTACATCGAGATAGGTAAATGTGGCGGTATCAACCCTAAGAGTTGAACCATGTCTCAGAGATGAAGTTTCCAGTCTAAGCGCATATCTGCTTATCAAGCAATGTCCGGTGAGGACCCCTTTTAGTGAACCTAGGTTTTTTCGGTTAGTGGCTAAAAGTCTCTCCGTCTTCTTTAAATCTAGGTTAGGCCAGATTTGTTTGGACAAGAGACAAGGGCTGATGTTATTCCACCAGTGGATTGCCAGTGACTTGACATCGATTTTATAGGCGCAGGTGGTTGCCCTAGGTTTTCAGGGAGATGCCGTCCTGCACCTTCTTTTGCCATCTCGTCTGCTCAGCATTTGCCTGGAACGTCCCTTGGTCATGGAACCCAGCACAGGGTAACGTCCCACATGTCTACAATCTCGGTAAGAGATCAGCGGCGTTGCTTTACCACCCTTGATCGTATTGACAGCGATTCCAGAGCTTTAATAGCTTCCTGACTATCTATGTATAGTACAATAGCGCTACAATCTATCGCGTTAATTGAAACCCAAGCCTCAGCTTTGCAGATTGCGGTAATTTCCGTTTGAGACACACTACAGTGATCTGGCAGTCGCGTGGTAATGGCTAAGCCATGTGCGTTGGAGAAGACTCCTGCCCCCGAACCACAAGCTGCCATAGATTTGTCTGTGAATATTTCTAGCGTGGATTCGCTCAAAACTGTATCATTTAGCCTAAAAAAACACGAAAAAAAAATTGAGAAATAGCCACAGTAAGAGTGGCGGTTTCACTTATTCGAGTGACAGCTTAGTTTTTCTAGGTCTAGTTCTAGGTCTGGAGTATGCCAAGGGAAATGACTTCATTAAAGTGTCTGGGCATTGTGCCCAACAGTATTCAGCTTCTTGGGGTTTTTAACCATAAAACCTTGCGATTTACGGAACTCGGTTATCGAATTGCATGTCATTGAAACTTTTTCAGGGCCTTAGCTCCAGTCAAAGGACTCCAGGATACAAATTTTTTGCAAACTCCTTAGGGTCGTTGAAAAAGAGTTGGCAGTATTTCCGTGTCCGTATTTTTGGGCCCCAGAAGCTGTTCATGTCTCGATTTCCACAACATCTCTTGCCAGTGTTTTGATGTTTTCTGTACTGGTCATAAAAACCTAACGCCCTTTTCGACTCAATCTTGGTGTGCTCTGATATGTTTTTCTAGAATTTCTTTGTAAGCGACAGTAAAAGACCGTAGAACATAGAAGGCTTCTAACTGTGTGGTGTACTTCGGTCTTTTCCTTGGGATTTTGGACATTTTTGTAATCAAACTCCTACTGTTGACATTGGCAAATTGGGTTTTCAGGAAGTTCCGTCTATGACATTAGGTTTTTCACTCGATGTTGCGTCCTAATGAGTCTTTGACAACGTGAACTGTTCTTATCAAAGAAACAAAACGAGATGACACACAAGTATGTTTTTACAAACACTGCCTGTCTCCGCCTTCCCTTCAAAACGCTAAATACCTCATATTTCACAAATGCCGCCTCCAACATCTGTCCGCTAAGCGTCTTGGTGAACACCAGAAATAGAATGCATCCACCTCAGATCAATTAGTTGCCTTATATCCAGGAAGTAAACGACGCTACACCACTCCGAGAAGGTTCAATCGTGTTGCACCTTTCAAAAATTCTCGTTCCATCGCTCGCTTAGACAGACAAACATACATCTCTCACCTTGGGAAGAGCAGTCCCTCTTCCAATTTGTCCGAAGCGCAGTGTGCCCCTAATGGAGCAGGCACAGTGTGTTTTCTAATTTTAACTACAAGCAGCCGCATAGCCAACTTGTGGGCCATGAATGAGGAAATCTCTCATCGGCCTAATGATGGTGTGATGAAAAACTACACTTCGCCGCCGCAAATGAAAGTATAACTCAGTCTCGCTGATGATTCCAGGAAAAACTCACTTAATGCCTCACACACATTCGGTTTGCTCATCTTCTTAACTAAATCAATCCGATCGGTGGCCATCAGCAGCGTTGCGATCGGTTGTCGTTTGTGCGCGCGAAAAAATTGCTTTCCAATCAAAACTTTCTTTCAACTTTCGCTGGACACTTTGGTGGTGGTCGTCATCGTCAGACCAACGACTGACGGGTGCGTTGGAACGAAATACTTTTACTTTCATTCACAGAGGCAAAGAGCTTCTTTGGAAAACACCTTTTTTGTATTTTCGGTGTTTACATAAGTTCGTAGGTACTTGCTCTAAGGGGTCAGTATTGGCTTCGTGCTAATTTTTATGTCCAACTTCTCCGAATACAGTCATTTGGCTGACAGTTGTAGCAGTGGAGCGATTATCTGGTGTCAGTCGTGATTTGATCTTTAAAAAGGTTCCATTTATAAAGTACACCATAACTTTGCGGTACTCAAACTCATACAAAGACAAAGCTGTCATTAGTGTCATATTGCCCCAGGGTGTGGACAGATGTTTGTTTGATTCCCGACAGCATTACAACATATTCAAAAGAATGCTTCATGCGCCATCTGAGGTGACCAGGTTGTCCCTATGTCCCTGACTAAATCCCATCCATCTTCAGGCAAACCAACCGCAGAACTGCTTCTTGCATTACTTCAGGTTGATGCCACATTCGCTGGTCTTCTAAGGCGTTAACGGATTTATGTCTTGTTTTCTCTTCTTTAGCTATAGCACTTCCTTGTTGTGGGAGCACACTCGGTTCCAATTTTCTTCACTCGTGTGCATTACCGTGTAAAATATTGTCTGGTTTGATTTCGTCTATCTCCGTTTCTAGTCTTCGTCTCTCTGCAAGGCATTTGATGCATTCAAAGAATGTGTGATTGGCTTTGGCTTGGAGAAGAGTTGCCATACTGGCATGTGGAACCATCCGTACCCGGTAAGGAATTGTGTGAGGCAGAAGTTTACCTCCTCGTATGTCCGCTCCATGCAATCCTCTCGTGTCTTGTTGGTTTTTTTTTTTCTGGCGCTCAGGAATTACTCCACGAGAATTGCTGGTTATGACACTTCTTCGCTGTACCACTGCCAGTGGAAGAAAAAGAAGGCCTGTGTTTTACTTGGTTGAGCGCATCAGCAAAAAATTCAAAGAATAGAATGCGTGACTGTCATGAGAAGTCGTCCGCTGACTTGTCGTTGGTCCTCCCAAGTTTACTATTAGTCTGCTCAATGCTGTTTTGATCTTTTCAGCCCTCTTGAACTCAGACTTGATATGCAGCCAATATGTGAGTTTTGTGTTCAACCTCACTTCCAAGAACTTAACTCCATCTTAATTGGTTTTTGACTTCAGGCCTCCTAGTCAGCAGGACCCTCTCCGTCTTTTTTGTTGTTAGGCAGAGGCTATGGTCTTGCGTCTTTGTGCGTTTTCGGTGTCTCGTGCGGTGATCATTGCCACGATGTTATCTGCGCAATCAACCAGATTTTCGGGCATCTCCATTCTAAAGCTCAAATCACAATGTCGCGTTCGGTCGATCGTGCGCTGACATATTAAGTAGAAACAACGCGCACATATCCGCAATCCGAAATGTGATCTCATGCGTTTGATCGTAAATATCGTAAACGCAACTGCAACGCCCAAGTAGAGCCACTCACTACTTTCTCGTGCGTTTGACACCTCACAGCTGTGTTGTCATTTTTTTCGAATATTTTTAAACATACACCTTTGTTTGCAAAGTTATTTCTTGCATTTCTGTTTGTTAATCAAACAACAAAAATAAAAGGAATACATTTTACTTCCTTGACCCTGTTCACACAGGAGCAACGGACTGGATTTTTTTTGACGTTTACAGGTGAGGGGGGAAGCGGAGAGGTGACATGTTACGCCACTCCGGATTTTTAGATTTTTTAAAATTCTTGGATTTTTTGACGTTTGTAGATGTCAATCGGCAGTCACACGACAAACGTGTAAAAAAAATTGTTTTCGTGAATGAAACAATGTGTCTTTTGGGCTGGAGGCTGATCGCATTTGTGTTATTTAATTAAATTGTTCTAAATTTCGTGAAATAAGCACGAAAATCAAATCAATTTGGTCGACACTGACAATACATATGTCAAAAAAAGTCCGCAGTAGTGTTCAGACGGGACTATCAATCTGAACACGAAACGTCAAAAAAAAATCCAGTCCGTTGCTCCTGTGTGAACAGGGTCCTTGAATTCATGTATGTCCAATTTGACACATATTCCCTAGCTCTGAACGTCCGCCTGCTGTAACGCAACATTTCGGTTTGCAAACTTTGAGGTCGTGCATTTGACAGATATTATCATAACGTTGGTTTTAAAGTCCATTAACACGCGACCGACCGAACGCGACATTGTGATTTGGGCGTAAGGATTCCATCGTACGAAATATTCCACAAATCTCGTCCTAGGATTGAGCCCAGCGCTGATCCTGTGGTAATTTCTTTCGGATGATGGCTGCCACAATCGCCAAATTCCAAAAGGTTTTACTTAAGCCAATTCTTAACGAAATGAAGCCATATCGTGGTCGGCTGTCCATTGCTGTGGAGCGTGTCGGTCGCAGATTAACATGACTTTAACTTCTACTCGTTTGCTCAGGAGGCTTCACAGAAATACTTTAAAGACATTTTGGTCGACACTCTCCACAAAGTGCGCCGTGATCCTAGGATCGACAAGATCTGCTAGTACGTGCACATATATCGCGAATTGCGTGGTCTAGCATCTCGCTACCATGGCTTCGGGAAGGATTGCGGGTTCTCATATACAGTTGGAGGACCACGTCGTGCTGCCTGGAAACATGAGAATTGTCTACACTTGCGCAGTTAGCGCTAACTTGTGTTTCTTGTTGTTATCACTTGGTCATGGTAGCAAAACAATTTTAAGAGGAATATCTTAGAATTCGCATAAAATGCCTAATCGTACGTCCTTTTCGGGGCCGTCTGAGTAGAAGGGAGGCTCTTCGACGCATCAGACCACACTCCTAAACACACAGAATGGTCTTCGGTTAAAACTGTAGCCATGTATGTATGTATTTGTGATCTCACGCTGACATGCTGAGTTCACTTTTTAAAAATTCACATGGTAACCAGAAAAAGAGGAACCTGTCACTGTCAGTAGAGAAACAGAGAAAATAGTGACTGTCGTGTCGATTCCTACGTAATCGTTAGCTAACCGAAAAAGGTTCCAGAAATACAAGCAATTCTCCCACCCATTGTTCGTGGTCATCGGAGCTCTTTAACGCGGATTAGAGAGGCTCGCTTAAAGCATCTAACACCGTTCCGCATCGGAAAGTGATGTCATCCGGATACAAGCTCAATCCGATTAGTTCTGAATGTGACTCCCAGCTGAGCTCTCTGGCAGAGATTGGTTTGTATTTTTTTTTTTTTTGCATTTTGTATCAATGAATTGTGATTAAGTAACCGGTCTGCGGACTTGTCTTGCTCGAGATACAATAAAGTATCTTTTGAATGCGGAATTTATGTGCATTGGTGTGACACAAAGAGCACACGCGTATCTGTAAGTTTCTTTTTTCTGCCTCCGGCATGTGTGTGAGTGGGGATGCCTTTGTATGGCTTCTGAATACAAAACGTTTGTTGTTACAAAATACCAGTTCTTGTTTTTGGGTCTTTAAGTATCGAGAATGTGTAAGGACGGGTCACTTGAGTTCTTGGTCTCATTAGGGCCCCTTTCATAATTGCTTTCATTGTCTGTGCATGTCTCTCCCCTTTTTTGTCGGTCTTAATTGGAAGAACACGATGGAGAGATGTAATGTTTAGGGAAAACTAGTTTTAGGGCTGAACTTGGGGTTTGACCTTGTCTTGGGTCAATTTGTATCATAGCTTTGTAAGAGTTTACACAGTTAATTGGAATGAAAAGATCACGGGAAATAGTTCTATAGACTTTGAGTGAGTGGAGTGGAGAGGTTCTCAAGAACTTTGTTGTAATTCTTACAAATGTTCGCTTTGATGTTTAAATTTGTCATTTGCTTTCGCTTAATTATTGTTTTCTGTTTTGTTATTTTTCAGGTAAGAGACTCTGGATACATCCTTCTGTAAATTAAATTGTGAGTAAATGTTCTTATAATTCAACACTGTAGATTCATAAACTAAATCTCAAAAATTGAGACCAATTCGAAGCAACTTCTTCTTGATTAGTTCAACTTTTTGCAAGTTCATATCGAAATATCTATCCGCGTCTTTACCCAGATGCTCCAGGTACTTAAAAATCCTCACCTATTGTCAGTGCGATGAAACTCCTTCCACTTGGGATTGATACCACCAATGAACTTGACATCGTGACAATAAATCTGATTGGTTTCCTTATGTCATTTGCATCCGATCGACTGTAAAAGGTGATAGCTGAGAATTAGTCAGATACATACTAGTGAAGCACGACATAAGTACTGCAAACGTCGTAGTAGGCTTCTTACTCCCACTTATAGAGAAAGCAATGAGGACGGCTGTATGTAAAACTGGTCGAAATATCAGCATTCGTTTCGAGGATATTTCAGCGACTACTTTCCGCCAAAACTGAGACTTGACCGCAACTTCGAGGTAATAATTCCGAAAAATGCCGTCACTGAGGAGTTGGTCGTGTAGTTTCACCCAAAAAGCCCAGGTGTTTTTCAAGCGGGAATACCGGCAATTAATGAAGCCCTGTTCTGGTTTAAAGCAATTTAATGTTCCTTAACGATGTCTGTGTCTGTGTAGACACCTAAACGAGAATAAAGTCCCTGGTAACTCGCTCATTTACTCCTATGGAAGCAGAAGATTGCCGATCGTCTTTCGTGAAGGTGGTCGAGCAATTTAATATTTATTCGCCAAGCGCCTAGCACTGAAGATATACCACCAGCAACAAGTTCGCCAGAAAAGTCACCACCTTCTGTATTTTGCCAAAGCACGGCAGAGAGCACGAGATGACTTGTCCAGCCTAGAGTAGGTCACGCAAGGGTGGTTGCTTGTATAAATATAGACAGTCTTAGACCGCTATCAGTCCGTTGTGATAGGTAAGGTTAATGGGGTGGCGGTTTGATGTTAGACGTCGCCTCACTCGGATCTTCAAGGGTCCATTGTGTTCCCCGTTGATGGACCTACATACATGTATGTACCTGTTGGGAAGCGAAAAGATTATTGATCATTATTAGCCTCCCTAAGGAAGTTGACTTGAATCACTAACGACGTAAGCGCCTAGGATCGTCTTTCTGGCTTTGCTGAGGCTTGGCGTAAAAAAATTGAAACGTGTCTTCCTTCGCGTTTATATTGACACATCCTCTGCAGAGATCAGTCGTGGTGAGTCACATTCTGTTTAGATGGGCCGCCATTAGATTGTGGCCTGTGGGGGTGCTGATCACTAAAGTGAAATGTGATCTGTTCAGCGGAAGTATTTCCTTCGTTTTCCTTTTATTAAGTTTTGGGCAGATTTTTGTTGATATGCGGCACGACGGAAGTGTGCTCCATCGCTCATCGACAAGCTTCCAGAAGTCCAAGTGCATCTCTTGCCTTAGAACTTCTATATGAGTTAGAACCGTGTAATCGACCAATATTTGGTTTAGTTCCGATCCATTTCTTTGCAGTTCATCGGCCTTTTCATTGCCAACGATGCCCCGGAACCCAATAGAACAGAGTGATACATTATGGCTTGAACAGTAGATGCTTAGCTGGCTGCGACAACTCTTTACTACACGTGATTTGAGTATTGTAGATGACAAGGCTTTGATAGCGGCCTGGTTATCGATAAAGATGTTGATATTTCCTTTTGGTTCTCTTGCGGCCTCGGTTCTCTTGCGGCCGCGGTTATCGATTCAGCTTGGAACACACTGACGTGGTTTGGAAGTTTTATTGACCAGGGGTACGTTGTTATATCAGTTATTTCCGCTGGTACTATCAGGACCACCGGGAGCATTTTATAAATGGGAGGATACAACCGAATCATCGAAGAATTGAGCTCCTACATAAAAGGGACTTCTTTCAGCGCCGGACAGGTGCAAGGTGCAGGTGGAAAACAGTTTCCTCCTTCTTTTCGTTTTCAGCTCCTGCGGAAGTAAATTGAAAAGTGACCGAATCCGATTGGTTTGAAGGATTGTCATAAGGAAGTTATAATCACTTCCAGAGAGACTGGGTGAGACATAAATTGTCTGGTCTACAGGGATTGTCTAAAGCTCATCAACTGATAGTTTTTTGACAAATGTCATGATGTTGCCGATATTCACTTTATTCATCAGCTATTAGCTATTAGCCCCGCACTGCTTCGAATGATTTTCTTGAACACCAATGGACGCAACTTAAGGTCTGCAGCCCTCATTCGTACTATTTCCCACCGCACAAATCCAGATTGCTGCGCAAATTCACCCAGAGGAACCTTCTATCTCCTCTTGACTTCACAGATCTTCTACCTCGCCTTGGCTTCATTTCCAGCTCCAACTTCACATACTTTCTTATTTTTCTTGGGATTAAGCAGGTATTTCAAGCTTATCAATTCGGCGTTCGAAAGGTCCCTTCCAGTCGTGTGAAATAAAACACGCACAGCATGAATGGTTCTGAGAAACTAGACCTTGGCCCTTCCCGTGCGTGTTACATTTTTCTCATGAATGGTCAACTCCGAATGGCGAATTAAAGGATTTCTTAATGGGAAATTTTTTATCTCTGGGGTTTGTCGTTCACCGACGGGAAATGAATACGGTGAACACGGCTGGGAATCCATGCAACTTGCTTAGCAATCCAACGCACCAATCGCTGAGCCACGGTGATCACCTTGCCTGAATGAGCCATGTAAACAAATCGGTCTTCTCAAGCAAATAAACAATAATGTTCCAGTATAGTAAACCGTTGACCCTCAGTCTAAAAATGACTTAACTTACAAGTGATCACAGGGGACAGGAAGTTTAGTGTAGCGAACTTGTGCGGGATCGAGATCAATCTAAGATCGATGTCAGACAGGGCGACACCCTGCATGATGAAGTAAAATTTCGGAAAAAAACCTCCACGTTCAGAGTTTCTTACCGCTCTTTTCACTGGAATCGAGTTACCATTATGTATCTTTTATGCTACATAATGGCCCAAGAAAACCAGCTCCCGAGCCTACGCTAGTTAACGCTCTCCCGGCTCTAATCTAAACGAATCTAACTCCGCATGTCTTTGTGATCGTTTTAGAAATTCACTCTAAATTTAATGAAGCAACTTTTCAATCCGGATCTCTACCTTTTTATCTCTTTATCCATTTAATGATCTTAATGGTTCCGAAACGGCTTATTAATAATTTTTCATAAAAGAATAAAAGTTATCTCGTCTTGATCTTCCAACCTATTTCAGTGGTGTACTTTGAATTTGAATATCAATCCATGTTAAACGTGTGGAAAGTTTCGATTTCACTTACTGCCCGTTTCTTCCTCTTCTAACAATCATCTCGTTACAGTTCATTTCTCTAAATGAAGAACTTATACTTGTTGCTATCGCTATTCGATAATTGCTACTGTGGGTCGACCTACCCTAAGAGGTAGACGATCTCTTATTCCAGTTGACTTCAGATTCAATCGTTTGGAACGAAAATCAGAAAAAAAAACACGTGTCTCCGTTCATGAAGGAAACATGACTGAAATTCCATGTCACTCTCGACCCCAATCAGCAAAACATCGTAGAGGTCTCCCTCGTCGTGTGTCACAGTTGAATGGTTGCTTCTGGTCCGAACACGGACACTGAAAGGAGTGCATAACTAGAGTAGTAATTGAAGACATTTTGAATGTTCAGCTTCAGTGAATCGCTGGAATTTGAGAAATTCTCCAATAGTTCCTGCCCCGTGTCTATAGGGAAATAATTAAAAAGTAAAAGTTGAAATCGAAAGAGTCATGTCTACAGCTCAAACGCCGGTCGTAAAATATGCAAATGCCAAATATTTATGCACGACTCCATCGCCCGCTGTTTCGGTTCATGTTTTAGTTTTTTATTGGCGGCTTGTTTCTTGTGCAAATCTTGGATCATTACTTTGTTTTTCGTCCACCTACGCGCTGTTTGTTTTAAGCCGGTGAGGTGGGAAGGCCTTATTCGGTACAGGAGAACCGATTGCTTACGTAGATGCAGTAATTCTGACCATATATTGCGCTCAGTGGCAGAGAGGCATTTCCTTCTTAGAATCAGTTCCATGACTTATGGACTCTGCTTTCGTAAGAACAAACGTTGGGACTTGATTGCTATTTCTGCATTCATAGCAACTATTGTGCATGTTTTTATTTATTGTTTCTAACCATGGATAAGTTTTAATTTATTGAAAATGGTGGCGCTTAATACAGCAGGTACCTACTACTGTCTTCCTGATGCCATGCCTGGTAACCCGGTTTGGCGTGCGTTTTTTTTATTAGAAAAGACTCTGAAGATTCCGTTCAGACAGAAAATCAAGTTTTTATCATCTAGAACTATCTTCGCTTAGCTATCCCTAAATCGCTGGGAAGGATATGAGGGCTTAAACGTGAATTCCAAGTTAAGCTTGAGGAATAAGTTCGAAGGATCGAAATAAAAAAGTTATCGCTGGCTTGTACTCTTACCAACGGGCTTCCGGCAAAAGTTAGGATTTCAGACGCAGATGAGCCCTAGAAACTATCTTCTAGGTTAGATTGACGTAGGTAAATTAGTTGACGAGGTGACAGATAAACCTCTGCGCCTTACTCAGGCCAATAAAGACCCATTGGGGTAGAAGCTATCTCTTGCTCATAGGTTAGTTGCTGAAGCACTCTGCTATTGCCCTTCCTTTTTGAAACACCTTGAATCTTTGATGTACCTTGCATTGTTTTTCGATATCCCGAAGGAAGTGCCGTTCCAAAAATGTATTTCTGAGATGATAGAGACAGTGTGAAACAAAGTCTTGGAAGGCCCTGCAAAGATCATCCTCATTAAGCCTAAGCTTTTTCATATGGCAACGCAGAGTATTATGTCCTACAAGGCTGGACATGATTTTCCTTTTCCTATGCATCAGTGTATTTATTTTAAGCTTGTCGTACATTGGCCAGAGCTTTCTCGTGGTTTAGTAGGTATTCAAAAAGTTCCATCTGCTATTCGCTCCGCGAGTGACCTCTTTCTGCTGCTTTTTTCATCTTACACGGCGGCGCTTATACTGAATGATCAGGTTAAACGAGGTCTAGCGCAGATCCTTTCGTAGTCAGTTTATCAGATTTCTCACTCACGAATGGGCCCTCATGTCCACGGATCAAGCATAGTTTTCCTCATGCCCGCTGTGTGTAAAGAACACTAGGCAGCAGCTCATAAGCTTATATTATCGCTTGGTACTACTTTCATCGCCACCGTCTCAAGAGCAGCAATTGCCACGAGTAGAATCTTCGCTGAAAAAATCTGCTATGGTCCGGAAGTCTGATTTATTTAAATAACCAAAGTTTGTCAGTAAAGATACTTGCACCTACGCCAATCTCTATCTTGGATCCATCACTTTGGACAGTTTTTCTTTGCGTGCTTGGCATTGAGTCCTTTACCCATTCCGCTCTGCTTGAAAATGAACAGGAGAATGGTTTTTAAAAATTAAAGGCTTATTCAGGATTTGGGACGGAACTTATTCAGGATCTGAGTATATCCCTTCGTGATTCACTTCTAGCCATTTGTTTGGCTGATTTTCTGGACACTTCTCGGTGTAGATTGCTATATGAACGGGTAGATTCCATTCCTTCAAAGCAGGAATGAGCTGATAGCCCATTGAAAGTTCTCCTCTGTATGTATTCCTATCCAGTTCTACTGCTAACCTTTAGGGATAGTGGATATCCAACAATAATTTCAGCGTTTTTGAGCATGACTCTGAGTTCAACTGCTATCAGAATCCTTGAGAGATCCTAGACGAAGTGAAGAGAGCCATATCGAAGCTTAAGTTCAACAAAGTTGCTGGTGTTGACAGCATAGCTGCCGAGCTGTGAACCGGCAAACGATGATTTGGTAAAGAGCATGCACCAACTCAACTGTAAAATATAGTCGGCGGATGAATGGAACCTCAAAATTGTTTGTCCGATCCTCAAGAAAGGAGACCCTACAGAACTACAGAGGCATCAGTCTTCTTAACATCGTCAACAAGATCTTATCTGCTGTGTTGTGTGAGCGCCTGAAACCTTTCATCAACAACCTGATCAGTGTGGCTTCAGGCCAGGAAAGTCCATTATTCATGGCAGATATTTGAGAAAACCCAAGAACTTCAAACCGATACGCACTGCCTTTTCATTGATTTTAAGGCCGTGTATGAGAGCGGGTTTTCTAGGTTTTCTTCTATCTGGCAGATTCAGTGGTCTCCATCATGTTACAGAATTGTAGCCATAAACAACGTTTCTCTCTCTGTTTTTAATTTTTTACTCCACTGACTTATTTAGCTTCTAACTTTCATGCCTTTCAGCTGCAAAACTATCGTCTGGTTCATAAACATCCAATTGTATCAGCATTCGTGTTCGCTAAAACAATCTAAATGCTAATTACGCTCCACGTGGTAGATTTTTAAAGCTTCAAACAACATGTTAGTCATAGATTTTCCCAGCAACCACTCAGTGATCAATCTCCAGCTTTGAAAAACAATTTCGCTATTATGCACAAGTGCTATATCCAATCGATGATGTCACAGCACCTTTAATCAGATTAGCAGCACTTAAATCTATTTTCTTGGAAACTTGCAACAGACCAGAAGATTATACACACTTCTGCATTCAACAGTTCGAACACTCATTTGCTTCCAAGATGTGTTCGTGTGGTGACTTTACAACACAAGTTGGGCGGAACTAGCTGACAGTTACTAATGCCTGTCTATCGTGGCTTTTGCCATAGGCGCCACAAGGCTGGTTCAACTTTTCCTGAAATAGAAGAAGAAGAGCACGTTGAAGATCATTAACTGAAGTCATACTAATGAGTGTATTGACGTGATCACAGACGATTGGTAAAAGAGGAGATTTCTAATAATAACCTTCTGTGCTGAGAGAGGAACGTTCTTGGTTGGTATGTTGACAGGTTAACTACGTGATTTGTTTTTCTAAGGAAGCATTTAACAGTAGTAATCATTGGTTGGTAGTTTCAAAGTCCTTGAATGGATTTCATAATCAAAAAGGCTGCGAAGGAAGTCCCAAGTTTACAATCAAAGTGGAAAATTATGTCTAAACGTTTTTACTGTCACTGTCATTGTCACTGCTTTTTCGACAGATTCTGACACACACAAAGACTATTGAACTTTCTCAAATAATCTGTGACACTTGGAGGAAAAGTAAAAAACAAACCTTGCAATATATTTCCAGCGCAGCTGACACTTATTTATTTTAATGTCGTACGTGTTTTAGCCGCAAAACAAACTTCAAGTGTTTGTCAAAACTGTCACAATATACGAGTATTCCTGAAACTCAGTACACAATCAAGTTGACGCAATAATTTTAATTTGAAAAAAACACCTTGTTCATGTGTCAGAAAATGGAAAGCCTCGCATTATTGCCACTGACAGCTCATTTAATGCGTCCAATTTCGATGGCGGTACAATGGCATAGTAGTCGGTCGGTAGCACAGCACCAATTGAGTGCGTGTAGGAAATCCAATTGAATTTTTTTCATCTCATTTTCCACGTCTCTAAATCAATCAACTCGCGCAGGAGAAAAAGATGCGTTGCAACATATACACACACTCTTGCTGTGCGTAATGGGATAATGGGTGGCTACTGCAACAGCAGAGCAGGCACCATCATTGAGAGACAGAGAAACTGGAGTCTATGATTGAAAATTGGATGCACTTCCTGGGGTAAACATCGGATGAACTCGAAGATCATGATGTAAAGTATGTATTGCAAGGAAGTAGACGAAGTTGGAATGTCGTGATAGGGTTGTGTTTGCTTTATGATAAGCAGGAGGATCATTTCTGTCGAGCTGGGGTTATGACTTCAATTTATCAGTTATCAAAAGTTGATCTTAGTTAGGCGTTCACTCCGTTTGACATGGACGAGTTACAGAAACGCTGATTAGTTCCAGCCTTTTAACCCAAAGTCGTGTTGATGTTTACTTATGTACGTCCTGTCTTCCCTTGTGGGTCCTAGGACCTCTAGCAATAAATCTCAGCTCTTCCCTTAGTATCGAAACCGTTCTGCGCCATTACTTGACCGACATCAGATAACTTGAGTTTAACGAATTTTATTCCATAGGGTTGTAAGCAATGAAGTTGTCGAAATGTATGATGAATCCACTGCCACTTTCGTTTGTGAATGGTCCCTATTGGTCCCCGATGCGATTATGAAGGCCAGAAAATGTTTAAGAAAATCCTTCGTCAAGAGGTACAACTTTGTCAACAACTTCTCAGTAACTTTTAGCTCTGAATGCAGAACAGCAACATATGATATAATGAAGGACTAGGCTATAACAGCGACTGCTCCAATATTTTGAACGAATTGGGGGATGTATTACAAATACGACACGATACAGGGCTGGAACCACACGTCAAAGTCTTTTAGGGGGAAGTCTTTATGATCCAGAGGGGGCGTTAATCGTCATAGAAAGGTTCAAATGCATAGACATTCACTCTAACAGCCCTCAGAGAGCAATTCGAATGGATCCAAGTTACTTCATATCCCCGTAACTTCTGCAGTGGTTTTCGTAAACAACCTCGAATTCCTAAACATGGTTGCCAAAAGCCATAGGATGTCTGAGATAGTTCTGCTTTATTTCGACTAAGTTTTAGCAGTTAGATAAATCTTTTTTTTTTACATAACTGAGTGGGACTCATACGAAGAGTAGGCCTTTGTAAAGACGTGGTACCCATGCTTAGATTCTCGCAACTATTCATGTTGTACGTGTTACATTAATCGCAAGGATGGATGGGACCTTTGTTGTCGACTCCGTGCAATGAATTAGGAAGCTTCTTCGCGGGATGCGACACCGCGAAAAGTATTGGGCGGATATTGCTGAGAGCACTCACTGAGCCCCGGCGATCACGTCTCAAAAACTAAGGTCGACTTTAAAAACTCCTTTTGCGGGCATCCTCCTCTGTTGTCGATATATTCCTACAAAATCTGGTATCAGAATGCTTTGTTAGGGAATGCATTCTGATGCAGTTTTACAAGTACATATAATACAACATTTTGAATGAATTGCTGACTTGACAAGTTCTTGCAGCCAATTTATCTGTCAAAAATCACTCATTTCTATAAGCGAGTTTTTCGATCTTAAGGTCATTCCTCCATAAACTAAGTTCATTCCACTCCGTCGAAGTTTTCAAGTAGTCATCCGAAATGTCAAAATCATTTGAATTTCACAACGCAAGTACAATGGCAACCCCCTTAATGCTTCACATACTGTATCAGGCCAACCATACATTTACTATTTCAAGTACGTTACTCAGTGTATGGCGTCTGTCTAGATGACGAAGGGGGATAATGAAATGCAATTTGACAAATTTCCAAAGCTCGTAATCCATTCGACGCACTCGTCTGTCTGACAGTTGAACATCTCCACGCTGTCACACAGTTTAAAATGAATCTGACGGTTTCTGTTTTTTTTTTTTTTATCTGTAAGTGGATCCGGACAAAACAGACGAGATTCACATTGAACGTCTTTCGAAAGTAGACAACGGAGGTCGATAATCTTTTAAGGGGAGCCTCCGCCCAGCACCCGTTGCTCTGTTCGTTTGTTTTGTTAGTTTTTGTTCGGGTGACTTGTGAAAATGATACGCGCCAAACGGAAGTGACTTTATTCCCTAAAATGGATAAATGTTCTCGTTGTGCAAAATGAATTGTGTGTGTGAGAGAACACAAACAAAACATTTTTGCCAGTTGTACTGTTTTGATTGATGAAGCGTTTCAGCATATTTCTGAGCATAAATTAAGCCGAAAACTTCACAATTTCGGTAGTTAATGGGTATTTTGACATGAAGTCCGTAGCTGTAGTCCGAAATAATTGGCAAAAGTTTCAAGTGGAAATTGAGAGAAAAAACGTTGGACGCAATTATAAAAACATTTTCGGTTAAGCAATCAAGTGGCATCGACGCGACGGTAACTAATTTTGGTGTGTGAAATTTTTGGTAATTGATTTTTGATTTATCAGGTCAGGGTTGTCTGTTTTTTAAGGAGGACTTTCGACGCGTGTTTTTTGTGAATTTTGTTACATTTCTAAAAATGGAGATATAATGTGTGTATTATGATAACATGCGTACTGTGAGATGATTTGGAGTTAAAGGGGAGCAAAAAATGGAAGTTACTCGTAAAAGTTTCAAAATATGAACAAAGTTGGTGAGAGAAGGGAACCTTGAGTGACACCATCATTAATGAACGTATGTAAATATGTTTGGGGAACTTAAACGATTTTTTTTTTATATAATTTGAAGCCAATACGTTGAATTATATCTCGACACTGCAGAATGAATGGGCACACATTTGCCGACAAATTTGGTAAAAAATGGGAAGGCAATGGGAAAAAAGTTGTGGACCTAAAAGCCCTCTCATACATCGTAAAGATAATCATTTGGAATTAAATAGCCAAGAAAACAGACCATGAAAGGTCTGATTTAGTTGAAGATTAGGCATCCAAGGTTCTTAGCTTTACAGAAAAACTAACATTGTATTGACTGATTTAGCAGAGGCCAAGCCTGCCTGGAAATGTGACTTGTCGTGCTTGTTTCCCGTCTTGACATTCAAAAACGGATGAGTTTCAAGCGTTAGATAAGTAACCATCGTGTCTCGCAAGAGAGCTTTATTGGTTCAAGTGTTCTTCCAACGGACTATTCCCAACAAAGACAGTTCAATTCTGGAGTGGATTCTAGTATGCGTGTCTAATCAGATGATTCTTCCTGTTTCTTTGGGAATGTCAGGATGTCATTATGCATGAAATGCTACAGGTTGGCTACCCACATGGACCGCAAAGTCCTCTTTAGAATTTTTTCCTAAGGCTAAGCAGTGACGTAAAAACTGTCCCAGGTTATTTTATTCTTCAGCGTAGTGTCTTATGGATTAGTAGGGTCGAAGAACTACTATGAAAAGAGACCCAAAAACATGGTCACATGGAGAACAACTAGTGCGTATTGTTTGGAGTCGAAAAGTTAACTTAACTAATGCCTCCACATAGTATCCACGCAACCTTTACAAAAAATTGTCTTCTCTATAAGAGGGCTGACATACTATTAATAGACTCCGTGGAGAATTAAAACAAAAATGTTGCAATAGTTCTTTGTAAATTAAGAAGTCAAACAATTCCAGCCACTATGTGGCAACATATTACATACGCTCATCCGCTGCATCTGTGTTGGCACATCTTGCACAACTCGTTTGCAAATTGCCTTTTAGTCAAATACCACAACTCATCCAATAAGATACTCCCATCCAGCTGGAACAGCACCTGTGGCAGATTCATCCCACGAAACACCTGCACAAACAAAAACCACCATAACTTTGACACCTTTCCGCAAAGTCAGCCATTATAGCGCTTCACCAGAAGAACCATTAAGAACTTGTTCCTTTAACCCAGATACCCATTCGTGGATCATCCATGAAATACTTAGAATAAACAAATTTCAGAAGACAACCAAAACACAAGGCAAACAGAAACCAATTTGCGTGACCCACTCAAAACGAATAAAATTGCCGATGAACATTACACCAAGGAAGTCAGACGATGAAGATGAAAATGAAGAGACGTGTAGTCATCATCCGGGGGAAAAAAAAGAGAAAATCTTGTGCGCTGCAGCGTAGAAAGCCCCTGCGTCGGCCACAATCACGGGCTAAGGGAACTCACCAGCTCAGCGAACGTGATTAATTCATTAACCTTAACTGTTGTCGGTGTGTGCTTGCGTGTTCATAGCGCTGCCGCCGCCGATGATCGTGGTTCATGGCCCCCATCGCACTCGTATTGTCTGACTTTGCTTCAACCCAAAGTTTATCACACTTCTCTTTCTGCGTTTCGAAATGCGATTCATATTTCTGCACACCCGTGCACGGAGTACGTGAAACTCAAGCGTTTTGCAATTGCAAGTTGGCCATACCGCGATTTATTGCCAAGCTGGGTGATCACTTAATATTGCTGCGTGGTAAGTTTGGCTGGGCAGCGCTCTTTGCACGCTTCTGAGGTGAATGCAACCAGTTTGTTTTGACGTGTTTTTTTGTTGTTGTTGAAAACGATAGATATTGCTGAGGTTGCGATACTTTGTCTTTGAGAAGCGGTTGAATTTGAGGCAATAAATACATGACACTGGGGAACTGACCTTCAGTTCTTCGATGGTGCGTAAGACATTGAAAAAAAAAAAAAAAATATCGATAGTCTTGGCATTATAATGGGTGGTGTGAATTAAAACTGAGGCAGAGTCTTCACTCAATTTTTTGGAAAAACACTCAATTTAAATTAAATAACAATGAATTTCGTCAAGTTTCAGAAAACACTTTCCTCAAGAGGGTTTGCCCAGAGTGTTCCCTCAGTTTTTATTCACACCACCCAATGAATCTAACCCTCTGTCGGAGTTGCGTTGATGCTTGATTCACTGCCCTCTTTACATTCGTCCTTGATTGGGTGGATTAAATGATGATACCGGATGTTTATTGGCGAAGACAAACAGTTTCGTAGTTTTGTCAAATCTTTGCCAATCTGCAAAATCACTATCAACACCTGGGTCTCCCGTATTTGATACCTCTTCTAGGTGAGTTTCCTTGGGATATGAGTTGGCTCAGGGATGGTACGCTTTTCCGGCAAGTTTCTGGAATTCGAGCCTGAAACAGTAGATTTATGATTCGATACACAAACTACTTGAACTATGGCGTTGTCAAATTGGTCTAGAAAGCAACTTACGGTCGTGTTTTCAGCTTCATCTTGCTTGAATCTTAATTCAACGCCTACGCGACGCCGCACAGTGGTTCCCAGGCGGAAAAATCCCCGAAAATGAAGTTATTTGCAGAGTACCGTTATTATGATTTTCCGATTCTACATATATAAACAAAGGGAAAACACATAATTTTTTTTTTTTGATAGCTCAGGTCCGGTATACCGTTAAAATAAAGTGGCGTCTTCCACAATTTCCGAAATTTAATGGATTTTAAGCAGTTTTGATAGGTACATTTTCTTAACTTACAGTACTCAGATTTTATCAATCGCATATTTAACTTTAACAGTGCAATTGCCGTTTTTAAAATTTTTCTATCAGTCTTTAAAACGAGGCTCTTAACTGCAGTAACCTTCGAAGCGAGTCTTTCACACTTTTTTTGGTTCATAAAAAAACGAGCTAGGCCTTGCTAGGCCTTGGCTTTGGTTTTATTTTATAGCTTATGTAATACACTATTTATCATTTAAAAACTTGAGGTCACTTTTGATCACTTTGCCTGTAAGATTCTTTCAAGTGTAACAATGCGTATTACGCAATCAGCACTTGAAATCGACAACTGATATTACCGATTCTAATTTCGCAAATATTTTGTGTAAAACTTGTTGTTTACATTATATTGTAATAGATCAACAGAGCCATCGTTCGAGTTGCGTTTTAGCTTTTATTGAGTAAAAGTTAAGTTAAGAAGGGTTAAAATGACTAATCTTGTCATAGGATAAAAAGTGCTATGCGATCTCCTATTCAGCAGAGAGGTACCAATATTTAGAACAAGATCAAATTACACAAGCTGTTTTAGAAGTGAAGAAAAGATTTTTATACATATTTTAACAACCTTTGTATATTAATAATCGTCGAACTCTTTCGTTTAATGCCTATATCAAGGAAGATGGGACGAAAGAGGTAATCCGCCATCATAGGGTATCCACCATATTGGGTTTAGAATTATCGCATTTTACTCGTCAAACCCATTCATTTGATACCCATATCAAGGGGATTGTGAAGAAAAAGGTACCTAATCCACCATCTT
This sequence comes from Matsumyia berberina, assembly GCA_917880715.2. Classification (NCBI taxonomy): domain Eukaryota; kingdom Metazoa; phylum Arthropoda; class Insecta; order Diptera; family Syrphidae; genus Matsumyia; species Matsumyia berberina. Next base: position 9,984,007 of record OU862872.1, read on the forward strand.
AAGTTCGTCCGCCATGTTGGATTAAGAACAGTATTAGGTATGCTATATTGCATTGTCATTGGACGTATATACGTGTGCGAAATTTCAAAGCTCTAGCTTAATGACAACTAGTTAAAATTTGGATTGCAAAATTTTGTAATATTAGCAATTACTTTTTTTCAATACCAGTTATATGGGAAGTACCGCTAATTGTTGGGCTAGAGCCACATGATGAGAACCATGATGAAAACTTGTCCTATTAATGTAACATACACAATTTCAATAAGATCGGTCTATCCGTTTCGTTTTTATAGGGTTTTTTCCGCCTGCTCCATACAAAGGAACCACTGTGCGCCGCGTCCATTCTTAAGCCGATGAGTGTGAGCGAAGAACGTTGGAGAAACACTTTTATTTCAATGATCTTTATAGTGATCACCACAGGCCAGAACCTATTGGCGGTCCACTTTAAAAGAAACCGATGGACTGTGCAAAGGCTGTGGCGATATAAATGTAGAAAAGAGCACAGCACACTTTCTCTGCGAATCCTCCAGCCTATGCAAAACCAAAAAGACAACAATTGGCAAATAGCATTCTAATAACCTGGGCGATCTGTTAAAAAGGCCATCTCAAGGCACATTAACATCTGCAAGGACCGAACTCAATCAGTCGGTTTAGGCCTGTTTGAGCATCATATTTTCTTTAGTTTTCGTTGCATTCTCGTTGCATACCTAACGCAGCTTGCTGAGACATTCTTGGAGTTAACCTTAAAGCTTTTATTGTGAGACCAACAGCCTAGTACCCAACATACCATTGCACGTTTGGCTACCTGCTTGTTGATGTAAACAATGATTCTATGCTTGAAGGTATTGTTTTCGCGGATAACTTCTGCTTTTATAAGCCGTGGTTTTGGCTTATAATTTAAATTTGTATATTCAGAGACAATCATGTTCAATACTCGGCTACAAGCCTTTGTGGAGCACATTAGATGCCACAATTAAATGGTTGTGACCAAACCAACTGTATTGTGTGAGACAGTGGACAGTCGTTTACTCTAAAAGAGCGGTTTACTCCAATAGTTTTAGACTGGCCACTACCACTGACCACTACCCCACATTCCTTAGCTTAATAGCAGTTTAAAGCTTTATGCTTCCGCGGTATAGAACAAGCGAAACGAAACCTAGTTTCCATTTCCACTATAAGTGTGGTTCGCACTGATCTCATGCTTCTGATGCAGGTTATCCGTTAAGTATTGGTGACGTAATCAGAATTCCTTCTCAAGTGAGAATATTAGAGATAAGTGTCGGAGACGAAAGGAATCTTGGGACTCCCAACATCATTAGCTTAAGAGGGCCAGAAATACATAAGTCCGTCTACAAGTGATCGTAGTAATCGATGACTTAAAAAATGTACAGCCTATTTCGAGAAAGCGTTACCAACACCTTAAGCTTACAATTCCTTAGAGAGCTTCACCCTATTTCAAGCTTTTTGAGTCCTCTAAAGAGATTGATTTCCATAAGCTTCTACGGTTTCTTAAAAGGCGGTATTCAACCTTAGATAGTAGTGACATCAAAAGCACGATGTCGAAATTAGAAAGGGCAGGCTTAATCGCTCTTTTTGGGAGTTAGCTGGACAGAACATGCTCGAGTTTTTACCTTTTGAAGAAGTATCTATAGAAGTGGACGTTGGGCTAGGATAGAAAATTCAATCTGAATCTGAAGAAAAATTTTATAGATCTCAATTGAAAGTGTTCGATAATGTATTCGTCGTTAAAATAACCTTGAGTTCGGCTCAGCATAGGTGGAGTGTGAGATCCACTGGAAAATGGGAGCTCTGCGCATTAGAGAATGGCAAAGAAGTTGATGTAATTGCCACCGATTTTAGTAAGACCTTCGATAAAATCTTGCATGCAATCATTCTTTTTAAATTAAAATCTCTTGGGTTTCAACCTGGTTTCATTGCGAGCATCAAATCCTATCTTGAGGATCGTCAATACCAAATCCTATTTTGATTTTCTGTTTTCGACCCCATTAAAGCCACTTCCGGAGTCCCTCAAGGCAGCCGTCTTGGTCCTCTGATATTTATTTTTGCTATAAATGACGTTGACAGACAATCTCATTGCAGTCGTTAATCTGAGTTTTCTAAAAGGGGCACCATGACGAAGAAGCCACTTCCTGCCCCCGGACATTGCATGGCACGTGCAATAATGGCAAAACGCTTCAAAAGTAATTGTAAAGAAATTCAAAAGCAATTTTCCAAAAGGCGATTTCAATTTCCATACAAATTCAACCACATCTTTCTACACAAGACTCATGAATAGACCGACATTACGCCTCTTCATGTCAAGAACAGTCGCTTGTGCTAGGGGCTTACATACGTCCAAAATGCCGAATGAGTCATCAACCATAAATAGGAACACACTTCAAGTCTCAGATATTTCCGTTCAGCATCAACCCTTCTATGTCGATTCCGGAACTAACCACTTAGGTTCCGGCTTCCACTCAATGCAGCACACCCGTCTGTGTTCAATTATACAGTGCACCCCAAGTGTTTTCAGTCAGTATCGATGCCACTCATCATCCCAAATGGAATGTTAACCTATTTTTAGATAAAGAAAAACACTCTCCTCCCTACGCAATGACACAAAGCAAACAAAAATAGCTCACAGCCACTTCCAGGCACACACTAGTCCATAATTGCTCCGTTCAATAGGTGAACAATTTCGAGATGAAAATTCAATTATTCTTAGGCCTCACTGAATCGATAAACACTCTGCATCGACCCAGAGCAACGTGGTAACCGTCAGTTCTCAGATACAAAAACGAAAAACAAAAACAAAAAAACCTCTTCTGTGCTAGTGCTGGCCCTTGGAAAAGCGATTGAGTAGACTAATAGATGCAGAGAGGTTCACTGCCCTCTCCGTGGGATTAGCTAAGAATTCAATGACCGACATACATACATGGCATCCCATTGACTCATGACTTAACTTTGGTCTGTAAATTAAATTAGAATGTTTTGTTGAGAATTTGGGAATGACAGTGTCTCTACGTCGCCGATAAAGGCAGCGGTAACATTTGAGAAAAGATTGACAACTGATAATGTCGATGGTGGTGAAAGTTGAGACAACCTTTTGCATGCAAAACTAATGGATTGGCAGGGATTGGCAGCAGTACACCTGCTTTCAAGTGGATAATTACCATTTGCTTTACGACTGTTTGACATGAGACGATAAGAGTGTCATCAACGGGGTAACAGGTAGTTACGTAAATTGCCGGTTGACGTTTTATGCTTTTTAGACGAGATCTGTTTTTGCTTTCAGCAATTAAACGTCTTGCTGGACAGTAACTTACTAAAAAGTGATTGATGATACTAAAAGTCGGTTGACTTTAGTATTAGAAAGTTTGGAGGATTCATGGGTTTCGGAAAATTTTCAGACTGGCATTTTTTTAAAGGGAAAACCGTGTATTTATTAGTAATCTTTCGAAAAAAAAGTTGAAGAAGAAAAGCCTGTGCTACTGGCTAGAGGAGAAAATACCATCGTCTCACTGCGCATAATTAACAGAAACTAGAGTGGAGTCATCGATTAAAGAAAAAGTTGGAGACTTGGTTAAGCATTAGTACAGTCTTGGTAAGTGCATTCCTCCATATCAGTGGCAATTGCAATCCAGCGAAAAGGTGAAAGCACCAAAAAAATACTGAACAGTTGTAACATTTAACATGAGTAGGGGCCGTATTAGAAGTGACAGTTTGGTAATTCACCGGTGACCGAATTTTGGTATATCGTATACATCTCTTCTCTTAGCCTAGTCCTCAGCTACCTGCAGCCTTTGAAATTGATTCCTCTGGTTTAGATTTTAAGATGTTGTGGGCAAGAGAGCTAGTGTCAATTCGCTCTACATACCCTAGCCATTCCACAAGTTCAAAGCGCAGTTTTTACTTCCCACCTAGGTAGGGGAAGTATTGCAATCGGTCCGAACAAAATCTTCGAGATATGAACAGGGCTTCACATTATGATACACTAGAAATCGTTTGCACCCATTTTCGAAATGGTGTCTCTGTATGTGTGCGTGCTCAAATTTTTCGCCTTCGATATCTTGAGAATGAAACAACGTAGGATAATGCGGTTCTTTTTGTTTTATTTATCAACATGAAACTTAGAGCTGATTAGATTTTGCGCATAATCGGTCCATCGGATGCTGAGGAAATTGAAAAAAAATGCTTTTTATCAAGTTCGCGCAACAACTCTTTTCGGAAAAATTGCTGAGGAAATTGAAGAAATGTTTTCTTTGTCATTAAATTAAGTATCCAACTGTTTTATGCAAAAACAAAAAATTAAATAAAAATAAGTAATATTAATTCAACTCGACCGTTGCGTGTGTGGTATAGGCTTTTCAGCTTGTATAGGTCGCCATTGACGGAACCGAAAATCTTATGAAAAACTATTTGCTCAAAACCACCAGAGATTTCCTCATCTCCCTAGAGTCTGTGCTTCAGAGCCATATAGTGTGACTAGAATAATAAAGATCAGATAAGGAGGCTCCTTAGTCATTCAGAATAGGGCCATGTAAATCCCATGGCCTTTTCAACAGAAAGAAACAGCGAATGCCAAGAATTTTCAAACACGAATCCTTACAAGATTTGAAGAGTTTCATCGATTGGGCGTACAGTTTAGCTAATCTGTCGACTTCCCTAGGTTAGGTTTGGTTGAAGTGGCTACTAGCCGAAGCCAATACACGTAGACCAATGATAGGTTCGTTATGATATCACATAAATCTTGAAGATATCTCTTTTACCTACTCGTTAAACCACTTAGAGCTTTTGGTGAAGCGTAAGAGATTAAAACGCCTAGATCACTGTAGAAGAAGGAACCTATGTACATTTTCCTTCTATGGGAGAGAGCGGGGTAGGTACAAAGAATGTTAAGGACAGCTTCCTCTTCATTTTCGTCCATGCAGCTTGGTCAGAAATCATTTGAAAAGATGCCAAGCCTTTTTACCTGCCTGCCTATGAGACAGTGTCCAGTGCAATCTCTTGAGGGAAATCAAATCCTTAGAACACTTCAGATCCAGCTTAGGTCAAATCTGTTTTGTCGCTAGACACGTTGTACCACCTGTCGACCTAAAATTTGTCTTTTTGAGAGCATCACGCTTAATTTTAGGTTGGGTATGCCTAAGCCTCAGAATACTTTCTTGATACACAGAAAGCATAAGCCTCGGTCTAGGCATGTGCTTCTTGAGGCTAATGTGCCCTGTGATTAGTCCCACTATCAGCTTCAATTGCTCAGCAGGTTACCATTTTCTCGTCGACATGTTGTTCCAGTGATCTTTTTATTTAAGGGTAAGACTGATTACCTTGTTTTCATGAGAGCAACTAGAACAGTCTTACAAGAACTAGTGGATTAATGGCACTATTCTTAAACGAACTGTTGGCAACCTTTTTTGGAACTTGGGACGATTGTGTCATGTTTTCCATGGGCAATGATCGCCAGGTCATCGGCATATCTAATTTTTGTTCTACCGACGCCTGTTAAGGTGAGAAAACCCCGCCTTTGAGCAGCCTTTTATAGCTGTGACAGGCACTTACCCAGTATTCGAAGTGGTTATACGACTTTCAAATGAATCTTTGATCCCTCTATGACTAATGACTTCATCCATGATGTAATATCCATTTATATGAAATAAAACTCAAGACAGAAAAGAGTCAGGATTTCAATCTGCCCACTAACTAGTTTCACACATCACACAAAATTCCGTTTCATCAATTTGATTTATGCTTCACATTCCTCTACCAAACTTGGAAACAATCAAAACGTTTGTTAGCTTGGTGGAGCTGCATTTTTGCATCTAATTAAGTAGAAATATTAAATGAGTCTTCGATTGGTTTCATGGCGCCTACATCCATCACGCCGACAAATGGCAGAGCATAAAAACTCAATTCGCTCTCAAGGCAAAAAAGAACTTCTAAGCACGTTACTTACAAAATTTATAACATTGGTACGACCATGTTTCTTTGTAAAAATCAAAATTCCCAATTGCATTTGCTGTGAAAGAAATCCCATTTAGTTTGTATCAACGGCGGGAGGTTGTGCAATCCACGCCCTCGAAATCGCCTTGTTTTGTATGCCTAACAACATCACGGCTTCGCCTGACGCTTTGACATTCTTGCATAAGTTTCTGCTGATTGGCAACTCGTTTTGGTTTCTTTTGCGAAGCCTTTCCCAGTAATCAGTTGATCGGTATATCGATACGCCTTAAACCGAACACGGCGAATTCCGATCACGTAGATGGGAATTCGTTTCAAGTCGAACGCGTTTTTAAGGCTTATGAATATGTTGCGATGAATTTAGTACACATTTTGCGATTTATAATTTATTTCGCTTCGATTTTAGGATTTTGCAAGAAAAGAAATGAAAAACTCTATGGATTCACTGGGTGACAGTTGATATGACAGCGTGGAAATTCGTAGACACTCCTTTCTGGGAAAAGCACATCAAAGTGTCAAATGTCAGCCTGATTTGAAGATTTTGTTGATTCTGCTTGTAGTTTTTGTGCATAATTTGACTTTAGCAGTATATTGCCAGCGCCTCCTATAAGTGAAACAGGCCGTAATGCTGCATAATGCCACGTGCACCGCTTGGCTTACGATTTGAGCTGTCAAACCGTGAAATTGTATGGTCGAAGAAATTTTCATTCGGGAAATAAAATTAACATTTTCGCCGTGTTAAGTGCAAAATAAAAAGTGGAAATGATTAAATAAATAATCCACAAGTTCAAACCTTTTATAATTAAATAACGGGCGTTGAGTTTCATCGGTTTTAATGATTGCAAAACGGATTTCACATTGCAATTATCAAATCATATTGGGTTTTAAGTTTCGTGTGTTTGTTGGTTTGTTTTCAATACCTATAATAAAGTGCATTTCGAATTCGTTTGCGAAGATTCGCGGTTATTTGATGTATAGTACGTAATTAATTTTATGTGAACGAATGTGTAAGTGATAGTACGTGAAAAATATTGTGTTTGCCCTTGCCCAAATATAAGATATCCGCTTGGACGTCCCTCCGAACACCATGAAATTTGCGCTGCGAATTGGTTTGACGAATGATCCCCCAGTAACCGATGGCATATTGTTGCAAGAATTGCGAATGGAAATGTAGTAGGCTTTTGCAACAAAATAAATATATTGGGATTAAGACAATGGTAGTTCTAGAGTACACCTGTGTTTGGTATGCTAATTAATTTATTTATGTCCTTTTTCGTGGATCCTAGCACCTATATATAACCTACGCGCCATCGCGTATGGTTTTACCTACTAATGATTTTTCTCAGCTTTCTCTTGAGGTCTCTTTCAAATGCTGCACCCAAATCACACCATTGGTTCAACATTGGTACGGAAGATGTTATTAAGGACAATATTCCACACTACGCTTTGGCAAATCGGCGACCACATCATATAATATTAGGAATTGTCCGCTTTTTTGTTTTGTTATTTGTAATCTTTATTTAACTACGTACATATGTATGTATGTATGTTATAAATCTGCAATAGGATTCTGTTTTTAGTTGATTAAGAAATCGACTTCATTTGTTTTAATGCATTCATTTGTTCCAGTTTCGTATTCAAGTTAAAATAAATGCAGAAACCAAATTTAAACAGTGAGTTTTCTTTTCTTCGGTTATAGCTTGCTGTTTTTGCTCTTCCCGTTTTCAGCTTTAGGTGGACCATTTGAATACGTAAGTATGCTACCTAAGACATTGAGATGAAACGGCATTACATGTGCCATGTGGTAGTTCCTGTCCAAAATAAGTTAAAATCAAAAGCTGCAAAGTTATTCAACATCCTTCCTTAACAACCGACTAGCTAGATTTAGCACCATTAGAACATAATTGGATTTCCAACAGTTTACCGCATAAATTTCAACCAAACTACACAAATCATTTTCTAAAAAAATTCAAGCGAGTCATGCAAAATAAGATAAGCTATTATATTTTGCGCTATAATATTGTGATATCAACAAGGAAGAAGTAACTTTTCATTCAAAAAACACGAAAATGAAAAACCAAAAAGTCGTCTTGGCTTCCTAAGAACATTGCCATACAAATATCAACAAAACAAAACAGATCATTTTCTTAAATTTTTATTTTAAATTCCACTCGGTTTACACAAAATAATATAAACTATTATATTTTGCACCAAAATATTACAACGTCATTTAATAAAAAGTTAATTTTCATTCAAGAAATTCGAGAAATAAAAACCTGAAACTCGTCTTGGCTTCCAATCGATTTGTTTACATTTTTGTAAGCCAACTCGTGCACGTGGCATTTGACATTTTTGCCGAGCATTACGGCCTGTTTCACTTATAGGAGGCGCTGATATTGCTTGTTTAAAGAGTAGTCAGGAAGAAAGAATTCTGTTCAGCGAGAGAAAAATTGGGGAAATTTTCGTGTAGTGTGGACTTTGAACAAAAAGTGTTCGCTGCCTTCATCAGCTTATTGCTTAAGCTTCGACTTCACAGTGTATTATTGCTTTCTTTACGGACTAAGCCGGAAGGCACTTATTCTGGTATACGTAACCAAAATTAGCCTTTGTGGGACCTCAATTCTATCTTTCGATGGCCTTTATCACGTTGTAACCTAAAGCATCTTTCGTGTAGAGCAAGTTCTCCTATAATTAAGGAAAGTTCTGAGCAAGATCGAGATCATGGAGAAACCTCAGGATAGTGCTTGCGGATGCGTGTTTGATTGTTTCTGGGGAGGTGAATCCCCTACCGAAGGGTTTTAGTCTACAACAAGCCATGGGGAACATTCGCACAAAATGTGCTCTGGAGTTTCTTCGAAGCAAAGTCGAGAATTCTTCTCTTCTCTTGTTGTCTAAGGGGTTGATGAAATTCTTGGATTGGTGAAGTCCTGGAGTAGAATTCCATTTGTTGAGTCTTTCATCGACCTCCGATGAATTCAGTTTCAACTTGTTGTGGCTGGTGGGTAAACAGCTAATGGACCTATCAATGCAGATTGTGGTCCTTGTCTGGCGAGCTCATCTGCAATCTCATTGCCCTCAATTCCCTTGTGACGTGGAACTCAATAAATGGCGATTTTGTTGAAGAGAGCTGGCTATCTAAGAGTGGCTAAGCAGCTTCAGGCAAGTTTGGAGTCAATGTGTAAAGAGCTTAAAGCTTTAATCGCTGTCGTCTGGCTGTCGGATAAAATTAAGAACTGTGTTCTTCGGAACTTGCGTCTGATGGATTCTCTAGCACAGAGCTCAATTGCATATATGTAATTCTGCTTGAAAGACAGATATGGAGCAGCCTCTAGAGATTGCTAGCCTTAAGCTCGGGCCGTAAACATCTGCATCGAGGCCGTATTTGGCTTTTGATTCATCGGTAGTGACCGGTTTGTCGTTACTCCGTACGTTGCGTTTGAGGTGGGTGATACAAATGGCCGGATTCTAATGAATCTGTATCACTGTGGGGACCTTTAGCTTCCAAAGCTGTTGTCGGGCAGGTGCGCACAGCGCCTATGATGCTGGTGTTCTTGTAATTTTTGAAGAGCATTTTGAGCCGAGGCTTGCTCCAATTTGTTCCATCACATAAGTAATGCATAGGTGGTTGTAGGGACTATGATAGTGAGGCAGGTCCAGAGCATCTTTTTTGGCCTCAGGCACCACTTCTTCCCGTATAGTCTCGAACAGACCTATAAGGCTGACGTCCCTTTAGTGATAATTTTTTTCAAATGTGGATTCCAGGTGAGTCTTTGGTCTAGAATTATTCCCAAATACTTGAATTCCCTTGAGAATTGGATTTGTACGCCGTTCAGCGATAGAGTTGGTAGATTTAGTATTCCCTTACTGGTGAAAGGGATGATGATCATTTTTGTAGGGTTAACACTTAGCCCTTCAGATTGACACCACCGCTACACCATGTGTAGTGGACTTTGCATGAGGTCTGTGGGGGTCGTCTCGTAATTGCCTTTGATTGTGTTGACCAGGTTGTCAGCGTAATTTTGAGTTGGCAACCCTGAGTTGTTGAGATCAGACTTCACAGTGTAAAGGGCTATAGTTTGAAAGAGTGATGTGCGATGAAGTTAAGCGTTTTGCCTCATTGACTAGTGATTTTTCATTTGACTGAAATTTAAAGTATTGACTGCTGCACTCGATGGAGGTAACTTTCGAACCAACTCACAAGAAGGCCATATCATTGCCATTAACATCGATTCCATAGACATGATCAAGGTGGAATGTGCCTTTTTGAGGTCATATTTTCGAGTATTTAAATCACCAAAGGCTGAAAGGCCTAGTTGTTTATAGCGTTATAGGATCGACGCGTGTCCGTTATTGTTTAGCACCCATCAGTACTTCTTGGTGTTAAGAGGTTTCTGATGATCAGAAAGACAGTGAACCGTCTTTCAAAACAATCTGCCACACGAGGTGCGACATCTATTCCTATTCCATTCCTACAAACAGTATTTATTTGTCAGCCACTACGATTTGATGACTGTTTAGCAGCCTTTCCCACTTGGTCAATATTTGTTCGGCACCAAACCTCTCTTTTCCTTCAAAATCTAGCGGCGGAGAAAAAAAAATCCCATTTCGCTATTTAACTTCCAACCTAATTGGCCACAACTCGATAATTGGAAAACGAGTTTCGCTGTTTGTGCAAGATTACCCGTACCCGTACTAAGTCATCAAACTAAGAACCGACTGACTCATCGTTCACCGCAAAAGTCATTTACCACCAAAGCGGTACCAAAACAAAAAAACCTGTCTTCTCTCACAGTTACTTTCGGAAAATAATAATGATTTACCGCCAGGAGAGAGGGGACGATTGTCTCACATTTGATCAGATTCAGAAGTTGCTTCAACAACCGGCCGAAGTAAGGTTACCTGTGGTTAGGCGACAAGGCACGAATGGATTTATAGCTCCAGACCATGCACTGCTTGACAATTGGTGCAGCACGCAACACCTGAACAATCTCACCCATCCAAGGTTAACCGCTTAAACCCTGGGAGGACATATGAGATTGTTCTTGCGACCAACATTACCAGTTGCTGAGGTAAATATATTCAAATTACCCTTGTGACGAGGAATTTTGCGATTCGAAGCAGGTGTACGTACACACATACACGCTTCACTTGATGGCACACCTTTGGGTCATTGGTGTGGAATTCACAGAACTTTCACTTTGTTCTCGAGTGGAGAATGGAACGCTGTGCTCTTGTCTCCAATCAAGTGAGAATTATAGACCACTGTGATCTTACTGCGAAGCCTTGAGGCGGCGCACGGGCTTCAAATGGTTTTTAAAAGAACGTGAGTCGGACAATTGAATTTTTGTATCTTTCCGCTGGCACGGCACGATTCGTGTTCTTGTGAGATTTCTATTAGATTGAGATGAGGGTCATTACAAAGAATTTAGTATCTATCTGATTGAGAGTTGAGGGCGCTCAATGCCGCATACCTTTGTGCGAATAATATCGTTTCGTTGCAATCAGTTGATTAGCTTGCACTTTTTTTTTACCGCGCTTTGTTCTTTGCAGTTCATGGGGAGTCGCATAGACTTCACTTAGCTGCACGCAAGGTAAACGATATTTAAGCGACGCTCTTGACTTTGTTCTCATGGTGGAAGGTTTGAAAAAAAAACATAATTGCTGGCAGTTTAACCTTCAACTTTGTCACATTCAAAGCGATATCGTGTATGTGAGGTGGATACTAAGCTGAAGAATTGTAAACATATTTTAAGTTTTTATTGAAAGCCTGGCTTAGCAAAGAGGAGGGTTTGGGTCAATAGGAGGCTTTGGGAGACAATCAAAGCTTGGGTGGGGTATGGCTTTGTTGCATCACGAATTTTAATTGCTTCTCAAACCAAGAACGGATTTGTTGAAATGCCTAAGTCCGGAACAAGCCGACTGTTTGGATAATGTCTCGACTTTCCCTCTTGGGTACCAAGTAGGGAATAAAGCTTTAGTAGAGGCAAATTATAGATTGAGGCTTTTAAATACTTGTGATCCAACAAGAAAGTGATAGCACCTGTCTAACAAAGCAGCAAAGTAATACAAAATGAAATGAAATCCCTATGGACCTCTCTAGGAGTGATCACGAAGCACACTTCTTTGCATGACCTCTGCACAGCCTGCGACGACTAAGAAGGAGAAGAAAAAGAAGGACACATCCTAAACGCCCTGTCAGTGCTTAGATCTCTGCTATCTAAAAAGTAAATTTCTTGGAAGACGCTTCCATTAAATCTTTGATGTTCTTTGATCCCATGCCGAATCAACTTAGCTACTAGCTTTGCTATTGCCAGAAGGAAACATTTAAGCTGCGTATCGACTATGCGCGGCAAACCCTCGAACATTGATGCGCGCAGCAGCCGCGCATAAAGGATACCCGATTGGAGCGCGCGGCAACCCGAACATTGGAGCGCTTGAACATGCCGCGCGTCGATCCAATAGCTGTGGATTTTTAGTAAGCGCCAAGGGTTTTTCAATGCGCGGCAAAAAGCAAACAGATATTTCAGTATTGTTCGGCGAACACTGTTTGTGTCGACTGGATCGACGGCCTCACGCGGCTGCCGCTTTATATCAAAAGTCATTCTAAAATTGGCCCGCGCGCCATATGATATAATTTACCGCGGTCAAACATTATGCGCGCAGATGCCGTGCGTAGTCGATACCCAGCTTTATCCTGCCAATATTGATAATCAATCGCTTGTCCCTCTGTTGTGAAAAGAACTCAGTTTCTCATTTATAATTTTTTTTAAGGAATATACAGGGTTGTTAAATAGGGACATAACAATTTTGTAATTTATTACAAACGCACTTTTAAACTTTTTTTTATGATCTGTCAATGTTAAAACGTCAGTCAAAGTTAACATTTTTATTATGGTAAAGTTCACGAGCGAGCAATGTTTAAAAATTATTAAAAGTAAATTCTGAGTCGTTGGTCGCAACTTTAAGAGCGCTTACTCCGATTTTCGGTCGTAATAATCGTCCCACCAAAAAGGCTGTGCGTGCTATAGTGGATTTATTCGAGTCAACATATTATTCACTTCAGTGCTTCAGTTCAGAGTGAGCCAAATAAGTTGATTCCACACCGTTCACAGGAATTGGGAATCTCTCAGTTCAAATTGTGGCGTATTTTGTGTTAAGATCTTGGCTTATACCCTTTAAAAATAAAAAACAAATAGCTGGCGCTACGGCTCGGCATGAGCCAAGGCTTTGCTCTTCGCTACCATACATGTTGTGCGTGTTTCATTTTTCGCACAAATGGCAGGGACCTACGATTTATTGCCGACTCCGAACGGCGAATTGAGAAGCTCTTTCATGACAGATTATACTCCCAGAGACTTGTCATTCCCCGACGAGAGGTGGTGCCGTAAAAATGTTCGGCGTTCCTGGCTGGGGCTTGAACCCACGCCGTTCGGTCAGCAGTCCAACGCACTAACTACTGGGCCACGGCGAACACGGCCTATATCACGGCCTATACTCTTACAAGATCAAATTAACTCAAGAACTGAAGCCTTTTGATCATTTGAAGCGCCGAAACTTCTCCAATTGGGCTCTGCAAAAGTTTGAAGAAAAGCCTGAATTTCATTATTATGTTACCCTGTAGTAAGTAGCTCTGTCAACTTGGTTGGTATCACTTGGAAATCTTTAGCAAAGAAGCCATCCATGCACTTCTTGAGGCCTGTAATCGCTCTTATAATCTCTGTTAGCTAGACTAAATTGGTTCTGCCAATCTGTGATAAATGCAATCTCTGTTGCTAGGAGGTCCCGTGCTTATTTAGGAATTTGTTCCATCTCTCGACTGCCTCTGATAGAATAATTTGTCATGAAGAAGCTTCTCAACTCGCCGTTCGAAATCAGGATTAAATTGAAGGTCCCTTCCATTCGTGCGAAAAATGTAACACGCACAACCTGAGTGGTTCCGAGAAGCTAGTTCCTCTCTATCGTCTGAGCTAATGCTTATCTGAGAATAGAATTTAATTTCTTTTTTTTATGCCGTACGATAAATATTGATAAATGATTTCCGATCTGTCTCTATGTGTCAGTTGGTAACAATGTTCTATGGCTATTTTATCCTAGTGGTTAAGCGGACTCTATTCTATGGCCTAGTCGCCACGTTCTTGAAGATTAACCCAGTAAAGCATTGTAAAACACTGGAAAGCTGAGATCGAGAACTCTTTCATTTCCTTCCTCTCCGAGGTGGTTTTACACATTCCCACATTAATTTGGAAGTGATGGTTTACGAGTAGACTATCGCCCATTCGTCAATTATAGAACATTAAAAGAGTTCGATTATAAGATCATCCACGGCGTCCTAAGTAAACATTTTCAACGACTTGGCACAGTCTGGAACGATTTCTACAGGAGTTGTAAAGATAGGAAAGAAGAAGCGTCCATAGGGCATATCACCCGAAAGCCGAATAAGGAGAATATTTTCAAGGACCTAAGTGATCTGAACACTCCCAGACCGACCTGCCTGAACTGCAATGTTCTAAATGGTTTCAAGAGTAGTCGCTCCCAGCGGTAGATTGAGATTGAGAGTCATTACAAAGAATTTAGTACATATCTGTCTGACTATGCTCGGCCGCCAAACAGCGGTATCGCAATGAATCCACATTTCGTTTAAGTGCGTCTCTCCAGAAAACTTCCCCAAACTTACAAGCTAACTACAATCGTATTCAATGAAAAGAAGCACAAATGGTTTGGAAAATAACCTCTTAACGGTCTTTGATGGTTAATTTCTCCAGAATTCACAAAACTCATGTCATCTAAGACAAGTAAACAATTCTGCTAATGGAAAAAGTTTAGAATGTCATTTCTGTATGTCAGAACCGCAAACGAACATAATCTCCAATTCCTTCACATTTCACGTAGCCAAGCGCAGAGTTGTGCATTTCCCGCTACAGTCCACGATCTACAGTCGCTTCTTATATGGATGAATTCAAAAATCTGGTTTCATTGACATTTGCAACGTCCCAATTCCAAAATGTCATTCTACCACATCATCAAGCTATCTAGCACCAACCTGTTCTGGTGAGTAAACCTCTCTGCCCCACCATCGGAACTGAGCGATAAAACAGAACTTAGTAGGAAGCACACCGACTAGTTCTAAGAAAAACCGAATAATGACCAGAGAGCATGAAACCAGGGAACTTTCTACATAACCGACCACCATTTCTATTTGACCAACGACGACGACGATGGAGACGGCGGTGTCCAACTAGTAAATGGTCGACACCATCGCTTAACTGGTTTTCCATGTAACGTATATCATCAGCAAACCGTAGAGAGACCGCAACTTCCAGTGTATACCCGAATGCATTCCTCTGGTCAACAAAGACGCAGAGACCAGCACTTCGGTTGGAGTAGGCCTCCTCAGATGCCATTAGATGCGAGATGGCGCTGGAAAAGGTGTTACCATGCCGTCGTCGTCACTCACACTCAAATATCTGAAGGTCATCACTTGGGATAAATTCGTTGAGGCTGCCATTTAACTGTTTTGTTTATGGCATACGACAGATGACGGCGATGATCGCTACTTGGTGGTGATCTTGACGACTTCGCACATAGGTGTCGCTGGTAAAATTATGCTTCTTAGCAACGGCTCTTAAGTAGTAACAATGTCATATTACGGTGTAGAGTATCTTTGGATTAAATTCGTCTGTGAGCGCATTTTGGCATTTATGATGCGATGATGCCATTGTGATGGTTACGCGTTGGATAGGCTCATACGAGAACTTAGATGATCGATAGGAGAATTGGTCTTTTTTAAGCTAGGATCTATAAAAACAAATATACAAATCCCAGGTAATTCTGTGAGGTATGGGCAGTAAGAAATGGGATTCACTTTAGCCGTTTGTCAAGGTGTTTAATAGATGCCTATTCATGGCGTACCTTTTCATGGAGGTTGCTACCTTTTGCTGGGATGAAGACGGTGAACTCTTGAACATCTTACCAAACAGGAGTCTTTGCTAAAATGATGGAGGGTTCGAGGAGTGACTATGTGGTCGTAAAATATGCT